>CM075475.1:1872500-3072500 GCA_037950665.1 Hypophthalmichthys nobilis | reverse complement strand
TTCCATTTAAAATATAGGCCCGAACCCATGCGGGTCCCAGGTCGGGTCCTCTTTGTAGACCTCTAGTGCCAAGTGTGCAAGCGCATAGGGGCTCGCGCCAAAGTAAAGTGACAGCCAACTTGATGTAAAGCCAATAAAGTTCATGTTTTGTCCTCTGAAATATTTTAATACTATAAAACATAGCTAAAACAACATTGCTCTGAGCGTGTGCGTGTGACCGTGATTCATGTGCATATGTCAGTCAGTGTGGACTCGCACGTCAAGTTCTGAGAGAGATATTCAGTCCATTATAAATTCTGATTTTGGCCGCCTCTGGAATGGATCAAACCATAGATATTAGCCTACCTGATGAGTCCAAGTAATACGCTGGAAATCCGCACTCATTCAAGGGTGTGCATTTATTTCATGTACGGAGAAGGCACGGGCGCCTGCAGGATTTCATCTGAATGTTTTTTTAAATCTGAAAACTCCAAAAAGCAACGAAATTGTCAAACATCCATTTAGCGCATGTTCACAGAGGAAAACGGCTGCTTGTTCTCTCGATACTGTCTGTTTTACTGAGAAATCACTTCAAGGTGATTCAGTGAGAGAGCAGTCCAAAAGAATGCAAGTGGATTCAGACCGTTTTTCAAAGACATTTTACCAATTCATTATTTAAACCACAATTTAAGCGTCAGAAATTAAACTGAATATACAAATGCAAGCTTTTTTCTTAAATATCAACAACACAAACAACAAATTGCTCGTCACTATAGCAACAGTAGACTCTCCGAGCTGGCGTGAACGAGTGGGGGCGGGGCTAATTTGCATATTCATTTATCTGTGTATATTAAATGAGGCAAGGGTGTAGAGTTACATTCAAGCTATTTTAAGGCATGAAGAAATTTTTTTCACTTGAATTTTTTTTTAAAAAATGTAATTTTGCTGATCAAAGATGAGTTTTAAGGGATAAAATAATTGACTACAGGGGGACTTTAAGCATGTGCACCACGACTATGAAAAGCCACGATCAATGGAGCTCCGATATTACGATTCACCATGGCAACAGCACGTGACAAAATGATGTCTGCATAATTCTGAGTTAATGCAAGTTTAATTCTTATGACTGTTATAATATCAAAGGTGAAAACTGGTAGAATGGTAAGTTATTGAACTAATATTCATTTTCATGGTATCTCACATGTATGGAAGCCCGTTTCCACTACTAAATAAAAAAATAAAAACAGTAATTGTGACTTTTTTCTTTTTAAAGTCGCAATTGCTTGATATATAAGGCAGAATTCTGACACTTTCTCGCAATTCTGACTTTTTTTCTCACAACTGCAAGTTATAAAGTCGCAATTGCTTGATATAGTCACAATTCTGAGATATAAAGACGCAATTGCTCGATATAAAGTCACAATTCTGAGATATAAACTCGCAATTGTTCGATATAAAGTCACAATTCTGAGATATAAACTCGCAATTGTTCGATATAAAGTCACAATTCTGAGATATAAACTCGCAATTGCTTGATATAGTCACAATTCTGATATAAAGACGCAATTGCTCGATATAAAGTCACAATTATGAGATATAAACTCGCAATTGCTCGATATAAAGTCACAATTCTGAGACAAAGTCACAAAATTCTGACTTTTTTCTTGCAATTGCAAGTTTATATCTTAGAATTGTGACTTTATAACTCGCAGTTGTGAGATATAAACTCGCAATTGTGAGATAAAGTCAGAATTCTGAGATAAGTCACAATTACTCTTTATTTTTTTTATTTAGTGGCGGAAACGGGCTTCCATACACATGCAAAAAAAATGCATTTTTTTTATTTTATTTTGTAAATTATGTTCTATTTATCATGTAGGCTAAAAGCAGCAGTTCTTTGCAATATTTTATACTGGCACATACATACTATTTGCACGGTCAGTATTTTTGTACATTAACAGGATGCAATAATAAGAGTGTAAATTATTTTATCATTATTAAAAACTCGTTAGGCCATTTACTTCCACTTCCAGAACATTTTCTTCATTTTTATTGAAAATAAATGCCTTTTTGATGTGATATGTGATGGGAAAAGGGAGAAGAGCGAGCTTGGCAGAAGGCGGATTCGAACCCAGTCAATCGTGTAACAAGGTAATTGTCTGTGCCCAACATGTTACTACCTACACCACTGAAGCCATCAATCACGTGTTGTTTTTAACCTTCTTTGACATTGGTGGGTGGACCTACTGTAAACTTGCACTTAGTAATAGACACTCCAAAAAATCTTGTTTTCTGTTTGCATTAAGATTATTTTTATTACCACATTACTTAAGTAAAATGCACTTAATTTAGATCCCCCAGGAGACAAGACTAATATCTTATATCATTTTCTTATATAGAAAATCCATCTTGATTTAAGAATTTTTAGATATTTGTACTTGAAATAGGACAAAAAAAAAAAAAAAAAAAAAAAACTTAGTAAGCAAAGCATTTTTGCAGTGTGAATGAATGAATTAACTATTTAAACATCACTTGCACTTTAAAAAGAGGGAGGAGACCGAAGGAAACTCTGGGTTTACCAAAGAAAACCTGCTTCTGACAGGTTTAGGTTCACAGAGAAGGTTACCATGGTAACTGACTCTGAGTATAAGTTACCTCTCTTTCAGAAACGGGCTTGACTTACCCTGCTTTCTCAGGTTTGACATACCTCCCATTCTGAAACGGAAAACCCAGAGGTTCCCTCGTTTTAGGGTTAACATACTCAGAGTTTTCACTTAACCTCCTTTCTGAAACGGCATGAGTCCGTTATATTGATGCGCAAACAAATCATGTATGAGCGCTCTCTCTCGACATTGTATTTATGCACAGAAACATTTCAGTACATTCACGTTGTTTCCACACACATTCAGGATAATGTTTGGATTTGTCCTGTAAATGTTGCTGTGTACTTTAGTAAATATGCAGGTCAAGGCGGTTTGTTTAGGTTTTTTTGGCATCTCCATGTGGTCCTGTTCAGTATCGCAACTCGACTTGCCTAAAATGTAAACAAGCTCTTTGCTGTTGCACATACTATACACTGTGAATTCTCAAACGTTTTTTTTTTTTTTTGCTGTGATTTTTTTATGGGTGCGTACATAAATGTAGGAATTATATGCATTCATTTGGTTATTTGGGGTCCTTTTGGAGTCTGCAAATGTCCTTTTTTGAAAAGACCTAAATTTACCTTAAAAAGCTGAAAAATACAGTTTTGTGAGAATCACACTTCAATCTGATGATTTACTTTGCTGGATATAGGCAATGATGGCAAAATAGACGTTAAACAGGATAAATGGTGTATGCTTAATTTCACGATAAGTGTGCGATTACAGTTTTTCTCAATTGCTTAAACACTATAACAAGGCTTTTGAACTAAAATTTCAAAACTATAACGCCATTTATCAAAAAAAGCACACCCCTTTCCCTGAACTATAAACCTAAACTATTCCCCTGTTTTGACACATGAATCAGATTAGTAGAACTGACACTGCAAAACTCTACACACAAATCCCTTCATTTCTCATTGCCTACACCATGTGGTCATTCAGAAAGCACCAGCATTCAATACTGTTCACTCAAGTCAGCGTAGCTTGAGCTCAATTAGCACACAGTTACCCACGTGGAAACACTAAGAGTCAAAATTTATCACACACCAATCAGAACCTTCAATAGAGAGATAAAAGAGCCCGAGTCAGTTTATTCAGTTTTGGAACAATGATCCAGAGAGACGTGATTGAAAAGGTCGAGGACACCAGAGAGGAGGAGAAGGAGGAGCAGTAAGGAGTGGAGGAAGAGGTGAGGGAAAAGGAGGACGAGGATGAGGATGAGGGGCAAAGATGACAAGGAGTTTTAGATGAAATTCGTGCCACTAGTTGACCATGTCCTTGTCCATGGTATGACTATGAAGGCTGGGCAATGAGTTCAGCCAAACTTAAGTTGCTTCACCATCGCCTCCATCATATAAACCTTCAGGGAGGAAAACAGGAGGTGTACCTCAGTGTATCTACTGTAACTTTTGAGTGCTGTACTCTGTTACAACACATGCATCAAACTGCCTTCCATACAGATAGAGTTTCTGTCTGCTTCCATTTTGTAAAAAGGATGTGTTACAGTTACAGTAATCAGTACTTCTATTTTTGTAGGACACAGAGACGATGGAAAGGAAGAAGCCCGACTAGACATTTCAGTTGATGTGTGCCAGGGGTGGATCAGGCATGCAAGAGGATTTTACCCCCGCTGCCTGGATAGGGCCAGTACAGCCTGCGATGTTGATGAGATTCTCTGGCCTGTCCCAGACCGAAGATGTGATGCTGGGGCAGAATATTTTTTGTTGTTGTTTGGTGTATTGTACTGTAAAGTACATTAAGGAACAGAAAATGTGCAAATGTATACACATTTCTGTGAGGGGGAGAACCACAAGCAACACAACTTATTACTGGTTTTTATAGTATTGTTTTGAATTGATCTCACCAGTGTGTAAGACTATGTTGTAGTGTGTGTGTTTTTGAGGGCTTGTGTGTGATGTCTGAGGGCAAAGTTTGTTTTTTCAGCAAGAGTGAATGGTTTTGAGTGTAGAGCTTCATTTTGACCTGAAAATAGGATGTTTGGGGAATTGGGTGAGCCGTTATGGGTTTCTGTTTACTGTTTTGAGAATATGAAATGTGTTTAAGCAATCGAGAAAAACTGTAATCGCACAAAGGGGGCGGGATTAATCGTGAGTAAAAATTGTAATCTATTGACACTGACAGCCCTAGTATAAACATATCTTTTCCTCTCAGTCTACTGACTATTTGTCAGAAAACATAATTTCAACATAATGAAACTGTTATTTTTAAGTGACCCAACTCAGTGGCCTCGGAGTAATTTTTAATGTGTCCATTTTATTCATTTATTTTTATTCACAATCTTTTTGCATCACACCACTACCACAATTCTAAAAGGTTTTGGTATTTAGCTAACCACCAACTAAGTAGTGAATGCTACTTTAGTGCAATGCAGCATAATTCATACATTCTCAATGTCAAATATATATATACTGTTAGTATGTGTTGCTTGTTCAGCAATCATTTTAATGTTTATTCATTGCATTTGCAAAATGGACATTTCTATTTGTGTGTTATTTCTGTTGATAACTGAAGCTGGACAGTGGATTTCTAGTTCCAAGCATAGTATAGTTTTAACTGAATCGGGAGACTACATGCTGAAGTTTGAGGGCAAAGACTTGTTAGTATTTAATATTCAGTTATGTTAAAGGTTTAGGACACTTATGTTGGAGATTTTGTGGTTCCCATCATGCTGAGGTTTATGTTCAGATTGTGAACATGAAATCAGGGATATCTGAAGCTCTGTGCAATGATGGTGTAAACATCGCTGCGTGAGCTTGAGCAGATATCTGTGATTCATATACCCTTCACTGGGGTAAGATCACACATCTTCAAAACTTTCTTTTTTTCAAAACTTTACAATGAAATCCAAGAATTGCACACACAAAATGCAAAATGCCTCACATCTTTTGCAAAATGAAACACTGCACTGAAAATATCGCAAGGCCAAGAATTAGTGTATGGTTTTGCAGATTTGGTGTGTGGTTCTGCTGTTTGAGTGTCAGGTTTCAGAAATCCAATTAAGGATTTTGTGTGTAAGCAGTTGAAAAAACAGTAAAGGAATCTAACACGCTAGCATTACACTGTCTTCACGTGCTATCGGAATTGACTAACTATACAATGAATTGTACACAGGTTCTCACACGAGTATGTTTATAAATCTGAAAATGTTGCTGTGTGTGCGTGAACGTGAACTTGTATTTTACTTTTACACAAGGACATAATCTTTTATAAGAGTCTAAATGTTGACTCGATTTACAATCGTCCTTCCCTACACCATACCTAAACCTACCCGTCACAGGAACCTAATGTAATTTTAACATTTTTATTTATATAATATATATATATATATAAGAATGTTAAAACATTTTAAAATGTGTCTCAAGTTTCTTATATATATATATATATATATATATATATATATATATATATATATATATATAAAAACATTCTAATTCTGTTTTAACATTCTAATAGAAACTTAAAACATATATATATATAAATAAAAATCTTAAAATTACGTTAGGTTCCTGTGACGGGTAGGTTTAGGTATGGTGTAGGTAAGGGCCATACTATAGTGACTTTTAAGATTTTGTCAAACATTCTTATATATGACTTTCAAAATTTTGTCTTTGTGTCACTATCCCATAAATTCCTCAACTTACTATCTTAGTGGGGTCATTTGGACCCCACAAAGTAGTATAAACAAGGATGTGTGTGTGTGTACCATGAAACTTTTATTAGGTCATTAGGCTACTAAGTTTGTGCTTGTGAAACCACAAATTCACAACCTCCAGAAGTGTTGCACTGACAGGTGAGCAGTTTAAATGAGCAGTTACATCAAGATCACACTTCATCTATATATAGCTAGATGAATCATAGTAAAAAAAATACATTTGTGACAAAACACTTTAAACACATTTCATTTGTTCAATGAACTTACAGGTTAGTTCACACAAAAACAATTATTTTGTTATCATTTACTTTATTATAGCTTACATTAATTACTGTGTTCTTGTGTAACCTTTAACTTCTTTAAAGGGTCATGAAACCCCCTGTTTTAGCCTGGTCGTTCACACCTCAAAGCTCAAAAAACTTTGTAAAAATGGGCGTGTAAAGCTCTGGAAAAGTGGGAGTGTAGAGGGGAAGAGGGGAGAGAACAACCAATGAAGCACTCACACACTCATTATACAGAATAATGAATATTAATATATGAGCACAGAAAATGACAACAAACTCCCAAGCACAAGGGAGAAATGCAAAAGAATATTTAATAGGGCTAATAATAGGCTACTTTGATTACGTTTACGAGCACTGCAGTCTCAAAATCAGTCTTTTGTCTATTAGAATAATCGCGTCATTGTGATCAGATAGGCTACACCACTGTATCAGTGTCCAGTTTGCACATATAATTAATTTGAAGAAGACTTGATGAAATATGTGTGCATACACCGTGCTGGTTCATGTTTGGTGCAGGAGAATATGTGAAATATGTCTATAAAACTTTAAACACGGATACTTTATTCTGTGCTAGGATCCACGTGGCTAGTGTTGTTAAACACAAAGCAGAGCTCCGCGCTGAAACCGATCATATGCGCGCTCCGCCTGTATATCATAATAACACTTCTATTTTTCATGTGCTCGTATTCAAACTTCAGTTCTGACCGCATCGCGGCCAAAATACAAAACAACACTCACGTGCTTACTGTGCTGAGGGAAACATACACACGGCTCGTGTGTCCGAACGCAGAGGTGAATGAACAGCACTTTTGTGACATTTGAATTCTCCGCTGTAATGCGATCTCATGCGAACATATTTTCCATTTGTGCTGGTAGATTACAGCAAAACAATCCACATGCACCCAAACCTCTGCTCTTGTCGCATTGCAGGAAAACGCATTTTTGTGCTGAGGAAACGAACACCAACGATATGTCTCTGAATGACAAGAGACAGAGGCTGGAGAAGTGATACTTCCTCATGCATAATACCGCAATTATAATCTTAAGCATACTACAGCGTAGTGATTGGATTGAATGAGCTTTAAGCTATGAATAAATGTAGAAACTGTTGACGTCAGCATGTTCAACCAGCCCATACTTGGAGCCAATCAGCACTCCGGATCTTGCCGGTGGTACACAATGTCGTCAGATTTTGTGACGTAGCTCCGACTTTGCTTTTCAAACCGGAAGACAGAAATTGCTCTGAAAAAATGCAAAAATAACTAATTTTAATTTTTAAATAAAATTAATGAGTGCATGTTTGAACCTTTTTTAATAGTTGTGTTTGAGTCCCTCAATTGTCCTCAGTGTGAAAAGATGGATCTCAAAATCATACAGTCACTGCTGGAAAGGGTTCAAATATTCAAAAGACGCTGGAAAACATCTCAGGTTACGTATGTAACCATAGTTCCCTGAGAACAGGGAACGAGACTCTGCGTTCATATCGCATTGGGGAACGTCACTCGTGAACCGATGTCCGAAAGCTAAGAATCAAACCACTCCATTAGCATTTGGCCGGCGACAGCCTATGACGTCATAATAGCGCAACCCGGAAGTATATAAGGAGCGCCTAGAGAATCAGTCAGTACCTTATCATCTTGAGGGACTGTTCAGCAGGCAGCCCGCGGCATGGCAACGCAGAGTCTCGTTCCCTGTTCTCAGGGAACTATGGTTACATACGTAACCTGAGACGTTCCCTTTCGAAGGGAACTCAACTCTGCGTTCATATCGCATTGGGGAACGAAATACCCACGCCGCCATGCTGAAGGAGAGTGCATGTCAATATGTCTAGACAAACGTCCAGCAGTTTCAAGAGAAACACCAGAAGCAACTCACCCTCGGGTCACGCAAGGCTGTCAGTGACAGCATTCCCTACAGCCAACAGCTCAAGCTGAGCCTAAAAGAGGCTTCCCACAGAAAGCCTACCAAGGCTGCTCAGAGCTTCTGGAACCAACATTTCTGAGGAAAAGTGGTTCCTTAAAGGGAATGTGGCCAGGGAACCGAAAGGAGCCCTAGAGGGGAACGAAGTCAACCCCCATTGCCACCAGGGAGGCCAACCTGGTCCGACGAAGGACAGACTTAGCACTGGGCAACCCTGTCTGAATACAGAATCTCAACAACGCATTCTTCAGAGAAGGGAGCAAGTAAGAGCGACTGCGAAAAAAGCAGTAAGCAACTCAAACTCACGCGTAGAGATGGGCATCCTGAAGAGCAGTACTCAGCTGAGTGCTAAGAACCCTCGTATTGAGGGGAGTATAATCCGCTCATCCTAGGATCTACTCAGTGCCTGACTATATGCACTGTGGAGGCTGTGCGCTAGAGAACCCTGATACAGGGGAGCACAAACCAGCCTGGGGCTGATCTCAACCCTACGACTTGTAAACATGTGGCATCAGCTAGTGGCAATCACGACCCATCCATGGTGATGAGTCACATAGAAACCAACACAAAACTGTGCCAACATGCAAACTGAAAGGAGGCCCTGGTGGGGCCTTTGACTCCACAAGCACATGGCATCAGCCAGTGGTAGTTTCATGACCGAACCAGCCAGCAGGCCAAGTACTTGGTAAAACCACCTTAACTCTTAAACAAGAGGAGTACACACTCCACCACAGTGCTCTACGAGAGGCCTGACCTAGGGCCTACTCTTACAGAGGTGAGCGTGGCCGATGGCAGTGATGGTAACCACACAGAACTGTGCCAACATGTAATTTGAAAGGAGGCCTTAGCGGGGCCTTCAACTTCAACACGTGGCATCAGCTAGTGGACATCTAGCTGATGCCTACGTTACTTCGCTACGTTTGACAACGTTCCTCTCGTTACTTTATTTTTGCAATACTGTACATGTTAAGAAATGCGTAGTTTATTCCAAGCGCGCTGTCTCTTTTTTCATGAACGATGCCCCATTCACAAATGAATCACTCTTTTGAGTCGATTCTGTTCAAAGACTTGATCAAACAATTCGGCAAAACTGTCTAAATTGGTTCGCAAATCAGTTTGAATGATTTGTTCAGTTCCTGCACGCACTGAATCTTCTGAAGCGGTTTCTCACTCGGAGCGTTGTATGAAGTGGCAGTGGACCTACACAGTCAATTAAAAACAAATCTGCAAATACGTCCTATTGTTTCCCAGCGATGAAGATTTTTATTAGTTGAACTGCGTATGCTGTCTGTGAACAGTTACACAGGTATCGATTTCATTTGATTTCAATTCATACAGCCAATAGCCAACATTTTACAACCAAGCAGATTATTCATACGCCTCGATAACAAAGTATGTATCATTTCTTTACTGTTTTTATGGACATATATCTTAATAAATACATTAAATAAGCTACCATTGCTCAGAGATTATGAAATGAACACCCGCTGTTGCGCAGTGGCTGCGCCGGTGACCTGTTCGTCTTGAAAATGAACGCCTTTGCGTAGACACAGTTAACCAGTTTACACGCGCCTGCAGAAATATACGTTTGATTAACTTTTTCGGGAACAGACGGAAGAAGATCTGTCAATGTGCATTTGATCATTGTTTGTGTTCAGATGTTCAGCGGTTATGAGTGCGAGCACATGTAAAGAGTTTTCTCTCTTTCTTCTTTCAAATGTAGCTGTATACGTTATTATTATACAAAGCAAAGCACATGCAGTGATATTTGGGCAATAGATGCCAGAAATAATGTGTCTCTTCTGTGTTTGTTGCAAAGATACTAATTATGATAATAATTTAAATATCTATCTAAATAATAACATGCTATTGTATTGTAATTATAGTTATAAAGTAACTAGTAACGAGTTACTTGAGTAGATTTTCATTGGATACTTTTTTACTCTTACTCAAGTAACTATTAAGATTATTACTTTCACTTTTACTTTGAGTAAATATTTCTATAAGTACTTGTACTTTTACTTGAGTACAGTTTTTGGATACTCTACCTACCTCTGGCCACACGCATAACAACGCCTGGGCTTCACCTCTGAATCTCCATAGATAAGAGGAAATAAAGGCCGATTAAGGCCGACCTAAACATAAATACTAACCGAAGTGACGAGTGCTAACTCAAACTACTCTAGCAAACAGCAGATGAGAAGCTACTCTAAACAACAGGTGGCTAAGAGGCAGCCATTTTGTGGCCTGCACAATAAATCGTTCTAGCCAACCTATCAAACTTCAGTTTGCCCAAAAACCCCTTACTTTTTCCGATTACATACTCAGGAAAAACTATACAGGAACACAAGGTCAACATATTTAGAAATATAAATATAGACCCAGCTCACTTTCCTGCGGCTCGAAGACCAAAGACTCCTCCTTCCATTTACTTTAACAAGGAGGGATGGAATCTAGGGTTCTTTAAAGCCTAAAAGAGCCTCTTACACTATCAAGCCAGAAGGCGGGCCTTTAGAAAAATATTATCAAAGGCCCAGCCATCAGCCTGACTGTTAAAAAAGCACCTGAGCATGTAAAATGAAACCAAAACCCAGGAGGTGGAGGAAGAAGGGGCGAGGGTAGATGTAAAGTCGCTCTCGCAACGAGAGGGAATCAATTACGGACGCTACTGGCGTATGTTGTCGATCACCTCCTTCAAAACCTGCTTCTTCCTCCTCGAGTCCAGCCGTCTCTGCGCCTTGCTCTGAAAAAAGAGGAGGCGCCAGAGCAGCCATACTGGACCTCTGGCCCTGTCTCTGAGCCTCAGCTCGAGATGGACCAGCCTCCTGACTAACTACATGCTCAGAAAAAACTATACAGGAAAAACAAGGTCTTATTTTAAAACATAAAATATAGACCCAGCTTACCTTTCTGCGGCTCGAAGACCGAAGACTCCTCATACTCCTTTTTTTTCTACATGAAAGGATGGAATCTAGGGTTCTTTTAAGCCTAAAAGATCCTCTCACTATCAAACCGGAAAAGCGGGCCGACAGAAAAATAATCACTATGGGCCCAGCCATCAGTCTGACCATAAGAAGCATCTGAGCATGATATATGTTTATAAAATATATATACATGTATATATAAATACACACACACACACATATATATATATATATATATATATATATATATATATATATATATATATATATATAGGAGGTGGAAGAAGAAGAGGGTAGATGTAAATCGCCCTTTTGTAGCTGGGGGATCGATTACAAACGCAGCGGTGTTTACAATCGATCACCAATCTCACTCTCGCTTCTTCCCCCTACCATCTGTCTGGGCTCAGATACAAATCTGAATGGCTAGGGGTGTTTCCATGCCCTTCCGATCTCAGACATGGAGATCAGGAAGGAATGGAAAAGGTTATGGGAGCTGCAGAGCTTATGGACAGAAAGGAACCGCTCGTTGAGCTGTCCGCGTGCGACCCCTTACTTAACATGCCCTCGCGGCAGCCGCAGCGTGCCAGAAGCGTGTCCCACAAACACCAGCAGCTCTGCATACACAGCAGCCAGAAGAACGCTCGCTGCCGGACGCGATGACGTCAAACACGGACGTCATCATCATCCAACAACTCATCCTCGTCAGCCCCAGGGGGAGCTGAGAGAGAATACAACTCTCTCAAACTTCCTAACAAGCTCACCTGCAAGCGTCATGATTGCAGCCGCCGTTTTGCCTCAGCACAAATGGGGCCAGAATCATCAGGCACAGATGCGGACGCCTCTTCCCTCGAGAAGAGTGCCAAACGAGAACAGAGCGTCCTCAAGCACTGTCTATGCGCGCTCCTCTCCCAGACAGAAAACACCCAGAAATGTGTATATCAAGTGTCAAAGCCCTGAGACACGGATGAACACATTTTCTTGAAATGTTTGTAAGGCATAATATAGATTCCCTTACCGGATTTGATACAATAGCGATTAGACAGAACAGTCCCGAAAGACGAAAGATACTGACTGATTCTCTAGGCGCTCCTTATATACTTTCGGGTCGCGCTATGATGACGTCATAGGCTGTCGCCGGCCAAATGCTATTGGAGTGGTTTGATTCTTAGCTTTCGGACATCGGTTCACGAGTGACGTTCCCCAATGCGATATGAACGCAGAGTTGAGTTCCCTTCGAAAGGGAACTGAAGAATTTTTGGGACCTGGAGGATTTTTCTGAAGAACAGAGCTCAGTTTAACTGTTCAGATCAAACAAGGGACTCATGAACAACCATCGCAAAACATAAAAACAGTCGTGGATCATCCAGGAACCCACACACAGTGTTAAGAACCAATGGTTCACAAACTTTTGAACTAGGTCATTTTAATAAATTCAGCTATTTTTTTTGTCTTATCGATTATATGTAAACATCTTTTATGTAAAATATCTTACTCAGGACAGTACTAAATAAAAAATAACATGCATTTTGTATGATCTCTCTTATTTTGTTAAATGTTTTCACATTTTCAAAGATTCTGCAAGTGGTTGACACACTATATATATGGCATTAAAAATTAAAAAAATTGGCATTAAAAAGCATTAAATTAGATTTAATGAAACCTGCAGAAACCCTGTAATCTTCCACAGAACAGATCACGGTCTTAAATCTACTACTTTGAGAAGCAAGAGATGTGAAGTCACTCCTATGTGTCCACTGTTATTTTATTGAAAAATATAGCTTGCAGTATAATAGAAATGTATATCAGAATTGCAACTTTTAGTTAGCTGATCTCCAAAAAGGACAAATTAATCACTGAACATCTGCATAATATAAACTCAACAACAGAACACATGGGATTTGTTCTTAAAATGACTCAGATATTGCCAGACAATGGTGGTGGTGGTACTGGTCTGCTTACGTCCAAAGAATGGAAGTTCAATCCTTTACCATCTCTCTGTGACAATAGTTCATTTGAATCACACACAATTACCATCACCTACCCTGCTAAAAGATTTTACTTGTTTTCCATTCATTGCAAAGACACTCCAGAGAATTGTGTTCAACCAACTGTCTACTTATCTCACACAGAACAACCTCCTTGACAACCACCAGTCTGGCTTCAAGAGTGGCCACTCAACTGAGACTGCCTTGCTCTCAGTCACTGAAGCCCCGACACTGGCACGAGCAACTTCAAAATCATCAGTACTCATCCTGCTGGATCTGTCTGCTGCTTTTGACACTGTTAACCACCAGATACTGGTCTTTAAAGGTGCCCTAGAACCCTTTTTCACAAGATGTAATATAAGTCTAAGGTGTCCCCTGAATGTGTCTGTGAAGTTTCAGCTCAAAATACCCCACAGATTTTTTATTATTCAATTTTTTAAATGCCTATTTTGGGGCATAATTAAATATGCGCCGATTCAGCTCGCGCTCCCCGCCCCCAAGCTCGCAACTCTATAATACATTGCATAAACAAAGTTCACACAGCTAATATAACCCTCAAAATTGATCTTTACAAAGTGTTCGTCATGCAGCATATCAGATCATGTAAGTATAGTATTTATTTGGATGTTTACATTTGATTCTGAATGAGTTTGATAGTAGCCTATGTGTGACTAACGGGGCTAAAGCTAACATTACACACCGTTGAAGAGATTTATAAAGAATGAAGTTGTGTTTATGAATTATACAGACTGCAAGTGTTTAATAATGAAAATAACGACATGACTCTGGTCTCCGTGAATACCGTAAGAAACAATGGTAACTTTAACCACATTTAACAGTACATTAGCAACATGTTAAAGAAACATTTAGAAAGACAATTTACAAATATCTCTAAAAATATCATGATATCATTGATCATGTCAGTTAATATTGCTCCATCTGCCATTTTTCGCTATTGTCCTTGCTTGCTTACCTGCATAAAGTCTGTTGATTCGGCTGTGCTGCTCCAGACGTTAATACTGGCTTGTCTAATGCCTTGAACATGGGCTGGCATATGCAAAAGTTGGGGGCGTACATATTAATGATCCCGACTGTTGCATCACAGTCGGTGTTATGTTGAGATTCACCTGTTCTTCTGAGGTCTTTTGCACAAATCAAATTTACATAAGAAGGAGGAAACAATGGTGTTTGAGACTCATTGTATGTCATTTCCATGTACAGAACTCTAATTATTTAACTATGCCGAGGTAAATTAAATTTTCAATTCTAGGGTACCTTTAAGGAACCGAAGAGAGCGCATGTCACACGCATAAGTCAAAGAACAAACCGGAGCTTCTGGCTCATAGCTCATACAGAAAAAGTATCCGTGTTTAAAGTTTTTATAGACATATTTTACATATTCTCCTGCACCAAACATTAACCAGCACGGTGTATGCACACATATTTCATCAAGTCTTCTTCAAATTAATTATATGTGCAAACTGGACACTAGTGTTTCTGAACGCGATGACACGATTATTCTGATGAACAAAAGACTTTTAAATTAAACTGTCTTTATTCTTTCTGTGTTAAACAAAGTGTTGTTTATCATGAGACTGCAGTGCTCGTAAATGTAATCAAAGTAGCCTATTATTAGCCCTATTAAATATTCTTTCACATTACTCCCTTGTGTGAACGACCAGGGTAAAACGGGGGTTTCATGACCCTTTAAATTACAGTTGAATGTTTTCCTCACAATTTCAGGGTATGTGAGTTCCCAAACTCACATACCATTAGTGGGGGTTTAGTGTGCATTAAAGGCTCTGGGGCATGGGACAGTCTTGCACAATTACTTCCTGTGGCGTGCACGAGCTCTCAAGTGGCCTAGACCGCAGACCGGAGGGCTGCTGTCCTGCAGTTTAGCTCCAACTTGCCTCAACACAAGTAGAAGAACTGGAAGTTTCTAGTATGCCTAATTAGACCTTGATTAGCTGTTTCAGATGTGTTTAATTGGGGTTGGAGCTGAACTCTGATGGACAGTGGCCCTCCAGGAGTTACAGACTAGGGTTGGGTACCATTCACATTTTAACCCTCTATGGTGCGCAATATGATATCAATGAGGAAAAAATTATTTGTGTTGTTTTCCTGCTTAAAATTGGACACTTTTAACAATATCAGTGAACATTTTCATAATTTTTTAATTTATTTAATTTTTATAAGTTTGTTGCCTCGAGGCAACATTGTACCACAATGGAAAAATGTACATTTAAACATAGTCATAGCGGTGTTAAGGCTGTGTGTAGCACACGTAGCCTGACGTGCACCTCTTCAAAAATGTAACAACTCGTCAATTCTATCCAGACCAAGTGCTGTGATTGGTCTGCTAGAACCCCTCCCTCAGGCCAAAAAACTGTAGCCCAAACATTTAGTATAAATATTAATGCAATAAATAAATAAATACATGCCAAAAATGCCATATAGCTTTTAAACAAAAACTTACTGTAATTATATTCCATTACTCTAATTGATTTAATACATTTATAGCTAAATGATTAATATAGCAACATTTGATATGAATAAATACCACCTTTCTGTTCATTTTATGGTTTTACTACAGCAAATCCATGAGTTGAGAAGTGAAATGTCTTTTAACTGGTTTGTTCTTTGAACAATGTTTCATCTGTTTTTGTTATTGTCGTTTTGTTTTTTTGCATCAATATGTTGAGAATGTCAGCAGTGTTTCATCTGGCTTTAAACTAGTTTAAATCACAGAGTCATATGTGGGTTTATAATAGAGATAGGGAGCTCTGTTTAATAATGGTCACGTGATCTAGATCAGCCTGCACTTAAACGCAGCTGTTTTGGGTAGAGCTGATTAATGGTCTGCGCTTCACAGTTCAAATAAACTTTGTGCCGCTTCTGGAGCATTTGACATTTGATGGTTCTCAAATGCAACACAAATGATAGCGTGTCATTAAAGAGGGTTGGGTAAATTTGTAGTAGCACCAGTGCAAAATTTTAGAAAAATGTCGCAAAATGATACCATTTATTTGAAGTCTAGAGTCCTGATTTACAGTGGATTGCTAATGGCAAGTTGGGGCTATTTATAGAATGTGCTTAGCGGGCAAGTCACAGGCTCCCGTGGGCACCATGTCAGAGACCACTGCCTCAGGAGTAACATATGATCTCTTTTGTATGCAAATTAGCTATACAAGTTTCTAGGTGTAAGATTCTGTCCCACAGTCAGAGCTTTGGGTTAAGATGTTTTGAAGGCAGACATGCTAACATCACTGCTGAAGTATATTTAACCGTGGGCATGGGTTTTTTTAGTTTCATCTGACCATAGAAGCAGGTCCCATTTGAAGTTCCAGTTTTGTCTGACAACTGAATATGCTGGAGATTGTTTCTGGATGAGAGCAGAGGATTTTTCTTGAAACCCTCCCGAACAACTTGTGGGGATGTAGGTGCTGTTTGATAATTTTTTTTAGGCTTTCTGAGACTCAAGACTCAACTAATCTCTGCAATTCTCCAGCTGTGATCCTTGGAGAGTCTTTGTCCACTCAAACTTTCCTCCTCACCGCGCATTAGGACGATTTAGACACACGTCCTCTTCCAGGCAGATTTGTAACATCTTTAGTTGATTGGAACTTCTTAATTATTGCCCTGATGGTGGAAATGGGGATTTTCAATGCTTCAGCTATTTTCTTACAGCCACTTTCTATTTTGTGAAGTTTAACAATCTTTTACTGCACATCAGAACTATATTCTTTGGTTTTACTCATTGTGATAAATGATTATGAGAATTTGCCCTTTGTGTTTCATGTTTATACTCCTGTGGAACAGGAAGTCATGGCTGGACAATACCATGTTCATGATCACCCTGATGTGCTAAAAAAACGTAAATATGAGTGGGAATATACTTCAGAGATATTTTACTCATAAAAAAATTCTAGGGGTGCCAATAATTGTGGCCAACATGTTTAGAAGAAAAACATTTATTTCATAATGTGATTTCCCCACTTTCAATTCTTTACCTTCAATGAAAGGTTAGATTTTTGCTAATTTTATGAATTAAAGATCAAAAGGATAAACATTGCAGATTTATTTTTAGAGTCATCTTTGATCATATTTATCAAGGGTACCAACAATTTTGTCCATGACTGTAACTACAATGCATTCTTTAATTGATTCCCAGTCTTATTCTGCCCTCTAGTGGCTAATATCGAAAGAGAAAATGCTGCTGTCGTCACTTAGTGTAAATAGAATGTATTGCTATTTTTACTTAGTGTAAACAACATCTACAGCTATTTGCACTGTAAATGATTTTATTAAAAGTATTAAATGGATGCTGCCTTATTGGGAGAACAAGAGCACCCAACACCTGATGGAACAGCTGATGGGAAAATAGAGAACAGCAAGCTCGGCAAAAGGCGGATTCGTAACCGAGGCGATTGCAGTAAAAGCTGGGACTATGAACCAACATGCTACTGTTGCGCCACTTAAGACTTTGAATTGTGTGTCTTTTATTAAATTTGATATACAATAACGAGTTATGTCGAAATAATGACTTAATATCTCAAAATAACAACTTATGTTGAAATAACGAGATATTATGTCGAAATAATGACATGTCAAAATAACGACTTAATTGTCTCTATATTTCGAGATATTATGTCGTAATAACGACTTATGTCGAAATAATGACTTAATATCTCGAAATATTGAGACAATTATGTCGTCATAATGACTTATGTCGAAATAACGACTTAATATCTGGAAATAACAAGATAATTATGTTGTAATACCGACTTAATATTTCGAAATAACAACTTGTCGAAATAACGAGATAACTTTTCTTTTTTTCCCTCCCCACCATAAGTTTTCTTTTCTTTTCTTCACCATGCGGTTCAGGGCTTTTGTACAGAACAAGAAGTATGTAAACAAAACTTAGCTACAAGCAAAACTAAGCTTACAACAGCCCAGCAGAGGAAATGCATGCAATGTGAGTTTGCACTGTAAAACATGAGTACTGTTTTACGTGAGTTTTACTGAAATACATTTCTTAACATTCACATTAATCTGTTTGGAAACAGACATTAAATGAGCGACTAATTATGCATTCAGTGTCATCAAGATTTTGGTTAAGTGTGAGTTTTGGCTCACAATTGTATTTTATATATATGAGATTAGTTTTCCTATTTTATTTAAATAAATTAAAATAGCATGAAATTTCAAGAACAGCCACTAGATGGCTGCAGAGCATCACTCACTGGCTCATTTGCCATTTCCCCATAGGTATTTTTATAGGTAGTCTATGTTTTCATTTAGATTTGTGTTTAGACATTATTATAACATTAAAAATGTATCTTTGTCAAAGTATCATCACTGAAGAATTTTTTTTTTTTTTTGCAATTAGGTGTGTGTGTGTTTGTTTGTTTGTTCTGCATTGAAGCTGATAATTTGTTTGACAAAATATGTAACAGAGAGCATTTTTTTCAAGATCAGTTTTGGTTGCATGCATTGTTGTTACAATAAAATCATGTTTTGCACATTACATTTGACATTGAACTGACTCACACATCTGCCTAAAGTCTCAGAAAAAAATCCACAAAAGCTGTCACTGGAGTGGTGCCCTATCAAAAGGTACATCTACCTAGAGTGTATATAAGTTATATATTGGGTACATATTATCATAAGCAAGGTCGGAAATTAACTGGGGCTTAGGGCAAAAATACCTTCAAAAATCCATAAAAAAAAAAACAACAAAAAAACACACACACACGCACCTTTATGAATGCCCGTGCACATATTAGCCTACTTTCGCTTTTGAAGTAGCGCCAATTCTGAGGCGGCAATTGCTTGAATGGTGGGTGGATTCGTTATTATTCTTAATGAAAAACACAACAACAAAACAGTTTAAATATTATTTAAACTCGTTTAAATATTATATTTACATGTTCAACTGATATAACCGGTGTTGCGGCTGAACACCGGTAACACTGTCGATTGCAGCAAGCCTAATATCACACTCCTGTTTCTCCGAGTATTGGCATGATTCCAAATGTAATACTTACTGATCTGATTGAAATCCAGTAAACAAGTTGATATTAAGTGACTTAACATTAGCCACAATACTGTTTTGAGTAGTTTTGAACAAAACAGTTTCAAACAAAGCCACACCAGAACTGTTGTGCATCTCCAAGCAGCGGCGATTCCTGAATGAATCTGCGTTTTGAACGACTGAATGAATGACTCGCAAAGGGGGAAATCCAAGATGGCGGAGTGAGTGGTAGCATTTATGCAGGCTCTGATAAATTAGTTTAATAATGTCCTAAAATTGATACCTCTGGCAAAGAAACCTTCCAGAAGTGTAGAAATTACATCCATCATTATCTGAATTTTGGTTTTGGTGTACTACCTATAAAGAGTCCCTCCGTTTCTTTAAATTTTGAGATGGCTAATCAAGCCGATACCGGACAAGCTGACCATGAATATAACGTGAGCGCTCTCATGGAGGCATGTGACGAAGAAGTAGTTGAAGCGATGATGGAAGAAACTGCCAAAGTAAGACATGAACACACACCTGTGCCCAGTCCGAACCCCAAGAAAGTAAGAATACAGGAGAAAGTCAAAAGTAAACAAGCTGATGAAATCACAAACGAAGTGATCTTTGACGCAATTCAAACTCTAAGAGATTTGACGAGCAGGATCAGAGACTGAAAATTATCGAAAAAAGAATGGAGGAAAATGCACACGCAGTTAAAGAGAACAAAGAAGACATTGGAAGAATGAAAGAGGAAATAATGGACTTGAGGAAGGAGAACGTCTCACTAAAACAACAGTGTTTGGAGCAAGCCAGATACAAGAGAAGATGGGATCTCAGACTAATCGGCCTCCCAGAAAAAGAAAAAGAAGACACAAGAGAAGTAGTGATTGGAATCCTTACCTGGGTGATTCCGCTGTCAGTTGAGAAACTCCGGGGGTCGGTGGATACAGTGCATCATTTGGGAAAGAGGAACGACGCCGCTACTAACAAGTTACCCAGGCCAGTGATCATTCAATTCGCAATGCGAACTGTTCAAGACGAAGACAAAGACATCCAGTTCAAAGAAGACTTTTCAAAGGAAGATCGTGAAGCTCGTGCTAAGTTGTGGCCAAAAGTGCAAGAAGCTAGAAAAAATGGGAAAAGAGCGTTCTTAAAAGAAGACTATGCACTCATTGATGGACTGAGAGTTGACCCGTAACTTTAATGATCCCGAAAGGTAACGTCCAAATTAAGGTTAAAGTATTCAAAGTTTGTCACTATATCAGATGGAAATAATTTGTTAACGCCGTCAAAGAAAATATAGTTAAAAACAGTTTATTTGCAATAAGTTGGTATGGATTTGTATTGTGTTTTAAAGGACAACATGTTCACTCCTGCATACTAGAACGAAGTTGAGTTCATATAACAGTTACATTATTCATCTATGTCTGTTTCTTTTCTATCTTTGAATGTCAGGGGGTAAAAAAAAATAGTGTTAAGCGTAAAGCTATTTTTTTATTTTGCAAGGAACAAAAAGCAAATTGCGTCTTCTTACAAGAGACTCATTCTGTTTTGAATGATGAAAAATTTTGGAAAATATAGTGGGGTGATTTAGCCTTGTTTGTGTTACAGTACAGAAGGGTCGGAGACAAGAGGTAACAGGTAATGAGGTTTATTGACACACAGCAGAGTTAACGGTAGTGCAGGTGAGTTGAGAAGAGTGATAAGTTGCAATGGTATGATGATAAACAATGATACTGTCCTTAATGTGGTTGCAGGGGTGATGATCCGTGGAGGAGAAGGAGATGGCAGACGCTGGAGGCTGGAGACTGGAAACACTCACACACAGACTGGGATGACACGAGGAGACTTGGAGACGATGGAGACAGGTAAGTAGATCGAGTTGAGTCCTTAAGGTAAGCATGTAGAGGTTCTAGATGCGAACGAGACCGGACAGTGACTGGATGTGTGTGAGTGTTATTTATCCTGGGTGAGATGAGTGGATGATGGGGTGCAGGTGTGCGTGATTAGTATTCTGGAGATGGAGTGCGCTGTGATTGGATGGTGCTGGAACCTGGCGTGTCTGTGACAGTTTGCACATGGATCTTCACATTCGGCTGGAGTGATGTTATTATTTAACAGATTTGAAGGCTCTGTAATTGTCCATAAAGGGGACAAAGAAGGTCACTGGTTAATGGTAGCTGTGGAAATAAATGACATATGTTATATATTATTATGTATTTACGGTTATAATAACAAAGTGGCCAACAGAGAAATGTTAGAGAAGCTGGGTAATTTGGTTAACGAATGGAAAATAATCTACAAGTCAGATAATGTGATAATAGGGGGAGATTTTAATATAGCCCCTGATTCATGGTTAGACTGAAAACCCCAAAGAAGTTCACATTCTGTGTATAATGATACTATATTGAATTTATGTACTTTAACAAATGTGGTCGATTATTGGAGGGTATCTAACCCAAATAGCATTCAACATACATGGTATAACCCCTCAGGAAATGGACAAAGCTCAAGACTAGACTACTGGCTTATTTCTAGTGAATTATATAACGATGTCTTAGATTGTATCATTTCAGCTTCCCCACTTACGGATCACTGCATGATCTTTATCAATTTCTAAAAATCTCAGATCTCTCCTAATATTTGGAAGTTCAATAATGTTTTGTCAACAGGTGATTTCTCTCACTGAGGAGATTGAAAAGCTTGATATGTCTTGCATAAATAAATGGGAATGGTTTAAATTTAAGGTCAAACAAATAGCCATTGATACAGGAAAGCTTTTATCAGTGATGAGAAAACAAAAACAAAAGGAACTGATTGGGGAAATAAATTTATTGGCAGTTAATACACAAGTATCACCAGAAAACACAGCAAAACTACAAATCTTGCAATCTCAATTAGATGAGTTGTATTCAGAAAAAGCAAATGGAGCTTATGTCCGTTCAAGAGCCCGGTGGATTGAAAAAGGAGAAAAAAGTTTCACCTGAGAGCTCTTTAGGCAAGAGTGACATTTTGAAATAAGCTCGCCAGACTTTGAAAATACACGCTCGCTTGGCACAGATGTTGCCATTATGGCCAAGTAATATTTTTTCGGCCTTGAAAAACAAAGACAAAAAAAGAAAAAAATTACTAAGCTTGAGATTAATGATACTATAATTGAAGATCAAAAAGAAATTCAGAATGAAATTTGGCTTTTCTATTGTAACATTTACAAATCTAAATACAAAAAGGCGGATTGTAATTCTTTATTAGAAAATATTAGAGATAATATCAAAAAATTAAACGAAGAAGACAATTTTAATTGACGATGAGTTGACTTTAACGGAAATGGATGTGGCATTAAAACAAATGAAAAACAGGAAAATCACCAGGTATCGATGGTTTGTCAACAGAATTTTTAAAACATTTTTGGAAGGATATAAGAAAATTATTATTTAATGCATTTTTAGAATGTATTCAGAAAGAGAGTTTATCACCTACAATGAAAATAGGATTAATAACCTTGCTGCCTAAACCCAAGAAACAACCATTGTCATTAGATAATTGGAGACCGATAACTCTATTATGCACCGACTATAAATTACTTGTCTTGGTATATGCTAATCGTTTAAAAATTGTACTTGGTAAACTTGTAGAGGAGTTTCAATCAGCATTCATTAAGGGAAGATATATCCAAAATTATATCAGACTAGTACTGGATATGATCGATTATAATTCAATGATACAATCAGATAGCCTTATTTTATTTATAGATTTCTTTAAAGCATTCGATACCGTGGAACATGAATTTATATTTACAACGCTTAAAAAGTTTGGTTTTGGGAAAGGGTTTTGCAAGGTTATTAAAATGTTAGAATGACTCCTAGAATTGAGATCTTACGTGGAATCAGACAGGGTTGTCCACTTTCCCCCAAATTGTTTATACTTTGTACTCAAATGTCAGCTTATTTAATTGTCAACCATCCTCAATTAAAAGGTATAACTATGTTTGATTATGAGTATCAAATTAGCCAATTCGCTGATGACACAGTCATTTTTTTAAAAGACAAATCTATAATTAAGAAAGCCTTAACCATTATTTCAGTTTTTTCAAGAGCATCTGGCCTATGCTTAAACCTAAAAAAAAACCGTCTCGGTTACGTATGTAACCCTCGTTCCCTGAAGGAGGGAACGGAGACGTACGTCAGTAGTGACCGACGAATTGGGATATCGCTAGAGAGCCCTATCAGCTTCGAGTGAACTACAACAGGCCAATGGAGTTGGCGTGCAATATTTGCATAATGCGCACCGCCCCCGCCAGGTGGTATAAATAGGGGAGCAGATGCCATCACACTCTGTTTTTCGCTGAGGAGACAACCTAGTCCGCACTACAGCGAGGGTACAGCAACTGTGGCAACGGGACGTACGTCTCCGTTCCCTCCTTCAGGGAACGAGGGTTACATACGTAACCGAGACGTTCCCTTTCAGTCGGTCACGTTCGACGTACGTCAGTAGTGACCGACGAATTGGGATCCCAAATAAAGCGCCACAGTATGAACCCCTTCCAGTGCCCAGCGCAAGCTCTAGCCACCCGGCGCACCAGTGGGACGGGGAAGGGGGCGAGCTTACGCCGAGAGAGTCTACTGCTGTTCCAATAAACCCACTAAGTAAACTAGACTACACTGGGGAAGCGAACCCGTAGGGGACGCTGCGGAGACCACTACCCACCCGTAGGGGAGGAATTTACGTGGAGAGTACACATATGGACTGGCTGTGGGCAGTACGCATATGGAGTCCCTGGGATGGCTCCACCTGGGTAGAGGGAGACTCATCTGACAGGTGACAGCAGAGCTGGCTCTGCTAAGGGAAACACACGGGCTCGCCGTAGGGAGTTGACCGTGGACAAATACACACATGGGACCACTCACGTGGAGGGGTCACGACATGTCGAACCCAGCCAAATGTCAACGTCGGTGACGGAGGTTTAGCCTGGCATCAGACACTCCGCAATGTCTGAGCCGAAGGGGAGGCGGAGGAACTTCGACAGGGTTCGCCAAGCCGGGAACTCGACTGGAGTAAAAGGATGCACGTATCCGGCCCAGGGGGCGGGAGTGGCATTGCAAACCGACACTAGAACGGGCTCTTCGCGTCTACCGGCTGGTGGAAGCGAGTACACGGGAAGATACCGGTTCTACATGAAGGCTATAGAATCTAGCGAACGTGTTAGGTGTCGCCCAGCCCGCAGCTCTACAGATATCTGTCAGCGAGGCGCCGTGCGCCAGCGCCCAGGAAGAGGCCACTCCTCTGGTGGAGTGGGTTCTCAACCCGAGCGGGCAAGGCACGCCCTGGGATTCATACGCCAGGGCGATGGTGTCCACTATCCAGTGGGCCATCCTCTGCTTGGAGACAGCCTTTCCCTTCTGCTGGCCTCCGTAACAGACAAAGAGCTGATCTGAGGTCCTGAAGCTTCGTGTTCTGTCCACGTACAGGCGCAGAGCGCGGACCACCTGGGGATGGAGTCTCCATTCGCCCAAAAGCGGAAGCTGCCGTGAGAGCTCGTCGGCTGCACGGTTGAGCACACCTGGGACATGAATGGCACAAAGCGACCTCAGATGCTTCTGACTCCATAGCAACAGATGGCGGGCGAGTTGCGACATACGGCGGGAGCATAGACCACTCTGATGGTTGATGTACGCAGCGGCCGCAGTGCTGTCCGAGCGGACCAGTACGTGCTTGTCTGTCAAAAGCTTCTGGAAGCGGCCCAGTGCAAGACGTACTGCTAGCAACTCGAGGCAATTGATATGCCAATGCAGTTGGGGCCCCGTCCACAGACCCGACGCTGCATGCCTGTTGTATGTGGCCCCCACCTGTGGCAGAGGCATCTGTGTGGACCACAGCACGCCTGGACACTTGTTCGAGGGGAACTCCAGCCCGCAGGAACGAAGGGTCCAACCACTTGGTGAGAGTGCGACGGCAGTTCGGTGTCACGGGGACACGGAACGTACCGCGCTGCCACGCCCATCTCGGGACCTGGCCGCGGAGCCAGTGTTGAAGCGGCCTCATATGAAGCAATCCGAGTGGCGTGACTGCGGCTGCCATATGCCCCAAGAGCCTCTGAAAGAGTTTCAGTGGGGCCGCTGTCCTCCGCTTGAGCATACTCAGGCAGGTCAACACTGACTGGACGCGCTCCTCGGTGAGGCGCGCAGTCCGGGCGACCGAATCCAGTTCCATACTGAGATAAGAGATCCTCTGCCCAGGGGAGAGTTTGCTCTTGTCCCAGTTGACCTGAAGACCCAACCGGCTGAGGTGAGCTAACACCATATCCCTGTGTTCGCACAACTGCTCCCGCGAGCTGGCCAGGATGAGCCAGTCGTCGAGGTAGTTGAGGATGCGAACGCCCTGTTCCTTGAGCGGAACAACGGCCGCCTCCGCAACCTTCGTAAAGATGCGGGGTGACAGGGCCAGCCCGAAGGGTAGGACTTTGTACTGATATGCCCGACCCTCGAACGCAAACCGTAGAAGGGATCTGCGACGAGGCAGAATCGAGACATGAAAGTATGCGTCCTTCAGGTCAATCGCTGCAAACCAATCCTGGGGACGGATGCATTCGAAAATGCGCTTCTGCGTAAGCATCTTGAACAGCAGCCTGTGAAGGGACCGATTTGGGACACGCAGATCCAGGATTGGCTGTAGCCCACTGCCCTTCTTGGGTACAATGAAGTAGGGGCTGGAGAACCCTGACTCCATATCGGCTGGAGGGACCGGCTCGACTGCATCCTTCGCCAGGAGGACAGCAATCTCCGCCCGAAGAACAGGTGCATTGTCCAGGGACACACGAGTGTAATGGACACCCCTGAACACCGGGGGACGCCGGGCAAACTGAATCGCATAGCCGAGTCTGATGGTACGAATGAGCTAGCAGGACGGGCTGGAAAGCGCTAGCCAGGCTTCCAGACACCGAGCCAGCGGGACCAAATGCACCACAGACGTACCAGGCGTGGGGCAGCGAGGTAGAGTGCTGGGATCCGACTCGGACGGCATAGCGGCCCGTAGTGGGGTCAGACTCTGCAAGGTGGCAGTGTGAATGGGAGACGGCACATGGGAGGCAGCCTCGACCAACACACTGGGACCTGCTGGCGAAGTGAGAGGGGGCTGAGAGTGGCAAGGCGGGGCCTCGCGCACTGCCAGCCGTGACCTCTTGGGACCTGGAGAGTTAGAAAACAGTTCTACTTCGTGGGTACCGCTGGACTCCGGAGAGCCAGCAGTGGAACAAACTAAAATTCTCCACCCGGCCCTCCTCCGAGGAGGGAGCGATGCGGGCATCGTCTCCCGAAGAACTGTTTACCTCAGCTCCAGGTCACCCGTTTCTCCAGGTCACCCGTTTCTCCAGGACCGCTTCTCGCTAGCCAACTGGCTTGGCTGCGGGCTGAGCGGGCTGGATTTTAGGCCAGCTTGTGAGATGAGAGCATCGAGAAAGCATACTTAGATGACGACACACCTCTGCAAGGCTAGCCAGGGGTGTTTCCGGACCACCATAGTGGACATTGTCTGGCCAGGGGCCTGCGCTATGACTTACATCATGCGTAGCTCAACCCCAACTCAGAACTACCCATATGCAATGAGTGCTTTGGCCTTCCACAGACTTGCCGGGGGCCAAGACCCATGCAGGGCAGAGGTGGTGTGCCCGTAGCACTGCCACCCCACCACAGAGGGTAGTGAGAGAGAAAAAACTTAATGCAGATTATGACCCTTTTGGCGTTCCATATTTGGCACCAGAAAAGGCTTCCAAACTGCCAAGTTTTTCATGCACGTCCGGGCTAAAGACAGGGGGCGGGGCAAGGCGAGTACGCGTCGCACCACACCCCCAGGGGCCCGGGAAAGCATGGTCGTTAACTCTGAATCTGATTCAGCATGAGCACATCACAACCGTGGGACGCTCAGCCTCATCTTCATGTCCAGAGCCCAACAACCCTCTCTCCAATGTAGCAGTTGACATCTGATCCTCTGCTGGAGCCTTGACTAAGACGCTAGGTCCCCCATGAGAAGGACCAGCAATCCACCCAGAAGCTACCAGCCATGTGGGACAGTGAACGTGGCCGTCTAACTGAATGACACACGGCGCTGAGCGCCGACGTGGCCATGTTGTTACCAAACATAAACTACCCACGAACACAGTCACAACATGTTTGCGATGCATTAGAGGAGTGGGGGGCCCACGGAGATTGGCTCGGCGGGTATTGCCCCACTGTGATCCTCTGGTCACCCTGGCTTATTCACCAAAAGTAGTACTTTTCTGATTCAGAAAGAGGAACTAGATCGGGGAATAGGTGAGGGGACTCCACCTCATTTGAGGCACTCGAGTCTCGACCACGCATCTAGAGCGCCGAACAACGCGCTGGGTTGCCATGGCAACGCGCGCTGTCAGCCGGCAGCTCGACGGCACGCTGAGCGCTCAAGCCCTTACGAGAAAGGCAAGATGAACAACGCACCGACGTGGGCATGCTCTCTTTTTTTTTTACAAGAGAATATGAACCACCCACAAACACACTCTCAGCATGCTAAGCAGACATGAGAGAAAGTGATTGTGGCCGTCAGTGAGGATAGGAAATGACCGCCTCCAGAAACGCACAGACAGAATGACGTCTTTAAAAAGACGCAGTGTCTGTCTGTGAAGCTCTTTTAGAAGCTCTTGTTCTTTGTGCCGAAGTCACAGACACAGAGGAACCGGCCCAAATCGCAAACCAAACGGGGCAAATAATGCTGTGAAAACAGCAGTTGAAAGCTGTACAACAGCTCAAGAAGCTCACTCTGGGAAAGCTCGCGGCCTCGCTGTAAGGTGCCATAAAGCCAGCACTGTAGAACAAAAGTTCTTCAAAGGCTTGCGAAGTCACTCTCAGACTAATAGCAGGAACACACAGGTTGGCTCCGAAGCGAAAGACAGAGTGCGATGGCATCTGCTCCCCTATTTATACCACCTGGCGGGGACGGTGCGCATTATGCAAATATCGCACGCCAACTCCATTGGCCTGTTGTAGTTCACTCGAAGCTGATATGGCTCTCTAGCGATATCCCAATTCGTCGGTCACTACTGACGTACGTCGAATGTGACCGACTGAAAGGGAACTGTTATCTCTGTATTCATGTGATGTGGAAAGTATAGAATCCATTCCGGTTAAATCTGAAGTGAAATACCTTGGTTTAACAATATCTAAAGATTCAAAATCAAGAGAACTATTAAACATAGAGGACAGAATAGATAGTATGAAAAAATCTCTTAATTACTGGCTTATGAGAGATCTGTCCATTATGGGCAGAATCCTTTTGACAAAAGCAGAAGGCATATCTAAACTAATCTACCCATCTTATTCTCTTTTTTGTTTCCCCTCAACTAATTAAAAAGGTTAACTCTGTAATGTTTAATTTTATATGGAAAATCAAAACTCATTATATTAAAAAGTCCCAGATGATTAAAGACTATAAAAATGGAAGTCTGAAAGCAACTGAATTTGAATCAATGATTGGAGTACTCAAACTGAACTGGATAAAATCATATTTAACACAGCCTAATTCAATGTGGTTTCATATACCAAAGTGTTTATTCAATTTTTGATGAAATGTGATTTTGAGATTTCTAAATTGCCTATTAAGCTTTCAAATTTCCACAAGCAGATATTATAATACTGGAAAATGATATTTACCCACAACTTCACACCACATGGTTCCACCCTGTGGAATAATAGGACCATCACGATAAATAGGAAGACATTATTTAAACAAGAATGGTACGAAAAAAAAGTTTTATATGTGGTTGATTTGATAGATGAAGCGGGTCAGTTTATTCAATATAATTCATTTATGGAGAAATTTGCGATAAAATGTTCTTTTAGAGAATTCAATAGTGTGTGTAGAGCAATCCCTCTCTCATTAAAACAGCTAATACATAACACCCTTACATATTCAAATGTATTTGTTAAATTGCCCGAGTTGAAGATTGGAGAAGTGTACATTGGGGATAAAAAGTGTAATAACAAAGTAATAGGGAATGTACTGAAATGTAAATTATTCTACGATTTCAACAAGTACTGTTATTATCTTAAATGGCCAATTATGCCTAAAATGAAGGATATGCAGTTTAGAATCATCAATAATGTTTATCCTGCTGCCGAAACTTTACGGAAAAGATTCCGTTTTGAAGTAGATTTCTGTGGATTCTGCTCAGAAGAGCCTGAAACCATTGAACATTTATTTTTTTCTTGTCCGGTCTCATTGCAGTTCTGGCAGGATATTTATAGATGGCTAAATGTTGGTAGTGAAATTCCTTCACTAAATTTATTTCAGGTTTTGATTTATGTAGATGGTCCCTCAAAAAAGATATCATTGATGTTAAATGTTATTATTACTATGGGTAAATTTCATATACATAAATGCAAATGGAATAACAGTAAACCCTCTTTAACTTGTTTTAAAAATGAATGTAAAAATTATTTAGCATCCATAAAATATTTATCCAAAGATAATCAATCCCTTTGTGAATTGTATAAAGTCTTGCATGAGTCTCTTTCCTTCTAAGATTTTGTAGATGCTTTATTTTTTATTTATTTTTATATAATTTCATTTAATTTCCTTGTAACCCTCCTTAAAGGTTTGAAGATTGTGCTTTTGTTTATTGTACTAACATGCTGTTGTTTATTTTGTACACATGAACCTATCTAAGCATAGGTCTATATGCACAGATATACAAATGGAGATTTAATTACTTGTCATTTGTGTATATTTTCATATGCATGTTGCTGTTCCCTATTTGAATTTGTATATTGAAGTTGTTCAATAAAAAAAAAAAAAAAAATTACTTTGTTTGGATTTGTCACGTCGTGCTTCCTGCATCAGGTGTAGACAATAGACACAGTGTAAAGACTAGGAATATGTTCACCATATACATATAAGCGGGAGATTCTATTTACATACATACCTGCCTACACACACACACACACACGTATACATACACTTATGTATGTGGATAGATAGATTTTTATTTATTTGTGGTACATATATTTCATCCAGTATCATAAAACTAGCTAAAATTCCTGTTAAATTCTAAAAGCCTTTACACATATAAACTTTTTTTAGGGCCTTTACACAAACTTTTTTTTTAGGGACTTTACACTTTTTTTTTTTAGGGCCTTTACACATAGAACCTTTTTTTATGCCTTTACACACTTATCATAGCCTAGACCAATTACATATTGTAATGCAAAAACATCATCTGTTTCACCTGAGAGCTCTTTAGGCAAGAGCGACATTTTGAAATAAGCTCGCCAGACTTTGAAAATACACGCTCGCTTGGCACAGATGTTGCCATTATGGCCAAGTATTTTTTTTGTAAGTGTCTGTAAGTTTGGGAACTTTTGTCCCTGTTCTTGCCAAAAGTCCAATGCTGAAGACATTCTGCTAACATTTGGCTGTGAGAGGTACAATTTCACTTCAGTGAAGGTATCCACGTTGGTGTTTATTTGCTGTTTTACCTGAGAGAGAGAGAGAGAATATAGTGGTGCCTTTTCTCTATGGAACATAATTAAAAAACACTCTATGTTTACATGGACAACAATACTCCGATATTAACCTGATTAGCCTAAAACAATACTCTGATTAAGAAACTACCATGTAAACAGTGATTTCTAATTACCTTAATCCGGCTAAAGTCATAATCAAAGTAAATGCAAATCGAATTAAGACATGGAGTATTCCTATTTTAGTCGCATTATCGGACTGCATTACAGACATGTACACACCTTAATCTAACTATTAACGCTGTTAATACGACGACGAAGTGACTCGTACTTTGCTTTGGGGTAATTAACTGCACTTGAAGCTTTCGTAAACTGTTTATAGTACCATAACGAAGACAAAGTGTATGTTGATAATTCTGGAAGGAACTTTGGACTGCATGGCATGGAGACATAATGACGTGTGCCATTAATCGATCTGTAACGCAAAACGGGAACATGAACGGAATAATCTAAAAGCAACTCATGTAAACACCTTAATCAGAATATTGTCTTATTCAGAATAAGGTCAATAATTAGATTACTGCTGCCCATGTAAACTTAGTCACTGATAGCATCAGTCTCCATACTGTACGTGGTTGTTTTTTAAAAAGCCGTGTAAGAAAAATCTTGCCTATTAATCCCTGAATTCAGGAGGGAGAAAAAGAAAAACACATTCTAATTTTCTCATTTATTAACAGTAGGGGTGTGTGACGAGACACTTAGCTCACAAGACACGAGATTGGGTTCACAAGAACGAGAGAAGCTTTTTGCTGTATTTTTAAGAAATCCTCAATGATAAAATTAATGACTGGAAAAATATTCTGCAGGTACATTTTGAAATGTTATAACTAATCATCTTGTAATGAATTTTATTTCAGTTCTACTTTCTGAGTATGAATTATCAAATGCATTGAAAGACAATCTACAAGCACTGTAAAAGGTTTTGCCACAAACTCAACTGACTGGCTTCTCTCCTGTATGATTTCACGCGAGTCGCTTCAGACCTTACTGTACATGAATTCTGAGCTTCCAGAACTTCTGATTGAGGCTGCACATGTTTGACCTCCTAAAATTAACTCCTTTCCACAAATTGAACATAGAAATAAAAATTCAGTTTTATTCCGTTTTTTCTCATTCTTATTAAATGCAAACAATAAGTGCAAACATAATCAAAGATCTCATTACACACCCCTAAACAGTTTTTCCAAGAATCTGATGACAAAATCTAACCTTCAAATCAAAATCAGACCACACACAACTAGCCCCAGTTTGTTGTATGCGCAGTGAAACAGAAGTCGTTGCCTCCGTTTGACGAGCAGGGCGGGCGAGAGCCGTGAGGGAACGGCCTCACGATGCGCGTTGCACCGGCCTCGAATCTCTCACGGAGGAGCTCTGGAAGCATAAAAGGGGAGCGACGACAGTGAAAGACGAGAGAGGACCAGGCCTGGACTTTACTTTATGTTTTATTATGTTTGTGTGGCCGGCAGACGTCCGTGAGGGTCTGCCGGCATTACTTTCGTATTGTATTTGTTTATTTTATATATTAAAATTTGTGTTTAACATTCGCCGATTCCCGCCTCCTTCTTCCCGTACATACGAACTGTGTTACACTCCGGTTGACGTTCTGCATTAAGCTGGCTGGCCTCGGATGTCAACGCTCGAACAGCGTTGTCTGCATTTGTATCCATGCCGAATGCTACTTTTTTAAATTGAGGATCCAGCAACATTGACACTGCAAGAAATCTAAAGTTGTACATTTGGCAAATTAAACAACTTTTGTTATAAATTGATTCATTTCAGTATATATCTCAGTATATAACTAATCTATACAAACCTAGTTGATTCATAGTCGCCACACCTTTTGGTCAGGTGCTTGTTTAAAGCGCTAGCTAGCCTCTGACCAACAGACTCTGAAGCATAAGTGTTTGCCATACTTCTAGTCAGCTTCTGCAAGTTGCGCACCAAGACAATTAACTTAGAGGATGTGACGTGGCTTTCAGCAGACATCTCCTCTGTCACCTCCAGGAATGGTCTCAGGACCTATACAAGAACAGTTGATAAAACAAACTTTGTTCAAAATTAATGTTAAATAAAGGTTTTATTGTAAACAAGCCCCACAAACAAAGCCTATCTATACAATATGATACAAAGTATGGTTACCTCAATTGCATCAGCCATTGCAGTCCAGTCCTGGGGGAAAAACATGGGTAGGTCCATGTTGCTCATTGCTGCAGAGAGGGGTTACCGGAGGTTAAAAAAACCTCTCTAGCATTAAATAGGTGGAATTCCACCTAGTTTCAATTTCCTGGAGAAGGTGCAGTTGGGGCATTTTCAAGTCTTTCTGCAAGTTGTCTAGCTTCTCCTTTGCTGTGCAACTGGATCTAAAAAATCCTACCACTCTCCTCACTTTGGATCTCAAGTCATCAAGTTCAGTGACTGCAGCAAGACTGTCTTTTACAATAAGATTGAGAGTGTGCGCAAAGCATGGCAGAAGTCTCATGTTCATTTTTTTTTACTGCTGCAACCACATTTGCTCCGTTGTCTGTAGTTATACAAAAAACTTTGTCCTGAAGACCCCACTCCAGAAAGATACTGCGGAGGTGTGTAGCTATGGCATCAGCTGTGTGTCTTCCCTCAAATCTAACAAAGAAATAAGATATACTCTGCTCAAATTATGTATTATGCACATAGTTTCCTGACTGTTAAATCTGAATTTCTGAATTTAATTCTGAAAAAAAAAAGAGTAATTTCTACAGAACGAACATTATCAAATGGAATTTAAAAAAATATTAAGTTTTCAAAATGACTTCAATTAACTCCCATCTGCCAGCAATTGTACTACAAATTAAGCCACTCAAAAGTTTTAATAATCATAAGCCAACAATAATACTGTGTATCCTAATAATCATAATCAGTAGTTTACTCTGCATTTTTACTCCGGGATTGCAGAAATACATTTTTTACCAGTTAAAAAATATATTTTACCTTTCAACCTCCAGTAATTTGGACTGCAGAGAGAAATCATCAGAAATGTAATGTGCTGTCACAGAAATATATGATTCCATTGCAACCGATGTCCACAGGTCAGTTGTGAGACAGACACTTTGTACAGCCTGAAAAGAAATTAATGTAAAAACAATTTTTAACCTGCTCCATCATTTTGAGCCACTTTGACACAGGAACACATTTAGGTTTTCAAGAAATTAATTTAAATATAAACGTTTAAATGATTGTATTGTAGAATCAATTATAATAGTCATTAGAATGATTAGAAGACATTCATTTTATTTTAATGAAAATAAAAATGTTTCTGGGCCAAAACGACTCAAAATTATGGAGCAGGTCACATGTAGTCACAACTGACTGTCACTGTTATTTGTCATGTTAATAAATAAGAATTCTGTCATTTACATTTATCAGTATATGGTGATTACTAAATGATTAATCAAATTATGAATAGCCATTTAACATTTTGCATTTACACTGCAAAAAATGCTGTTCTTACTTAGAGTTTTTGTCTTGTTTCTAGTCAAAATATCTTAAAGTTCTTAAATCAAGAAGCATTTTCTTGACAAGTAAAAAATATTTTCTTGTTTTCAGAAAAAATAAGTCAAAATTACATAATAAAATAATTTGCCAGTGGGGTAAGCAAAATAATCTTATATCAAACCAAAAATAAGATATATAATCTTGTTTTCAGTTTGGATTAAGATTATTTTGCTTACCCCACTGGCAGATTATTTTGCTTGTTTTAAGGAAAAACTCTTAACTTAATTTTGAATTATTTTTCCTAAAAACAAGAAAATAAATTTTACTTGTCAAGAAAATGCTTCTTGATCTAAGAATTTTTAGATATTTGGACTGGAAACAAGACAAAAATTCTAAGTAAGAACAGCATTTTTTGCAGTGTAGGAAAGCATAAAACAAAACAGCATATTGAAATAGAGGGGAAATAATGACAAACAGGAAAAAAAGTTACTCAGACGTACAGTGAGCTGGTCCTTGTTTTTCTTTTGAATATCTTTCCAAAATTAGTTGTTTTGTTGTTTGTCTGCATAGAATCCTGTACTTTGGATCAAGTGTATTCACGAATGCTCGAAAACCTTCATCCTCCACAACAGAGTGGCTGCATGTCCTTGATTATGAACTCAATTAGCTTTTGATCCAGTTTTTGTTTGGGAAGACTATGAGCTACAATGAAAGAACAATCATATAAAGAAAACAACGAGTCAGATAAAAGAAAGACATTTTAAATCTTATGTGCAAAAAATAACCTAAACTAACCAACTAAGACTCAAATTACTACAGCACTATTATTGACATACATCAGGAAATTTTTATGGGATGATTATACTGTATACTTGCTTAGTTTCCCTACACCAAATAATCTTACAATAAATAATTTGAGTAAACACCTACCAGGGTATGGCATCTTGGCCCCAAACTGTTGTTCAATTGATGGCTGGATCAAACACTTTTTCGGGGCAGGCGGAGTTTCTCCCTCCCCATCCTCCTTTTGGAATTGCGATTAGGAAAAATAAAATGGGTCAGTCATTTTGCTGATTGCCTACACAATGCTGAAATAATCATCCTACCCTAAACCATACTCTGTGTCATGACTGGATCCATTTATTTTGTCTGAACTTTATTTCTTTACAGGTGACGTGATTGTGTTGACAAATGAAATCGGCTACAGGCCGCAGTTTGTGTTAAAAAAAAAAATCTTAAAGAGGAGTAGATTCCCCTTAATGGAATCGATTCCAACCTTTGGAATCGACTCTCAATTCCCAACGCCTCGGAATCGTTTCTTTTTGGAATCGATCCCCAGCCCTAGCTCAGGGCGCGATCCTGTAATCAGATCAGCCCACATTGCTGAGTGTCCAGGACATTCAGCAATGTGCATTTTTCTAAAGTCAGGAATTCATCTTTTACTCTGTTTCTGAGCATCTGATGTTTTGTATTGATCATCTTTGAATTGATTATGTAATTGGCATGATATGTTTACCTGACTAATAAATTGTTACATTTGACTTTATTCTGACTTACTCTGAAATTATTGAGTAGATTACGTTAAGTCCATAACCCCACAAATCTACGCTCAGGTTAGTAACGGACTAAAGTACAGCTTAGGTGAGGCAGTGGGGCACACCAACTGATATTTTAGAGCTCTGACTAACACATTGGCATTAGTTATGTATACTTAAACTTCTAGGCTAATAATGGTTCAGAACCATTTCCGTTCAGAACAACATAGGGTTGTCGGACCAATCTGAATAGGGTGAGCCTCAACCTCTGATTATTGTAATATTATTCTAACTAAGTGTACGGGGGAAACCACGGCATGATTATATAAAGTTACCATTAGACAAGTTAGATTGGTCAGCTTGGTTCTATGGTAATGGTCATGACCTCTGGTTAGATATAGTCTTGCTTTAATTCAGTGTGTTCAGATCTATGGGGACTAAATAACATACTTTTAGAAATAAGCAAGCATGGTGCGGTGTCTAAAAGTCATCGCCTCTGTCTAATGAAACAAGACGAGTTATATGAGATCGTATACCCGGCCGGTGCGAGACTCAAAGCGTTATAAGAATCCGAATGAACGAGTACAGTAAGAGTAAAGAGTTAAATAGAATAATCAAATGTGTAGCTAAACTATTATACAAATGACCAATAATCAGTTGACATTCTAAACTAAATTCGAGGTCATAATAAAATGGAGTCAGATAAAAGTTTACTTGGAATTAAACTACTTCGCCACACTGAAAAGACTGAACGCGCAAAAAAACCTTCCCTGTCCTGTGGGAAACCGCCGTTGGGCCGATTGGGTGGGCCTTACAAACTCTTTGTGCAGCTGCTCAGCTGCACAGTATCACATTGTTAGAAAATGCTGCTGCTGTCAGTAATCTTGCTTCATGTCTGGGGACGGAGACTCCTGTGGCTGAAACGCCACACAATATCAGTGTCCCACTGGCCACTATGCCTGAAGTTGAGGAGTTGGAGGAGCGGCTACAAGATTCAAGAAACGCACAGGCTAAACAAAACATGGTATGTTGTTTTTTTCTTTTTCATTATCTAAAGCTACTTAATGATTGCAGTAAAAATTTACTCTTGTGTCTACAATTGTATATCATGTATTTTTGTCTTCAGATATCTGCTCTGGGTGCTGTTGGAGGACAAAACACAAAACAAATCACATGAACATACTTCACATACTCTTCTCAGATTCAGTAGCTAAAAAAATAAACTGGAAAGGAGTCAATGGGAAGAAGTGCTTTAAAGAAATGCCCACAAGAACTTTGCCGATCAGTAAGTATGATATATAATAACAAGAAGTGGAGTGTTAGAGTGTTGTTAACCGTCTCCACAACCTAAATGATATATATTGCTATTACTGTTTTTAATTAATTTCTTACTTTTCCACTGGGTGAGGGAACAGTAATAATAATGGCAAAGTATACAGAAAAACTGAAAAAACAAAAAAAACATACTTATATACATAAACACGTAAATACAATGGAGTACCACAAATAGAAAAAAAATGACAGTAGGCACAATAGTACACACTGTAGTAATTGCAACAACAATAGCGATAATATATATATATATATATATATATATATATATATATATATATAACCAGCCTGGGTTGAGATAGGAATAGCATTAAGACATGTTTTCCTCCTTGAAGTAGTCCAAAAAAGGGTTCCAAACTCTAATAAAGAGTTTATGCTTCTGTTCCATTATAAACCTGATCTTTTCCATTTTAAGTGCATGTAGCAAATCAAAAACCCATTGGCGATAAGTAGGTGGAACTGCAGACTTCCAATTCATGAGAATCAATCGTCTGGCCAATAAAATTGCAAAAGCTACACTATCAGCCAAGGAGTAGTTAGTTTGATGGTGTCTGGTACAACCCCAAACACTGCCATTAGAGGGTTAGGTTCTATTGGTAAAGAGAAAACAATTGAAAAAACACCTAAACACTCTCCCCCAGAAGTAAAATAGTTGAGGGCATGACCAAAAGGAGTGCAGTAGGGTGGCTGGTTCACTCGAACATCGAAGGCAACTTGGATCAAAATCAGGGAATATGCCTGTGCCAGTCAGCAATGCCATGTAATGTTTAAACAAGGCCTGCATGCTAATAAAGGTTAATACTAGGGTGAAACGGTTCTCAGTAAAAATCGAACCGTGTGCCGTTCTGCAAGCACATGCACCACGGTTCATCTCATATCTGACGACGCATACGCATCTATAATATGGTTTGTAGAAAATAAATAAAACAGACAGAGTTAGGCGAGATGAATTGTATGTTTCTGTTGATGGATACGCATTCTGGCTTCCCTAAACTTTGTTCAATGCGAGTGCCGTATGCTGTATGACCAGTCATTTACTCCGTCATCACCGGGTGTTGATAGCGCATAGCGCAGGCGCAGACCTGAACAGCACGCGTTGCCATCTGCGTTTAAACTAAACTTATTTAAGCCTTGCCAATTTAAACATTCGAGTGCAAGGCGCAAAAGAGAACTTACATGCGCGCTGTGAGAAGATTTGTATGGCAAGCCAAAGTATTCACATACGCCTGGTCGGACGTCTGATTGCACACGGACGTGTGATTTGCCATAAAAACGCGCGTTCTTGGCGTGCGCTTTGGAGTCACCAAAAACATACATTTTTGACGTGCGTTTATCATAACAAAAATGGGCGTCGAATACGTGCGTTTTGAGTCGGACAAAACGCTCGTTATGAACGTGTAAACAGGTCAATCAAACAGGCAGGGCAAACGTGTGTTTGAAGTGTCTAACAGCGAAGAGAACGTGCTCTTGTAGCCAGTTGACTGAGGCATCTGTTTAATTTGATATTTTTTCATGTCCAAGGAGAAATGTTCTGTAAATGTAGTTAACTTCAGCAAAACTTGTATTAAATTTAATTTTTATTAAGTTCTATATTCAGTGGAGTTCCTATCAATTGTTGTAGGTGGGGCCTTAATTAGTGAGACACCGAAGGAAAATATATCGCTTCTCCTTTAAGCGTTCGCGCTCAGACGCACAGTGTATGCGAACGGAGAAGCAGAGGTAGTTTTTCTCTCATATTTATCTTGCATTAACTGTCTCTTTGTAACATAATCACTACATTTATGATGTTAAAACACTGTTAAGAGTTTCTGTCACAATTTGTATCCATGTGATTAGTGTATTTTCTTTGAGAGGTACTTTTGACCGTGTTAAAAGTAGTTTTTCAGTTGTATCACATGTATCTTTCCATGCAGGAATGAGAGAATAGGCCTGATGTCTGTGTATACTAATATTGCCTCACACTACTCTGTTTAAGGTATGTTGTTTCAATCTGTGATCATTAATTTAAATGTTTATTTTGCAATTTGAATTTATTTGCGAATTGATTTAGAATGCATGTGTACTTAAGTGTGTACTAGGCAATCACTATACTAATTGCCTCGTGGTACATTTTCATGCAATGACAGTGTGTTCGTGAAAAAAAAAGAACTTTATTGTACACATAGTAATTTAACAATCAAATTTTGATGCAATTTAGAGTTTATAGTACACTTTATATGCATTCCTATGAAGTTACAGCGTATTTGAATATTAACTTTTACAAATGTTATGCATTTACTATTACGTTTTTATTTGCACTGTCATGTTATGAGATAATTGAGCACTACATTTACTCATGTTAAATATTATATATCATTTCTATATATATCATTCTTTAAGCGTTCGTGCTCAGACGCACAGTGTATGTGAACGGAGAAGCAGAGGAATGAGAGAGTAGGCCTGATGTCTGTGTATACTAATATTGCCTCACACTACTCTGTTTAAGGAATAAATCTGCATATTCATCATCCCATTTGTGGTGTGGACGTGTTTCCGTGGTGTCTGGTTACCACTTGAGGTCTGCTACACTCTTTCCTTAGTGTTCTCAAAAGTGCTCACTTTTTAGGGCTTGAGTCTGTCATGTTTTTGTCCGCTATAGGTTTAGAACTCTAGTATTATCATTAAACCCAACCAAAACAACATGAAATTATCGAGTGCATTTTTTAATAATTTAATTAAATGTATGCTTCATCTTTTATTTCAAGTTCTTAAATTTGATCAATAAATTCATTTAGAATAATAAGACACTATGGCACTATAACCAATCAAATTAAATCACACAGAAAAAGTTTTTTTTTTTTTTTTTTTTTTTTTACAATCGCTAGGATCCGTTTCTCAATACTTGGGTCACTTTTCCACAACAGAAATCTATGAGGGCTAAACTGTGGATCATTTATCATTGCTTTGGCACAAAATGCATTCAATAACGACATCTTTCAAATTACATTATTTTCTTACTTCGACACAACAAACGGCAAAACTCTGTATCTACAGGCCAATTTGCACATGCTTACATACTGTGCGATGAACTAATGACTAGATGTTTTGAGGGGTAAGACTTTTCAACAGAGAACCATATAATACATTTTGAGCAACATGATATTAGCAATTGATAATGTAAGAAATAGCAGACAGTTGTACTAAAGCATTTGCAATTTGTTCAAAAGAATGAGAAACTACCCAGCAGGCTAGGCAAACATTTAACCCAACCACTGGGTTAAAACAACACAATCGCTGGGTTTGTTCATTTTCAACCCAACTTGGGTTGTTTTTAACCCAGTATTTTTTAGGGTGCAATACTGACTGATTTGTTTTAGTTCCAAACAAAGATTACAGCAGTACCATCATCTCACAGCAACATTCAACTGTTTCATTACTAAATGATTCAGCATTTTAAAAGAATCGGTTGAGCCGAAGATTCAATGGCCCATTCATAAACATCTCATTCTTGAATGAATCAGCCATTTGAACGAATCGTTTGAATGAATTACTCAATGACTCACTCATTAAGACGGTCACTTGCCGCCACCCACTGGCAGTTTAGTTTCATGTTCAAAAGTCAAATCAATTTTTATGCAAAATTTATTATTTGTATATAAAAAATAAATAAATAAAATAATATTTAAAGCAATATCATAACTATTTAAAGGAGTGGTACATTTTCTGTGTGATTGAATTTGATTGGTTATAGTGCCATAGTGTCTTATTATTCTAATTGAATTTATTGATCAAATTTAAGAACTTGAAATAAAAGATGAAGCATACATTTAATTAATGATTAAAAAATGCCTTTTATAAAAGGTAAAAGGTTATCATCTTTTTAAAAAACTTTTCTTTGAAATAGAGGTTATGTTTTTAAGGTTCTTTCTGTCTGTTTTTTTTTTATTTTTTTTTTTAACTTAATTATACTGGATTATAATAACTCAACAATTACAATCCTCTGGCAAATTTATCCTCGATAATTTCATGTTGCTTTGTTTGGGTTTAATGATAATACTAGAGTCCTAAACCTATAGCGGACAAAAACAGGACAGACTCAAGCCCTAAAGAGTGAGCACACGCTTTCGACGGGCAATTTTGACACTAAGGAAAGAGCACGTTCCCTTTGTCTGTTGATTGACCTGTTTACACGTTCATAATGAGCGTTTTGTCCGAGTCAAAACGCACGTATTCGACGCCCGTTTTTGTTATGATAAACGCACGTCAAAAACGTGTTTTTTGATGACTCCAAAGCGCACGTCAAGAACGCGCGTTTTTAATAGCAAATCACACGTCGAGGACACGCGTTTTTGTGTACCAACGCGTTTCTGACGCGCATTTTCCATTATCCCAAAGCGCGCATTAAGAACGTGCGTTTTGGTACACGACAACGCGTGTTTCTGACGCGCGTTTTCCATGATACTAAAGCGCGCTTTAAGAACGCGCGTTTTTATGGCAAATCACACGTCGAGGACGCGCGTTTTGCTGTCAAAACGCACGCTTTTGACGCGTCCGTGTGCAATCAGACGTCCGACCAGGCGTATGTGAATACTTTGGCTTGCCATAGATTTTTGCACTCATCCGAAGCGCGCACACGGAGGCGCGTGTACAACGTGCAAATATTGAGGTCTCTTTCAAGTCTTGTGCTTGAACGAACAAATTCACACAAAATTATGTCAACATGCCGGTCTTGGCGAGTGTCCTTGCAAGCATAGTCGGTTATGTCTTAAATGAACTTAAACACTCGAGAAAGAACGCATGTGTTCAGTATCACTGTACTGATCCGTGTATGATGTCTTAAAGAGACAGCAGCCCTTGCATTCCTGTTGTCTGAATGTGTTTTTAATGTTAATCAAACAACTCATCGCTCATTGCTCATGACTGAATAATAACTTTATAATTAATGATATTTAATTTATACAGTGAAGATTACATGCAATGTTGTTTTACATATTATTAGCTACTTTATTCAATTTCTGTACCTGAAAACTGGATACATGAAAAACCTGAAAAAAAAGCTTTATTTATTTGTATCTTTGCTTTACTGTATTTATTTGTCCTGTTTGATTATTTGTTCTTATTTTCTTTATTTATATTTGACAGTAGTAATTTTTTACCTGAACATAGCACATACCGAACCGTACTGAAACCGTGAGCCTAAAACCGTGATACAAACTGAACCGTGAGTAATCTGAACCGTTGCACCCCTAGTAGGGATGGGTCGATACCACAATTTTGGCTTCGGTACGGTACCACAGTCTAATACTGGTATATCGGTATTAAATCGATACTATACAGGGTCTAAATTTTGGCTTGAGTATTGCACGTAATTTTACTCATTCTCGCAGGTTTCGCATTTACAAAGCAGGAAATTACTGCAAATGTTTATTAGTAAATTAATCAACACAGATTATCACGTCAAATCACTAATTGGTTACCACTTATAGCACACTTGAACCCATAGTGTATTACAAGTGGTAACTAAATACATTTTTTAAATACAGAGATATTAGTATATTAAAAGCACAGTTTAGTTCATATTTCATGGTGTTTCACAATAGTACAGTTGAGTACACTTAGATGTTCTTAGGATTATCTTAAGAAGTACTAAAGAAGAATCTTTAGTATATTAAGTACAAAATTAGTGCGCAAAAATATAGCACTAAGTACATATGCGCGCTATGATACAACACTCTTGTGCACTTTTCAGACAACTGGCGGAAATCACTTGCCCACGTCTTTTTAAACCTTGCCAATTTGAACATCCAAGTGATTTTATCATTCAGTAGTAATGTTCTTGGGAGCTCTTTGAGAGATGGTTTCTTTGCGCTTATACAACAAACAACGCACACACAGATACAGACCCTCCCATCTCCCTATAATAATAAAGTCTGGTAAAAAGAGCCAATCCCATCTCTATACGATGATCTGATGCAGAGATATAGGTCTTGGTAAACGGTTGCTAGGGTACTCTGTTTGGTTGCTAGGGAATGGGTTGGCAGCTGCCAGTGATGATACTCCAGGCACCACTAATAGTAAGTTTAAACAGCATTTCAGCTTTTTCAAGCCAACTTAATAATGTTGCAGCAGCTTCTGTGCTTTGACTCCTAAAATACACTTGATTACAAGATGTTGAACAAATCTCAATTCTACATTCATAAATTACAACTGATGTGACACTATAATAGAACTAAATGAAGGTGATTTCCATTAACAAACAGAGATTGAGAAAAGCACAGACACACACACTGATCTGTCTTACACACTTTTATTCTGACATGATATTTTAGTGTCACAGTATTAATGTAATGAAGAGACTCTCTCTGTTCTGATTCATCAAATCAGTTTCACTGTTGATCCAGAACCAACCCTAAACCCAGGATAGAGTGGTTGAATGAATTTGGTCTGGACTGTGTGGATGAGGCTCATTGTGTCTCCAGAGACGCTGTAGAAGGACAGAATTCCTGCACTGTGATCCACATACACTCCTACTCTACTGCTGATGAAGGACCCTGTAGGGAGATCAGTCTGTATCTTATTGTGTGAGAATGAGTAAAAGAAGTAAGAGCAGCTCAGAGTCCAGGAATGATCATTCCATCCAAACTGACACTCATCATCCCCTTTCTTCCTGCCGATGCTCTTATATGACACTGATATAAACACATCTCCATTCCACTCAACCTCCCAGTAAGAGCGTCGATCACTCACACTCTCTACACAACACCTGAAGACACTCATCAAATCTGTCTGGATGATCAGGATACGACTGAAACTCTGGGTAAGTGTGAGTAATCACTCTGTTATTGTCAGACAGACGGACGTGTTTATTCACTGTGTTCAGATCCAGAGTGAGCTGACGGGAATCTGATGGAGATAAAACATCACAATCAGGAATGATCGATCTGATCTTTTAATGTGTCTGAACTCTTCATGTTTAGTATTTCAGCAGTGTCTCAGTACAGTTTAATCATCACCTTGATCAGCTCTAAAACTCTTCTGTCATGTTTTCTTTCTCCTTCTCCAGGAAGAACATGAACACTCAGTGAGTTTCTCTGCTTGTTTTCTCAGTGACTTACATTGTAGGAAGACTTTCCTGGTCTTGGGAACAAAGTCTTTGTCTGTGGAAATCAAGAGACATGAAGAGTGTGATTATCATGTCAGGAGAAAATGATCCCTGCATCCATCGCTCACACATGCAGAAATCCTCCAACACAGAAGATATTTAAAAATGCCTCTGCTGTTTCCTGACACAGACACTACTGAGGGTTTGATACTATTGACACGTCACCATATTTGATTTGTCTTCTGTAGACATGAAATGATCAGAGGGAATAGGATCAAATTTCACTTTGCTCCCCATACAGAAAAATCATATCGCTTCATAAAACTTGGATTAAACTTCAACCTCCTTTTGTAATTTTTTCAAAATCAATACATCAATGTCTCCTGCTCAATCATTGGATTAGCCTACATTATATTATAATTATACTGTTTATTATGAAAATGTCTGAATACATGGAAGTCACATTTCAGCTTCAGTTATTAAAATCATAAAAATAATGTTGTAACGAAGCAGGACTCAGGGTAGGATCCATTTGCAAGCTTTTATTTAACAGAGTTCGTAATCAAACACGTATGGCAGAGAGCAGGCAGAATCGTAGTCGAGGAACAGGCAATGGCTCTGGGCGGGCAGATAACAATCGTAAGTCCAAGACAGGGCAAATAATCCAAAGGGCAGGCAGCAGAGAATCGTACACAGGGAACAGACAGGAACAGTAACAGGCAGACAAACACAATGGAAAATGCTCAGAATTGCAACAGAGTTAATGTTGACCTCTGGTGTTACACTGAGAAAGAGAGTTATATATGGCATTATGATCCATTTCACTCACTTTCAGGACTAAAGGCCCACAGGAACTGCCATCCTGTTGGCATGAATGTGGGAGCGTGTCACATGACCTTCTGTATCATGAAGGACTGTAATATTTAACAAAAAATAAAATAAGAATTGTACATAGATACTGTAACATATGGGATGTGACAACGGAGTGGGAGATCCAAATGCGAGCTTTATTCACAGAAGAGTGTAGTCAAACAGGCAGTAGGTCAATCACCAGCAAACAGATACAAGAAGGCAAGGCAAAAGGGTAATCCAAAAACACAGGCAAGGGTCAAGGCGGGCAGCAAACAATCATAAAACAAGGAAACAGTCCAGGGTCAAAACACAGGCTAGGCAAGGAAAGGAACAAGGAACATGAGACTATGGTAAGCAACGGCTAAACAATACTCAGCCAGGCATGATTGAAACACAGGGACTATTTATACACAGGCACAAACAAGATAACAAGGGGGCGTGGTCCAATGAGTGTCCATGGCAACAAACAAGGGGAGCAGCAGGGAAACATGAGGTGAACAAACAGAGGATAAACAGGGGACACAGACAGGGAATGTGACAGACACATATGACAATAAAACTCTTGAATTTATTAAATGAAACTGAATATTAAGAAACCCCTTCAGAAGATCTTGTTTAAAATGTTGATTTATCTCGTCACTTTCTGATACTTTTGTATTGTTGTTGTGTCTCCTCTAGAGGATCAGGAACAGAGCGCTCTTCTCTTGAGGAATCAAAATCTGTATCATTAACATATTGCGAATGATTACAACAAAACCTTAAACGGTGAAAAATATATGGTTTTTAAGGGTTTTTTAATAGTTATAGCGCCACCTTTTGCCCGATGTCTACCACTTTTTTCAAAACTATTAAATGTGTGTAAACTTTTATTTATACATAATGACTTATTTATTTGATATGATTTAAGGAATAAATTATAAAGACATTTTCCTTTTTGTTTGACTATTGTTAAAATGTCCAACATTTGACAGATTCAGTAAAGTGTATGTAAACTTTAGATCAGTTTGTATCGTCTCTTAATGAAGCATAGTCACGACACTTAAATATTAAGGTCTGGTTTAAAGGATAGGGTTATGACTGAGCCAGGATGAAGCCTTCGTTCAATCAGGACATTTAAGTGGCTTTTATAACTGCGCTTTGTAAAAACATGTCTGGTGTTCATCTGGAGATAAAACTATGGCAGTGTTATACTTTGATATGTCAGGGCAAACTGGGTTCAGTTAAAACAGCTGAAACATGCATTTTAGTCTGGGACTAGCTTAATAATGCTGTACTTGGATGTTCACACACTGAAAATAATGAACCATAATTGTAGAATTAAGATCTTGGGCAGGTAATGTTGATTCAGTCCAGTCATGTTGTACCAGCCTCCAGCCGTGTTCATGCCACTACTGGACAGTGGGTGGAGCAATGAAGCACACAGTAGTTTACTCTTCATTCCTCATCCATGCATTCCCAATCAATATGTGCTGCAACAGCAAATATCACCGTTCATCTCTAAACACATCGAGCAAGTGACGCATCTGAAGACTCGCATATTCATGATGCTTTGGAGAAGAGCTGTGGCCGTCCCTGTGCCCTAAATACTTTAAAATTTAATATTAATCAGTGTAGGGCAAGCTGCTTCCAAAATGTAATACATTATTTATTACTAGTTACTGTCATTTAAAAGTAATTACAGAAGTCAACATTTGAAGTGGATCAAAAAAAGTTCATCAAAGTTGTTCTCAGAAGAAGATTTCAGAACAACTTTGATGAAAGGATTTGATCCACTTCAAATGTTGATACTATAGTCATATTACAATATTACTGAGTTGTACTAAAAAGCTAAAATGTAGTTTATTGCTGTTCATTATCCATCCAGTGGAGGGTGATGTGTGACTGTGTAGGACCCTAAATCTACTGACAACTTAATGTAATAGACACAGTGAAGGCGCGTGTTACACTACAATAATACCCTTACAATAATGAACTGCAGTATATTGTGTATCAACTGCAGTAAAACTGCAGAATAATTAAGCATTTTTCTATGTGTAATAACAAAGTCACATGGGTTACTTTAATGATGTCTGAAGTGTGAACTAACCCTTTCACATTGCTGTAGATTAGGGTGCTGTTTGTAATAGCATAAGCATGACCTAGTGATCTGTACTGTATATGAACCTTAGCAACGTTAGCTTACCTTGTCATTGTTGGTGTTGACGGGGATTTTGCTGACAAGCTTTCTAAAAGCCGATTCTACTGTTGACAGAGGCTACATATCTTCCACAACATAGTCAGACACAAGTCTCTTCAAATTATTAAACAACAAACCTGACAGCACTTAATTTCAGGTTAAAATGCATTAATATGCATTACTGAGACTGTAACAGATATAGTTACCAAAACTGTATTAGTAATGCATTATATTACTGCATTACAATGGAAGACACGGGGTAACGCACACACACACACACACACAGGTTTGTATTACTATCTTAGTGAGGACATTGCATAGACTTCCACTGATTTTTATATCAGGTCAATGATATTTTCTATCACCTGACCCAACCCTTACCCCTACTCCTAAACCTACCCATCACAGAAACATGTAACCATCACTAGATTTAAATAAAAACATATTTTGGCTGATTTATAAGACTTTTAAAATAGTGAGGACCAGTCAATGTTCTTTGGTTTTCAACAAAAAGGTTTTTGTGTATTTCTTTTAGTGATTAGGTATTTAGTGTTTTGACAATAAACCGAAAGGGTTTCAATTTTGCATTTGTGTTGATTGTAACTAGGTAAGTAAGAGTTATTAAAATAAAACTGTAAATATACTTAATTGCAATTTTGTTATTAGAAAAATGTCATTACAAATATGGCTAAATATATAAGTGTACATGTAAATGACATTAAAGTATATTTTAGTTTTAACCATTTTTTTTTTTTTTGTTGCCATATTTCAAAGTACATATAAAAAAGTCACACTTAAGTGGTTAAAAAAAAAATCAAAAAAGTTCTTCTAATTGAAAGACATGCTTGCGAATCTAGACGTTGATCTTTCCCTGGTGAAATATGATTCAAGCTCAGTCATTTTCATCAAACGGTTGGACACTTCCCGGGAACAGTTCAACCGGTTGTTAGTTACAACAGCGAAGAGTTGAGCTCTGATAACCCAATGAAACTCTTTAAGACACTCAAATGACTGTAACTCCTACACAACAGAATGATGGAGAAGAACCTGTTCTAACCATAAGAGTGTTATGACACGATCAGTTTCTGCCTGATCTGCATTGAGGATTATCAATCTGTGGTGGATCTTGAAATAATTAAATCCTGCTCACACATTTATGTGCATTTTGTAAAGGTCATGGAAATATTGTTTTGAATTTCTGTTTTCATCCAGAATATTTTATGCGGTATCCCAAAATTGTAATAAAACATGTCTGAAAACCAGGTTAAAGACTACAAATAAATTTACCTTTGGGAAAAGTCGCATCTGATTAATTTCATGTACATCTTGATGAATTTTTAAAAGGCAATTCTCCATCATTTACTGATAAACTGAATTAATGATTGTCCTCTTCTCTTGATATGATTCAAGTATTTGTCTCCCTTCTTTAAATCTAAAAGTGCAGTATGTTTTTTTGTTTGTCTTTTGTTTTTTAGTGAGTCAGTACTACAACTCAAATGAAAACGCCTCAGATTTGATCACATGGTAATTGAGTGATGTCTCATGTCATGTGATCTCTCAACATAAATACAGACTCAGAAATCAACACCTTTTCATTTCATCCAGGCTTTGATCATCAACACACTGCAGCCATGACAAGCGTTAAGGACTGGACTCCAGTGCAGCCTTATTCTCCAGAAGTGGTGAAGATCTGTAATGACGTAAGAGACACTAAATCACTCATGCAGTAAATATGTTTTTGTTATATCCTGTTCCAGGATTATATATTCTGATGCTGTGAAATATGTTGGGGACTTCTCAGAGATCACACACTTTTCCTTCTCAAATAAAGTCACAGTTCTTGTAAAGTGATTTTTGAATAGACACTCTCTAACTAATCATCTCAATGTTTTGTTAAATAAATGAATGAATGTGTTTTTTATTCAGGCAAAGCCACAAATTGAGAAGAAGACAGGAAAGAATTTTCATACTTACTGTCCTTTACTTTTTCTATTGAGACTGAGATTAAACACCACTACAAGGTCAAGGTAAGTGCATATGTCATTTGTCGGGTCCTCTCTAAAAGTGAAGATACATTAAGTCATTGTATTAAACTTTGCATTTAATAAAACTAAAAATAAAATGTTGGAAGGTGTTGTTGAGGTGTTTATTAAACCTCTCTCTTTCTCTCTCTCTCTCTATCAGGTGGATGTTGGAGGACGAGAGTGTTTTCATGCAGTGATATTTGCTCCTGGTGGTGGGGCGAATGTGAATGTTGAGGAGGTCAATTACCCTATAGACGTCTATGTTCCTCTGATCTGAACACTTCTAATGATACAGAAATAGTCTGTCTTGTTTAATAACAGACACACACAATATGACCTATCAGAGGAACTGTTGAAAACAATTTCATTCCTCAATAAAGTCAATATTCAAACCATGTAGTGCTTGTGTCAGTGTGTTTTATAGAGAGGTGAACTACATCGAATTCCAAAACAGCAAACACCAAAGTATATTCATTATTATTATTGCACATCTTTAAAAATGAAAAGAAAATAAAAACATTTAAAAATAAAACAAAATGATATTTTTCTAATTTTAAGATTTTATTGACTTCAATGTCTGTACAACTATTTAAAATGATAAAATAAGTCCTTATTTTGAAAGTAATGCATGAATGACATTTTTTGGCAAGGCAAGATTATTTATATAGCACATTTCATACACAATGGTAATTCAAAGTGATTAACAGAGAAAAGGAATTAAAAGAAATAAAATTAAACAGCGTTTTTAACTAAAGGCAGAAGCATAAGAAATAAAAATATCATGCATAAGAAATAAAATGAATTGAATCACTAAATTCTAGGTGTCCCTTTCTGAATGGAAGCGTCAGAGAGCTTTGGTTCACGATACACACTAGTAGCGACTCCTGGTTTCTAGTGACCTCCTACCCTTCAATAGGGAGTTATTCCGACACCTTCTGCCTGATGGCTTCCAGTGTCCCTCCAACCCCTTAATGGAGTGGAGTTTTGTACTGTAAATGTAATGTTAAAGTATTTCTCATTATATAGACTTGTCTCTTGCACTGTTTTATAACACTATCATGAAAGAAAGAAAGAAGCAAATAAAAAAAAAATTATAATGCAGAAACTGCTGCGTTTAGTGTTTCACAATAGGATTGAATCTTTAACATTCATGTGGTCACAAAATCACTGAACTAACCTGTAAATCTATCATAAAAAGACATCGTTAATGATTCACATAACACAGGTTACCAATAACGATTATATTTCGTTTTAGAAAAGCACAAAGCAGAGAATGGCTCTATCGTTGCAAGGCTCGGGGAAACCCCAAAAATGGTTTAAAGCAACATACTCCCAGATCATTACATCATAATTGGAGGCTGCATGATTAACAGAGGTTAAGCTGGAATATTTTGAAACAATAAGAAAATTTAGTCTGGAAACAATTCAATTAAAATTCAGGTTCCCTTTCAAAAGGGAACTCAACTCTGCGTTTGATGACGCTATGGGGAACTTCACACGTTGTCTGAAAGCCAAGTATCAAATCACTCCAATCCTATTGGCCGGCGACAGCCTATGACATCATAATAGCACGATCCTGTTTTGTCTGATCGCGATTGTATCGAATCCGGTAAGGGAATCTATATTATGCCTTACAAACATTTCAAGAGTGTGTTCATCCGTGTCCCAGGTTTTGACACTTGATATACACATTTCTGGGCGTTTTCTGTCTGGAGAGGAGCACGCATAGACAGTGCTTGAGCGCGCTGTCTGTGTTTTTCTGTTATTTACTTTGAGCGTTTCCCTATCGGGACGCTCCTTTCTCGTTTATTATAAGTCAAAGCACAGCATACAGTCACAATCTTGTCCAGGAACGTCATGTCTTCATCTCTACATGGGAGTGCCATGTTGATTGGAACGATTCCATTCAGTAAAAATAATGCGCCCTCTTACTTTGTGCGTACACATTCAATCACCCTTTCCACATGCACCCTGAGATGAGCTATCCGGCGTGTTTCCTCCACATCTTTTGCATCCAGCTGGCTGCATCCTCTTGTGAAAGCAGGTGTTTTCACTTCGACTGCGTTTACACTTGGCATTAATATGCAATCACCGTGATCTGATCAAGCAGATCAGATCATTAGCTAATCAGGACACAGCGCGTTTATATTTGATCACATTAAGTGGTATCTGGATAACTGATCGTATTTCTGTTTCCTGCACAATATTTAAATTAGGCGCGTTTGAAAGGCAGAAGCTTCAAATGGCCTCATATAAAAAATTTTCACTTTAGCCTCTATCAATGCAGTGCAAACAGCACAGATTTTTTGTGATTTATTCCACAAAAGTACAATCGATCACAAATAGAGAGCTTAATCTACCAATTTAAGTTTCCCAACATTAATCTTGTATGGTGAAAAAAAATATGTCGATGGATTTCATGATTGAAAGGAGCGCACAAGCATTTGTATTGTTTGTGTAATATTGTCACAGACACGCCAGGCTCTTCACTCACCCAATCACAACGCACTCCCTCTCCTGAGTACTAAGCAGCCACACCTGACACGCATCAACACTCATCACCACAGCAGTATAAAGACACCCAAGAACATTCAGTCACTGTCCGGTCTCGTTAACGCATATCTACTTGTTATGCTTACCTCAAGGACTCTGCTAACTTCTACTTACCTGTATCCAGCGTTCCATGTTACTCCTCGTGTCTCCTCGTCTGTTGTGAGTGTCATCGTGTCTCATCTGCTCCACGCCTGTCTGCTTCCACGATCCCTGGGAAAGACAAAGACAAGTATCAGTTCCAGTATCATCTTCAGTCACCAACTTAACCTGCTTCAACTCACCTGCACTCAGTTCACGATCTCTGGTTGTTCAATAAACTGTATCTTAACCTTACCTGTGTCTCCGTCCCCTTCTGTACGTAACAGAAGACCGGACCAACACCACCTGAACAACCATGAGTCATCCAGATCCATTTCAAGACCTCGTTGATGCGCTTCGCCGCACACTCACCAGCACTTCCACGCCAGCACCTCCAGCGACCACTTCCGCATCCACCGCTGCATCTCCTTCACCATCGGCGATCGCCAGTCCCATGGCCAAACCGGCGCCCTTCACTGGCCTGGCGGAGGATTGCAATGGATTCATCCTGCAGTGTTCGCTGGTCCTGGAGATGCAACCGCACTTGTATCCCGACGACAGCTCTAAGGTAGCTTTTATCATCTCTCAACTGGAAGGAAGAGCTCTCCGCTGGGCTGAACCACTGTGGACACAGAAAAATCCGGTCGTTCAGTCACTATCAAGCTTTATTTCCCACTTCAAGGAGGTTTTTGGAAAACCAGCCTGGGATTTATCTATCGGTGAGAGATTATGCAAACTGAAACAAGGTCTCATGTCTGTGTCTGATTATGCCATTCAGTTCCGTACCCTGGCTGCAGCAAGTGGTTGGAATGAACAAGCCCTTATCACCACCTATCGGCAAGGTCTCGATCCACATATGCGGTTGCATCTCGCTGCATACGAGGATTCCATCGGGCTCGAAGTTCATCCAGCTATCAATCAGATTCGCCACTTTCGTATGCAGCTGTGTCTCGAAGAGCACCAGGGCCAGCCACTATTCCCATCCATCCTACATCTCTGAATGCCCTACTCGTCCAGTGCGACCCATGGTGAGTGTTATCATGCCTACGTTGAATAGGATGAAACCACTCACTATTGTTGTAAACCTTACTGCTGCTGATTTCTGTCTTCCAGTCTCTGCCCTCCTCGATTCTGGGTCAGCCAGAAACTTCATCTCTGGTGCCCTCTGTCGCCAGCTCCAGCTCAAAACTACTGCTACGCCGAAAGTTTACTAGATCCACTCGGTAACTGGAAAACCTCTCTGCCAAGTTCGTCACTGTGTACCTCTTCACCTCCAAATCGGTATCCTCCACACCGAGGAGATCCATCTTCTGGAGGAGTCAACGGCTGACGTGATTCTAGGGCGCCCCTGGCTAGAGCAGCATGAACCCGTCATCTCCTGGAGGACAGGAGAGATCCTGAAGTGGGGTAACCAATGTTTCCCTGAGTTTCCTATTCCAAGTCGTCCAAGTTTCAAAGAAATCCAAGTCTCTGCTCCTGAGTTTCCTGCTCCAAGTCGTCCAAGTTCCAGGAGATCCCGAGTTTCTGTTCCTGAGTTTCCTGCTCCAAGTCGTCCAAGTTCCAAGGAAACCCAAGTCTCTGCTTCCGAGTTTCCAGTGTCAAGTCTTCTAAACTCTGAGAAGATCCAAGTCTACGCTACCTCTGTGGAAAGCCCTCTCGAGAAACGCTCCACGGATATCCCTGCATGTTACTCCCACTTCAGCTATGTCTTCTGTCCAAAAGAAGCCTTCAAGCTGCCTCCCCACCAGCCATGGGACTGCGCAATCGACCTCATTCCCGGTGAGCCAGTGCCCAGATGGAAAATCTATTCCCTTTCTCTCCCGGAGGAGAAGGCCATGGAGGAGTACATAAATGAAGCTCTGTCACAAGGCTACATACGCCCGTCTGCTTCCCCTGCTGCTTCAAGCTTTTTCTTCGTGGCGAAAAAGGACGGAGGCTTGCAGCCCTGCATCGACTACAGAGCTTTAAACAAAATCACCATCAAGTTCTGTTACCCACTTCCTCTCGTCCCATCTGCGCTGGAACATCTACGTGGTGCCACTGTGCTCACCAAGTTGGACCTCCGCAGCGTGTATAACCTCATCCGGATACGTGAGGGGGACAAGTGGAAGACAGCTTTCGTGACCCCTACCGGCCACTATGAGTACTTGGTGATGCCGTATGGACTTGTCAACGCCCCCTCCGTATTCCAGGATTTCATGCATGAGGTGCTCCGGGAGTTTCTGCACAAATCAGTCCTGGTCTACATTGACGATATTTTGATTTACTCCCGGAGCATGGCCGACCATCGCCGCCACGTTGCGGAGGTCCTCCAACGCCTGAGGGACTTTCAACTCTACCTCAAGGCCGAAAAATGCAGTTTCCATCAGCCCTCAGTGCAGTTTTTGGGTTATAACATCGACCACAGTGGCGTCCGCATGGACGAGAGGAAGGTCACCGCAGTTCAAGACTGGCCCATTCCCACATCAGTAAAGGAGTTACAAAGGTTCCTGGGTTTTGCAAATTTCTACCGCAGATTCATCCAAGGTTACAGCTCCATCACCAGCCCACTTACAAGCCTTCTCAGAAACAAGCCCAAGTCTCTGTCCTGGACTTCAGCCGCCACACAAGCTTTTAATGCCCTGAAAACCGCGTTTTACGACCGTTCCCCTCCTGGCCCATCCAGACCCAGAGCTCCCTATCATCGTCGAGGTCGACACGACAACCACAGGAGTGGGAGCGGTATTATCCCAGCAGCAGGGGAATCCCCGCAAACTCCACCCATGTGCCTTCTTCTCCCGCAACCCAGCGGAGGTAAACTATGACATCGGGAACAGGGAGCTGTTGGCCATCAAGCTCGCCCTGGAAGAGTGGAGCCAAACACCCATTCACAGTGTTGACAGACCATAAAAATCTGGAGTATTTACGGGATGCGAAAACGACTGAATCCACACCAAGCTAGATGGGCTCTGTTCTTCACCAGATTCCACTTCACCATCTCCTATCGTCCTGGGTCAAAGAACGTAAAGGCCGATGCTCTGTCCTGCATTCATAGTCCTGAAGAAAGCATCGAAGATCCAGAGCCCATCATCCCTGAGAAACTGTTTGTCAGTCCCATTACCTGGTCCGCTGAAACGCTCCCCGAGTCCAATGCCTCCGCCAACACCCCACCAGGTTGCCCCCAAGGTTTGCAGTATGTTCCACAGACACGGCGCACTCCATTAATCCATTCCTCACACTCTTCACTGGGCACTGGCCACCCAGGGGTCAATTGAAACAGCGCTTCTGGTGGCCCAACATGGCATCCGACATCAGGAGGTACGTACGGGGTGCCAGGAATGTGCCGTCTCCAAGAGCCCACGCCATCTTCCCTCCGGGAAACTCCAACCTCTGCCCGTTCCAAGCCGCCCCTGGTCACACCTAGGAGTGGATTTCATAACGGATCTCCCATTCTCCAACAGTTGTACCTGTGTTCTGGTGATAGTGGACCGATTCTCCAAGTCCTGTCGACTAATTCCCTTACCTGGATTGCCAACGGCTATGGAGACCGCATGACTTATGGATTGCCTGAGGATATCGTATCTGACCGTGGATCGCAATTCACCTCCAGAGTATGGCGATCTTTCTTCAAGCTCCTAGGTGTGACCATTAGTCTCTCTTCTGGATACCATCCCCAGACGAACGGGCAGACGGAGAGGAAGATTCAGGAGATCGGCCGTTTCTTACATACCTTCTGTCACGGCCACCAGGACTCCTGGAACCAGTTTCTGGGTTGGGCCGAGTACGCCCAGAACTCCCTCTATCAGTCCACCACCGGTCTCACTCTCTTCCAATGTAATACTCGGCAACCAACCCCCACTGTTCCCTGGGATGGGGAACCATCGGACGTCCCTGCAGTGGATTACTGGTTCCGGGAGAGCGAGAGGGTCTGGGACTCGGCTCATCTGCAACTCCAGCGAGCCCTACGCAGGCTCAGGACAACAGCTGACCTTCGGCGCTCCCAAGCACCCAACTTCCAGCCAGGCTAGAAGGTTTGGCTGTCGACCCGGGACATCAGGATGCACCTGCCCTGTAGGAAGCTGAGTCCCAGATTCATTGGCCCCTTCACCATCACCCGACAGATAAATCCCGTCACCTATCAACTACAACTCCCTCCTGAGTACAAGATCCACCCAATTTTCCACGTTTCCCTATTAAAACCTCACCATCCCTCTGTTCTTCCCTCCACAGAGCCTGGCGATGCCGAAGAACCCCCCCTTCCACTAATCGTGGAAGACGGAGCGGCCTACATCTTGAAAGACATCTTGGACTCCCGGCACCGTGGTGGTCACCTGGAGTTACCTAGTCGACTGGGAGGGATACGGCCCTGAAGAACGGTCATGGGTTACGTCGGGGTCCACGGTCCTCAGGAGCGGACCGTGGAGGGGGGGGTAATGTCATAGACACGCCAGGCTCTTCACTCACCCAATCACAACGCACTCCCTCTCCTGATAACTAAGCAACCACACCTGACACGCATCAACACTCATCACCACAGCAGTATAAAGACACCCAAGAACATTCAGTCACTGTCCGGTCTCGTTAATGCATATCTACTTGTTATGCTTACCTCAAGGACTCTGCTAACTTCTACTTACCTGTATCCAGCGTTCCATGTTACTCCTCGTGTCTCCTCGTCTGTTGTGAGTGTCATCGTGTCTCGTCTGCTCCACGCCTGCCTGCTTCCACGATCCCTGGGAAAGACAAAGACAAGTATCAGTTCCAGTATCATCTTCAGTCACCAACTTAACCTGCTTCAACTCACCTGCACTCAGTTCCACGATCTCTGGTTGTTCAATAAACTGTATCTTAACCTAACCTGTGTCTCCGTCCCCTTCTGTACGTAACAAATATATAACGCAGAACACTTTGTATTAAAGAATTAAAAGAACGCACATAACATTAAAGAGCATAATTAGAACTAAACAAGTAGGCTATACGACACCAGATAAGAGTAAAGACAAGACAAATTAAACTATGTCCTATTGCTTTCACTCACTACTTTACTTTTCCAGTCTTAGATCAAATCATTTTTTTTAAATGAAAAAACTTCCAGAGTTGAAAAATAACTGGGTTGATCATGTTAAACAAGTTACATCATCCAGGTTTAAAGTTATTAGGTTAAGCGTGCAATATTGGAAATAAACAAACAATAGAAACATACGCAATCGCCTCGTTTAGATAATGTTGCACAATTAAAATGAAAAATGACACACAAGGTATCATCTAAGTCTTAATAAACTGTTTTAAAGATAGACATTTATTGTAAAGTTCAAAGAAGTTTAATATCTTGTCAAAACGAGGATTTAAATGACGTCACCCTCTGAATGTAGATACGATGGCTGGATCGCGTTTACATTACACTGAGATCCAACCACAATGCGTCCTCAACTACCTCTGAACCAGGACACATTGATCGGATAACATTCCGATCACAAGTGCGTTTACACTTGTCTTTTCAATGCGTATGTGGACAACATCCAGACACAGGTCACATGTTAATGCCAAGTGTAAACGCAGCCTTCTGCACACATGAGTCCAACACTGTCTCTGATGTCAAACCCATGATCTGCCAGCACCAAGTCCCCAGGTAACAGTTGATTAAGAAGGCCACTATTCTCTGTCACATGCTTGTCACTGACACAACCTCCCTACCCTTTGGAAATGAAAGATATAGATCCTCGTAGTGTAATGCCAATTAGATAGGGTGTGATGGTGTTTGTAGTGGAAAATTGTCTGTGCTCTAGCTTTGAGATTTGATGCTCTTTCAATATGAATTTCAAAGCAGTCCACAACTGACACACGATTGCCAAAAGCCTCAACAAACTGATGTGGCATGATGGCTTGCAAGCAATGTCTGTCTGGCCAGTGCACCAGAGGTTTGAGGTGTCTAAACATAATGCCTATGGTATCTCTGAATGTGGTGGACACCGTCTTTCGATCCACAGAAAAGAGGTATGCAATGTGCTGAACTGGCAAATTTAGTCTGAGGCACATCAGTGTTGAAAATAGCATCTGAAAAGGTGAGAGTTTTTGGCCAGTTTGTTGCAGAAAGGGAAGAAGCTGTGTCAGTATACCCATGAGAAGCACAAAACACGTAAGTCCAGTGTAGTACCTGACCTTCGCATCATCATCTTTAAAAGAATTCTCTTCCATGTTCTTTTCAGCAAGCTCTTTCTTGGTTCTCCTCTAACAAGCGGTCAATTTCAGCACGCCTACAGCTACAAAGATGGCATTCCAGCTGTTCTGCAGTGGTGTCATTTGGCCCTGTGTCTTCCATCTGTGGACCATCATCTGCTGTTGCAAGCTTCATCCTTGCTAGCTACATGTAGTGCTGAGGGTGCAGCGTCACCCTCAGTGATAGCTTTGCCTCCTTTTACATCGGTTAAACCGCCCACACTCAGCTGCTTTGACTTCTGTGTGCCCGAGATGCAGCGATGGAACCCAGTCTGGATCACACTCTAGCATTTCATAGGCTGGTTTGGCTTAAATAAAAGACAGAATGTATTTAATTAGTTATGTAGTTATTCAAGTAATTAGTGAAAAAGTTCAAGTAAATAGTGCAAAGTTAGCATTGTAGCAGCAACTCCACGCCATGTTTACATGCCTTGCTTTAACAACAAAATCAGTCACAGCAAACAACAAAATGTGTTTTGTTTTTAACTTACCTTTGTGGAAATGTAGTGAACCAACAAACATGTGCCTGGGGATGTTGGTAAAGTAATGCTTTTCCGTCTAACTGCTGCTACCCACGCCATGCGGCGCCGTTTTGTTAGGTCGGACACTTGGGACCCAAGGTGCTTTTCCCAAGCTGGAAAGCTGAAAAATTGAACTCCATTTGACAATCGGCGTACATGCCGGTCGTGAGTGCGATTGTGGCAATTAACAACGCAACAAGAATTCACCATTGTAAATTATTTTGGCAGAATAAAGTAAACTAAAACCTCGCGATAACAATCCAACACAGTGTCTACTGCAGCTCCGTGACCTAAAGTCCCAACATGCATTGCGCTGCTGACGTCACGTTCCCAGACTCTATACAGTTACAGCTTCAAATCTGTTAAGAGTCAATTTTAAATTCGAAAGTAAATTATAATATCTATTTATTTATGTTATATCACAATCTGTGCGACACCATTGTTGACTTTCTTTGATGACGTTTGTAGGGTGTTCCAAATGAGCGAAGAAAAATTATTGTCAGCGAAATCCACTTCAACTGATATACTGTGCTCAGGGAGTAGGGAGCAGTGAACACCGCGTAGGGACCCTGTCGAATGGAACGCAGCTAGGGATTAGGCGTTTTTAACAATCCAATCAAAAAAGTACGGACGCCCTGAAAAGCCACACATCATTATTTTTTCTTTCGCGTTTTCTAAGTGATCAATGATTTATGTACAGAAATTATAAATAAAGAAATAAAAAAGAATGCTGCATGTCACTTTTTCTTAAGTGCCTAAGTGCAGAAGTATGGAAACATTTTACTCATTGTTACAACATTTACTTTACGAATAAATGTGAGATACTTTTAAGCCAAGTCAAACCGCTGAGAGGGAACTACGTTTCAGTATTATTGTAATTTAGTCAGACAAATAAAACATGTAAAAGGCTTTAAACTATTTATTGTGACAAAATTACAAAAAAAAAAAAATATCATTCAGCATAGTCTATTAAAGAAAAGTATGATCTTTAATTATTCATAACCATTTTTCGTCCATCATGCTTTAACAGTAAGTATTATATTGTTGCGCTTCAAAATATTTAAATAGCACAGAAAATGAGCAACAGAGAGCGAGAGGATTATGTATTTTATTTATGTTAAGCAAACGCATGTCAAATGTTATTTCCTTAGTGTAAACCTTTTTCATAAAAGCTATAAAAGTGTGACATGACTGCACTAATCAACAGATGAGCACCATTAAAGCCGAATACCTTCCCACAGATCGATTTAGACAGCATTTTACATTTGGTGTGTACGTAAGTTATTTATAATTAACTTTATTATAAGTGTATTCGTTTTTTTTCCTCAATATATACAAATATAGAAGCACATGATTGCATTGGTGTAATTTGCCCTATTTTTACAGAATAAGTGTAATGAATCATCACTCAGGCTGGGATCCGCTTTTATTAACAGATGCGTAGTACAGACAGGCAGGGGTCATACAGGAGCAAACAGGAATGGCAGGGAACAGGCAGAATCGTAGTCGTTGAACAGGCAGGGAATCAGGGCAGGCAGATATCATTCACAAAACCAGGAAACAATAAACAGTCCAAAGGCAGGCAGCAGAGAATTGTAGACGGGGAACAGACTAGATCAAAACAGGCAGGCATACAGATAGAATAATAACGCTTAGAAATGCTACCGGAGTAGACTTCGCGATGAGATGATGTGAAAGAGAGTCCTTTATAGTCCTGATAATGAGTTTCAGCTGTGTGAGATGATTGCAGGTGATAGGCAGGGAGGATGCTGGGAAGTGTAGTCCGGAACTGACAGGAACCGTGACATAATGTCCCCCTCCCGGAAGGCGTGTCCTCGCGCCTTGGATGGTACAACCGGGGAGGGGGGGTGGGTGTCCTGGAGACCTACTGGCAGGTAAGGGTGGATGTATGAACAGGTAAGGAGGTCTCCAGGACAGATCCAGGGACTCTAGATGCCATGGCGGGTCGGGAACCTCGGGTAGCCACGGCAGGTCAGGTGCCTCGGCAGCCACGGCGGGTCAAGTGCCTTGGGCAGCCACGGCTGGTCAGGAGTGTCAGATAGCCATGGCAGTTCAACAGCCTTGGGACGCCAAGGCAGGTCAGGAACGTTAGGCAGCCATGGCAGTTCAGGAGTCCCACCCACAGGTATATGCCCCCCCCCAAAAAAAAATTTCTTGGGAGATTCAATGGTGGTAGTGGCGGGCTCGTGGGCAAGGAGCTTGGTTGGCGCCCGGCAGAGCAAGGAGCTTGGGTGGCGCCCGGCAGGGTAGCCATCTTGTCCGTAGGCGCTGGTGGAGCGGCCATCTTGTCCGTGGGCGCTGACGTGCTTGAGTGCGGCGGCCGGCAGGCTTGAGAGCAAGCGGCCGGCGGGCTTGAGAGCGAAGCGGCCGGCGGGCTTGAGTGCGGGGTTTCGGAATGCCAGCTGCTCGTACTGAAGTCAACGGTGGATCGTCCACGCTGGACAGCAACTCTCTCCGCTCTCAGACAGGTCCAGAGACGTGATGTAGAAGATCAGCAGAGACGTGGCGAGGCTCTGGAAGATCAGCGGAGGCGTGGCGTGGCTCTGGGCGATCAACTGAGATGTGGCGTGACTCTGGACAATCAGGGGTGACCTGGCGTGGTGTTGTTGTGGTAGCCGCCATCTTGTGCATGTTCTCTGGCGCGGCAGCCATTACATGAAGAGACGAGGTGTCGCGTTCCTCCGCGACACCCACAGTAAAGAGAGCCGCTCAGTTGCAATGCCAGATCTATATATCATTCTAATGTCCCATCAGGGTCATGCAATGGCATGACGGAACTGGAGCGGGTCAGACAGTCCCCTCGAAAGAATATCATGAGACATACTGTATCAAAGTTTGTTAAGTGTGCCAGTCCAATAAAGTCCTCGACATAATCCTCTATCGCTCTGTCTCTTAGTCGGTTGAGTTATGTCTTAAAGTGACAGCAGCCTAATTTTCCTGCTGTCGATTTGTAACGTTAAATCAAACGACAAAAGAAAAGGAAATCACTCAACTGATCATGATTGAATAGTTTCTGTAACTTTAATAAGTATTAATCTTTAATTTATCCAGTCAAATATGCAATGTTATTTTACATTTAATTTCTTTATTCAATTTCTGTTCCTGAAAACTACTATTAGATACCTTAAAAACCTGAAAAGCACTGTTTATTTTATTTGCATCTATGCTATATTGTATTTATTTGTGCAGTTGCTTGTAGTTGGATTATTTGTTCTTATTTTCTTTATTTTTATTTGACAGTAGTCCCTTTTTTCTCTGAACATACCACATACCAAACCGTACCAAAACTGTGACTCGTGATACAAACTGAACCGTGAGTAATTTAAACCGTTACAAAATGATGTACAAAAAAAAAAACTGAAAAGTTTTTCCTTTATACATTGTCAAAATGATCCCCATTCATATGGATCTGTGAAAATGACTAAAAATGCTGTATTTGTTACAGTTGCTGGATATCAACGCACGACAAAGATGAAGATGAGGATATGAGTAATACTTTAATCAAACACAGGAGATTCCAACAGGGTAGTGACAGCACATAAACGCAAAGAGAGAACGGACCAGGAGTGAAGGAGAACACTAGGTATATATACACAAGACCAACAAAGGGAACTAAACAAGGTGATGAGCTAATTAACCAGACACAGGTGGATGAAATAAACTAATCAGACTGGGGAAAACTAGGTCACAAGGAGAACAGAAACACAAGACATGTGACATATCGCCCCCCTCCCGGGAAGGCGCATCCTCGCGCCGTATAGAGTCCAACTGAGGAGGGGGGGCGGGGGCTCTGGAGGAGGGCGAAGGGCGGAGGAGCAAAACAAAAGTCCACAGAAAACAACAAAAATAGTCCAAGGGGAGTGGAGGGTGGGAGGAGCCAAGGGAAGCCTGGAGCAGGAGGAGCCGGATGTTGGTCCAGAGACCAACCATGATGAGGCCCCAGGGTGGAGTCGAGAACGGGAGACGCCATAGCGGAGAGTTGAGAGGCGCCACACTGGGGACGGACGATGGAGACGCCACCGAAGATGGTGATCCAGGTGGAGCTGGCATGCCGGAGAGCCCAACCGACACTGCTGGATCTGGAGACCGAGATGGAGCCAGGGCGGCGAGCATCCGAGGTGGAGTCCGGGAACCTGAGGACTGAGGCGGAGGCGGTGCGACTGAGGGCGAAGGAGGAGACGGGGAAGGAGGAGCCAGGTGAAACCGAAGGTGCCAGCTGGGCGGCGACTGACCAAGTCGGAGCCTGTGGGACGAGGGAGCCCGGTGGAGTCTTGAGGCTGAGGGTTTCCGGTGGAGCCGAGGAGGGAGGAGCCACGGCGGAGGCGGCGTGTCGCCAGGCCACGGTGGAGTGTTGCTGGTGTCATCCTCAGCAGGGCAGATGGTGAGCGGAGAGTTGTTGTTCACCAGCACCCACTCCACGTATGCGGCGAAGTCTTCCGTTGGACCGCCCGCTGGAATGCGTGCCTTGGACCGCTCGCTCAGGCCGGTGTGATAATATACACAGAGCGAGTGGTCCGGGAAGTTGGTCTGGCACGCAAGCTGGAGAAAGTCACTGGTGCGTTGTTCCAGCGGCGGTCTCCCTGCTCCAGGCAGAGAAGCTGGACAGCGGGTAAAGCTATGAGGAAAAAAGGAACTAAAAACTGAGAAAAAGCGCCGCAAAAAAAAAAACACTGTTTTGGTCCGTTCTTCTGTTACAGTTGCTGGATATCAACGCACGACAAAGATGAAGATGAGGATACGAGTAATACTTTAATCAAACACAGGAGATTCCAACAGGGTAGTGACAGCACATAAACGCAAAAGAGAACGGACCAGGAGTGAAGGAGAACACTAGGTATATATACACAAGACCAACAAAGGGAACTAAACAAGGTGATGAGCTAATTAACCAGACACAGGTGGATGAAATAAACTAATCAGACTGGGGAAAACTAGGTCACAGGGAGAACAGAAACACAAGACATGTGACAGTATTATGCATTTTAGACCAGTAGTTGTAAAGAAAGACTATGCAACTGCGCACATAAGCAATCTTATACAGAACACCTGCACCAATCACGCATGCCTATAGACTAAACATGTAATACGCATGTGCATGCCATCGCCATTTTCTCAGATTCACAGTTTTGTTGTTTACACGGAGACAATAACGATATAGTTTTTAAAAATTTGCACTTTGAAACCCTTTTTCAAAAGTTGTCAGTTAACAGCCAAAACACATAAGTTTTCCGTTCTTAGTTGAAAACTGTGTTGTGTAAACGGCCCCTTATTTTGATGCATCTAACATACTATAGCACATGTAGAGCACTTAATTGTAATTTTATCTAGTGTTATTCTATATTTTATTTAAAGTTAATATATTTTTAATTGTACTAAACTGCAATTTCATTATAACAAATGGATAAATTACAAATAAAAAGTTCTGTCATGAAACTCTAGATGGCACAGGCTAATAGGTCATTAACTTTATGTGCAACCTTGTGTACTCAACCTTTAAATACTTGGTTAGCATTTGCCTTAGCAGTGCAGCACACTTACAGAAACCCTCCACCTTCCCCAGCTCCACCTGTATAGATCTGCTACAGGTAATTCATGTGTGCTATATTGTACAGCAGCAGCATGTCTTACTTCCTCACAGCAGCGTATCATATATATATTGGCAGTAGCGAGTCCCGTACTTACTTTGCAGCAAACAGAGGTTTAAAGGGAACAAAGCTAGACAAGAGAACGATGAAACAAGAGGGTTATATATACAGAGAGACTGATGACAAACAAGGAACACCCGTAAACAATTAAGACAATGAACCAATCACAAAACAGAACTGATAAAACGCATAACTAAATCAACCAATAACAAGATACACCAGGACAAGGGAATCACATGACAACAGGGAGCACATAACAAATAGTGATGGGAAACCGAGGCTTTCTGAAGCGTTTGAGGCTTTCATCAAATTGTGCTGGAAAATGGTTCATTACTTGAAGCTTTAAACACAGTGCTCATTAGCGACATCTGGTGGTCAGACTTGTTTTCTGCACCATATCTAAATCATTATGAAGCAGATACGGTTTGAAAAAGCACATGACCAAACAAAGTGTTGGAGATCTGTGACATACGGAATCACTTTTGTCTCGGATCAATACAGTTCTATCTAATCTGATCTAATCTCATCTAAATTAATTTGTGACAATGAGACCACAACTCGTGTCATGTTTAGCCTGATCAACGGATTCACATATTGATTAATAGTATAAAATACAATGATGTGATCATAATTGACATATTCTGTTCGGGGTCTCTGAGACCCCAGCAATAAAACATAATTAAATGCATTTTCCTTTTATGCATCAGGTGAAGCGCCAATTTTTTCAAACCAGCTGTCCCGACTTTCCAATACTGCATGACTTTCGAAGCTTCAAACGTCATCAGTCATGTGGTATTGTCATTTCGATACAAGCATCGGTACAGTGTGTGATACAATAGTGCTTTGAAAACTGTGTCGAAGCATCAGAGCCCACCAAAGCACAAAGTTCATGAAACAAAGCATGAACTTGAAAAATAAACCATGAAACATGAACATAAAACATAACACCAAACAAGACGTGACAGTAGCAGATCTATTCCACCAAGACCAAACATATCAACATTGTCATACCCATTACCATGCCAAACACTCTGAGAGTTGTCATGACAAAAATATATTGAAATACATGACATACAAATTTAAATATGGCATAAAAGTATATTTTAGATTACCGTAAATGCTTTTCAGTACACTTTAACCATGTTTCAAAGACGATAAAATTAATTACGAAATCACATATAAAGATGTACTTAAATCCTACTTAAGTGGGTCAAAAACTCTACATTTCTGAAAATTTGTGGCAACCTTTTGTCACATTCAACCAGATTAACATCATTTCAGTTCAATTACTGTATGTTCAGCAGTAGTTCTCTAAATTAGTATGCATGATTTGTAGAGGATGGTGTTTACCAGAGATAACATCTTGTAATATTGGAATACAAGGAATATTTAATTACCTCACTTGGGTACTCTTTGAGATCTTTTCAATTTCAGGGGCCAAAACAAACAGCTCGTGATCGTGCTGAAACTCTGAGATTGCGAGCAACATCAAGATCACTAAAGTTTCCAGATGATCGATTCTCCTCAGCCACAGCCGGACTCTTAGCAGGGATTAAAGGATGTCATTGAAGCCCTCTATCCTGTCTGAAACTGATACCAGGATTTAATCTACAGTCTCCATGGTCAGAAAATTATGGTGATGGAAAATTAAAGCTATATTTCTTTCTGCCGCCTTATCTAATTAGATTAATTTAACTTTAGAATCTGTGAGCAATCTTTGTCATTGATAATACTAATTTATAATACTTCTTTCATCTTTCCTCTTGGGAAAAATGCCTCCTTGGCATCTCAATGATAAGAAAGTTGTAGCAGTGCCCATTCCCATGAGTGACAAAAATCCATACAAGTAAAGCCACAATTGTTTGATTTCTTTTTTTTTTTTTGAGACTGACCAGTATTGAACTGAAAAATAAATAAATATGAAATATGAAATAAATAAAAACGTACATGCTTTTGTGTTATTTTCTAGTCTGACTGGTACGGAGCTCCGCACATGACATGAGGGGAAAAAATATGCATATTGTGAACACAAATTAACAGTTCGACTTACTAATACGTCAGCAGCACGTTTAACTCATTCGTTCCCTTGTTCTAAGTAAATTGTGCACACAATATAATATTTTATTCCCTGATTTTAGTAAATCGTGCACACAGTGTAGTAATTCATTCCCTCAATGCCATGTTTGTAACAATCCTTTCCCTTGTTTTAGTTAGATCAAAAGAGAGAAACGAAAGCAGTATGGCATCAAAAATGTGAAATTAAAAATGGAATGTAAGAACTTTTTGGTTGGTAAAAATCATGTTTTGCCAAAATTAAGGGGGGGGAAAATGCACCATACGTCTAACAGCTTTTAATAATAAAGTATGGATGATGTCAAATTACACAAGATGGAAGACAGTAGGTGTACAATTCTATTGAATATTTATTGTGCTTTTGTGGTGTGCCATTTGATATAACACAAAAGAGAGAAACCAGCCAGTCAACGTCTTTTGTATGGCCTTCTTATTCTGACAGAATTCCCAGACATAAACTCACAATTGTGAAAAAAAAAAAGTCTAAATTCCAGGATATAAACTTGCAATTGTGAGGAAAAAAAAAATCGAATTGCGAGATATAAACTCGGAATTGTGAGAAAAAAGTCAGAATTTAGCTGACTTTCAATGAGAATTGATAAACTCACAATTCTGACTTGTTTTCTCATAATTGTGAATTTAAATCTCACAATTCTGCCTTTATGACTCAAAATTGCAAGTATCTCAAATTTCTGAGAAAAAAGTCTGAATTGTGAGTTTACTGTATATTCTGGGAAATCTTTCACAATTCTGAGAAATAAAGTCAGAACCGTGAGATATAAACTTGCAATTGTGAGAAAATAAAAAGCCTATTCTTCCTGATCCCATTGTGTGTGAGTGTTCTGGGCAAGCCGTCTGGCCCCTCTAAACTGACAGGCCAATGAAAGAAATTTGATTCTCATGGGCCAACCCAACAAGAGCAGGTGTGCCTCAGATTCCCTTACAGCCCTCCTCGGGCGCTCACCACCTGCCTCAGCTCACCTTCACCGCCCAACAGCGCCACTTTATCACCTAAATCTATCGCTGGAATAACTTTTAAGTGTTCCGTTTTGTTTTCTAATGGAAACTTTACATCTGGTGTTTGTAATTCAGACCTTCAGGGATGGATCCTCCTGAGCATCCCCGCAGTATTCCTGCAGCTCTGGTAGATTTCTTTGTGTGATGTCTGGACTTCCTTTCTTTCCAGTAGTTTCTATCAAGTTCGTGACATTATGAATGGACAATGATGTTCCATAAAAGGCTGATCATGTTGCCTCTAAAATAGTGAGGTTTCTTTGCTTTGAGGGTTGTCACCTGATCTCTTCCTGAAAATGGATATTGTAAAAAGGAAAAAGCGGGATTAGGATTCTGTTTGGCAAAACTCAAAGAACAATAATCTACTTTACTGTTGGTTAGGATTTTGTTATGTTCTATACAAATATTAGAATAGCTGTCACAACAATATGAGTTACATTCGGAATTATTAAAAAGGTTAAACTATTCCTGAAACTGATGTGTGTTAAGATTAAAGGAATTCCTTTTAAGATAAAATAAGTTTGGAATTGAATACTCTATTGCACAATATGCATTATATACTATTGTGTGGATATAGCAAATGATGACAAAATGATACTAAAACTAAAAGTCTAACTGAGCCAATTGAGCCAAATAGGGCTGTCGATAGATTAATATTTTTAATTGTGATTAATCACACCCTTATTGTGCGATTAATAACAATTAAAAATGTTAATCTATTAACAGCCCTATCTGGCTCAGTTGTATTCTGTATATTTTCATAATAGGTCATCCTGGAATCATATAGAGAATCTGCACATATTGCATAGCACACACCTTATACAATGAAGAAACAGCACAAGTATTATGATATGATGCTATTCTGAACAAAACCATTCTCAGCTGTGTTAACACTTCCTGTGAGCACAAAAGCCATCATGACAGATGTTACATCCTCTCTGAAAGGTAACATAAGCAGCATTTGGGTCAGCCCTGTGGATAAACAGGCACATCAGGATCAAGAAGACATTGGGAGTCAATGTAGCTGAAGCCTCTGAGACATATGCTCTCAAATGTCATCTGAGGAGACTTTTAGTTGTCTGCTATGCACGCTCAGTCATTTTCCCACAAAGACACAATCACACGCATACAATTTAAAACCAAATGCAGGGCCTATTAGCATTACATTAAAGAGGGCAGGTTTGTTTTTACTGTAATAAGCCCCAGTGTGCTTTACTTGACTGTGAGCTGCAATTTTTTATTTATTTATTTTTTTATTTTTTTGCATAGTGTAGTGAACAGCACATTCCAGGGCCCAGTTTATGGCCGGGCCCCTCTCTGTCCGTAACAGCAGACAAAGGTTTGCTACATTTTGATTGGATCTTGGTCGACTAACACAAACAAACTGTCCAATGCCATCAGATAAAGATGTAAGGACAAGATCCAGACACCTCTTAGAGGGCAAGAAGAAGACCTCTTGTACCAAGCCTGGGAAGGACAGGACTTCTCATTGGTCCACATGCAGTTTCTGCCCTTCACCCATCTAGACACTACTTCCTAAGGTTGGCCAGAGACTGCCATAAAAATTCCTCGGGACCTCAGCAGCAATGGGTGAAACAAAGAAAGATCACAAAGATCCATCCAAATCCATTCAAAACTATGTTTGAAAACCTTAGAACTGATGCAAACTACACATCCATTTCATACTTATTCACAGAAATAAGTATTCTCAGTGACAGCTATTTGTAATGCAAACATCAGACACAAATTCAGCTGTTAATGAACAATTGAATGAATGCATGACAATTCAATCTTTTTCCATCATGTTTAGTCTCTATTTGTTTAGAATATTGCCAAAGGTATTCTGGTGGTGGTTTGGGAAGTGAGAAATGCATTGGTAAACTTTAAAGACACTTTAAAGACTTCCAACTTTGTGCTTTATGCAAATGAGTTCCACAGGGGAAAGAAGGGTGGGCCACACTGTGTGTGTCCCCTCCGATGCCAGCAGCCAATCACAGCACTTGAATGGAGAAGCGCCAAATTGCAATCTCCTCCTCATCGGAAAGGGATAAAGGTACCCTTTCAACAGACACTCCTCGTTCTGAGTCCCGGCTTGCGAAGCTGAGACATAACAGATATACCAGGTTCTGAGTCTCCCATCGGGTGAGACACAACAGATATACCGTTCTGAGTCTGTCCTTTAGCAGGGATAGACATTAACAGATATACGGTTCTGAGTCTGTCCTGTACGGGGATAGACATTAACAGATACAACACCGTTCTGAGCCTCTGGTTCGTCCAGAGAGACAACAACAGATCCCATGATCTGAGTCTACAGCTAGTGAGGCAGCAACCGATACGACCACGTTCTGAGCCTCCAGCCTGTGAGGAAAGAGACATTGACAAACACTACGTTGTTTCTGTCCAGCGAGACAGTAACGACATTTGCAACAAGGTTAAGCTCAGGAGAGCAAACCTACACTCCAAGGTACCTTCGTCTGCGTGTTCCAGATTGTTAAGGACCTTCTGCACCTACGCCAGGGCCTCATCTGCGTGTTCCAGATTTTAGGACCCTTTGGTGCTCCAGGAGATCAGCATCCCACAGAGCTTCGTGTTCAAGACTGTTGAAACAGATTCTGGCTCCTCTCCCCACTGCATTGTCACCCAGCACAACCAGTGGAAGACGTCACCGTCGTCGGACTCAACCACGTGGAACGTAAATATCACTTAACCAAACCTCTTTCCAGAGACCTTGGCATTGTTGTATATTATCAGTATATAATTTCCTAATTCCCATTAGATGTAATATAGCTGATGTTAGTTAATAACAAATAATCTTTCGTTTATTTGTTTAGTGCATAATAAGGTTCTCCACCTTATTATTTTCAGAGAAACAGTTTATCTTTCCATAAGATAACGTAACTCTTCCATAGCCACACTCAACTTAATCACTTGTTTTCTATGTATCTTATGCACTTTATTCCTTTATCATTCATGGTATTCATTTAGTAGTTGTGTTAGTTATTCTTGTTTATCTTTTGTTAATAAAATTTATTTTATTACACTTGTGTCTTCCTTGTGCTGATAATACAGAAAAGGCTCTACAAGTTAGCAATCTCACCAATCTTTCAAATAAATCAGCTGACCACTTTACATTAATTCTAAATGAATGAAAAGACCCTGTTGAGAGTGTTCTCATACCGCAAAGGTAATAGACCTTGACTGGTGCCCTGAACTAGGAAAAGGGGGAGAGGTGGTCATCTGATGTACTCATAACCACACCTTAAGAGACGTGTGATCCAAAAATAACAACGTCAGCGGTGACGTGAGTACCAATCCCTATTTTACTGTGCATCCTTGGATGTGCGAAAGTAAAATCACTACAATATGATAGACAAAATGAAAATGCTCTCTCAAATAGCAGGAGTACAATTTTTTTTTTTCTTTTACTTTTTTAAGCATTGACAAAAATGACAACCACAAATAAGAGCAGCTATGTTGTTGCTAAGGTATTTTTTGCTATGTTTTTAAAACGTTTTAAATGTTTCACATGTCGCTATGAGATTGCTAGGGTGTTCTGGTTGGTTGCTAAGTGGCTGCATATGGAGAGTAGCTATGTGGTTGTTAAGGTATTCAGAGTGGATTTTTGCTACACTGCTACACTGTAAAAAATTGTAAGTGAAACAGATTTTTGGTAAACAGTATTGAATAGGGATTCACTGAAATGTAAATTATGGGCCGAAACAGAAACCGAAAATTTTGTATGCAATTGCCTAAAACCGAAACTGAAAATGAGTTATTAATTAAATATTAATTAATTAATTATTCTTATTTTAAATTAGCTTATTGTAATGATGGGTCAACAGAGTGGGGATCCATTTGCAGCTTTATTGATATAGTCACCAATAGTAACAGGGCAAAGGCAGAAGCATAAACAGGGACAGGCAATGGTCGAGGCAGGCGGCAGACAAACAGGATCGAGTCACAGGCAAGGATCAGGGCAGGCGGCAAACAAACACAGTCCAGTACACAGGCAGAGATCAGAGCAGGCAGCAGAGAATCACAGGGTAATAAACAGTCCAACGGTAACAGGGTAACAGTCCACAAGAAAACGCTCAGAAATGATCACCAGGGCAAATCAAGACTTGCGATGTGAGTGTGTGAGAGAGTGGCTTAAATAGTGTGAGTGTGATGGGGTGCAGGTGTGTGCGCAATCAGTCCCAGGAATGAGGGCCTATGGGTAATGTAGTCCGAATGGGAAACAGTCAATACTCAGGTGACGGCTCCCTCCGGTGGTGTGGAGGAGGAGGCGTGGGAGCCACATTCGTGACAGAGCCCCCTGCGAGCGGCTCCAGACGCGAGGAAGCGGACGCCGGGGTCTACCACGGGGTCGAGGGGCCGGTCTCTCCGGATGCGTCCGGTGAAACTCCTCTAGGAGAGATGGGTCCAGGATATCATCCGCATTGACCCAGGATCGCTCCTCCGGGCCGTACCCCTCCCAGTCGACCAGATATTGTAGTCTCCTACCCCGGCGCCTGGAATCGAGTAGCTCTCGAACCTGATAGGCTTCCTCGCCTTCGATCATCAAGGGCGGGGGGTTGCGGGCCACGGCTCCCTCCGCGTCTCCTCTCGGACCACCAGAGGGTTTCAGCAACGACACATGGAAGGTGGGAGAGACACGATAATTAGCAGGCAAATTTAAATGGAATGATACAGGTGTAATTTGTTTGAGAATTTGGAAAGGCCCTACAAACCTGGGACTAAGTTTTCTGCACGGAAGTCTGAGACGTAGGTCCCTCGTGGACAGCCAGACCCATTGACCCTCGGCATATTCAGGATTGGGACGACGATGTCGATTGGCTTGAGTTTCCTGCCTTCTTACAGCCCGCTGCAGATGGTGATGGGCCAGATCCCAAGTCTCCTCACTTCGCCGCATCCACTCGGTTACGAAGGCAGATTTGAAGGCTCCCCAGACCAAGGGAATAGAGGTGGTTGAAACCCCAGGACGCATTGGAAGGGTGTGAGTCCAGTGGCAGGTTTCTGTAGAGAGTTTTGGGCGTATTCAGCCCACATCAGGTAGCGACTCCATTCTGGTTGATTCTGTTGGCAGTATGTGCGTAGAAACCTGGTGAGTTCTTGGTTCATGTCGGTCTGACCATTGGATTCAGGATGGTACCCAGAGGAGAGGCTGACGTTGATGTTTAACTGCTTGAAGAAAGCTGACCACACTCGAGACGTGAATTGAGGTCCCCTGTCTGACACAATATCCTCCGGAAGCCCATAGAAGCGGAACACATTGTTACACAGGATTTCTGCTGTTTCAAATGCCGTGGGTAATTTGGGTAGTGGGATGAGACGACATGTTTTGGAGAACCGATCAATCACTGTGAGGATGGTGGTGTGACCGCGGGATTCAGGGAGGTCAGTGACGAAGTCAATGGCAATATGTGACTAGGGACGTTGAGGAATGGGTAATGGCTGCAACAGCCCGCTGGAACTCGATGAGATGACTTGGAAGTTTGACAGAGTGTGCAGTTGTTAATGAATTGGGCGGTATCCGCGACCATGGTGTTCCACCAGAACCGATTTTGCAGAAGGTGTTGTGTGGCCGTAATGCCTGGGTGACCTGAGCTGGGAAAGTCATGAACTTGATGAAGTAACTTGTTGCGAAGGTGATCGGGGACGAAAGTGCGATTAGGTGGGCAGTCTGGTGGTGGTGTGGTTTGTTCGTTGGCTTGGGTGATTTCTGTCATAACGTCCCACTGAACCGGAGCGAGTAGCAGTTTGGCAGGAAGAATACTCTCTGCATTGGTCGACCGTTCCACTTCCTCAGACTGGCGGGATAGAGCATCCGCTTTGACATTCTTTGAACCAGGTCTGTAGGTTACCGTGAACTGGAAGCGTGTGAAGAACATGGCCCATCTTGCTTGCCGAGGGTTTAGACGTTTTGCTGAACGAAGGTATTCCAGATTTTTGTGATCGGTGAGAATCGTGAACGGGTGTTGTGCTCCCTCAAGCCAGTGGCGCCACTCCTCCAACGCCGCTTTCATAGCCAGTAGTTCCACGATTGCCAACGTCGTAGTTGCGTTCTGCTGCTGACAATTTCCGTGAGTAGAAAGCACATGGGAACATTTTTGCGGGACTACCTTGGCGCTGTGAGAGGATGGCCCCAATGCCAGTACTGGAAGCGTCCACCTCGACTATAAAGGGAGTTCTGGATCTGGGTGACGGAGAATGGGTGCTGGCGTGAATCGTTCCTTTAACTCTTGAAAGGCGTGCACCGCCTCAGGAGACCAGTGAAGGCGTGTTGATTGTCGCTTGGTCATGGATGTTAATGGTGCTGCAACGCCACTGAAGTTCCTTATAAAGCGCCTGTAGAAATTAGCGAAGCCCAGAAATCGCTGTAACTCCTTCAGTGTGCGAGGCTGGAGCCATTCCAGAACTGCCTTTACCTTGCTGTCGTCCATGGCCACTCCTCCTGACTGATGACATAGCCCAGGAATGAAGTTAAAGTGCGGTGAAATTCACATTTCTCCGCTTTGGCGTACAGTTTGTGTTGAATGAGGCGTTGTAGCACGGACCGGACATGTTGGATGTGTTCCTCGAAGTTCTTGGAGTATATGAGAATATCATCAATGTAGACTATGACCCAGCGATTGAGCATGTCCCGAAGACGCGTCGTTGATGAACGATTGGAAGACGGAGGGACTGTTGGATAGCCCGAACGGCATAACAAGGGTCTCGTAGTGGCCAGTAGCAGTAGAGAAAGCCGTCTTCCACTCGTCACCCTCTCTGATACGGATCAGATTGTAGGCACAACGAAGATCCAGCTTGGTGAAATATTTGGCTTGCCTTAGTTGTTCAAGAGCTGCGGGGACCAATGGTAGTGGGTAGCGGAACTTAACTGTTATATCGTTTAATCCACGGTAGTCTATGCAGGGTCGAAGACTGCCGTCTTTCTTTTTAACAAAGAAGAAACCAGATGCCGCCGGGGATGTAGATGGTCGAATGAATCCTTTGGCCAACTCCCCTCAATGTAGGCTTTCATGGCTGCCGACTCCGGCTGTGACAGGGGAAATATTCTGCCCTTGGGGGGCGTAGTACCTGGCAAGAGATCAATAGCGCAGTCACTGGGTCGGTGAGGAGGTAATTCAGTAGATTTGCTTTTGCTGAAAGCAATCGCCAGATCGGCATATTCAGCGGGTATGTCGGGTGCGTCGATGTTTTGCTCGTGAACTGTAACAGTCTGTACTGGTAAGGGGTGATCTGTTTTAAGCATAGTCCATGACAAGCGGCATCCCATTGAACAATTTGACCCTCCTTCCATGAAATAAGTGGATTGTGAGTTCTGAGCCATGGGAGACCAAGGATGACCGGGTTATTGGGTGAATGAATCACGTAGAAACGGATGCGTTCTTGATGAAGAACTCCGACTTGCAGAGAGAGCTCGGAGGTGATGTGTGCCACTTTTCCTCCTCCAATGGGTCTCCCATCTAGCGCCTCCACAGTCAATGGAGAATTACAGTCCGTTAGTGTAATATTGTGCTCCTTGATAAATGTGTCTGACATGAAGTTGCCCGCTGCCCCAGAGTCCAGTAATGCATGCGTGGTTATATGTTGGTCATCTACAGTTATTTGTATGGGGATCTTGAGGCAGTTAGTGGAATAATGGGAACTCACCGCCCTCGGGTTAGCTGGGTTAGATCGAACGGGACAGTTGAGTTTGATGTGACCAGTTTGACCGCAGTACAGACACAGGTGAAGTTGTCGTCTTCTCTCTCTCTCCTCTGGATGAAGTGGGGTGTATCCGAGTTGCATGGGTTCCATTGTGGGATTGGTGACAGGGGGTAGGCGAACGGGTCGACGTGAGCGAAGAAGATTGTCGATGTGGATGGTTAGTTCGATGAACTCTCTGAGCGATCTTCCCTCGCCACGACATGCCAGCTCAGCTTGAAGTTCCAGTGATAGTCCTCTACGAAACAGTAGTTTCAGTGTGTCTTCAACCCAGTTCGTTTGAGCGGCGAGAGTGCGGAAATGTAATGCATATTCAGCCGCTGTGGTTTTACCTTGACTCAGCGATAGTAGTTGGTCCCCAGCGCTTTTGCCACCCTCCGGATGTTCGAAGACCTCTTTGAAGCTTTGTAAAAAGGCAGAAAAGGTGGGGAACACAGGACTATCCTCTCTCCACACAGCCGTGGCCCAATCCAGCGCCTTACCAGTCAACAGAGAGCAAACGAAGGAAATCCGACTGGTTTCGGCGGGATAGAGAGATGGTTGCTGATTAACAAAGAGGGAACATTGGAGAAGGAATCCCTTACACTTTGTGGGGGTACCATCAAACTTCTCCGGGAGAGCGAGACGTGGATTGACTGCGGGAGCAGCAGTGAAGGCCTGACTGACGGGTGCCGCAGGTGGAGGTGTGGCGGCCTCGGCGGCGTTGAAGCGTAGACTCTGCAGGGTTTTCACCAGCTCTTCGGTAAGAGAAGTCAAGCGATTCAGTTGATGCTGATGAACCGCGAGCTGGTTGGCCTGGGCAGACAGCTCGGTGGAGATCTGCATGAATGCTGCTGGATCGCTAGTTGGCGAAGTCTTCTGTAATGATGGGTCAACAGAGTGGGGATCCATTTGCAGCTTTATTGATATAGTCACCAATAGTAACAGGGCAAAGGCAGAAGCATAAACAGGGACAGGCAATGGTCGAGGCAGGCGGCAGACAAACAGGATCGAGTCACAGGCAAGGATCAGGGCAGGCGGCAAACAAACACAGTCCAGTACACAGGCAGAGATCAGAGCAGGCAGCAGAGAATCACAGGGTAATAAACAGTCCAACGGTAACAGGGTAACAGTCCACAAGAAAACGCTCAGAAATGATCACCAGGGCAAATCAAGACTTCTGATGTGAGTGTGTGAGAGAGTGGCTTAAATAGTGTGAGTGTGATGGGGTGCAGGTGTGTGCGCAATCAGTCCCAGGAATGAGGGCCTATGGGTAATGTAGTCCGAATGGGAAACAGTCAATACTCAGGTGACGGCTCCCTCCGGTGGTGTGGAGGAGGAGGCGTGGGAGCCACATTCGTGACACTTATATATATATATATATATATATATATAAATATAAATATATTTAGTATATATATATATTTACTAAATCTGAATGTAAAATATATATATATATATATAATAATAAAATACAAGTCAATAAGCGGGGCGGGGCGGCATATATTATCGGCTCACATTTAAAATGGCATTTTTGCCGGCCAGAATTTCGGTGCATCCCTAGTATTGAAATACCATTTCATTTTTTCTACTTCAAAATTTCATATTAATTCAATGTGTTATTTGCTGTTTCTTTGTATTTGTAAAATTTACAAGCAATTTCCAAGTGAAACATTTTTCTACACCATTTTTTTTCACTGTAGGGTGTTCTGGTTGGTTGCTGTGGTGTTACTAGGTGGTTGCTAGGACATTCTGGATTGCTATGTGGATTTTAGCATGTTGCTTTGAAGTTTCTAGGGTGTTCTGTATGGTTGTTAGTGGTTGCTTACTGGCCAACCCCCAAGTCTCTATGACATTTTGGTCACTAGATATTGGGTTGGGTGATGTCTACCAAATTGGCATCAGACAATTTCTACAGTGAAACATTGCGATGGACAATGACATCGGGGGGTTGTGTTTGAGCGTTAAGGTCCGTTAATGAGGCACGCGTCTGGAGAAAGAGGTGAAAGGGCTTGAATGAAGCGTGTTGGCGATGGCGAATCACGATGCCAGCTCAACATCGTGATGTCTTTCAGTCATCGGCGATGGACGATGGCATCGTCTATCGGCCCAACCCTACTAGATATGACTCCTTCAGTGTAATTCTTGGGGATTGTTTTGCCTAAATAAACCTGATTGCTTGGAAGAGTAATAGCACAGCTCAGTCTTCAACAAGCCACACAAATTGGTATCACTATCACATATGGTGCAGAGCAATTTATACAACAAACTTAATTATTTAGGGTTAAATAGTTTGAGTATTGATCGCTCTCTAAAGGGTAGCTAGATCCATGATCTCAACGTCAGGTCTGACCTTTTAACTAAAAGGTTAAAACCTTTTATGACATCTTAAATACAAAGAATCAGCCACAAATCAAGATCAACCTCTCTTCCTGGGCAGATAATTCATTACATGTGGTTTGAGATAACAGTTCTAAATGGTGCTCTAAAGAAGTGGCAAAGGGCACAGGTGGGAATTTCGAAGTAAACCTACAGTCAAGACCAAAACACAGTCCCTCAGGAGTCGCTCATATGGCAGGCACTTCAAAACTATGAAAACCATGCAGAGAATGCACAATGAGCTTCCCTCTGTTGTTTTCCATCTCAACCCTTATTGTTTCACTCCCTAGTCCTGTGTATATCAGAGCTCACCTCATTCTACCAGACTCCTGCTCCATGCGGTATCTCACAGCCTGCGGGCCACAGACATGTGGTGCTGACACAACCCCAACCAGGGGAGAACGGGGGGAGAATTTGGCCATTTCTACTTATTGAGGGGGACTTGTCTATGGTGGTTATGGCCCTGGTTTGTAGTTATAAATGTATATTTCTTATAAAAGCTTAGCGAAACTTGAAACTAAAAAGTGTTTGCTAAAAGTGCACATATATATATATTCAAGATTCAAGATTCAAGACTTTTATTTGTCACATACATTGTTATATGGAGAGCATATGACCAGCAGTGAAATGTAAATCAGGTCCGCTCCATGGACAATACAGATTTCATATATACATATATATATATATATATTTTAACTAATTAAGATACTTCTCTGCCTCAGTCATCAGATTTTATGGTTACAAGTCTCCTTCTTTTTACAAAAGTCCGAGGTTAATAAGCATCCAGCCTATCAGTTCACATATTCCATTTCCTCAGTTCTTCAAAACACTGTTGTAAAAGTGGCTGAAATTTATGGCTTGAACCTCGCAGCTTTAAATGGGAGATTTCCCTCGTGTTGGCTCCCTCAGCTGGGCCAGAGAGAAAGCTTTGCACCACACACGGGCCCTGTGGGAAGGATATGGAAAATTTGCCATATGATTTTAAAGCCGCTAATTGGAGGAAAGCCAGGGCCAAAAAAACAACTACTTTACCTTTATACCCCTTGTGCACAGTGGTCCAAAAGCCCCAATCTGAGAAGCTCCAATCTGTAGAACTCATACAACTCTTTGTGGACCCTTTTCTATAGAACTTTGAACTTAGTAAAAGCTCAGTCATATCTGTGAATAACAGATGGGTTTAATATACATATATATATATATATATCTACCTGCCTGTCAACATATGTATTTCCATACCTCAGCTCACAGTCAGTAGAGGCTCGTGGTCCGGAGTTAGGCGAAAGTATAAACAGGACTTAAGACTATGCAGTGTTGTAAACAGACAGTCATTGAGCACCACAAACAAACAGCAGACTCATTTTACAGTTCCTCCTGAGCCAAAATAACAAGCTTATGCTGCGTTAACGCCATGTCATAACTGTAATTACGAGACGGCAACCCATGACGTTCACGTCCTCAGACGTTTCTATGTCAACACTATCAATGCCGAAATTAATCTGCAGCAGTCAGGTGGTACAAGAGCTCTGTAAGTTCTTTACGTTCATTATTATTGTAATTTTATGTGCTTTGAGATATGAGATAATTTAATGTTGTCTCTCACCTCGTGATGCTTTGCAGACTCGGTTGTGTGCGTTCATGTGTTTTGAAGGAGTTGTGGCCTTGGAGAGCGCTCTGAAGGGAAGGTGGGCCTCATGCTTTCAAAGCTAGCTTGCTTTCGCTAGCCTCTCCAAAATTGCCTACCCTACCTTTATTATAGGATGTTACGGGTTTAATACGAGTTAACTCTGTGGACAGAAAGTGTGATTGATCATCATTGGTAATAATTTTGACTCATCCTACAGTTTGTAAAAACAAAGCAAACTTGCCTTTACAGTAATGCACTTACAAAGGAAGTTTATAGGACCAAAGCATTCCAGATGCTGTCATTTGTATTTTGGCCAAATGTTTATATTAATTTTTCCGTATTATATTAATTATTTAACAGTATGTTAAAATCACAATGAAGTATTAAAAACGGAAAAGTTTTCCTTTGCATTTGTCACATACAGATGACACCATTGTCACAATGATCCCCATTCACATGAATCCACGAAAACGGCTAAAAACGCTGTATTCTGCTGACAGGCCAGTAGGTGGCGATGCCACTTTGTAAAAAAACACTACGCGCCTATAGATTGAACACATAATACGTACCCGCATGACACCACTGTTTTCACAAATTTGCGTTTTTGTAGTTTACACAGAGATGATAATGGTATCATTTTCAAAAAAATCTGCTTTGAAAACCCATTTTCAAAAGTTTGTGTTTTCAGGCCATTATCATGTGAAATGAATGAATAAATTAATAAAAAGTTTTACATTTTTACCAAATGGGGGGGGGGGGTTCGGCTGCGTTCATGCCAGGCTCTGTGGAGGGAGAAACAGAGGGATGGTGAGGTTTGAGAAGTGACACATGGAATGTGGGGTGGATGCGATACTCAGGTGGAAGCTGAAGTTTGTAGGTGACCGGGTTGATCTGCTCCAGGATGGTGAATGGGCCAATGAACCTGGGACTCAGCTTACAGCATGGTTGGCGTAGACGGATGTCCTTGGTGGACAGCCAGACCTTCTGTCCTTCATAGGCGGGTGCTTCGGAGCGATGAAGATCGGCTGTCAGTCTACACCGACACAGGGCATGTTGTAGCTGGTGATGTGCTGAGTCCCAGACCCTCTCGCTCTCTCGGAACCAGTAGTCGACTGCTGGAACGTTCGATGGTTCCCCTGACCAGGGGAACAGTGGGGGTTGGTATCCGAGTATGCACTGGAAAGGTGTAAGACCGGTGGATGGTTGACGTAGGGAGTTCTGTGCGTACTCGGCCCAACCCAGATACTGGTTCCAAGAGTCCTGGTGGCCATGACAGAAGGTACGGAGGTAGCGGCCAATCTCCTGGATCTTCCGTTCCATCTGCCCGTTCGTCTGTGGATGGTATCCCAATGACAGGCTGATGGCCACACCTAGGAGTTAGAAGAACGCCTTCCAAACTCTTGAAATGAACTGAGGTCCTCGGTCGGAGACGATGTCTTCAGGGATTCCAAAGTAGCGGAAGATGTGGTTGAACATCATTTCAGAAGTCTCCATAGCAGTTGGTAGTCCCTTCAAAGGAATCAGATGACAAGATTTAGAAAATCTGTCTACTACCACAAATATACATGTACAGTCATTGGAAGCAAGAAGATCCGTGATGAAGTCAACTCCTAGGTGTGACCATGGACGGTTGGGAACGGGCAGAGGAAGGAGTTTGCTGGATGGTCGGTGGCGTGGACTTTTGGAGATGGCGCAATCCCTACATCCCTGCACGTACCTTCTGACATCCGATGCCATGTTGGGCCACCAGAAGCGATCTTTTAGCAACAAGAGGGTTTCATTGACCCCGGGGTGGCCAGTGCCAAGTGATGTATGGGCGGAGTGAATCAGTGGAGTGCGCCGTGCTCTGGTGATGTATTGCAAGCCTGGTGGGCAACCCGGCGGAGTGTTGGTGGAGGCATTGGTAGAGGGAAGGGTCTCCCCTTCCCCCAGACCAGGTAATGGGGCTGACAATAAGCTCTTCAGGAAGGATGGATTCAGGTTCCTCTGTGTTTTCTTCAGGAGTGTAGAGTCGTGAAAGAGCATCAGCCTTGGTGTTTTTGGATCCAGGTCTGTAGGAAATGGTGAAATTGAAGCGAGTGAAGAAAAGAGCCCAGCGGGCCTGTCGTGGAATTGTGTCTTTTGGCGGCTCAAACATATTCCAGGTTCTTGTGGTCTGTGAACACCAAGAACGGATGTCTGGCTCCCTCCAGCCAATGCCTCCAATCCTCGAGGCCAGCTTGACAGCTAACAGTTCTCGGTTGCTGATGTCGTGGTTCACCTCCGCCGGGTTAAGCTTGCGGGAGAAGGCGGCGCATGGATGGAGGCGGCTCGGATTCCCTGCTGCTGTGACAGGACCGCTCCTACTCCGGTCGTGGAGGCATCGACTTCCACTCTGAAGGCCTTGTCAGGATCAGGATGGACCAGGAGAGGAGCGGTTGTGAATGCTTCTTTCAGGGTGTTGAAGGCTTCTTCGGCAGATGTTGTCCAGGACAGAGACTTGGGCTTGTTTCTCAGGAGACTGGTGAGAGGATTAGAGATGGAGCTGTAGTTTTGAATAAACCGTCTATAGAAGTTGGCGGCCGAGGAAGCGTTGAAGTTCCTTCACAGTGGTGGGAGTTGGCGGTTCTTGATGGCTGCCACCTTCCCCTCATCCATCCGGATGCCACTGCTATCGATGTTGTAACCAAGGAACTGCACTGAGGGTTGATGGAATGAGCACTTCTCGGCTTTGAGGAATAGCTGGAACTCTCTCAGGCATTTCAGGACCTCCGCAAGCGTGGTGGTGATGTTCGGCCAGGCTCGGGAGTAAATCAGGATGTCATCAATGTATACCAAGACGAACTTGTGGAGAAACTCCTGGAGGACCTCGTGGATGAAGTCCTGGAATACGGAGGGGGCATTGACAAGTCCATAGGGCATGACCAGGTATTCATAGTAACCTGTGGGCATGACAAAGGCGGTCTTCCACTCGTCCCGTCACGTATCCGGATCAGGTTATGCAGCTGCGGAGGTCCAACTTGGTGAATACAGTGGCACCACAGAGATGTTCCAGGGCCGCTGGGACGAGAGGAAGGGTACCTGAACTTGACAATACAAGTTCAGGTACCCTGTATTGAGGCCGCAAGCCTCCGTCCTTTTGCCACGAAGAAGAAGCTGGAAGCAGCAGGGGAAGTTGATGGACAGATGTAACCTTGAGCCAGGGCCTCCTCGATGTATTCCTCCATGGCCTTCTCCTCCGGAATGGACAGGGGATATATTTTCCCCTGGGCACTGACTCACCCGGAAGCAGATCGATGGCGCAGTCCCATGGCCGGTGTGAAAGCAGCTTTGAAGCTCTCTTTGGGCAGAAAACGCGTCACTGAAGGGGGCGTAACAGGATGGAATATCCCAGATCGTTTCTCCAATGGACTCTCAATGGATGCAGCACAAACAGGAAGGCGGTCAGAACTTGGAGAACTTGGAACAGGGAGTACAGAGAAACAGTCTTTAAAACAGGTGTCGCCCCACTTCAGGACTTCGCGGTCTTCCAGGAGAGGATGGGATTATGCTGCTCCAACCACGGACGCCCTAGAATCACGTCAGCGGTGGATTCCTCCAGAACCAGCAATGAAATCTTCTCCACGTGAAGTACACCGATTTGAAGTAGTAGTGGACCGACACTCTGACTCACAGGTTTTCCAGTTATTGATTGGATCTGGTACTTAGTAGACGTAGCCGTGGTCTTGAGCTTGAGCTGACGGCAGAGGGCGCCGGAGATGAAGTTGCCTGCTGACCCAGAGTCAAGGAGGGCGGTAACTGGAAGAGTAACATCAGCAGCAGTAAGCTTCAAAATAGTGGTGAGTGGTTTCATCTTATTAATAGAAGGAAAGATGGCACTCACCATGGGACGAGGACGAATGGGCCATGCGGAGATTACATGCCCCGGAACACCGCAGTACAGACATAAATTCTGGGTCAGCCTTCTCTGCCGTTCAGCGGGAGTCAGACGTGAGGAATCCACTTGCATAGGTTCGTGAGCTGGTTCTGGAGGGCTGACGGAGTCTGGCCAGCAGAGGATGGTGGTGAGCTGCGACTGGCCCTGGTGCTCTTGAGACACACGACTGCATACGAGACGGATGGATAGTTGGATAAACCTTTCAAGCCCGATGGAATCCTCGTATGCAGCGAGATGCAACCGCACTTGTGGATCCAATCCTTGACGATATGACGTAAGCAGCGCCTGTTCGTTCCATCCACTCTTGGCAGCCAGTGTTCTGAATTGAAGAGCATATTCGTCAACAGATATTTTGCATCTCCAGGACCAGTGAGCATTGTAGAGAGAAACCGTTGCAATCCTCCGCCAAACCAGAATAGGGCGCCAGTTTGGCCATGGGACTGGCGTACAGAAGTGGTGAAGGAGTGATGGCGGTGTTTGCGGAAGTGATGGCTGGTGAAGTCGGCGTGGGTGCTGGGTACACGGTGAGTGTTCGACGTAATGCATCGACCAGGTCGTGGAATGGATCGGGATGACTCATACTTGTGTCTACGGTGTTGGTCCGGTCTTCTGTTACAGTACAGAGGGCTCAGAGACAGAAGATCACAGTTAAGGTATTTATTTGACACAAGCAGATGAATAGTCGAACACAGGTAAGTGATGATGCAGATATTGTGACAGATGGATGAATGAGTAATGATATTGTCCTTTGTGAATTGCAGGTGGATATTCGTGGATGCAGGAGCAGTTGAGATGTAGAAGACAGAACACTCACACACAATGGAGACACACGAGGTAACTTGGGAACACTGGAGACAGGTAAGTAACAACAGGAGTCCATGAGATAAGCATTCAGGAAGAGTCCTTAGTTGCGGACGAGACCAGACAGTGATTGAGTGTGTGTGAGTGTCTTTTATGTGTGGGTTAATTGCTGAGGTGATTGCATGCAGGTGTGAGTGATCAGTACTCAGGAGAGGGAGTGCGCTGTGATTGGTTGATGTTGGAGCCCGGCGTGTCTGTGACAGAAACACTTGTGTCACACATAGTCATAAAAACTTCTATATTCCATGTCTTTGTATTTCAGACTTTGTTTGTCATACAGTTCTTTGTGCTGCGAGACGAAGTGGATCAACTTGTCAGACGCCATTCTGGATTTTGGGTTTCGCTTGTGTGGTGGCTCTGAATTGTCAAAACACCTCTCAAAATGATTGCTATGGATGCGAAAAATGCATACGATTTTTAAGATGGACGAAAGTTTTAGAGGCAGTGTGTAAACATGATTGACACAATGTGGGGTCAATTTATGTTTTTCTTCTTACGTGTGAAAATTTCAGACATGAATTATATATAGATCACAGGGGTCTTTTTCTTAAGGGAAATCTCAGTTGCATAGACAACAATAGTGAAACTATTTGTAGGTTGATTCCCTATTAAAAAAGTGTTAACACTGTGATTCTGTGTGCTGTCAATACATTGTTTGAGGATCATGACCAGCACAGCATAGCAACAGCTCAACCAATTGCGTGAGATTGGGGTGGGACTAACACTTTGTCTGACCAATGACAGACAAACAATGTGGATTGTTTGTGAAAAGTCAATATTTTTGCAATTCAGTTTGGTAACACAATTAGGGCAGAAATTGCACAAATCAGATTTCAAGCAAAGTCTCATTTAACTGTTCATTTAATGACATTGTTAATTTGTCTATACTGATTTGTCTTTGCTGCATGCTCAGAATGTTTTAAAGGATTAGTTCACTTTCAAATTAAAATTTCCTGATAATTTACTCACCCCCATGTCATCCAAGATGTTCATGTCTTTCTTTCTTTCTTCAGTCGAAAAGAAATTAAGGTTTTTGATGAAAACATTCCAGGATTTTTCTCCTTATAGTGGACTTCAATGGCCTCCAAATGGTTGAAGGTCAAAATTACAGTTTCATTGCAGCTTCAAAAGCGTTCTACATGATCCCAGACGAGAAATAAGGGTCTTATCTAGAGAAACCATCACTCATTTTCTAATTTTTTTTATTTTTTTATTTTATTTTATATGTTTTAACCATAAATGCTCATCTTGAACTAGCTCTCTTCTTCTCTATTAGAATTCTGGCAGTGTAGACACTGCTAAGTGTATTACTGCCCTTCTCAGGTCAAAGTTTGAACTAAATTGTCATATACAATATTCTAGTGCAAGTATATAACAATTAGTTCAAACTTTGACCTGTGGAGGGCAGTAATACACTTAGCAGTGTCTACACTGCTGGAAATCTAATAGAGAAGAAGAAGAAGAGAGCTAGTTCAAGATGAGCATTTATGGTTAAAACGTATATAACTACAAAAATTTTTTTTTAGAAAATGAGCGATGGTTTCTCTTGATAAGACCCTTATTCCTCATCATGTAGAACGCTGGGATCATGTAGAACGCTTTGAAGCGGCACTGAAATTTGATTTTGACCTAATTTTGACCTTCAACCGCTTGGAGGCCATTGAAGTCTGAAAAGAAAAATCCTTAATTTATTTTCGACTGAAGAGAGAAGGACATGGACATCTTGGATGACATGGGGGTGAGTAAATTATCAGGAAATTTTAATTTGAAAGTGAACTAATCCTTTAAGCCATGATTTTTGGAAGTAAAATTTAGAAGTAACATATGCTGTATGCCGATTCAAGGTTGAAAAAAGTTTTTTCCACCGTCACAAATAACTCAGTGGTCTAAAGGGATAAGACCTTCGGACGCCCCCCGCCTGGTGTGAGCTGTGATACAGTGCTGCTCTTTTTTTCTTTTTTTTGCAATGTGTGGGCAAACAACCAACCGGTGATTTTTGGCAGGGATCTGCATGGAGATGGCCGTCCAGGGAGCTGTTACTATGCCGAGTGACTTTCCTTTCCGCTCGTTTGGAGGAGTTATGACATAAAAAGAGAGTGAGAGAGCGCGGCGGCCTGTTTACCTTAGCAACAAGAGCAACTGTTGTGCGGCCGCCACAAACTTTTTCATGCCTGTCTGGAAAAGTGTTCAAAAAGCTTTTCTCAACATTAACTATGAAGTCACTGTGTTATTTATTGAAGTGATTTATACTGTATATATTATTTACAGCACCTTACACCTTATGCACTTCACCTTAAACATTTAAAATAAAGAATAGAAGTAAAATGTGATTCCTCTCACCATTCCTCTTAAAAAAAAAAAAAAAAATATGTAGCAACTAGATTTGCACAGATGAGGTTATAAATGTAGACAGAAAATTCTAGTCATAAAAATTTAAATAAAACATACATTTACTTTATAAATATTAATAAACACAGGTAGTTGTTACAAAACCAGTCTATTTCAATGATTTATGGATTGCTAAGCAAGGGATTTGGATCTGTCCACACATACAAAATCAGTGTTGACCTTGTAGACCAGCTAAACATTCTATGTGATTAGGTTGACTTTGGAAGCTGTGAGGTTGGGTAGGATTGAATGGACTATATGTCATGGATGATAATGGATGGCCTGGAGTAAAGGAGAGACCGAGACATCACCTGAGGGAAGTGCTGCAAGAACCAGAGATAATTATTGTGCAGAGAATTTCTGTCAGTCAGAATTTCTTAATTTCCTCTAGTATTTTGCAATCAATTGCAATAATAAATGCAAATCTGAGCAATCTTTGTATTTGTAATATGCAACTGCAATAATAAGCACAAATTCAAACAAACCCTATATTTGATATATCCAATCTCTATAATAAACAGTTTAGATCAAATACAATAATAAACTGAATGTGAATATTCAACCAATTCATGCATTTGTTTTATTAAAGTCACAATAATAAACACAACACTTACTAAACAACACATTTGCAATATGCACATAATAATAAATGCAAATTTGGTGACACTTTGGAATGGGGAGAATATGTTCACTATTAACTAAGGCTTTTGCCTCAATAAACTCTTAATTTACTGCTTATTCATAGTAAGGTAGTTGTTGTTGTGTTTAAGTTTAGGTATTGGGTATGATTTAGGGATGTAGAATAAGGTCATTCAAAATAAGGCATTAATATGTGCTTCATAAGTAATAATAAAACAGCCAGTATGCAGGCTAATGAGCAACTAGTTAAAAGTGAGAATTGTTCCTATACTAAATTGTTTTACTAATTTTGTTACTGCACATTTTACTAATCCGTTCATAATTTTACAGATTTATTTCCTCCATATTCAAGTTAAACATATATTTGAGGGTAAAAAAACATTATCTGCAAATCAATCTTTAATTACCTATAAAAATCACTAAATAATGGGACTGTCAGGATTTTAATAGATGTTTATAAGTATCAGATGATGCTATTTCATATAATTTGTCTTCATATCCCAGGCCAATCAAATTCATGTGTAATCCTGTTCCTCCTTAAACAGACTTGTGTATAATTTTGGATAATTTTTATGGCATTAAAAACATAAGACTGTAATAACTTAATATCCACAATGTTCTTTTGGGATTTACGGGAAGTAAATCAAATGTATGCTACAGCAACCATAGATATTTAGTTGGATATAAGTCTATAGATGTGACACACAGACACACACACACACTTGTATATGTGGTTTACGGGGACTCTATATAGACATTATAATGGTTTTTATACTGAATAAACTGTACATTCTATCCCCCTACACTACTAAGTATAAACGAAAACATATGCATAGCCTACGCCGCACAGGCTCCGAATATACAGTGGGTACGGAAAGTATTCAGACCCCCTTAAATTTTTCACTCTATGTTATATTGCAGCCATTTGCTAAAATCATTTAAGTTCATTTTTTTTCCTCATTAATGTACACACAGCACCCCATATTGACAGAAAAACACAGAATTGTTGACATTTTTGCAGATTTATTAAAAAAGAAAAACTGAAATATCACATGGTCCTAAGTATTCAGACCCTTTGCTCAGTATTTAGTAGAAGCACCCTGTTGATCTAATACAGCCATGAGTCTTTTTGGGAAAGATGCAACAAGTTTTTCACACCTGGATTTGGGGATCCTCTGCCATTCCTCCTTGCAGATCCTCTCCAGTTCTGTCAGGTTGGATGGTAAACGTTGGTGGACAGCCATTTTTAGGTCTCTCCAGAGATGCTCAATTGGGTTTAAGTCAGGGCTCTGGCTGGGCCATTCACAGAGTTGTTGTGAAGCAAAAAGTTCTATCTTGGTCTCATCAGACCAGAGAATCTTATTTCTCACCATCTTAGCAAACTCCATGCGGGCTTTCATGTGTCTTGCACTGAGGAGAGGCTTCCGTCGGGCCACTCTGCCATAAAGCCCCGACTGGTGGAGGGCTGCAGTGATGGTTGACTTTCTACAACTTTCTCCCATCTCCCGACTGCATCTCTGGGGCTCAGCCACAGTGATCTTTGGGTTCTTCTTTACCTCTCTCACCAAGGCTCTTCTCCCCCGACAGCTCAGTTTGGCCGGACGGCCAGCTCTAGGAAGGGTAATGGTCGTCCCAAACGTCTTCCATTTAAGGATTATGGAGGCCACTGTGCTCTTAGGAACCTTAAGTGCAGCAGAAATTTTTTGTAACCTTGGCCAGATCTGTGCCTTGCCACAATTCTGTCTCTGAGCTCTTCAGGCAGTTCCTTTGACCTCATGATTCTCATTTGCTCTGACATGCACTGTGAGCTGTAAGGTCTTATATAGACAGGTGTGTGGCTTTCCTAATCAAGTCCAATCAGTATAACCAAACACAGCTGGACTCAAATGAAGGTGTAGAACCATCTCAAGGATGATCAGAAGAAATGGACAGCACCTGAATTAAATATATGAGTGTCACAGCAAAGGGTCTGAATACTTAGGACCATGTGATATTTCAGTTTTTCTTTTTTAATAAATCTGCAAAAATGTCAACAATTCTGTGTTTTTCTGTCAATATGGGGTGCGGTGTGTACATTAATGAGGAAAAAAAATGAACTTAAATGATTTTAGCAAATGGCTGCAATATAACAAAGAGTGAAAAATTTAAGGGGGTCTGAATACTTTCCATACCCACTGTATATATATATATATATATATTGTATATACATATACCTGTACTAACACTAACACTGAAATCCTGTGTTTGAGCCTGTGGGAACGCTGATGTAAATATATGTGAGGTGTTACATCAGGACTGTGATTCCTAACAGCACACTTCATGTTCAGTCTCTGCAATGTAATGTTCACTTTGTTTCATTGTGTTGAAATTTACCTTTCATGTAGTGTGTAACATAGCTCTAAGTTAATGAAAACATCCTGCAAAGTTTTAAATCTGAAAGTGCACTGTATATAAAGTTATTGTCTCTCAAAAGTAAGAGTCGACTCTGAGTCAATTAAACGAGTCGTTTGTAAAAACAAATCCCAAGACGTCACAACGAAACATTAGCATATTGCCCACCCACTTATTGATGGCAGGGGAACATTCATTTTTTCAACAATACCACAGCAGTACAGTCTTTTGATGTGTTCCCGTCATTTTACTGACAACTGCTTTTCAAACCTCAGGGAGTTTAACGCAGGATTCACAAAACGCTTGAAATATGGATAAATGCCAAGTTTATTTGGACCAGCTTGCTCCTCTGAATCTCAACCTGTAAGTATGATTAATAATTGATGTTTATATTTTCTAGCGATCGTTCAAAATTCACAGTTTTGCATGTTATGTTGTGTAACGTACACGTCTGTATGTCTCCTACTAACCGGCTAACTTATGTTTCTGTAGTTCTACTATTCAGATGTGGGTCCAATATTGCATTCACATTTATGCATTTGGCAGACGCTTTTTTATCCAAAGCGACTTACATTGCATTATACTATACATTTGTATATGAGTATGTGCAATCCCTGGGATCGAACCCATGACCTTGGCATTGCTAGTGCCATGCTCTAACCACTGAGCTACAGGAAAGCTTGTTTAAAATGTGTCGATTAATGCAGCTTGTTTTTACTTGGAGTAATGATCAAGGACGGCACACGACTTTTGCTTACAGAGTGCAATGCAATATCAGCGATTCACGTTTGTGCTCGGCTAATGTGGGAGTTTATAACATTACTGTGGGCTCGGTTCGCTTACATAACTGTAAAATAAACTATGTTTTTATTATTACAGTAGTGTGGAGCTCTATCTGTATTGTAATAGGATGTGAAGATGCTAATCCAGGCTAACTAGTTGAAGTATTCTCTCTGTAAACAGTAAACACCCTTTGTAATGTCAAACAATGATTTAGCCATTTTTTACTTTGGTAATAGTTATGACGAAAAGGCTAGTCTAAATGTTTATTTTATTTTAGAGGTTTTCAGCTTCTCTTGGCATTCTGATACAGTTCCCACAGGTGCACCTACACAGAGTATAACAGTGACGCTGCTATCACGTCTTATAAATAATAATGCAAACAAAGGTGACATTTACCATAGAGAAACGTCCTACTACAGCCGTGATTGTGAATCAGTTTCTGGTTGATCGACTACTTCAGACGTGTCATCATCGGACTTGGGCTTGAATTGATGCGGTAAAATCGATGCCATCTTTTGTATCCATAGATTGTATAGAGTGTCTTGCGAATTGATAGCTGTCATTCAGTTATGGCAATGGGCGTGCAGTAGACCAATCACAAAGGATTGGGCCATCTGACCAATCAGAGCAGTGTAGGCTCACAGAAAGGAGGGGTTAGAGAGACTGATTCTTTGAACTGCTTCTAACGAAGCAAAACATTGAGAACTGAGGTGAAATTAAATGTATAATATGAGAAAACGAAAGTGTTTTTTGACCATGCATGCATTCAAACCTGTTGTAGGAGACTCCCGAAACAATATTTCCGCTTTGCCCTTGAGCTCTTCTGTATGTTGGTGCCAAACTTGCTGTTCAGCAGTGAAAAGTTGCTAAGAACTGTAACTTCTATACAGACTTAGAATGCTAATGAGGTCTGGTGCTTGTTTGGGCAGATCATTCCACTGCAGAAGACTACAAACTGTTTGAAGCATAGACTGTGAAAAATATGGACGACGCACCTTCAATCTCTTCCAGTGTAGAGAAGTGAAGCTGCCAATGTCCAAACATGACGCTGACATCTGGGATTCTGCGCAGTAGTGAGCATGAAGTGGAGCCACGGTATCAAGGTCCTGCAGAATTGGTTAGTACAGTTTACTGAATAACACATTATGAAATAAACAGTTATGGAAATGTAGACATTAAAATTGAAGCTCCAATCTCCTCCCCGAAAATCCCGAAAAAAAGTCTGTTGGTGCCTCAGTGTCACAGACACGCCAGGCTCTGCACTCACCCAATCACAACGCACTCCCTCCCCTGAGTATTAACTAGCTCCACCTGACACTCATCACCTCCCTCATCAGCAGCACTACTTAAGACACTCCAGATCACACAGTCATTGTCCGGTCTCGTTAATGCATACCTACCTGCTATGCTTACCTTAAGGACTCCTTCAACGCCTGTTTACCTGTCTCCAGTGCTCTCCGTGATTCCTAGTGTCTCCGTGTCTCCAGTGAGTGTCATCGTGTCCTGTCTGCTCCACGTCTGCCTGCATCCATGTTCCCTGGGAAAGATAAGAACCAACATCAGATCCAGTCACTGCCACAGTCACGAGCTATCCTGCCATTACTCACCTGCATTCTGCTATTCATTCTCTGGTTGTTAAATAAACACATCTTAACTATTACCTGTGTCTCCGTCCCCTTCTGTGTGTAACACTCAGTGACTACTACTTTATCAGAGAAGCTGTCAATCTCAGTTGTCAATCATGACATCAACCCCCTGTTTTTATAGCATCAAATAACTAACTAAACCCAGACTTATTTAAAAAAAAACACTTGAATGTACATCAGCATGATAAAACTACCTAAAATGACAGAAACCATCTTTGGAAGTTTAATTTGATTGTTTAGTTTGTCTCATGTCCCATTACATTACATGGAGAGGGCGGGGTTTATGAGCTATACTGCATCCAGTCACATGGGGGCGATCAAGACTCTTTCAAGGCTTCACTTTTCAGGACTTGTGTGCCACACTTGATTTGAAGATATTAAAGATCCTATGGAATTGTATTCCTGTGTTGTCGTATTTCCTTTTGAAAGGGGAAGTTGTTTGGGCATATGAAGCAATTTTCTAGTTCCTCTAGAGCATATAAGTAAATGTCCACTTTTTAAGCACTTAAGTAGTATATGAAGGTAAATCAGTAGCAAAACCCGAGAGGTTGCTGATTTGAATGTGAGAACTTGTCGTATTAATATTTGTATTCGTAAATTGAAATTTACACTCACAGCCCTGATGTGAAAAGCTGAATATTTCGATTTGCACACACAGACAACAATCAAAACACCCGTGTTACGAAGTTGTAGTTGCAGATTAATAGTTACAAATGTGTAAAATGGCATTCACATAAACAAAACGACAGACACAAATGTGTGTGACATATTTACTTTTGCACTTTACTTCAGTTTCGCTGTACAGCTTCAAGTCGGTGCTTACAACCTCTCAGATCTGGCAGTACAAGTTCAATTCCTGGCGCTTTGACTTTTGCTACTCTTTTTGCGATATTCCTGTTGCAAAACTGACTTGAGCACTTGAAAGCAGACGTGAGAGAGCAGGGGCACGTTCAAGCTCAAACCGGTGCGCAACGTTTTGCTACGTTTTCGGGTTGAACGACATGTTTCCTGGAAACGGTGTGCAACGGGTTTGAGATGCATTTTCTCTTGTTTGGTGGGCGTGTCAGAAATGTCAGCCCAATCAGCGGCAAGATGTATATAAACCACCCGGTATTAAAGAGACAGCTTGCACAATGGGTATTAATGTAACATAGAAATACTATACTTATATATTTTGCTGTTGTATTGTGAAGTGACACTTTCATAAACTTTTCTATACTCCTCTGATAATATAATGGTAAATATTACAATATCAAAGCACAACAACAGTGATCAGCAATAATGATAAGCCTAATACAAACAATAAAAATAATATAGATCATAACACAGTCTTGGAGGTAAGAAGTGGATTATCCTTCACCTGAAATGTTTGTCTTTTCATCCTGAAATGCAAGGCAAGTGTTGTATCACAATAATTAGAAGTTTCCACAAATCCCTTCACTCGATTGGGATGTTCTCTTTTATTCTGGACGGCAAGGGCAGTGACTGTAACATCGAGTGTATTTTGCAGTATTAAACACCTATTTATACCGACTTCATCAGGCTCTGAAAATTATTCAAAAAGAACACAAAGAATGGCCTTCTCAGCTGCCATAGTTGCAACTCCTGCGTCATCAGAACAGGGTGTTCAACGCACCTCCGTTTCCGTTTAAAAACGTTCCCTTTCGAAAGGGAACTCGCTCTGCGTTGATTAACGCTTTGGGGAACGTTACGTGACCCAGGTGTCTGAAAGCAACTATCCAATAACTCCAATCCCCATTGGCCAGCGACAGCCTATGACGTAATATGGCGCGACCCGGATGTATAAAAGGAGCCCTGGAGAAACAGAAGACATCTCATCGTCTTTCGGTCCTGTTCTGTCTGATTGCGACTATATCGACTCGGTAGGGTTTTTGTATATGCCTTACAAACGTTCAAGAGAGTGTGTTTATCTGTGTTCCAGGGTTTGACACTTGATATACACATTTTTCTGGGTGTTTTTCTGTCTGGAGAGGAGCGCGCATAGACAGTGCTTGAGGGCGCTGTCTGTGTGTTTGTCTGTTGTTAACTGTGAGCGTCTTCCTATCGGGACGCTCCGTTCTCGTTCGGCACTCTTCCCGAGGGAGGAGCTCTCTGCATCTGTGCCTGGTGATTCTGGCCCCGTTTGTGCTGAGGCATAGCAGTGGCTGCAGTCATAGGGCTCGCAGATGAGCTCGTTGGGAGGTTTGAGAGAATTGTATTCTCTCTCTCTAACTTCCCCGCAGCTGGCGAGAACGAGTGGATGACGATGTCGTTCGTGTTTGACGTCATCGCGTCCGACGGCGAGCGCTCCTCTGGCTTGTGTATGCAAGCTGCTGTGTGTTTGGGACGTGCCTCTCAGCGGGCTGCAGCTGCCGTGAGAGCGCGTTAAGAAAGGGGCCGCGTGCGGACGGCTCGACGAGCGGTTCCTTTATGCCCATTAATGCGGCAGCTTCCATGACTTTCCATTCCTTTCTGATCTCCGCGTTTAAAATTGGGAGGGCATGGAAAAACCCCTAGCCGTTCAGATTTGTATCTGAACCCAGACAGACGGGAGGAGGATGGAGCGAGAGTGAGATGGGTGATCGATTGTAAACACCGTTGCATTTATAATCGATTCCCCAGCTATATAGGGCAATTTTTATCTACCCTCTCCTCTTCTTCTTCCACCTCCTGTATATATATATATATATATATATGTGTGTATAATATATTTATATGCATGTATATATATATATATAACATATATCATGCTCAGATGCTTCTTATGGTCAGACTGATGGCTGGGCCCATAGTGATTATGTCAGCCCGCTGTTTCTGTTTGATAGTAAGAGGATCTTTTAGGCGTAAAAGAACCTTAGATTCCATCCTTTCATGTAAAAAAAAGGAGCATTAGGAGTCTTCGGTCTTAGAGCCGCAGGAGAGTCTATATTTTATGTGTTTAAAATAAGACCTTATTTTCCTGTATAGTTTTCTGAGCATGTAGTCAAAAAATTAAGGTTTTTTTGGGCAAACTGAAGTTGACAGTCTGGCTAGAGTATATGTTGTGCAGGCCACAAAATGGCCGCCTCTTAGCCACCTGTTTAGAGTAGCTTCTCATCTGCTGTTTTCTAGAGTAGTTTGAGTTAACACTCATCACTTCAGTCAATATGTATGTTTAGGTCGGCCCTAATCGGCCGCCTGACATTGTTTGCTTGTGAGCTTCACTTTCTTTCTTTTATCCATGAGATGTGGAGGTGAAACCCAGGCTTCACTAGGCTTATGGCCCTGTAAGAAGGCCTGTAGCTTAGCGGCCAGGCTAGAGCTAGGTTAGGTGTGTTATTTACATATAACCCTATGTATACTATCCTTTGTCAGGTTGTATAGTTCCTAGTTCTGGCCTCCTCCCAAAGGGAACTGTTAGGCCATATGCCCATTATCCCTTTGCTATGTAGGTGCAATTGTTGAGTTTAACAGCTAGGTTGTAGACTGTTTTTAGACTTCCTGATGCTGTTATCTCAGGTGGTAGGCCCTTATCTTTGCGTAGATAAGTTATGCAGTGTTGCTAGGCCCCACTTTCTAGAACTTTTATGCTATGGGAAATGTGTTCTTTCCTCTGAGCTACTTGTTTTCTTTTATCAAGTTTGAGTTGATGTTGCTAATGTTTAGCATCCATCCTCTATGGTTCAGTACAGATTTGAGAATCTGTAGGGAGAAAATTATTCTCCTCTTTAAAAATTGCTTTGAAGTTCTAGACTTTTGCCCTACATTATATGTGAGCTTACTTATGCTGCCACAGGTTAGCACCTGTTCTCATAATAGCAGGCTTTTTCATGTAGCTACTTTTGGAGACATTGGTGACCTAATATTCCCCAGGCTCTTATGGCTAATTAGCCTCCTTCTATTTAGCAATTGTATTTCTAACAAGTGCTGTTAGCTGATCATAGTTTGCTCACATAGTTTACAGTATTTCACGAGCTGAAGCCACGTGTCATTGGAATGGTAGGCCCCAACAGGCCTCCTTTCTAGTTCACATGTTGGCACAGTTTGTGTTTTATTCTGCAAACAGGCTGAACGCCACTTGTTGCTGAGATTGTAGGCCCCGCAGGGCCTCCTTTTTTAGCTGTTGGCAGGATGCCTGGGAATCCGAGAACCCATACCACCATCGGCCACGCCCCATCTCTGTTGAGTAGGCCTTAAGCAGGCCTCTCGTAGAGTATGGCGGTGTAATGTGCATTCCTTCTATAAGTAGTGCGTGAAAGGTTTTTCACTGAATGCATGGCCTGATGGTTGATATGGTCTTGGACTGGCTGATGCCACGTGTTTACTACGGTAGGCCCTAATAAGGCCTCCTTTTAGTTTACATGTTGGCACAGTGTGTGTTATATGGACAAACGGGCTGAATGCCACTTGTTGCTGAGATTGTAGGCCTCCTTTTTAGCTTACATACTGGCAGGATGCTTGTGAATCCAATACCACCATCGGCCATGCCCCACCTCTGCTGAGTAGGCCTTAAGCAGGCCTCTCTTGGAGTATGTGGCATAATATGCACTCCTTTTAGAAACTGATCTTTGAATGCACGGCCTAATGGTTGGTATTGTTATGGTCGCCACCTGCTGATGCCACGTGTTTACTAAGGTAGGCCCTATGGGCTTCCTGCGTGAGCATGTTGGAGTTCAGTTATGTACTCCTCTCGCTTGAGAGTAAAAGGTGCTTTTTCCGAGTACTGTTCTGAGTGGCTGACCTCTCAGGGTGAGTTCTGGTGGTAAAACCTTGCTGAGGTTTGGTTATAACTACATCAGCCTCCTTGAGTCTGTCACAGTCTGTGTTTTTACTCTACAGTTGCTGAACGCCACTTGTCGCTGAGATTGTAGGCCCAACTAGGCCTCCTTTTTAGTTGATTTGTTGGCAGGATGCTTTGAAAAAAACCTGACCACCTTAAAAAGGTCACGCCCCACCTCGACGGATAGGCCTTAAACAGGCCTGTTCATGTTGGGTGGCAGCGTTCTATGTATTTCTTCTGAGGAAGTTTCAATACTAAATACATGGCTTTTGGGTGGACTGGTTATGGCAGCCGCTTGCTGATGCCATATGTTTACTAAGGTAAGCCTCTTCTCGGCCTCCAGTGTAGCATTTGGAGTTCAGCTGCGTACTCTTCTCGCTGTGAGAATTTATGGTGCTTTTCCGAGTACTTTGAGTGGCTAGCCCCTCAGGGTGTACGCTGTGGTGAAACCTTACTGAGGTTTGGTTTGAACTGCATCCGTCTCCCTGAGCCTGATCTTACGCTAGTTGAACTAATAGCCACCTAGATGTCTAAGGTGGATCTATTCAATGCTCCCAGAGATGGCCACTGGACTTACGCCATAGGTTGCTAGGCCCTATGGGCCGCCTTTTTCAACATAGTGGTATATGTTGACGTGTATTTCTCTCTGAGAACCTTTATATACACTTCTGGTTGGCCAGGGGCCCAGATGATATTTAACCTCCTTTGTGTCGGTTATTTATCATTCTTCGGTGCCTAAGAACACTGCCACGAGCAGATGCCACGTGTCTGTTGAGGTGATAGGCCCGCACGGGCCTTCCTCGACTATGTGTTGGCATATGTTGTACTCCTCTTGCTTGAAAGCGTAAAAAGGTGCTTTTACTGAGTACACTGCTCGTTGGATTGTGTTGGGTAGATTATCATGCGGGCGCTTTGCAGCCTCTTATGCTGCCATTGAAGTTGACTGTCTGCTGCCAGCAAGACAGGTGTTCAGGGTGGCCCCCCTCCAGGCTACTTTCTGAATATACTTCTGTATCATATTCAGTTACTTTCATGCTGTAGGCCCTCTTGGCCTCCATGAGTATGTGCCCGTTGCATGGTCTGCCTGTTAGGTGAGCTTAGTACTTCCCTTTCGGATTATGTACGTAATAGTGCTTAGCTCCCTAAGCTGATCATGGTGGTAGGCCTTAATTAGGCCTCCTCCTAAGATTCAGCCATAGGCTGGTTTGTGCTCCCCTGAAGCATCAGGTGTTTAGCGCACAGCCTCCTCAGTGAATTAATTAAGCGCTGAGTAGATCCTAGGATGAGTGGATCATACTCCCCTCAATATGAGGGTTCATAGCACTCAGCTGAGTTCTGCTCTCCAGGATGATTATCTTACGATAGACCAGGTCGGCCTCCCTGGTGGCATTGGGGGTGACTTCGTTCCCCTCTAGTGACTGGTCAGGGTTCCCTTTGGTTCCCTGGCCTCATTCCCTAGAAGAGACCACTTTGTCTGCGGAAAAGTTGGTCTCAGATGCTCTAGCGGCCTTATTAGGCCTTCTCTCTCTATAGAGGAAGGCCTTCTGTAGGCTCAGCTTGGGCTGTTGGCCATAGGGAATGCCGTCACTGACAGCCTGGTGTGACCCGAGGGTGAGTTGCTAAGCGTTTCCTTCGAAACTGCTCGACGTTTGTCAGCCATATTTTTTGGCATGCACTCTCCTCAAGCATGGCGGCGTGGGTATATCGTTCCCCAAAGCGTTAATCAACGCAGAGCGAGTTCCCTTCGAAAGGGAACGCGTCTCAGGTTACGATGTAACCATAGTTCCCTAAGAACCAGGGAACGAGACTCTGCGTTTCCTTGCCATGCTTCCGGTTGCCTGCCTGCAGAACAGTCCCTCAAGACGATAGATGTCTTCTGTTTCTCCAGGCGCTCCTTTTATACGTCCGGGTCACGCCATATTACGTCATAGGCTGTCACTGGCCAATACGGATTGGAGTTATTGGATAGTTGCTTTCAGACACCTGGGTCACGTGATGTTCCCCAAAGCAAAATTTTTAAATTGATTATTAAAATCTATCTGCGTAAACTCATTACATATTAAGAGAGCAAGAGAGAATGAGAATAAATAAAGGTGCGCGTTTGTGTGTTGTAAAGTCAAATGTGTGTATGTGCGTCCATGCTGGGCGTGGGGGATATGGGTGAAAAGAAATCTGATTGGATTTGATGTTACAGATGGTTAATGTTTAAAAAAAAACAGGCTCAAAATGAGTAAAAATGAGTAAGTCTGAAAAAACACTTTATGAAAAGCCAAAAAGCGCAAAATCTCAAAATTGACAGGTGCCTGAAAAAACAGTGTTTTTGCCTGTAGTGTCTCCCCTTAATGAAGGAATCACACGGACTGATGCTGCACAACTTTCCGTTTCTGACACGCGCTTGTCACTGAAAAGGAGGAAAGCAAACAGAGACTTAATTTGAAATCACTTTGCTCCTACTGGTGGAAAGAAAACATCCAAAATACTCTTTTAAGTGTATATTTTATAGCACTTTATCTATTTGCGTCTATAGATTTCAATTACAGTAAATATCTTTAAAGGCCGTTTTCTCAAAATGAGTTTTTTCTCCTGTTCTGAGTCAGAAATCTCCACTTTCCAGTTTTATTCCTATCTATATTCTGAAGATTTTACAGAGGGATTTGTTGATATATAATTTGCCAGATTTTATACAACATTTTATTCCCTTTCTGGCTGTTGATAGTATTTTCTGAATTATGGACTGATAAAAAGAGATAGCCAAAATTCCCTCTGTAAAAACCTTTTAATTTAATATGTCCAAGAAATTAAACAAGAATTTTGAACCTGACGTCATCCAATATTCAGATTTTTGTTCTAGAAATGTATGCAAATTAGCGCATATTTAATTAGATAACGCCTCATTTGCACATTTTAGAAAACTTGTAATACAAAAAATGTTTGCAATTTTTAATGTAATCAACCAGCTGGGGAAGTATGGTGATATCTATTAGTTCATTTTTTTACCCTATTCACCTGGGGTGTCTCGCCTTTAGCCTAAGTCGAGAAAAAAACGACTTATTTCATTGTCTAACTAAACCAAATAGAAAAAAACAAAGGCATTCGTTTAATTTGATTTTACTTGAAAATAATACAAGAAACTGAAAAATGAGCTTTAAGAGGTTTTTTTTTGTATTTTTGGTTTATGGGTAAAACTTAAATTAGTTTATGCTCTAAAATATGTTTTGAATGTTTGGGCGGCCCCTAAAATACTCATTTTGGCTTTATGTGGTCTAAAACAACATTGAGGAAATTATTTATTTGTATTTATTTTATTCTTAAAAGGCCTAAGAAAAACCTAATGATGCAACATGTTTCACTCGTTATTACAAGTTTTTTTTTTTTTTTCAAGAAATATATGAAACAACCAATTAGAAAAATTGTAACGAATATGCACAGCAGTAGCCTACATCAGATGAACGGCATGATGGGACATGCAAGACGATGATGATGAGTTTCAGGGCACCACTCATGCGAAACAAATATTAAAGAATAATCACATTTTGTACTCATGAATAAAATTACAAAAATCTAGCTTGATTTTTCATTTTTCACTTTCTTACACACAATGAAAAACAAATGAAACTCTTTCTTATTTCTCTTTATATCTTTTTAAGTAAAAAATCAAATCAGCCTACCAGGTACACGGACCCGGACCCCAATTAAACATCCAGTATTGTTATTTCATTATTTCTTTACAAAACCAAAACAAAAAAAACAAATATAGAATTATCATCAATTAATTATGTAATCATGATCAATTATCCTTCAGGAAACACACAATATTATATAAACCTTTCAACAACGTTGATTTGTGTACCGGGAGTAGCTAGGCCTATTTTCTATGATGATTCCGTATTTCTTTGAAATATGAAACTGTTACTCTTTTTTTTTTTTTTTGTACATATTTTGAGAGAAAAGAGTCCGATGTTTTTTATTCAGTCTTTTTTCGTTTTTGGCTAAATATTTTACAAACAAGTGTAAAGTTAGTAGGCTAAAAGTAAACATTTCTTTAACCTTTTACTAGGAGACTTAAAATATCCTGTAGGCTATTTTTGATTCTTCATTCAGGCTAGTGAGATCATTGCCTATAATTCAATGTCTTATATTTTAAAAACCAAAGCAGCACAAACAAAACTTTTACCGGCACAAACCAGCACAAACAAACAAGACTATTTGGGGTAAATTTAGAGCATGTGGGGGGCTGAGTGACTGAATGACCTATAGGCTAAATGTTCTTTTAATATCTAAAAAGCCAAAGCAGCACAAACGAAAATTTCACCGGCACAAACCAGCACAAACGATTGAGACTATTTTGCCGACGTTTTGCGTTGGGTGGGGTGCCAACTTCACGTAGGTCTTGGTTGACCTTACGTTCAAGAATTGGGGTTTCTGATTTTAATATTTTACTTAAAGTCTAGACATCTTAAAATTGTGATCCTCCCTTTTAGATGGTTATAAATGTGCTGCTTATTCAGAGATTTCAGTACTGATTGTTGATAAAAGTGTTGTACTTGAAAGTCACGTCTCTGTTCTTTATTTACTAGCGATAGAACTTGTGTTGCTGTTTTAGTTATGTCCGTGGGTATCAAAGACCTGGTGGCGTAGTCGGACCAAGTGTGATTATTTATCTTTAGTTTAGTATTTTTGTAATGAAAAATCAATATTGTTACATTATGATCACCCTACTTACAAAATTCATCCTCAAAATCAACATTTTTGAAAAACTGATTTTTTCTATATACAAAAATGTTAAATTTTGACAAAAGTAATTTTGATTGTCATAATTGTGATTTCATAATATTTAGATATGAATCCAGCTGAAAAATACTTGAATACTTTGAAAAGATGTCTTTCAGTCAGTCAAATAGCACATAGTGGAGCTCTGCAGCCATCTACTGGTAAAAGTGATTCTTTACTTTTAAAACTGCATTTTCCAAAAGATGGGCAAAAATCTCACACTAAACCATGTCAAATTATCCATGTTATCCCAATGAATGAAAGTTAGAAATGTGGGTTATTTTAAAGTGAATTTTACATAAAAGCTGTTTTTGTATAAAAACCTACTCAACAAAATATTCATTTATATAAATTTAAAAGATATGATAAATCCTCCAAAAACTGCACAAATATGAAGTAAAAACATTAAAAAACAGAGTAAAATTACATTTGTTTTTTAAAAAACAATTATTTTGTTACAAAATGACATTTTGTTGCCTGGAGTCTGTAGAGACCCTGAGTGTGACTTTATTTCTACACTAACATAAAAACAAGATATCACTCCAATTTTTTTTAATTTGTAGATCTAGAAAATGTTATCAACTGTACAAAGTTTCATGTCATTTGGACAAAGAGAACATTATTTTATTTTAGCAAATGTCATTTGGGGTCTAAAAAGACCCAAAGACCCTATAAGGGTTAATCTCTGCACACCTAAAGTCTGTCCCTCCTTTGTTCATTGCTCTTCTCAGTTTTCTGGTTAATAATTGTAAAGCTACGATGTCCAAGACCAAATTTGTATGGATCAGATCTGTTTTGCATGTTGAAATATTTATGGTTTGATTTGAGTTTGAGTTGTTAATTTCTTTTATTCTTCCCTCTTTCTGAAAATATCTCAGTGACACGGCGGCCGTCGACTGAGCAACAAACGTGTTGATAGACAGTGAAATATGCACTGATCCCAGATGATGTCCCGCCGGCAGAGGCCTTACAGGTCTCTAATGTGGAGCCCATCCAGCTCCAGCAGGGTCTTTAGACTCCACTGAAAGAGAAGTGTTTAACTTAGGCCAATCTTTGGTTCAATCAATTCTCATAATTATTTTAAATAGAAATAATACTTATTAATTATCTAATAGTGAACTACCACATTCAACAAAGCACTATTACTTACTAATTTGTAAATGAATTAGTTTCTTGTTAGTTAATAGTAGTTATTAGAATGTCAATGGTATTATTTCCCCAGTAGAACAAAACCAAACGTACAGTAGATGATGAAATTATGGAGACAGTTGAACTGACAGAAAGATCTCATCAACTTTGATGATAATGTCACACATAAAGAGGCTTCTGGGATAAGTGTGCAGTGCAGTAAAACACTCACTACAGACTGCAAACTGTATTTCATTAGGTGATCATTTTTTTCTTTCATTGCCTGTCTTTCAAAACATGATTCCTGACTACAAACTATAAAAATGTACATGCAAAAAAAAAAATAAAAATAAAAATATATATATATATATATATATATGAACACGTCTTGCTGATGATAGCCAATGAAGGGTGTTATATTGTGTTTCTTAAAGAACGATGCATATGTTTATAGGTACAATATATATTTTTCAATATCATAAATCATAGACAGTCAAAGCCAGGCCTATACATCCCCATATTTATACTTTTTTTAAATGAATTTGAAACCTCACGATTGTTTGCCAGAATATTCCCCATCTGTGGCCAGTGAAGATGAAGGACACGCGTCTCAGAGCAGGTTAGTCTTGTCAAATGGTAATTTAACAACAGTATTAATACTACTACTACTAATAATAGGTTATTCTATTTGGAAAAAAAATACATTTATTTTCACATTATTCCTTGTTATTTTTGATGTTAGAATTACAATATGGGAAAAAGAAGTGTTTAGCCGTGTTCAGGTTTAACTGTACGACTAATGCATGAACAAAAGTTTTAGAATTACATGTTCCACACAAGTTTTGTAAGGAATATACAGGTGCTGGTCATATAATTAGAATATCATCAAAAAGTTGATTTATTTCACTAATTCCATTCAAAAAGTGAAACTTGTATATTATATTCATTCATTACACACAGACTGATATATTTAAAATGTTTATTTCTTTTAATTTTGATGATTATAACTGACAACTAAGGAAAATCCCAAATTCATTATCTCAGAAAATTAGAATATTACTTAAGACCAATACAAAGAAAGGATTTTTAGAAATCTTGGCCAACTGAAAAGTATGAGCATGAAAAGTATGAGCATGTACAGCACTCAATACTTAGTTGGGGCTCCTTTTGCCTGAATTACTGCAGCAATGTGGCGTGGCATGGAGTCGATCAGTCTGTGGCACTGCTCAGGTGTTATAAGAGCCCAGGTTGCTCTGATAGTGGCCTTCAGCTCTTCTGCATTGTTGGGTCTGGCATATCGCATCTTCCTCTTCACAATACCCCATAGATTTTCTATGGGGTTAAGGTCAGGCGAGTTTGCTGGCCAATTAAGAACAGGGATACCATGGTCCTTAAACCAGGTACTGGTAGCTTTGGCACTGTGTGCAGGTGCCAAGTCCTGTTGGAAAATGAAATCTGCATCTCCATAAAGTTGGTCAGCAGCAGGAAGCATGAAGTGCTCTAAAACTTCCTGGTATACGGCTGCGTTGACCTTGGACCTCAGAAAACACAGTGGACCAACACCAGCAGATGACATGGCACCCCAAACCATCACTGACTGTGGAAACTTTACACTGGACCTCAAGCAACGTGGATTGTGTGCCTCTCCTCTCTTCCTCCAGACTCTGGGACCCTGATTTCCAAAGGAAATGCAAAATTTACTTTCATCAGAGAACATAACTTTGGACCACTCAGCAGCAGTCCAGTCCTTTTTGTCTTTAGCCCAGGTGAGACGCTTCTGACGCTGTCTGTTGTTCAAGAGTGGCTTGACACAAGAAATGCGACAGCTGAAACCCATGTCTGCTGGGGCCAGTTGAACTGTTAGAGGGGCCAGTTACATTTAGACCTTATTGTTGTCATATCATTTTCTGCACTGCACTGCAGGCATTAACAGGCAAAATACCATGTTTATAATAATTCAACAATGTATTTGCATTTCAATTTTATTTTTTACATTTGCATTACATATTCAGTATTAGTCACAGTAACTGTAATAACATTTCCATTATATTTTAACATTTGCATTACATATTCAGTATCAGTCACAGTAACTGTATTCTAAGATTTTTGTGTTTTTTGCAAAAAGATCAGCAAATTCATCTAGATTTAAGGCCTTTGCCCTCCTTGACTCAATACTTAGAACACCTAAATTGCTTAATCTGTCATCTGACATTGTGGACCCAGCTTTAGTGCAGAAAAACTCAGTTCTCAAGAAGCAGTACTAACAGGGATTGAAACAGCTATCTTGCATAGTTTAAAAAGCTCAAAGAAAACTTCTTTATAAGGTTCAATGAATAATGCCAGCTCTACTACACTGGAGGGTTTCTGCATGCCACTCTGTATTTTCCTTTCTAAAATTCTTCTGAACTGATGTAGTTCATACCCCAAGTCCTCAATATTTGATTCATACATTCTAGCAAATGGAAACAGGGACTTTTCTTTGAGAAACACATCACTTGTAGGGTTTAGAGTTTGGATGCCAGTCATTATTTCACAGTTTGTGCTAGAAAACCTTCTGTTAAGCTCATTGAGCATCTGATCTAAAACAGGGTAGAAAAGGGTTGTACGAAAACTATCTTTTTCTCGTTCTGAATCTGACCTCTGACCCACTGTACTGAGTACACAGTCTGCATTAAATTGAGAGCTTAGCTTTTTTGGTTGTTTTGCAGGGGGGCTGTATTGCAGTATCACATTGCTCAGCTGTGTTCAACACTTCACTCCATAGGTCATCAAAAATGACTCATCCCTGTAGTCATTCAAAGTCTGAACTAAGGCTTCAACTAAATCAACAGCCTTTGACAGGTCAAGTGATGAAGACTGTAGCATATCTGATAGAAATTTTGCTTCTCCAAACACTTTATGGAGGGTAACAAGGCACACAATGAACTGTAAATCTATCTGTGCAAGCAGACCTCTAGCCTCAACAGATCTGTCACCACTGTGTTCTTGGAGTATGTCTTGCAGGACTCGCTTAATGGCAGGCAATCTATCCATAATAGTATGTAGAGCCATATATCGACATGCCCAGCGAGTGTAACTTAGCCTCAGAAGCTCTCTAGCCGGTGCACCTGGGTACATCTCTTTCTGTATGCTAAGCCATTTTTGATGCACATGTGACCCAGATGTGAAGACATACAGTCTTTCTAGTAAGGAGAAGAACTCTCCTACATCAGGGATAGCTTTGACTGTATCCACTAAAACTAAATTCAGACAGTGTGCATTGCAGTGGATGTAAAAGGCATGCTTTGCTTGTTCTTTAATGCGTGCCTGGACACCTGAATGCTTGCCACTCATAACTGAAGCACCGTCGTATGCTTGGCCTACTAGGTTGTTTCTGTATTCAAGACCATGACTTTCTAATATGTGTATGATTTTGTCAGTAAGCCCTGCTGCATCTAGTCGATCAGCCGATTCAAAGTGGAGAAAGCTCTCATGGACAGCTCCACTGAAATAGTACCTGAGTACTAGAGATATCTGCTCCTTTTTTTTTTTTTACATCTTTTGTTTCATCTGCCATTATGCTATAGACCTCACTGTCTTTCACTTCTTCTACAATTTTTGTTCGAACCATGTCTGCCAAACAACTCAGAACCTCATTCTGAATCCCTTTGCTGGTATATTTTACATTATGAATGGAAGTCAACCTTTTTTGCACAGTTTTGTCATGCTTAGCTATTGTTTCTAAGATTGCCATGAAGTTCCCTTTATTATCTGACTCTGCAGACTCATCGTGTCCTCTTTGTGCAATGTTTTGTGTGGCTGTAAGTAGTAGTATTTCTCCTATTGTTTTAATATACTCCTGATTTTCTTGAACCTGTTTGTTGTGTTCCTTGTTTAGGGCATTTACCAGTGTTGCATTACTTTTTACAGCTTTCTGATAGTCTCTCCATGTAATCATTGCTTGTTTGTGCCGCTCAGACCTTGCATGAATTGCAAATCCCCCCTGTTTGTAAGTTGCCTTCTTCCAATTGTTAAAACCCAATTTTGAATCAAATACCGTCTCTGAGATTTTGGGAGGGCTAAAATGCCTGCAGGCATAACAAAACACAGAGTCTGATTGTTTGGAATATTCAAGCCAGGGGTGGAAATGGTACCAGGCTGCCTTGAAGCTCCTCCTCCAGTCCCCCATCAGAGTTCTTGGGTATATATTCATCATTGGCTGCACAGGTGGTTCTTCCCGGGATTTGCTGATATCTGCCAAAAAAAAAAAAAAAAAAAAAAAAAAAAAATATATATATATATATATATATATATATATATATTAAAAGTATGTATACCCTTTCCATTTCAGCAAATAGTTTTCATTTACATAAATATTGAGAATTAAGTTTTAAGTGCACTTATTACTTCGTCTGTCTATCTTAGTATTTTTCAGTTTTCCATTATTTGCTGATGAGAATGTATTTATATATTTATTTTACCACAGAGAGAGAATATAGGGAGGCTACTATGTCAAAATGATTGATAACAAGTGTAAGAAATCATATTTATTGTCCGGCGTATGAATATTCCTATGGGGTTGGATTTACAGAATGATTGATAATGAACTGTCAGGTTGTATTTAAATAGTTGAAATTTGAACTCTCTCTAACCTGACTGATCTGTTGACCACATGTGTGAAAAATGGATAATTTGTAATCAGGATGATCATAATATGACAAACAAAACCATCATTATTATTATTAGTGCAGAGCTTGACAGTCACTCTCTGTCTCACACCCACACCCACACCCCACCCACCCACACTCACACATAGACAGCCACCCATCCCACCCCCATGCACAAACAGTCTCAGATTTCACACCTCTGGTTGTAAGAAGAGAGAGAGAGAGAGAGAGTAAAATCAATGATCTATAAAATGGTTTAAAAATAAACTATGTGATCACAGTCGAAATAAAACAATGCAAAAGATTTTCCCTAAATGAGTGTATAAAACTGTCTTACATTTTTCTCGTGGACAAAGGAGACAAAATGAGTTCCATTGAGTCAAGGAAATTAAAATAATAAAAAAAAAAACATGCTTAAAGCTCTTCTCACAACTGCTGAAACTGGTTCAGAGAAGAGGGAAGAGGAACATTTTTCCAACACGTGTGTATTTTAATAGATAAAAATATTTCAACCATAAACTTTTATATCTTAAATCATTACTGAGATCCAATCAAATGTTTGATTGTCTATAAAGCATGTGATTATGCATAAATGTAACTCAAAGTATGAGTTTATTCAACGGTCTGATCATTAATCTACATATAGCTTAGCGCTACATTTTTAATGATACAAACATATAGTTTACATAAATGAGAACGGATATTACCTATATATTTAATATTCTATTAAAATAAACTAGTTTAAACAGTTTAATCAACCGTCAATGCGTTTGATCAGATATCACACACATAAAGAAAATCTCAGAGAGAGAGAGAACATTCGTGGTTATTTACCTTAGAATATCCGATTACCACGGCATACCTTTCTGCACTGTCTTAAAAAATAAATTATCTTCGCAAAAACAAAGTTGTCACTGCTTTTCTCCGGTCGTAAATAAAACCGGTGTTTAGTCAATATACTGTTTTTTCAAAATTAAATGTCTATTTTTCCGTATTAAATATTTATGATTTTTGTATGTCTGTGTTTTTTTTCATAAAATAGCCGCTGACCAACTCAGAATCCGGAATTCGGATGCTGGCACTGATCCTGCTTAAGGTAATTTACCTTTGGAAAAAAAAAAAAAAAAAAATTTTCTTGGTCTATCCGGGGCGTGAACCCAAACTGTCTTGGACCGCAGACGAACATGCTATCAACTTCACTATCATCCATATATGAATGACTTGTATATCTGTCTGTCGAGTTTTTTCACAGGTCAAATGTTCTACATGTGTCTTTCCTGTTTTCACAGATATATATTGTTAATGTGTCAGGAAAACGTGGAATAACCTAACGAAAACTTGTTTTTTCTTTGTTTAGACATAAAACAGTTTTTGACTCAGCCGGGTTTTGTCGATTCAATAATATCCAGCTGCAGACCCGCAGCCCCACAGTTTCAGAACCGCAGCCACAGAACGGAACTGAGGCGGGGCTTAACAGTCATATTTGCGCTACCCATACATGTCATTTTCTTTTGTTAAATATAAGTTGTTTTTACCTGGATTTTGATCGGATCGATGTCTACAGTATTTAACAACAATACTTTTAATTAAAGTAATTTTTCTGTTCATATAGGCCTAATATGCATAAGATATCATGATGTAGGGTGACGTCAGTTAAAATGGGCCACGTTTTGGTAAATGACTTGTAATACCATAAAAAAAGCTATGCATGAGATCTAATGATATTTTTATAAATTCACATGGGTCTCTTGGATATATATATATATATATATTAAATGTGAAAAAGTATAATTATTTTAAAATTATGAGAGTTAGAGTATCAGCAGGTACCTTCTTGAGCCACGGCACAACATTCAGGTAAAATGGGCCAATATAAAAAGAGAACAACACTCATTTTATTTTATTTGTATTTCATTAAACAGAAAGTTGAACAAATATTTAATTACAAAATGCAATTAAAAATGAACTGATCGTGTTGTATAGGTGTGTGTTTCTGTGCATTGGTGTCTTATGTGTGCATGTATGTGTGTATGCTTGTGAAATATTTTAAAGATTAGATCATCTTTGACAAAAAAAAACAAAACACAAAAACACTTTAACATTAGGTCTTAACATTGCACCTAGTCAGGCCAGTTAGATCTTTTGCTGCATTCCATTCAAAGGCAGTCTTTGCAGATGTAACCATCTTCATCACAAATGCCATTATCCTCTCCACAGCTCTCGTGGTACCATGAATTGCACGGACAACAGCACACCCAGTCCTCTGTGGCCTTTGGGTCATTCACATCACCATACACTCTCTGGCAGGCTGCGCAGGGGTATTTGCTACTCTTGCTTTGTGCTCTATTCCCTTTTTGATTTTTTCCCTTTGGTTGTTTTTTGTTTTTGGAAGTAATGTAATTGATGTGGTCTGTGCTTGTTAAATGGTAGGTGGGGGGGCCTGGCCCTTGTTTTAAGGCTCCTTTCCCGTTTTGGAATGGGTATTAGGTCACTGAAGGTTACTGGTCTTGTGCTGACCTCTACAGAAGACCAGGAAGATGAGGGTTGTTCCTCCTCCTCCTGATGGTTTGAGGTGTCTTGCTCAGGGGTGAAAACATGGAATAAGGACCTCTCCATACCCTCCTGGGATGTGATGATTTCTTCTTCAAACACCAAATCCTCACTGAAAGTGTCACGATGAATCAAGATTGGAGTATCCTCTACCACGGGCAGTTCTGTTCCTGTGGGTAGTACAGCCCTCTCTGTTGTGATGCTTGGTGAAAATACATCATCATGGATTATGTTCTTGTTAACAGGAACATCCCGTGCCCCTGAATCCAGCCTGAGCGTTTTCAACTGTCGCAGTCTTCTGCCAGGCCTGGTGAAACAGAGAGAAGAACTGTGTTTTGGGGAGCTTCTGTCCTGCCGTCCTCCTTATCCACTTTCGCCCCTCCTCATACCAATTGTGTTTCAAACTTTTGAAAAGTGCTTTGTCAGCAGGCTGGAGAGCATGTGTGGTGTGAGGCGGATAGGCCATTACATGCACATTTTTGGCTTTCATCAGTTGTATGAAGTCCAAATTATAGACATGGCTACTGTGGCCATCCAATAGGAGAACATGGGGCCTTGGATCATCTTTTGGCAGCAGCTCTGTAAACATCTGACCCCACTCCAGAAACAGGTCACGGTTTATCCAGCCGTTGTCAGAGACCCTAACTGCAACATTTTCTGGGCAGCCATAAAGCCACTCACACCTTAGTCGCTTGCCTTTAAAAATGACCATTGTCTGACTAAATGTTCCCGCTGCATTGAATGCTGCAAGAACTGTCGTGGTTTCTCCTTTCTCCCCAGCAGTTACCTCTACACAGGGCTTACCCACCTCCCCAACCACACGGGTAGAGCAAAACTGGTCTTGCAGGCCAGATTCATCGCAATTCCAAAGATGTGATGGAACATCTTTGATTGCAAGTTCCTCCAGCAGGTCTTCATACTGTTGAAACCACTTTCCTACCACACTAGGGTTCAACCCTGCTGCTCTTGCTGCTGAAAGGGCCTCTGGTTTCCTGATGCTGAGGTCTGGATTCCGTTTCAAAAAATTTCGAAACCAGTAATACCCAGCAGTGCCTTTTGCTTCAGAAAAGCCTTTGACATTATTGGCCTTTGCATAATAAAGGCAATCCCTGGACCTCCCTTTTGTTAAGGAGGAAGCCTCTTTTGGAGAGGAGCTTGATGAGATTGGCAAGTTCTTTCTCAGAATCCTCTGGCAGGTATTGCTTCCTCCCAGATGCATAGCAAGAACCAGCAACTTTGCCGCTGATGCGCCTTTGCAAAGTGGCCTTTGGAATGTTCCAAGCCCTTGCTAAAAAGCTAACATTAACTGTCTGCCCTCTCTCAACTATCTCCTGATATTCATCAATGGCACCCCTCATTCAGTCATTTCTCCACTGGTTGTACTGACATCTTCCTTTCTTTCCCTTTCTCTCCTCTCTTCTTGTCTTTCTGTTTCCTTTCTTTGCTTGTCCTCCTGCCATACTGTCTGCAATAGTTTTTTTTTTTTTTTTAACATTGTTAAGATTTTGTATGGATACATATCTAGGCCTATAAACCTCTTTTCACCCTCAATTTCTGTGTAAAAGTGTGTGTATGCAGCCCATTTTAGATGAAAATTGTGGCCCATTTTAGCTTAACCAGCCATTTCTACCTAAAACGACCTTTTTCACAAAAATCAAATTTCTTTTTTAATTATTTTTTTTTATTTGAAGGAGCATGTCAAAACATTGTTCATAAACCTTTGCTTTGTTGGTAAGCTTACTTATAATTGCTTTAGTGCCCTTATGAGTGATGAATGAAATTTACTATGTCAGGCTCACTTACCTCACAATTTCTCTGACAAGCTTCAGGTAACACTCTGCCCTGCCCCCCTTAAAAAACTCAGACCAATCAAAACTATTGTTACATGTCAACAAGTGTTGAAGCAACAATGCAAGATCATTTATTGTGATTGGCTGTAAAAATTTAAAGAGATATGACGCTACAACCTTATTTAGCCCATTTTACCTGATAGCCCATTTTAGCTGACTTCACCCTACAAAGAGCAAAATTTTAAAACAGCCTGTGCTTAATGTCAATGAATGGATACAAACACAGTAGTGTATATTGCGAGGATATAGGCTATAACTACGCCATTTTTATTTTAAATTATTTTCTCCACGTTCCAAATAATACGATGACACAGAGTTTGAGAAGATCTTCTTCCCTTACAAAAAAACCTACACACCACATACCCTGCACAATCCTACAGGATTTTGTGACCATTTTACCATGCAGGACTCCTTCAGGAATCCTACAGGAATCATGCAGGACTCCTTCAGGAATCTAAGCCTACAAGAAACCAAGCATTATAGTGCAATAGTATCAGTTCCTATAGGACTTGTGCAGGAATTCTAATGAACTATTATGTATACTCATCCTGTTGGACTGCTGAAGGGATGCAGGCCCTGATGTATAAAAAATCACTTTCAAAAAAGCAATGTTATGTGTCTCAAATTTAAATACCAACAAAAAATTAAAAACAACTTCAGAAGATGTTAATTATTAATTATTTATTAGTCAAAGACAAGTGTGAAGAAAATGAACTCTGAACAGAATGTGGCCCTTCACTCTGGAGAAACCGATAACTCTGGCCTCTAGAAAAAAAAGAGACATTTTTGCCTTAACTTAGCTAATAAAACATTTATAAATATAATTACACGCATATGTTCTAATGAATTTGCCCTCACCTCTTATATGTACTTCACCACTCAATGTTGCAGTGTAAAAGTGTCCTTCTTATGCTGCCTGAGAAATATAAGTATACAAAACATATATAAATACTAAAATAAAAGGTCTACTGCAATTATAAGAACTGTAAATGATCATCTTACAGATTAGTTCATATGTGAAACAAAATGTGTAATAAATAATACTTAAAATCTAAAAATTGCATGTAAAAACCTGGTGAGGAGTTTATGTTCATCATTCATTTTTTCTCGTAAAGCAGCCCGAATAAACTTTCGTTGAGTTGACGGAAATTTCTTCAGAACAGTGTCTGAAAAAGAAATGTAAATAAAGTTTAGTGTCAGATACATGTTATGAGAGCATATATACTTAAAAACCTTTAACACTTTTATACCTATAATGAGTTCCACTTTTGTGGGGTCCAAAGGAGGCTTGGGTTGGGATTCTTTGTCGGCATTCCCAATTTTTCCTGAAAGGCTGTGGGTAGCCAACATCCTGCTTCCAAAAACAGCCACAGCCTAATCCTTAACCATGGCTGAAACTTTCTGCATTTTTACATTTGAAAAAAAAAAAAAAAAAACTTTAATTACTTTATTTTAAACCAGTTTTACAAATGAGGATTTTCTCAGGTTTTGATCACTTCTGGGTACAAAATTGTCCCCAAAATATGGTTAAGTAGACACACACACACACACACAAAAACTGAAATGACTTATTTAAATGGTGTGAAAAGAAAATCTAAAAATAGTATTGTCACATGGTCAAGATCAGAAGAACTGAGATGTGAAGAGTTGGCTGGTTGAAGGGCAGCACTGCAAGCTGCACTTGTTACAGAGGTTGGCACAGCATGCTTGTTTACACTGTTAGGCAGCAACTCTCCAAATCTGTTAATAATCTCTACATAAAGAAGAACAATGTTTAAATAAACTCATTCATTCATAGCAAAAACTATATAAGCATGTATATAAATAGCTTACCATTTTGCAATTTAAAGTTCAGAGCCTTTAGTTGCTGATTCTCTATTTTCAAAGCTTTGATTTCCTTTCTCAAATCATTTAATTTTTCATTTTCTTTGTTTTTTTCTTCTATTTTCTTAAGCAATAGTGTGTCATTTTGTGTTTTTTCCACGTAAGTTGAGAGACAAAATTAAAGTCACAGAACAGCAAAACACGATACACAAAAATAACAGTAAAAGATGTTCATATAATTTATCAAGAAGTTTTACTTTTTTTAAATCTCTTCTGGACTTGATCTGGACTTGATGATGGGGTGTTTTCTAGACTAAATATTCTTTTTCTTTCTATTGTTCTTTTTTCAGGCAGCTTGCACACTTCTTTCTGCCTTTTCTCTGACTCCATCTGATTCAGTCGTTTCAGTAGCTTGTCCTTGTTTTCTGTACAGGAAAGGTTCATCATTTCAAATTAATAGTTCAACCAGGAAAAAATAAAATATGCATTTACTCATTCACCAATCTCACCATTCATTTTGAAAATAACTGCAGGAGAGCTCTCATCTTCATACTGAACATCAACAATATCCCCTTCATGAACTACAGACTGAAGAATTTCTTCTCTTTTAACAATGTCCAGAGAGGCTTCCATTTCAGTCCATTCAATTAATGCCCACATTTTGTCTATAATGGCAAAAATATTACAATTTTAAACATAGATAGATAGATAGATATATAGATAGAAACACAGATAGATAGATTTAATCATTTGTCTGAATAGCGAGCAACACAAAACCGTTAACTTCATTGTTGCTTAATGTTTCCATGGTAACATACTTGCCTACAGTTAACTCTGTTAAGAAATTTAACAGTCGACATTTTATCCTTATTTTTCAATACACCACTGTTCTAAGGTGTCTTTTTTTTTACGTTCAAGTATTTTAATTGATGGAAAATTAAGCTTTACTTACCCGATTCACCAATAGACGGCGCAGTTGCACTGTTCTCCGGAATTCACAGCGCGTTTGACGCGTGTCCTCGAGTGCGCGCAAGCAACAAAGTAACGGATTCTTTTTGTGACAGCAAAGTAACCGCTTTAAGACCAGCAACACAACTGACTTTTCATGGTAAGTACTGCGTTTATTTATTTATCTGTTTATTTTAATTAATTAAAAAATGTATTTTAAGGTGTTACAATCTGTAGCCTATATTTTACTGTTAAACAAATAAAACAAAAAACATGGTTGCTATGGCAACCAGGCATCAACCGAGGTTGTGCTACAATAGTCATGTTTTTTTGTTATATTATCATGCAATATTGAAATTTAGATGGACTCTTATTGCATTAATCCATTAATTAATAATAATTAATAAACAATTATTTATTTAAAAGTGACACATTTCATGTCTGGTTTATAATGTAAGAATAAAACATTGTACAAACACTTTACCAAAATAATGTCAAAGGGTTAAGCATAAACTTTAAATCAATAGAATGTAAGATCACAAGAAACATTTTAGTAAACCTGAAGTCTTAACTTTGTATTTCTTATATTTGTTACTTTTCATTCTGATGCAATGTCTTAATATGTTAATTTTGCACTATGTTGTTATCTTGCAGTCAGTAACTCTATAAAGACAATAGAGTATAAACTGTACCTACAAAGCAAGAGAAAAATTCCAAGAACTACTAAAATAAGATGGAGTGATTGCCATAAAGGTACTGGCTAGTGGACACTGTATTGTATTTCATTGTATCACTGATTTGAGGTGGAACTGATGATTCTTTTCTGTTCCTTTAAGGTTTTAGGAAAAAGCAATATAAAGCATGGTTGCAAGATAAGTACAAAGCTTAAATGCAGCTTATGTCTCATACTATTATAAGATGTTACATTACTATCATAATACCGCAGGGCTCTTGAAATCAGGTCCTGAAGGGCCACTGCGCTGCAGAGTTTAGCTCCAGCACTGATCAAACACACCTGAGAAAGCTAAGCAAGGTCTTCAGTATCACTAGAAAATCACTAGTAGGTAAGTTTGATCAGGGTTGGAGCCTAACTCTGGAGTGCATTTGCCCTTCAGGACCAGAATTGGAGAGCCCTGAAATACAGTATATCATGGCTAAAATGATCACCACATAAATTATTATTTTTAATGTAAGCAATAAAGTCACATACTGTATTTGTATCTGTTTCTGATTACAAGGATGAGACATCTAACAGTGAAAATGAGAACAGTTCCTCACGCTATAAGACTAAAACAGCACCACATCATACCACAGTAGGTTGCTGTAATTTCAGCTGTTCTGCTATATACTATATTTTAACTTGGGCTATCTGTTGACTACTTTTCCATGTTTCTGGTTACCAGGATGACACATCTAGTGAAGATGAGAACAGTTCCCCATGCTATAAGACTGACACAGACACAGAATCAGATCATACCACAGTAGGTTGCTATTATAATATTTCAGCTCAGCTGTTCTTACTATATGTTTTAATGAAGGCTATCTGTTGACTGGATATATCTATGGCTTTGATTGCAAGGAGGACACATCTGACAGTGAAGAGGAGGATTGGGACCAACTCCACACAACACAAAACCATACCATGGTCAATATTACATTTTTTAAAAATTGAGAAATTAGAATAAAATTGCATCTATTAAGCACTGCTTGTACTTAGTGTACAAAAGAACTAGAGATTTATTTTGTGTTTGTAGCAGGGAGAATCTGACAGTGATAATGAACCACAAAACGGGCATATGACAACCCCTGAGGACACCAGAGTAAGTAGATTTCCAGTGTCAAAATTCGTATGTGTTACATTCTTTTTTCTAGTTTGCTCTTGTTTAAATATGCTAGACTTTTCTTTTTCTTTTTCTTTGTAAGTTTATAAATTGTTTTTACTGCATTGGTTTTCTATGGGACAAATACAGTGTAAAAGTCTATGAACAGCATCTGTGATGTTGATTACCACTGGAAATTTTAACTCATTCATTTAAAATAAAATAAGATCTGAAGAGCTGTATTTTGCCCTAAAATGTATATATTTTTCTATAACAAAAACAGGACATATTTTTAGGGTATAGTATATGCAAATTGGGATGCAGCTGTAGTGTCTGTGTACAAAATAAGTTGTCATGTTTAAATGGAAACATTTTTGACTTTCTTGCAGATGGATGCTGAAGCATATGACAACGCACAGAATTATGATGGAGAGAACCCAAAAACAACGCAAGACAAGATCTATCCCACTGCTAAGATTAGTAATGAAGAATCGCAACTGGCTATTTTAAGCTATGCTCTTAGGCAAACTACAACAAAATCTGCTCTTGGTGACTTATTAGACCTAATTAACCTGCACTGCCCAGAAGGAACCAATGGAGCACCAAACAGTCTTTACAAGTTCTTAAAGGAATTTGATTATAATTCATTTGAAATTGTGTACATCTGCCCTACATGTCATCAATACTTTGGTAATGAAATCCCAGCAAATTGTGATTCATGTGGTTCTGAACCTGGGGATAAGAGCTCTCTTATTAAATCTGGTGACATTTTCATGAAATTGTCCATAAGAAAACAACTGGAAGAAAAAATGTCAGATACGGCATTTACAGCAGCACTGAATTACAAATGGACCAGAGTCAAAAGCAAGTGTTCAAGACATGTATGATGGTGAAATGTATAAGTCAGTACGTCCCTTGAATGATCCGAACCAATTTAACCTTTCACTTACATGGAATGTTGATGGTGTCCCTATTTTTAAGTCCTCTCCTTTTCACATTTGGCCAATCCAAGTAGTAATTAATGAGCTTTCCCCAGATATAAGAAGTAGGCATGTGCTCCTGGCTGATTTGTGGTTTGGTGCTTCTAAGCCTAAAATGAATTCCTTTTTGCAGTCGTTTGTTGATGAGTGCATTCAGTTAGAGCAGGAAGGTCTAACAGTACAGCACACAGGACAAAGTACACAGATGTATGTGTTTAATCTTGTCTTTGTATGTGACTCGGTGGCTCGCTGCTCTGTCCAAAACACTAAGCAATTTAATGGTGAATATGGATGCAACTGGTGTTACGAGAAGGGAGAAGTAGTAGCTAAAGGAAATGGATTCACTAGGGTGTATGTGTCGCAAACAAGAGATGTGAGACCACGTACCCACAGCCAACATTTTGATGATGTTAAAACAGCAGTCGAAACAGGCACATGTGTTAAGGGAGTCAAAGGGCCATCCCCTTTAATGCTTTTAACATTTTTCAATATAATTCTGGGCTTTGCTTTTGACTATATGCATGGCATTTTACTGGGTGTCAGTCGGCAATTAACAACTTTATGGTTTGACTCAAAATATCATGGAGAGAGATGGTATTTGGGGAGAGAGATAATCACCATTGATAAACTACTACTTCAAATCAAGCCACCAGTTAATATTACAAGACCTCCACGCTCTGTAAGGTTGTGGAAATATTGGAAGGCCTCAGAGTACAGGAATTTTCTTTTGTTTTACAGCCTTCCATGCTTGAGTGGCATTTTATCATGTGATTACCTAGAACACCTACTACTCCTTGTCCAAGCAACGTACTTACTATTAAAAGATGACATGAGTTCTCATGACATAGATGTAGCTGAAAACCTGTAAAAAACTTTTGTGAGCCGCTTTGAGAGACTGTATGGCAAATGTCATGCTAGTTTTAATGTGCACATTTTACAGCATGCAGCACAGTCAGTACGAAACTGGGGTCCACTATGGTGCCACAAGTGCATTTATTTTTGAAAGCCACAATGGTAACTTGCAAAAGCTCTTCCATGGCACCCAGGCAGTTACAGAACAAATAGCCAATAGCTTTTCTCTTTTTCAAAGTATTCCCCGGCTTCTATCTACTGTTTACGATAAGAGTGTTAAAAAAACAAGCACAGATTTTGTTGACCGTATGGTACGTGGGTATAGACTTGCCACAAACTGTGTAAATAAAGACAAACATAATCTTTCTGGGCTTACCAACAGTAAGAATGCCAACACCTAGGGAGGCATTTCTGTTCAGAGAACAGGACATTGATGTTCACCAATGTGCATTTTACTCAAGAGCTATAATTAATGGAAACAGGATTCATTCAAAGACAAGCACAACACTGTCAAGAAGGATCAACCATGCAGTTGTAACAGAACAAGGCACAATGGCATTGGTGAGATCATTTGTTGATGTGGGTTTTGATAAAGGTTTTGCCTTTATTGATCCAGTTATTACAGCCAAGTTCAACATGGTTAAAGACAGACAAACAGGAACTGCTTTCTCTGGGATAGTTAGAGAAAATTATATTTCAACTGATGTTAAATTAATCAACTGCAATGAGATTAGAACAACTTGTGTGTACTTAAAGGATGTGGGGTTTGTACAGAATTTACTTTGCATTCAACCCAACAAATGGGAAGTCGATTAATTACTATTCTATTTTTGTCAAGTATATATACACTTTAACATGATTATTTTGAACATTCTTAAACATCTGCAGTTAATACATGTACAGTGATAAATAGCTCAGTTTTTATAAATGTTTACTGATCTCTGTTTTATGTATGTACAATGAGATAAATAGCTATTTTAGTATATTTTATATATATTTTGGATTGTTTGTTTATGCCGATAGTATGCATTTTGGAATTTTGGAAAATGTATTTGGGCCAGTTGAATAAATAAATATTTTATGTAATACCGTAACATGCTGTGTATATCATTATTTGAAAAATCCTTTGTAATGTAACAACATTTATTAATAATGTAATTAATGTAACAACTATTAATGAGGTTCATATCAGAAATAAATATTAACATTCCAGCCAAACCATGAATTTTATATCACACAGGTATCTTATAATTTCTGTAGATTGTTTTGCATTCCTACAAGAAGTCAGTGGACATACCTACAGGAATCCTATAAGTACATAATAAATCCTGCAGGAGTGATGCATTCCTGCAGGACCTAACAGTCATACAGGAACAACCCTACAGGACTCCTGCAGGATTATACCCTGTCCTGTAGGATTTTTATTCAGTCCTACAGGACCCCTGCCGGATCCCTGCACATAGAACCGGAATCCTACAGGATTCCTGTAGGTTTTTTGTGTAAGGGCGAACAAAATGCAGAATGTTGCCGTTCACTTAATTCTTCCCCACCTTAAAATAACATTAAAACCGACAATATATGGCACAATGCCATAAATACATGAATACATACATACATTCAATCAATACCACATCTTGCGGTCAAATATGACAGCGTCCATTTCCACATAAGCAGCGTTCATATGGGTGCATATAGGTTGCATGCAGAGTCTGCTGCCTGAGCAAATCGCACTACATTACTGCCGTTCTCGACAATGTACCTGTAGATTTAGCACTTGAAGAAATAGCCTGGCACAAAAGATGGATGTTTAAGATTCAAACTCTTGATACAAAACATACCTTTTGTGAGTTGTTTTTAATGTTGATAATATTATACGAGCATATAGTGGCGGATTAATTTCGATCTGTAATCGACTGAAACTACCTGTGCATTAAACGGTTTCACTGCACACCTTCCAGCCAATCAGAATCGAGTATTTAAACAAACCAAGGTATAATTTTCTATTGAACTTTTTTTTTTTTTTTTTAATTTAAAACATTAATGTTGTAAAGGTATTTATAAAGATAAAAAAATGCATTGTAATATCAATCTAGGGGCAAATATTGTTCCTTAATGGAAAAGGTGCAGTCTGAGAGGGGGTATGCCTCAGGGTACTAAACTCTAAAAAGTTTGGGAACCACTTTTTTTTTTCTCAGCAAAATGAGAAATTGTAAGAAGACAAATGGACATATTCCATTTATTTATAAGAAATTCAAAATAAAACACTTTGGCGTAATTTTATTTTGAATATAGGCTACATATAAATAAAACACCCCTGTCCAGTTGGTGGCGAGTGCGCTCCAATGTAGCAGCAGAGCACTGGATCCAGAACAAAAATTAAACTGGTACGAATCTTTTGCTCTGCGTTTGATAACGCACAGGTGTGTACCCAGAAGCTATCTATCACGCCACATTAAAGAGCGCCAAAACGGACAGAATTTGAAATCTGAGACTTTGTTCCATATCAAAAGCAACACAAAGCGTTAAGCCTATTGCGATTTATTGGATGGGAGGCGCACTATATGTAGACTACTGTTTATTCATCAACTGAAAACAGCATCTAGCCTACCAAACGATCGACTGGGATTTACGAATCGATATTGATCTCATGAATGTGACCAAAACAGCAAGGAGACATTTTAATTGTTTATTAATAAAGAAATGTTTTCTGAATCAGTGTTGGCTGCAAAGATGAAGTTGACATTGCTGACTCTCATCATCTGCTCAGAGAATGCACTTCATTCGGTTCAGTCTACATAATCAGCCTATTTCTTTTCGTTTTGAATTATTTCGTTTTCGTTTAAGTAGATATTTAAAGCTTTCTATAAATTCTTTCTATAAATTTTTCTATAAATCTTTAAAGATATTTAAAGCTTTCTATAGATATATTTCTCATGTCTGTGAGGCAAGCAGTCTATACACTGAGTTTCGGTTCATTTAGCTTGTAAGACGCGTTCCAGTTCCCGCGGCTGTGATCGCGCCGGCGCCTCCATGTCATGATTATGTTGTCTGTTATATTTGCTTCTTATTTATTAAATCCAGGCAATTGGTTAATGAAACATTGATTAAAATTAAGATATAATTTTTACAAATCGAAATTCACTTTAAAGAAAGGCTTTCTACAAAACAAAACTTAATGAAATGGTCAAAATCATGTCTGACCCACTCCATGTCTCCCGATATATTGCGCATCTTACTTACTCGTGCTGTTCACTTTTCATAATCAATAGATGAATTTAAAACATAACATAGGACTATTTAAACATAAATATGAAACTACGTTTTCTTTAACGGCTACCAACTTGCCTATAGTACAGTACAGAGAAATTTCACGTGTGAATTACCTGTCATTTTAATTTTCATATTTTAATTATAATAACAATAATCTTTTATTTTTGTTCAAATGTTATAATAACACATTTAATTGCTTTTACTTTTGTTCAAATGTGAACAAAAATAAAAGCAATTAAATGTGTTATTATAATTAAAATATGAAAATTAAAATGACAGATAGTAATAGATTATGATGGAATTTTTACGACCCTGTCCGTCAAAATGACGGACAATGTTAAAGTCTAATGCAACCTCTGATTATATATATAAACACTATTTATGCTATAAGTATTATATGTAGGCATAGTTGTAGCCTATTTATGCTCACTGTTCATTTTTAAAGACATTGTTTAAATTTTATTTTAGATTAAATCCTGCAATTTGCAATCCTAGTCTGCTTGTGCAAATACAACACACCAGCAGGTGGTGGTAAAGTTCCACGTTTTTTATTTCACAAAACGACGTCTTAAGACACCATTTACACGTTAACACGCCATTTACGTGTTAAGATGTCGGTTTCAAACGTTTTGGCCCTTTTGGCCTTCCATAGAGGATCTGCGATCAGAGCTGTTGGTTGTGTGTCGTGGGTTTCGTGATAACAGAGATGGAATGTAAAGACTGAAAGAGCAAAAAGTGGGGCTAAGAGACAAAATCTCCTATGACAACTTTCAGTATCGAGGCGGAGAAAAGAACACAACCCTGCAGGTAAATAAGTGTCGTTATCGCTGTTTTCCATGTTCGTTGAAGTAGGGGTGAATTAAGGGTGATTGGGACATAAGGTCAAATGGGACAGTATAACTATATAGAATTTATTTTCTCACCTGATGATTGAAAATAAAAACTTTTTTTGCTAAGCCCTAGCTGTGAGACCACATAATTAAAATGGGATGCCCTCATTGGTCTAACATCATGTAGGTGGGCGGGGCATGCATCAAACAGGAAGTTGACCGTGAAATGCATGAACTGGGGAAAATGACATAAGCTTTTGGTAATTTTAATAATCCTAAGGTCCTAAAATTGTCATAGCCACTATATTGTACAAACTTTTGATAGAAACATGAATATGATGCACTGCTGCTACAAAATCAGTAAAAAATTGTTAATATCATGTTTCTATTTTTAGAATAAGGTTGTTTTTATTTTGTCCCATCCACCCAAACACAATTTGGGTGGATGGGACAGAATAATTTTGGGTGATTGGGACAGTGATTAAATGCTTTGCTAATTAAGAAAATTATTAGCCTTGCAATAGAGAACCATTGTATATTCTCTAAAGGGGGTCGCACACTGGAGGCGAAGCTCAGCGCCGCGCCGCGCCGCGTCTTTAAAATTCGAACGCATTGTTTTCTATGAGTGTACGCACACCGGCGGCGACATTCGGCGCCTGTCCGCGGCGCACAGCTACGACTCAGGAAGTTGTTTAAAATCCTGCCGCGCCACAGAGCGCATTGTACATTGTTTTACATTAAATTTATATTATATTTATCTAAAATCGTCGTTAATGTACATACTGACTTCACCCTGTGCTGCAAGATACATCAGTTTTACATTCTTAGTTTAACAGCTTGAATAAAGTCTAAAAATGTATAATAAACGTAGCCTTTTCTTTCATTTTGCTCTGTTGTGTCATTTTTCCATGTACACTAACCTCAGTGCGAAATATTAAAGCATAGGCATATGTAACGTTTCCCCGTCGACTTAAATCTCACCCATCGTGCAACTCTTCTATCAGGAGTAAATTCAAAATTGAGCTTGCGCGTATATAATGTGCGCGGCCGGTGTGCGATACCTGTGAGTTGTCCGAGACGAGACGCGACGCGGCGCGGCGCTGAGCTTCGCGTCCGGTGTGCGACCCCCTTAAATGCTCTAAATCAGTGTTCCCAACGATGTGTAAGCCCTAATCAACCACTAAAATATTCATGAACTAGCTAGATTTTACTAAAGTAAAACAACCAAATTCTGAAAATATAAACATTATAGTTAAACTCTTTTTATTTTTATTTTTTTTTACTGATTGCAGTAATAATTTTGCTGTTGCAGTAATAAAAGGTTTGTGCAGGTTAAATGTGTTTGTCAAACAGTTAATTGGTGATGGGCCCACCCAACATCTCATCCAAATGTTACCAAAAAAAAAAAAAAAAAAGGTTTAGGATCGGTTTACTTTTTCTATTTTTTCCCTTTTTTTTTTTGCATGAATTTTGGACCAATAGCATTTTTTTTTACTTGTTTACTTGATTTTTAAATGTTTTCAATGACTTTTGGACTTCAAGCCTTCTTTTCTGGATGGATTTACAAAGTGACAAATAAAGTTGAACAAATATAAACATGGACTCTTAATGATGATGAACAGAAAAGGAAATATTGCATATAAAATTATATCAAAGTATAAACTAACGTGCAATACAGTAAATATGCTTACACTACCCTAAATCAATGGAAAGATGTGCTGTCCCAATCACCCAAACGTTGTGTCCCGATCACCCAAATGTTACCAAAAAAATTTTTGCTCAGTTTACAGAAAAGTGTATGTCACACATCCTTACATTATAATATACCATTGTTTCCTCCTCAAATGGATAGTTAACATCTTCAGTATTACAGAAATGTATCATGTGTTGAGCTGATGTTTTTCATTTATGACAAGAAACCTTGCACAAGGCGGAAATTCAAAAACTGTCCCAATCACCCTTAATTCACCCCTAAATGTTTACTCGCCATGTTAAAAATGCTGGGTGCCGGTGTTTGACCATAAACTGTAAAAAAAAATACTCTTACCGTGACATAATAATGCTGTGTTAAAAATAAGATTTATCTCTACAACTAGAAGTTACAGACCAAAATTAAACTAATTGTGTAACATAATTACTGCTTATTAAATATGATCACTGTATGTAAAGCTGCTTTTAAATATTGTGTATTGTGAAAAGCGATATACAGTTTAATACTCAATTTGACTGCACATATTTGCATGATTACTCTTCCTTTTTTAAGGGATTTGCTTTAGTTTTTGCATCTTTTGACTTTGGCAATGGCCTAATGCTAAAATATACAGTGGAATGATCTGAAATGTAGAGATCATCTGAAGTGCAGCCATGATCTGGATGATCTGAAAGGTAACGATCTGAATCCTTATACACATCTCTTTCGACTTTGATTTCGTCACTGAAGACTTTAACATTTCTGCTGAAAACCAGATCCAGGATGCCACCTTGGTTGTGTGTTGGCTTCTTTACATGCTGTTTAAGGCTAAACCTATCAGTGATAATTTGAAACACAATGGGTTTCAGAGAACAGTTATCCCCGAGATCGACATTAAAATCACCAGCCACAATGATACAGTTGTAGTTCTTTTCGGAAGCCTCTTTCAAGAGCTCTTCAAACTCATCAACGAAATCACAGAACTTTTTGTTGGTTGTTGCCCCTGGTTGATACACATTTATGAACAGAACATCTTCGTCCCACTCTTTGTGTTTAAGAGCTGTGGCCACATGTTCAAAGGTTTTCTTGCGGTGAAAAACAATTTCTTCACCGCACAACCTCTGTGAAAACTGAATGGCAACACCTCCTCCCCGTTTTTTAGTACGCCTATTCCTGCATTTGTAATGGAACTGGAAGTTTGGCGGCGAAGCTTCACTAAGGGCTACACTTGCAGTTTTCTTTTTTAACCATGTCTCTGTCATGAGAAAGACATCCAGGTTATGTTCTGTTATGAGATTTTTGATCTCGATTCTTTTTCCCTTCATATTTAGTATTGATTGAACATTGAGCAACCCCACATTCACTGCAGGAGGATCCTCTGTCTCTTTCTTACTGCTTTCTTCCTGTTCAGTCTCTTTTGTCTTCAGCTTCACCCGTTTAATCACTTTTGTCTTCTGCTGCTCCTGTTCAGTCTCTTTAGTCTTCTGCTGCTCCTGTTCAGTCTCTTTAGTCTTCTGCTGCTCCTCTTTAATCTTTTGTAACACCTGCTGCTCCTGGTCAAGGTCTTTTAATATTTTCCTGTAAATAAAACAAGTAGAGGTACCATCAGGATGATTTAGTTTATCAGTGGTGTCCAGCTGTAAAAAAGAATATTAAACTATTTTATTAAATATTGTCAGAAGATGGGTTTGAATAAGATTTATTTAAAAAAAAGTAAGATTATTTGTTCTATTAATCATTTTTACTAGATTTTAAAAATTATTCCCCCCCCCCCTGTATTCAGAATCAGAAAAAGCTTTTTTGTTCACACACACACACACACACACACACACTAGGAATTGGTGACAGGAGCTTACAGTGAAGAAAAGTACTGACATACATAAAGGCAATAAAGTGGAATATCACACAATAGTAAAATAGAATACAATACTAAGACAAAGCAAAAATAGACAGGATTATATATGTTCAGATCTGCTATTTACAGATGTACAGTTATGTGCAAACGGAAGTATACAATGTGCTATTTATGTTATATACAGTGCAATGTATTGTATTTAAGTGTAACAAGAGTAAGGGTTTAATTCACAATACTAAACCTTATATTGACTAGATACTCTCACATTACTACAAACCAAGGGTCAATCAAGAAAAGCTCTGCTTGAATCTGCAAACAGTTCATTTTTCAGCAGAAAGACCAAGATTCCAAGATGAAAAACTTGTGTGAAATAAGTAAGATTAACTCTGCTTACAGATGGCAACAGAGGTGTTTTTTTCAAAAAGCCTTGGGTTTCTTAAAGGGATAGTTCACCCAAAAATGTTCACCCTGTCATCATTTACTCACCCTCAGATTGTTCCAAACCTGTATGAATTGCTTTGTACTGCTGAACGAAATGAAGATATTTTGAAGAAAGTTTGTAACCTGGCCACTTTGGGCCACCATTGACTTCCATAGTGGGAAAAAAAAAACTATAATTCTTTAAAATATCTTCCTTAATTTTCAACAGTACAAAGAAATTCATACAGGTTTGGGACAATCTGAGGGTGAGTAAATGATGACAGAATTTTCATTTGTGGGTAAACTATCCCTTTATTAGTGTTGTAAAAAAAAAAAGTGTTTTTTTTATACATATACTGAAATATTTTAAACGATTTATTACTGCCCTTGATGATGTTCATGTTTAAATGCTTGACAAATGCGTTCACAACCATGCAACTATGTTATTGAACTTTAATACATAAACTAATGCATCCTTTACATTCAACTTTTGGCTCTCAACAATAGAATAATAACAAATAATAAAAAATTTTAGTACTCCTCCTCTTTCATACTTTCCTGAAGATCGAATCTTTCCCAACAGCCCTTGATTACCAATCAAGCAGGCATTAACGTCTTTGCAAGATGTGTTTAAAGTTGTTTTGTGTACACAGAAGCCCCTGCTATGTTTCCACTAGGGCTGCAATATTGAAGAAAAATATGATATGCCATAGGCTACTCTGTTAAATAATGCCATATTCGCTATGCGATACAATATTGCTTTAATTGTGAAAAATCTATTTAAATTATATTTAAAAATAATTAAAAACTAAAAATAATAAAACCAATATATTTCACATTCTTTCTGGGAAAAGAAAGCATCACAACAACTTTGGTCATCAGTGATATAGCATTCAAGTAAGAAACAATAAAGAAACTGCATAATCAAATGTAACACTAAAACAGCATAGTCTTCACATGAATTAAACATTTCAAGATTCATAATAAACTAGAGCAACAAAAGTTATTCAGTCAATAGTGATTTTCTCTTTTTCTTTTGTTGTGTGACAGACAGCAGCAGGTTTACTATATTAGGCTGCTTTCACTTTAAGACCTAATGCACGGATCCCATTGACCCGCATATCTTTCCCAACTGTTTCATTTAAGACATGACTGACTGAGTTTACATAAATACTTGTCAAGACATTTTGACACAACTGGCAGTGTGTGTATTTAACTGTTCGAGTATAATAAGACGTGAAAGAGAATTGAAGGGATCAGAGAAGCGGACATTTTGGGTGATTTAGGAATCCCGGCCGGACACATTTTTTAGGTCCAAAAGGAGGACATGTCCGGGAAAAATAGGATGTATGGTCAGAACCAAATATTAATATCGTAGCTGTCGGACAGAAACCTTTACTTTCAAAAAAAAAAAAAAAAGTATTTTTTAAATGATTTAATTAAATAACCCAGAAAACATCAAGTCATAAGCAGATGTGCTTAAGGAATTTACAAACTTGGGTGTGTAATCTTTTCCAGGAACATTTTTTATTATACTGGTTGAAAGTCTCTTCACATCCTGATAAGAATCAAAAATGTAAGTGATCTACATGTAAAAATATATAGATATATCTTCTGTGAGTTTTGGAGTTGGGACAAGCCGACCCACATGGCTCAAGGCAACATTCACCCAGAGAAGAAAGCTCGTAGTAGCAGAGGTCCGTCAGCAATAGGAGGCAGAGAGATGCACAAAGACAGTCTCACAGTCCAAACAGGGACAGTGGAAAACTGGGAAAACCTGGAGCAGTGTAAGCTCACCTAGTAAGATCTTTAGGAGATAATATAAATATATATAGTTATTTAATTTGATGCTTGATACTTTTAATCTAAAGGCTAAAAAAGTCATGCCTCAGAAATTTACAAACTAATTCTAAACTAACTTTTCTTCACTGAATAGTTGAAAAAACCTGCCCTCTTTTCTCTTTTTCTCTGGCTTATGGTGTAATCACTGGTGACTGATATCTCAGTACAAAAGAAGAGCTCAAGTATTTAGTGTAAATATCACTCAATGTTGCTAATTTACTATCATTATAGGGCATAAACTTCAACTTCTCATGGATCACACATAGTCCACAAGTGTTTGTTTTTAACACCAATACGGTCAATGAGAATGACAGAAAACTAGCAGGAGCTGCTGTTGCTATAGTAACGAACTAATCTTTCCTGTGCACATTTGATTGAAGGATAAAACATACTTTTATTTCAGTGTTGTTGTTCATTTTGTGATTATTTCGGCAAACAGTTAATAACTTTGATTAAACAGCATTTAGTTAAAGGGGGTAAATTTGATCATTCATCTGAATGAACCCGAGATCAAGCCTTATTTAAGGTAATTTGTCTGTGTCTGACCACGAGTCTCAATCTGAATGGAATCCATGCCAGTGTAAACCAGCGTAGAGTTGGCTGCGAACGTTCAACGAACGTTTGGTTCTCTCAGCCATTGTAACTATATTATTAAGTGGGAACTTTCGTGCTGTATGTGCACACTCGCTGTAGCACAACTCTGTGCACAAAAGATCTCACTTCTTGTGAATAACAAAAAAGCAGACAAACTTGATGAATGTCTTAATATTATCGCAAATTAGAAATGGTTGGTGAGATAAAATGTGCAAGATGTGTTTATTTAGCAATAAAAAACAGGAATATTTTTTTATTGTTTATTTCTCTAGTATTGAAAGCAGAACTGATAGCATCCATATCGGTTCCCATCCCTAGAATTACAACCAATGCCCTCTCCCCTCCAGAGCCTGGATTTTCAAAAACCCCATCTTCATAAGAGCAGGACAACTTCCAGTGAAGCCAAATAAGAAAATGGAATCGGCTCTACTCTGATGTAAGACTGATGTTGGTCTGTCTGGACAAAGAGATGGCTACTCTCTGAGAAAATAAAAAGTTGATCACTACCTCTTCCCCTATCTCTTCTCTCCATGTTGAGATCATCTGAAATTCACCCAAAAATCTTAAAAATTTTAATGTGAACAATTATCATACAACACTATACGTGTTTAGTATCATTTGAAATATGGAGCATGGGGCACATCTGGCGAGATTCTCTATTTCTGACTAACTGCTTGACTTTAACTAAGTTGTTATGCAATTGCATTCACTATATGGGGCTAGAGAAAGGAGTACTGGTCATAACCTCTGGTCATTGCCTCTGCTTTAACTAAGTTGTTATATAGTTATATTATTAACCCTTTTAAACTAGATGTGTCAGTGCCAACTAATCCGAGCTGTCTTCATGTTACCGTAACTGTTGAACCGTTTGCATCATAATAATTCAAATGGCTGCAGACAGTAGACAACATGGGTTTTTTCGGCAATATATGGGTTATTATGGTAATTTCGTGCCATCCTTCAGCAAATGGCAGTCGCTTTCTGGGGAGAGCAGGTGGAAGGAGGATCTGAACTGAGAGATATGGAGCGCAGCAGTTTAGGGAGTTTTGGATGGCATAAATAATAGAAGAAACAAACAAAACCATGGCAAAGGAGTACACAGGCGATTGGGATGATTTTTGATAAGAGTTGGAAGGAGGCTAAGCGAGACTCTTGCATTTGGTGTGTATCTGTATAATGTGTCTGTGTGTGTAAATGTATGCATGCCTATGTATGTGTGCATATGTTTGTGTGTGTGTGTGTGTGTGTGAAAAACATTTTCCTGAATGAAAACTGTGCAACCCAGTGTCACAAAAAGACGTATATATGTAATATAGTTGAATTTTCAAGTTTGAAGTGTTACATTCCTTGACCATCATTTCTTTTCTAAATAAAAATCAGAAAATGTATTCCTGTTTTTTTTTTTTTTTGTCTATTTACAAACTCACCATGTGACTGTGCCAGTCCTGGCGCCAGGACAAACAATTTATTATATTTAATATATTTAATATATTTTTTAATAATTTACTTGATTTTATGTTTCAAATCCCAGTCAGTTATTCACTGCAGAAAGTGAAAGTAAAAACCCAGCGATGAGAGCTGATAACACTATTTAAACTTAATTTATTTCTTAATATTTCTCTTGTGGCCCATATGTATTGAAAAAAAATGAAAAGAGATGTAGGTGTTACAAGTTGTTTTTATGCGTGATGCGCTATAAATTATTGCGGGGCAAATTAAAATATTAATTTAATTCTAAAAGTGGCCTCATCATCATCATCATCATGATTCAGATCATCGCAGAGGGTGGCAAGAGATTGCTGGGCCTGGTATGTGCTATTTGCAAGCGTTTCTGTATTTGCATGTGTTGTGAACTTTTGCAGCACATGTGTTGGCAAACTGATAAAGATGTTTTCTGTATTTGCATGTGTTTTCTTCAGTTGCAGCACGTTGAGCTCTCTCGGCCACCATAGCATACTCATCAAATGATGCATCCGCGCCAAATGTGATTTCGTTTAGAAATGCATTTTACCTAATATTTGTTTTCTTGTAACGCAAGTAACAATTTTATTGACATCAGTATCTGTAATCAAATTACATAAATTTAAAATGTAATGCGTTACATTACTGCGTCATCAGGAAAAGTAATTAGAATACAGTTACGCTTTACTTTTGTAACGCGTTTTACCCAACTCTGGTCATAACCCCTGATTATTGTCGGAGCTTCAACTAAGTTGTTATATAGGCAATTGTATGGGGCTACATGAGTACCTTTTAACAATAGCAAACGTGGGCAGCATTGTTAAATTGCTTTAGCCATAACCTCTGGTTATTGATCAGACTGGCGATTTTGTGATTGTGGGTCCACATAACGGCTGGTGCGAGAAACCTCTGCGACTCTGAGAACCGAATGAACGAGTACAATAAGAGTAAAGAGTTAAATAAAATAATCAAATGTATAGATGAATTTTCATATAAATGGTCGATAATCAATTGGCACCTAAATTCGAGATCATAATGAAATGGAGTAAGATAACAGTTTAATTGGAATTAAATTACTTTGTCACACTGAAAAGACCAAACACCAAGAAGCCTTCCCCGCCCTATGGGAAACGGTCATTGGGCTGATTGGGCGGGCCCTACACTGGCAGAAAAAAAAAACAAACAAACAATTATAAGCATCTATTTTAGCAAGTTTACATCCTACTAAGTAAACTATCTGTAATCCATAACGCTACTTACTATGGATCCTACTTACTACGGGGTGGCATGAAGTCTTAAGGAGGATTTCCAGAGAGAGACTTTTCCATCCTTTTGATCAGATATTCAACCTAAAATAAACTACTGGCTAACATCACCAAACAGGCAGAGTCAGCATCCAGGTGTCTGTGGCTGAAGCTCAGTGAACGCTGGAACATCTCACTCAACAAAGGGGAGAGTTGGTAGGGTTGAGTGGATGTGGGGCCTGCCAAAGGATGTTGGGGTTTGTCCTGGATGTGTTGTGGCCCCAAAATGACAAAACATCTGAGAACTGATGACTCTAATAAAGTGTCAAGGGTCCACACTACAAAGGTCTGTTAAGAAGTGGAATTGTGAAGCTTCCATCTCACGCTAGATGCAAGGAGATGGTACCAGTGAACCAACTGTATTGCAGACTTTTAAAAAATTAACTGATTATACAAATGCACAGTAACAAATGTACACCTTAGGGGGTTTGGACAAGTTCCTTGAGATGTTCTGATACTTTGACCACCAAAAAAAAAAAAAAAACTGGTGTTAAAGGCCTGCTGAACTAAACATGAAGACAGAGCAGGACATATCGAACCGTTCCTCCCCTTTTTTAAAATTGCCAATAGTGTTTAGTTTATTCCACAGCTCGGCCAGAGCCGTTAAACTAAGTAAAACCTCAGTTTCCTCCTAATCTCTAACCGTTTCTCCTCCTAATCTCCTCCATATCACTTTAATATACAGCATTATGTGCAGAATTCAAATGGGTCTGATACCTTTCGTGGTCTGAGCCGACTCGCGGTCCACGGATATGATCCGCTCTGTGCTCTCGTGTCTCTGGACCGGAGCAGACTGTGCTTGCGCTGCGGCGGTTCACGTGACACTGACGCGAAAACAGACTTCATTCCCGTCAAAGGAAAGCATATTTACACTGTCTGATTTACTATCTTTCTCTATTCTCTATATAGTTCACTATGTGCCATTCACCATGTAGAAACTAGTAAATGTGTGAGCGAATTACCCATTTCAGCCGAGGCTTCAGCGTCTGTAAGAGTGTAGGAGTGGGCGGGACTTCAGATTCTAGAGAGCATTTGATTGGACAGAAGATTTGACGAGAAACTGAAGTGCGATGTGATGTCATGAAAATCCATGATCCATTTTAGCGTAAGTGAGAGACTGTAAGTTTTGAATGCTTATATCTCCTAAATGTAAATTTTGTCATTTTTTTGGAACACACCAGCTTATTCATAACATTAAGGCTAACATATTCATACTAAAAGCTAAAAAACTTACATTTTGATTTCAGGGGGACTTTAATTTTTTTTTTTTTTAACTTATCCATTTTTTCTTTTTAAGAACAAACTTCCATACATCCTGTGTGTAACATACATCATACATGTCTGTTTTTACATTTGTTGCAGGTCCACCTAGTCACCAACCATAAACAAAAAATATATTTAACAAACATTATACGACAATCTTCACAGGAAATAAATAAAAAAAAATAAACGAACAAAAATATATTTTAAAATAATTATTAAAAACAAAATACACCAAAATAGGAAACAATTAACGAAACTATATAAATAAATTAATACTGGAATCCAACCAAGGAGGGTGGGACTTTTTATTTATTCATTTTAATTATAGGTATTACTATTGCTGGGTTTATATTACTAGATTTGCCATGCCTGGAAAGCAGTCAGTCCCAGTCCAAAGCCATTCCTTCTAACCAGGCTGCCCATCTTTTTTTTTTTTAAATGAGGCCTGTTGCAATCTAAGAGTATATGTTATTTTTTTCCATAACATATATTTCTTTAGCTAAAGATAACCATTTATTACAGGTTGGAGGCTCTCTTTGGAGCCAATTTTTGGTAATAGCTTTTTTTGCAGCTACAAAGAGTATTTGGAGTAAATATTTTCCCTCTTTAGATTTCACACTTTTCATATTGGCCCCAAGAATAGAATTTTTTTACCTGTTTCCATAATATGGGCATATGTTCTTTCTAATAAAGGACTTATAATGTCACTAAATGCTTTATAAAACTCATTTGTATACCCATCTGTCCCAGGGCTTTTATTATTTAATTTTTTAATGGCTTCCATTATTTCTTCCTTTGTTATGGGGTTATCAATTACGTTTGAAGTTAAAATGTCCATCTTGGGGAGGTTCATTTTATCTAAATATGATTTTATTTGTTCTGGCTCTGAGCATATGTCTGCGTCTGAATAAAGGTTTTTATAAAAGGGGGACTTTAAATTTTATCTGACAATCAAACTGCTGCTGTCTCAGAAAAGAAAAGTAAACTCTTTACAGATGCCTTTCACACCTACATGAGGTGTAAATCTGGGTAGAAACTCAAATTTTATATATTTAATTGAAAACATACTTGATTTTTTCGATCTGTTCCTTCATTTTCTGAGTGGTATTTTGGATTCCGTCGGCTGTGTCTCTCAGCGATTGGCTGGCTTCAGTCACATGATCCCCACTGATCATTTCTTTCCAGTTGTCAATCATTTCAGGAAGTGCACGTGTTATTACACCAAGTCCTTCAACAACCTGATGATCAATAAAAGCCAATAATTACATGATTCATTTTCATTATTATTAGACTGTCAGACAGTAATAAGCACTTACAAGAAACGGCTTATGGATTGCTTAAGAAAGTTAAAAAGCTTTATGAGTTTCTAATTGTTGTTTATAAACACATTTATTTTCTTTATGACTAGCACACATTAAGTATTTTTGATTATTTGTTTTTGGTGGACAGTAACTGAGTATTTTTACTTGTTACTGTAACTAAAGTAAATCTTTCTATATATGTATTTTTATTCATTTCAAAGCATAACATTGTACTTTTGCTCCACTACATTTCATAAAAGCATCTTGTTCCTCTTTATTTTGAACTGAAGAAATTTGACACCCACTGTGAGGCACGAAAGCAATGCCCTTGTCACCGTCCACCACTATCATTTTCACTAAATACGACCACAAACCGAACGTTATAAACGCTATTAAACATAGCCTCAAGAAACAAGCCCTTTGAAATTATTTGTACTTATTAATACAATTACAGTTTTTCAAAATTGGGGTAAATTGTACATCAGACAAGACATAAAAATGTAATATAAAACATCAAGAATCACTTCGAAACAAAAAACAGTGCAATTGTAAAAAAAAAAAAAAAAAGGATTTCAAGAGGGCTGGTCCTTTTTCCCCCCATAAGAGACATTGACATTACAGTTATTTTCTCTCTCCCCAAAGCCAAATTACAAACAGAGATTGTGCTCAGTTTGATGCTTCCACCTCACTAAATGCTTTATAAAACTCATTTGTATACCTACTTGCTTCCACCTGGCCTTGGTGTTCTTACATGCCTGTTTTTCCAATCACTTCCTCTTTCTCAGTTTCTGAGTGTGTGTGTGTGTGTTTAGGTGTCTTTATGCACCTGTAGCTCATCTGCTTGTAAAGCGCTGTTGATTGAGTGACTATATAAAGATGCTAAAACAGAGCGTGAGGAGAGAACAGAACCACCAGCCAGCAAACAAGCCTTTTCCTTTTATTTCTTTTTGTAGTCTCTTGTTTAGTGTCTTTGTTTGTGTGGTTTATGTTAGATCTGAGACAGCCTAGGTATTTATTTCATTTGTTATATTTCTTGATTTCTCATAATGATACTTGTTGTTTTGTGAAAGTTACATATATCTTCTTCAGGTTACCTTCCCTACATGCTGCCTAAATTAACTTGGAGGTTCATAGCAGAAAATCACGGCAGATCATGCAGTGTTTGCATTAACATTAACAGAGTTGCTTAATACATTAATAAAAATATGGATTTGTGTGAATTAGCGGAACGAAAGGTGTCAGAATAACATGAAACACATGTGACCGTTGTCATCTGTGAATCTGGACAATAGGCTCATTTGAGATGAGCAAAATCCAGTGATAGTCGTGAGAAAAATGTCGGTAAGAAATGTGTCCAGGAACCGAACGACTTGCTCTGACGTCATGCGGGGCGGCCGTGCCAAGCAGTGCAGTTCAGCACGGTTGCTCTCCCCCGACTGCGCTGCCTAAATAATGGGAAATGACTGGCTGACGCCACATCTTAAAGCTCATTGGCCTAAAATGATCATGACGCTTTGTTGCTGTCTAAAATGCCAACTTTACCTTTTAACTTTAAAATTTGACTTATGTATGCACACGTCATACTCTCTGATAGTTTGATATCTGTATGGAATATATGATTCCAAACATTTTACAGAAATGTCTTATAAGTGGATGGAACATATACAGATTTTCTAATTAAATTATAGATACACTGGATTACTTGTTCATTCTATCAATCTTCAGTGCTGTATTTTCTCTTCTGTTTTTCCCTGTCTTTGCCAAAGTGTATAGTGCCTTTAAAATCTCTTTTGTCTAGTGTCGTGCATTGTCTCATGACTCTTCACCATAACCATATTGCACGAGTTAGTTAGCCATGCTCTTTTTCTAGTTTTCTCCAGCGGCTGTGGAACTGTTCTGCCTTCTTCCAGTAATTCCCCGATTGTTTTGGATTGCCCTCCCGGTTTTGGACTCTTGTCTGTTTGTGACGTTGACTGATTGTTATGTTGATGAACCCTGCCTAGCTTAATTCTCTGTTTGCTGAGTTCTCTGAGATTTTTGTTTTATCTTTAATGAACTTTCTGTTGTTGAGCTGTTGTTTCAGTGTATTATGATCAACTGCATTATCAATGTTATTCATTTACTTAGTTTGAAAACAGCTTGGCTCTTTGTGTCTCAAGGTTTTTTCCTCGTTAAGGAAGATGAGTTAATGATTGTAACTGAAACTGAGTAGGACAATAAACAATAGATATAAACAGTATGCAAAGAGACAGAGTATACCTGTCAGAGGAGTAAATTAAGTGTAAGAAAAAACGGGAAATTTCGGTAAAAAAAGAGAGAATATAAAAAGCCACTGGCAGTGCATGTACATACAGGGATGTTTGTTTGTGACCAATAAACTAAAATAAGGGAAATCATTTAAAATACTAATCAGATGAATGTAGAAAGTACTGATTGTTGATATATTTGGTGATATAACTACTGTCTTAAAATTAGGGCTGCTCAGTTTATCACGATTAAATTGCACGCAATTTGGCAAAGGCTGCAATTATTTAATGCGCAGCTTGTCAGAGCTGTACGGCTCTGTGATCAGTAGTAAATGCTTCTCCATCTGAAAGCCAGAGGGTGCTCTTGCGCAGAAACTCAACATATGCCCTGCTGTAGAATCTGTGTAAGAAGCCACATCATCTGAAGGATTCTCAACTGTCGTTATGAAGTGAGTTTGGAGTAAAAACATGTTATTAAATGTTGTCTTTTGTTGGACAAGATGTTAATAAATGCTTCTCATGTCTGAAAAGATGTTTGACGCGTATTGCTTTTTCAAATGCACATTGTAAGCGACTCAAACTCGCAGTGCTTTCAGATGGATTTGGAGCCATACTTCGTTGACAAGCTGCACATAAAAAAAATAATCGCACTAAGATGATTTGCGTTTAAGTTCAATGTTATTTTTCATATCATGCGACGAAACGTGCAGCTTTCATGTTGAAAGAGACTAGCTGATATGTGCAAAACAGAGTTTGCTAGGCATTGATATACTATATATCAATAGAAATGACTTTTATGAAATTTTTTTAAGACCTACCTTTTTATGTTATAATTTATGTTTGTGAAATTTTCAGAATGTCTTGTTCAATATACAATTTACCTCAATGTTGAAAGAAACTGTAATTGTAATAATTGTCTAATAAATTAATAAATGTTTGAGGCTGTTTCATAGAAAATGTATTTTTTAAATTGATTTACATCAAAATAATGGAAAGTAAAAAAAAAAAGCTTTCTCTTCTTAACCACAAAATCACATTTTATCAAATTTGACCACATGTAGTAAGTTAATCTCATTAAATGCATTTCTAATAATATTATAAACAATTATCAGAAACTTATAAAGCTTTTATTAACTTTCTTAAACAGTCTAAACTGTTAACAATTTTCTTATAAGTGCTTATGAACATCTTATAATCTAACAATAATGTGTTATTAAGCATCCTATAAAGGTCTTATTACCTATTAACTTATGCCTATTAGAAAGACCTTAATATAAAGTGTTACCCAATAATCACTAATCAATGATATTCACTAATAATCAATTATATGTGTACAGGATCTTACCATGAAACCTCCTATGAGGGTTGTTTGAAATCCAGCTGAGCTTAAAGTTTTAAATACTGTATGACTCAATTTAGTTATCCTTTTCCTGTCATGTCGAATAATCATGAAGACACCTGAAAGAATCACGACACCTGAAACAACCAAAGAATTAACCAGCATTTTATGGTTTTCCAGGCATGTCTCATTTATCTGGGGATTACTCTTTGTGTCAGAAGTGTCCATCCAATCTCCAGAGTGCCCCTCTGATCGTCGTCCCACCCATGCTGATGAAGAACCCCCCCCAGCCCCACGATTGTGCATATCCCTGATCTTCTCCAGAGGAAACTTTCGAGGGGTGTGATTGATCATTGAGTCATTGATTATTTGAACATTTAGACCACTCTGTCTCTCAAAGCGCCTCTCTGATCGTTGTCCCGCCCACGATGACGAAGAACCCCCCCTAGCCCCACGACTGTGTATATCACTGACCTTCTCCAGAGGAAACCTTTGAGCGGTGTGATTGAGCATGTCACTGATCACAGAGTCATTGATGATTTGAACATTTAGACCACTTTGTCTCGCAATAGCTCTCAGAAATTGAGCCATGATGTGATGCTCCATTTCATCTGGTTCTGCTAAGGGATTTGCCTCCTCCTGCTCAGACTCAAGTATCTGGAACAGTTGCTGTATTTCTTTTGTTATTTTGTTGCTGCTCTTTTCTATATCCTGCACCTTCTTCATAATGCTGCAGGACAAGAAGCCCTCAATGATTTTAGTACATGCAGAAATAGTGGAACCTACATTTGTACATGTAGATGCCACATTAAAAAGTGGAGCAGCTGCTCCAAACGTACACACAGTGGCCACACCGGCCCCGATCATACCTACACCTCCCAACACTGTTAATGTGGTGCCAACACATTCACTGGCATTGCATTTTTTTCTGAGTGACTCCAGCTCCTCCGCCAGTTTCCTCAGATTGTCTGCAAAGTGCTCCTTCTCCTTGATCCAGCAGAAAAACAGCTTTAGCAGCTGGTCAGCGGTGGCCATGATGAAGGCCTCTGAGTTCTCCTGTTCCTCTGACCAGAGAGCAGAAAACTGAGAATGAAGACTGAAAGGAGAAAGACAGAGGACAGATGAGAAGACACTTTGCTTTATTCTTCAATTAATAATTGAGCATAGACCGAGCAAACTTTTTCTGCTGACCAAAGCCTGAATGGGGTTAACTTTCAGCCCTGAAGATTAATGTCCCACATTGGCCAACAAAGGGCTAGGTGATAAAAGACAGAACATTTTGAAATATTGCACGCAGACAGGACTGTCTAACTTGATAACAAAGCAAATTTGGAGTCTCCTGCTCAATCCGTTTAGCACCACCAGCAGGTCAATGTTTGACTCATTTATGCAAATAACTTTTGAACCATGAATCCTAGAAACCAATTTGAAACAGAATATTTTCCTCTGATTCTTTGGCTCAAGAAGATTTGATTGCAAAATATTAGGCGTTTATCCAATTTTCATCAAAATTGCATCAGATCATCTACGGACCCTGCTTACAATAAGTTATGGCATTCAAGTTGATTCATCAAACTATTTTTGAATGACATGCAAACAAATTCAATAAACAGGTAGATATAAGGTTGAAAAATAGATAAAAGCTTTGCAGAGATACAACCTTGTATCGATTGTGACAAAAGTTGGTATGTGTCATCACCATTATGCCCTGAAGTTACCTGCAGCGATTCAGTGCACTGCCCCCTACTGGTAAAAAGGAAGATATTTTAAGATACGTTTCTTGTTTATACAATGGAAGCCAATAGGGACCAGTGTTGTTTGGTTACCAGCGTTCTTCAAAATATCTTCTCTTCACAGAAGAAAGAAAACTATACAGGTTTGGAATGACATGAGAGTAAGTCAATGATCACAGAACTTTCATTTTTGTATGAACTAACCCTTTAAATCATTAGTTTTTGTGTTTGAAACAACCCTTTAGTTTAAAATCATATACTGTATTTTTGCCTATGCCATATATCAAATTCTATATGTATGTTATTGATGCAATACAGAAAAGAGTCACTGTATCTTCTCAAATGTACACAAGGTATAGTTTTTCACAGAAAGTACTGTAGGCTCCATCACCTGTCATCGACACTTATAAATGTGATATCTTGCAGATCATTCAGGAGCGGGAATGCATATACAGTTCCATGCAGAAGTTTGGGCCACCCTGATCAATTTCTGTTACTGTAATTGAAAGTTTATCTAATTTACAAAAGGCATACAGTTAAAGATGAAACAATCTTTTCAACATTTGAAGTGGGATTAGTGTTTTATTTTTGTTTTGTATGATTTTAGAGTGAAAAAAGGAAAGGAGAGCACCATGCATAAATGTAGGCCGTTTCTACTGTTCGTAAGATTATTAAGAAATGACAGTTGACAGAATGTCTGGAGTGCTGGACTGTTCTACTGTGCACATGCACAAATATGAGAAGAAAACCTTTCTGTGTCCTCACCACAAACTTCAGCATCTGAAGTTTTCAAATGAACAAAATCTATACAAGCCTGATACATTCTGGAAACAAGTCTTGTGGACTGATGAAGTGAAAATAGAATGATCAAAGGTGTGTTTGGAGAATTTCATGAAAAGAATTAGCACGTCGTGGTGCTGGATCAGTTATGCTTTGGGCTTATGTTGCAGCCAGTGTCACTGAAATTAAACATCACACCATCTGTAAAAAAGCTGAAGATAAAAAAGGATGGCTTCTAAAACAGGATAATGATCCTTAACACACCTCAAAATCCACACTGGACATCTCAAGAGGTGCAAGCTAAAGATTTTGCCATGGCCCTCACAGTTCCCTGACCTAAACATCATTGACAATCTGTGGAAAGACCTCAAGAGAGCAGTGCATGTAAGACGGCCCAAGGAAGAATGGGAAATTCCCAAAACAACAATTTAAAGACTCTTAGCTAGTTACAAAAAGCATTTACGAACTTGGATACATGCCAAAGGGGGCATTACTTAGTACTGACCATGCAGGGTGCCCAAACTTTTTCTTCAGGCAAATTTTCCTTTTTTGTCATTTGATTTAGTAATAAAAAAAATAAGATTGCTTAAAATATTAAAGAAACATCTGCTCAACTCAACTCAGCTCACTTTTATGGGGGGTCTTCCTCTGTGGGTAGTACCTGGTTGTCACGTGTATGTTATGTTTACCTCAGTTCTGTAATGTCTGTCCTTGTTAGTTAATGTTCCTGTTTAGTTCCCTCATTTACCTTTGTATTTATACTGCCCGTTCTGTTCAGTCCTTGTCAGTCATTGTTGGTGTAACCTGTTCTTATGTGTATAACCAGTAAATGCTATTCTATCGTATCCTGTGTGCATCATCTTCCTTCATGGTCAATGCGTTACACTGGTACTTTTTTAGTACCACCTCTGTCAAGGTTCTAAGCGAGTCGAGCCGATACTAAATGTGATGTGTAAACACTGCAGATCACTGATTGGTCAGAGAGAATCATCACTACAATCGTCATCGGATGTGCAACACGGGACATCAAATGTGCTAGATTTAATAGTCAGTAACAGCAACTGCAGTTTTCTTATCTTTTTGTTTCATGTGACCCAGATTTAAAAATTAAGTAAAAACTACACCAACCTGATGACATGCAGACATTCCAATCAGCATACACTCACGTCACTGGTAGTTCCTATAGAGCTGGTTTAGATCCTACTCTGAAGTAGGAGCTAATTTAGTTTCCCCAAAACGAGTTCCTAGAACTAAAATCGGTCGTAGTTTCTGCGGTGCGAACACGGCAAAATTCTGGTACTTCAGCCAATAGTTCTAGGAACTATGAAAAGGTTCCTCCGGTGCGAAAGCCCCTAATGCAAAATGCAAATGTAACTGCTCACAAATTTACCCATTATAACAGGGCTGATAATTATTCTTATGCGACAGGTCAGGAAGAGCATGACAAAATTATAACAAAATCAACAGCCTGCATGCTAGTTCCTATACCCACTACGAAGTTATTGAAAAATATGTTTCCTTTAATATCACAACTTCTTCTTAACATTATTATCCCATCACTATTTTTAGGTCATGTTCCAAGAAATTTAAAATTAGCAGCTATCTTACCGCTTATCAAAAAAAAAACGCAACTCGATCCGGATGAACCGATCACAAATCTACCATTTATGTCAAATTCTAGCAAAAGTAGTTTCCAAATTATGTACTACTACATTCGTACTAATTCAAGCGTGCTCTCTCTGTATGTGCTGTCTAGTACACTGTGTAGCAACACATGCAAACACTATACAAAAGTTATAATGCAGCTAGAGTGGGAATCAAGGCTTCGTCGGGACAGTATTCTTGCACTGAGAAGCGTCATTTCACAATGTTTTAAGATAAAGAGGCGCTCTTTGGTGTTCAACTGCAATAACTAATGTGCTCACTCACTAAATCAAACACTGCTGCATTTTATATAACACATTTCCTGTTATGAAATATATCGTTTGGTTCGTTGGTCCATTGGGTTTTACACCACAAGCGAAGCTCCCCAAAGTTTGTTTACAATCCGGCCGAGACCACCTCATTCAGGTGATCTTGGAGCGATTGTTTTGGTGCGGGTCCGAGCGCGATTGCTGCAAGATGTCTACAAGGACACCAAGTCCTTGTAGATCCAGCTCTCAGTCCAGATGAATATTCCACTCAACTGCTCCATCTACATCCACCTCAAAAGTTCATCCGAGCACCTCACATACACTTAATATATAATAATGTTGAATATGTTTAGTATAGCCAGAAGAAAACTGGCTCCCCCATGTAGCCTGGTTTCTCCCAATATTTTTTCTCCTATTAACAGCAAAATGGAGTTTTCGTTCTTTAGCACTGTCACATCTGGCTTGCTCACTGGGGGATTTGTTGAATTATATTAAATTAATTGTTTTTATAACTTAAATGTTTTATTAAATTACTTTTAGTAGCCTGATCAAATGAATTTCAGGGGGTCCTCTTAAACCGAATCACAGTAATGATACACATACAGCGACATCATAATGCTGTGTGAAATAAGATTTGTCTCTATAACTAGAAGTTACAGACCAAAATTAAAATTGTATTTAAATTGCGCAACGTTGTCACATAATTACTGCTTATTAAATCTGATCACTCTTAACCTCACACCAGAGTCAGACTTATTGCTAAATGATTACATTAGCAAAACACTATCAACTGTTCTTAAATTAACACCTTTTAGATCTGTTTAGTCTTGTTTTGTCTTGTCTAGAATATTAGAATATTTAAAACTCTTAGTTATGTTAAACCACAACACTGCAGGTATTCGTCACATGGCACACACTAAAATAAATCACACGGCTGCTTTCAATAAGATGACACACAAGACCAAAATTTATTTCTCTTTCTCACTCGCTGCATTAATAACTCCCTCAACATCAACCACGTCCTGTTCTGTATTTCCATACACATCCAAGTTCACGCCGTCGCTCCTCGATGTCATTATCTCCATGTTGTCATGTTCGTTAAATGCAGTAAATAAATTATTAATCTTATTATTACAGCAAAACTGCTCCATTACACATTAACATATATTATAATGTAAATGTAAAGCATTAATAATGTAATGGAACTGGGACCCGGAGACAGAGGAATGGGTGACAAAAGATTATTTGTGTAGCAGAGAGCAAACAAACAGGCACAGGGAGAACACAAGGGAGTGGAGAACACAGACGCTGGAGTGGAATGCAGGAGAAGGACACTGGGGAAGGTCACAGGAGGAATCAATGGAGATAACGCTGGAGATAACACTGGAAATTAAAAGGTCCAACAAGTACCACACACTACGTACAAACGAGACTGGACAGCAAGGAGAGACAAGATGAGTGAAGATATATAGGGTTCTTCTCAATATCCCTCCTCGGTTCCTCGCTCCTCCATCCTCCATCCTATGACCCGGAAACCGATCGAGCTCAGCCATCTTGAAGGACATCTCAATTCTCTAATTGCACCGCGAGGAGGCGAGGAACGAGGAGTGAGGAGACTTTCCGAGGAGTCATGGAGCGAGGATACACAGGTGCATCTTTTGCAGAAGTCTTTCTCGTCGAGAAACCTGACACACGTATACATTATCCTCCCCCTTCATATCTGTCACAATAATTTAAATGGATGCTTTACTTTTACAGTTTAAATAAACTTTATATCTCATATATTTCAATGGGGTATCTTGCTTTATTAATATTTATTATAATTTTTTTAAATAACCAAACTTTTACAACATATGGGTAGATCCCTCGAGTGCAGCTAATGATGCTTTGAAGTGACGCTAAAGGGAGCGAGGATATCATTTCACTTGATTCAATTATTCAATCAAAGATAGGAGTGTCGAGAAAGCGCCCTTTGTCGACTACTCTCATCTCAGCCAGGTTTAGCCACAAATTGTGGAGGCAAGCTTGGCGGAAAACATTCCACACCCTGCTCCCAGAATCATCCACCGTCGAACTGTGTGATGGTGCGGGGCAAGCAACATCTGAGTCAGTGTTCTTCTTTCAGTGGAAAAAAGAAAGCCGCGACCACAAATCCACAATGGACATGCTCTCGCAATGAGAGCACAAACCATCCATGAACACAGCCTCGGCATCACCCATGAATGTCAGAGGCAGAGGGAACCCGGCTGCAGCCAGGAACTGTACACTGACAGAAAGGCATTTAAACACAAATGCTTACTGTGTGTACAAAGCTCTGTCTGCGAAGAAAGCTTCTTGTAGGTGGCCACTTAAGCACCCAGGTGATGTCCCACCACTTATCTGTGCACCAAAAAAAAATGAAACTGCGTTCATGTGCCTTCAATCCAGTCAGCTTGCCCAGTGAAGGTGAATGGAGATCACAAACAAACAGTGCTGGCTCAATCATTTATAGAAGAAATGAAAGAGAAACGCTTTGTACAATCGCCTCCTAAGAACAAATCTGAAGGAGTGTTTGCATGTACTTTCTATATACCCGGCATCCAGGGTGGAGATTTGCATGCAAATTCCACTCGCCAATTTCTCATTGGCCTTTTTTTCAATGATCAGAATGTGATTGGTCTCCTAAGTTTGACCCCTAGTGTCACGTCATCGACACAATGTCGAGTGATGGACAGAAGGGGAATACTTCCCAGAATACACACACACACACTGATTATATGATCACTCCATGATATCTGTGTGTATGGTCATAAACACACAGTTTCTCTTTTTTACCTATGACAATGCGAGTCATTTGCTCCAGATCACTTGAAACAATGCTCCTGAAAATATATTAAATTAATTGTCCTGCATTAGCATTTATAAAAAGGAAAATAAAATGTATGACTTGACTCATGACAAAAGATGTGAGTTATGCTTGGCCTTGAAAGACTTGAGACTTGACTTTGACCCTTTATCATGGATTTCTGAGAATGTCTGAAGAATTAAAACAATAAATTAAATGTATCAAAAACTGATTGACTTTCATTCTCCTATAAAAACAGCATGAAAGATTCATGATTAACCAAATTCCACTCATTTCCTTGCAAAGTCACTGCTGGCATCTTACAGAGAGGATTCTTTATTCTAGAAGGAAGGCGAGTGAGGTGTTTTATTGTGAATTTTCCTTTTTTGATATTTTGAACATGTAAAATATAGAAAATAATAAAGTAAAAATTCCTAAAGGGTTAGTTCACCCAGAAATAAAAATTCTGTCATTATTTACTCCTGTCGTTCCAAACCCGTAAGACCTTCGTCAGTCTCCGAAATTATTTATGATGTTATTATTTAATTATTTATTTATTTTTTTGCACAAAAATTATTCCCGTTGCTTCATAAAATTAAGGTTGAACCAATGGAGTCACATGGAGGACTCTAATGATGTATTTACTAGGGATGGGCATCTTTGTCAATTTTTCATTTTGAGTACTGATAGGTCTCAAAAAAACAGTTAATCGAGGGAGGGGCATGTCCGTCATGGCAATAATTTAAAAATTTTAATTAAAAAACTGTTAAACATATTTTTATGTCAACGTTATTTTTTTTATATCAAATATGAAAATATGCCTAGAAAATAACACTGCTGGATTATAAATAATGCATCAAAGTTTTTGAGAAAGAATCTAAAAAGGAAGCTAAATCAGGTGAAGCTGAATGAACACCAGTAAACTGATGTAGAGGTCTGCATTCCCGCGGCTCTACCGGGCAGGTAATCTGCGACAAGAACTTCACTCATTCATATCAAACACCTGCATAGCCTGCTCTAAGGACTGTATTACAGTGGTGGTCAGAATTATTGGCACCCTTGGTAAATATGATCAAAGATGACTGTAAATATAATCTGCATTGTTTATCCTTTTGATCTTTATTTCATAAAATTCACAAAAATCTAACCTTTCATTGAAGGAAAAGTATTGAAAGTGGGGGGAAATCACATTATGAAATAAATGTTTTTCTCCAAAACACGTTGGCCACAATTATTGGCACCCTTATATTCAATACTTTTTGCAACCTCCTTTTCCCACGATAACAGTGTTCTTCTATGCCTGATGAGTTTGGAGAACACCTGACAAGAGATCAGAGACCATTCCTTCATATACAATCTCTCCAGATCCTTCAGATTCCCAGCTCCTTGTTGGTGCTTCTTCTCTTCAGTTCACTCCACTCATTTTCTTTAGGGTTCAGGTCAGGGGACTGGGATGGCCATGGCAGAAGCCTCATTTTGTGCTCAGTGACACATTTTTGTGTTGGTTTTGATGTTTGTTCCCTTTCATGGGAACTGTCGACGCTGCATCATACGCATTGGGAACGCCTCTGCGTGATTGCGTCGTGAAGCACTCGTGAATCTAACCAATAACATGACGAGACATCAGAAGCGGGTGACGTCACGGACCAGGAAACTATAAAGCATACCCAGAACAAAGAACGCTAGCTTCTGTGTCTTCACAAGCGCTCAGTGTTATCTTGTGTGTCTTATTTGGTGTTGTTTGTCTCTCCACATATATATATATATATATCACGATCTCTTCGTCCGAGGACAAGAGTGTCAGTACACCACACCATATATTTATATATAAAAAAGACACAATATTATGGCGGATAAACAGCAGTTTGTTAAGTGTGTTCATCCCTGCCCTCGCTACATCACGGGTGGGGATACACACGAGCTGTGTGTTGTATGTCTGAGAGTTGAGCATGCCCAGGCAGCTCTCGAGGGAGCTGTCTGTGTGCATTGCGAGAAGCTCACTCTCAGGACACTGAGATCGCGCCGGGCACTCTTTGATAAAGAGGGTGCCGCGGCCAGTGTTCCCCGCGGATCGGGTCCTGCGTCTGCTGAGGCAGAACGCCGGCTCCATTCGTGGGGTTCACAAATGGATCTGGCAGCGGGGTTAGAGACGGGCCCAGCCTTATCTCTGCCTTCACCTGCCAGACCCAGTGTCTCTCCTCTGGCGGCGGAAGCACGCACTGCGGTTTCTTCCCCCCGGAGAGAGGCACCGGCGCTTCATCTATCCAGCTCTGAGGAGTTGGATGTGATGAGCGTCGAGGCTGGAGAAGAGAGCTCGCCATCCTCATCTCCAGCCTATGAGGAGCTGTTAGAGGTAGTGACCAGGGCTGTAGATAAGTTAAAAATTGAATGGCCCGCGGAGAAGAGCGAAGTAAAATCAAAAAGCAAACTCGATGAACGCTTTCTCCCCGCTCGGTCGCTACCTCAGCGTCGGGAGCTGCCATTCTTTCCCGACCTCCACACCGAGGTGTCGAGGTCGTGGCAGAGACCCGTGCAGTATCGTGTTTTCAACCCCCAAACGTCGACATATAGTAACATCATGGGGTTGAAACAACACAGCTATGGGGCGATGCCTCGGGTAGAAGAGACGCTTACGAGCTATCTCTCACCCGAGTCCGCATCGTCCCTAAAATCCCCGACGCTGCCCACCAGACCATTAAAAACAACATCAAAGCTGGTGGGCAAAGCCTATATGGCGGCAGGTCAGGCAGCGGCTTGTTTACATACGATGTCAATATTACAAGCTTACCAAGCCGACCTGCTGGGGGAAATTGACGACAGTGGGGAAGCTACATTCGAGACCATCCAAGAGCTCAGGAAAGCGACCGATCTGGCTCTCCGTGCCACCAAGGAGACGGCCAAGTCAATAGGCCGTTCTATGGCAGCCCTGGTGGCTACGGAGAGGCACTTATGGCTCAACCTCTCGGATATCAAAGAAAAAGATAAGAGCATCCTGATGGATGCGCCGCTGTCTCCTGCGGGCCTCTTCGGCGACTCTGTTACATTGGTCGTCGAGAGGTTCCAGGAGACACGTAAGCAATCAGCGGCATTCCAGAGGTTCCTTCCCCGCCGTTCTCATCCCCCGAGACTGCTGAGCGGGAGCAGTCTCGGGCGTCAACCAGCTCCTCGGCGCACAGAGAAAGCCAGTGTTGCCACCCGTGCTCCCCCGCAGAGAGCTTGGGGTCCGGGGAGGCGAACACAGCCGAAGCCTTCGAGGGGTAGGGCGGATCTGCAGACTGTCATTATCGCCAAGAGGGCTTTGAAGAGGTCCTGACGCCAGTGGCTCAGGTTCCCTGGTTCCCTTAGTAAATTTTCTGGCAGAATGGAAACTTCTCCCAAATATTTCAAAATGGGTGCTGCTCACAATAGAAAAGGGTTACAAAATTCAGTTCGGGTCTCGCCCGCCTCAGTTCAACGGGGTCCTTCCCACAGTGGTGGCCCCCGAGCAGTCTCTGGTGATGGAACAGGAGGTTATGACGCTCTTGCAAAAAGGAGCTATAGAAAGGGTTTCTCCTCCCAGCAAGCTGTCAGGGTTTCACAGCCGTTACTTCATAGTTCCAAAGAAGGATGGAGGGTTGCGTCCCATCATAGATTTACGTGTGTTAAATCGCTCTGTGCAAAAGCTCAAGTTCAAGATGCTCACACTCAAACAGATTATCCCACAGGTCAGGTCCGAGGACTGGTTTGTGGCGATAGACCTGAAAGACGCTTACTTTCATGTATCCATCCATCCTCAACACAGGAAGTTCCTCAGGTTTGCTTTCGGGGGCGAAGCTTACCAATACAGGGTTCTTCCCTTCGGCCTAGCACTATCACCCCACACGTTCACGAAGTGCGTGGATGCAGCTCTGGCTCCATTAAGACTCCAGGGCATTCGCGTACTGAACTATATCGATGACTGGTTGATTATAGCTCAAACCGAACATCTGGCAGCTCAACATCAAGATGTTGTTCTGTCCCATATGAAGAGGCTTGGGCTGAGGCTCAATGCCAAGAAGAGTGTGCTTGTTCCGGCTCAAATTACCAACTACTTAGGGGTAGTTTGGGACTCCACCACGATGCAGGCACAGTTGTCCCCTGCTCGTGTGAGTTCCATTCTCAGAGACTGTTGGATCTAATGGCAGCTGCGTCCAACGTGATACCTTTTGGCCTGCTGTACATGAGACCCTTACAGTGGTGGCTCAGGACCAAAGGGGTTTTCTCCGAGGGGAAATCCTTTTCGCATGATCAAGGTCACGCGGCGATGCCTTCGTGCTTTGGTCATGTGGAAGAAGCCCTGGTTCCTGTCCCAAGGTCCGGTGTTGGGGGCTCCTTGTCGTCACGTAATGCTAACGACGGATGCTTCCCTCATGGGCTGGGGGGCAATCATGAGTGGTCGCTCAGCTTAGGGTCTCTGGGAGGATCATCAACTTCTTTGGCACATAAATCGGCTAGAAATGATGGCAGTATTCCAAGCATTCAAATACTTTCTCCCAGACCTGAGAGGCCACCATGTGTTGGTCCGTACAGACAACATGTCGGTGGTCGCATATATCAACCATCAGGGGGGTCTGCGGTCTCGCCAACTATACAACTTGGCCCGTCGGATCCTCCTGTGGTTCCAGGGGAAGCTCCTCTCACTGAGAGCAGCTTATATCCCAGGGCATCAAAATGTGGGAGCAGACGCCCTGTCGAGGCAGGGGCCGAGGCCCGGGGAATGGAGACTCCACCCCGAGGTGGTGGAGCTCGTTTGGAAAAATTTCGGTCGAGCAGAAGTCGACCTGTTTGCTTCAGAGGAGTCAACCCAGTGTCCACTATGGTTCTCTCTGTCACATCCAGCACCATTGGGCCTGGATGCCATGGTACAGACGTGGCCGAGGCTGCGTCTGTACGCATTTCCCCCGTTCGCTCTGCTCCCGGGAGTTCTGGAGAGGGTGCGCCGGGACGGGGTCCGTCTAATATTGGTAGCCCCGTTCTGGCCAACCCGAATTTGGTTTTCAGACCTAGTATCTCTTTTGGACGGCTCTCCGATGGAGATTCCTCTCAGGCAGGACCTTCTGTCTCAAGCGGGCGGCACGATACTCCATCCTCGCCCAGAACTATGGAGACTGTGGGCCTGGCCTCTGAGGGGGCCAGGCTTATAGATGCTGGTCTCCCAACTGAGGTTGTGGAGACCATACTCCACTCCAAAGCTCCCTCCACGAGGAAGCTTTATGCCTATAAATGGAAGCTATTTGCTACTTGGTGTAGACAACATCATGTGGACCCTGTCCATTCTTCTACCAGCTTAGTGCTGCAATTTCTCCAAGACAAGTTCTCGGATGGTCTATCCCCTTCAACTCTGAAGGTTTATGTTGCGGCCATATCGGCCTATCATGCCCCTCTGGGGGATTCCTCACTGGGTCGAGACCCCCTTGTTATACGCTTCCTTCGTGGTACTCGGAGGCTGAGGCCCGCTGTCCGTACTAGAACCCCGGCCTGGGAAATGTGGTACTGGAAGGGTTAGCTGAGGCTCCCTTCGAACCACTGGAGGAGGTTTCTGAGAAGTTCCTCACTTTGAAAACAGTGTTTCTACTGGCTATCTCGTCTCTGAAGAGAATAGGAGATCTTCAAGCACTATCAGTTGCTCCTTTGTGCCTAGATTTTGCGCCTGGTATGGTTAAGGCTTTTCTTCACACTAGACCTGGCTATGTGCCAAAGGTCCCCACCAATGTCCCAGGGCCCATCGTACTTCAAGCCTTCTGTCCTCCTCCTTTTGCTAATTCGGATCAGGAAAAACTCAATCTGCTGTGCCCAGTAAGGGCTTTAGACACGTATGTCCACAGAGCTGCCCTGTGGCGTAAAACAGACCAGCTGTTTGTATGCTATGGGTCTCCTAAGAAAGGAGGCCCGGCGTCTAAGCAGAGGATGAGCAAGTGGGTGGTTGAGGCCATCTCACTCGCTTACGAAGCGGCCGGGCAGCCATCCCCCTTAGCTGTCCGTGCCCATTCGACTAGGGGTATGGCGGCCTCCAAGGCGTTAATGTCAGGAGTTTCCATCCACGACATATGTGATGCGGCTGGGTGGTCTTCCCAGCATACATTTATTAGGTTTTATAACCTTGATGTCGGCTCCACTCCGGGGTCAGCGGTGCTGTCTCAAGATAACAGACAGGTACTTGGCACTACGGTGTAGTTGGGATAGCGTTCCCAATGTGTATGACGCAGCGTCGACAGTTCCCATGAAAGGGAACGTCTCGGGTTACGTATGTAACCCTGGTTCCCTGAATAGGGAACGAGATGCTGCGTCGCTTTGCCGTACCCCCGGCGTACCTGTGAGCGTGTCGCTTCAGCCATATTTCAGAAGCTAGCGTTCTTTGTTCAGGGTATGCTTTATAGTTTCCTGGTCCGTGACGTCACCCGCTTCTGACTGGATCATTGTCCTGATGGAAGATCAAACCACGGCCCATTATTGGATTTCTAGCAGAAGTGGTCAGGTTTTGATTTTTTATCTGTTGGTATTTGATTGAATCCATGATAACATGTGTCTGAACAAGATGTCCAGGACCTCCAGCAGAAAAATAGGCCCACAGCATTAAAAATCCAGCAGTATATTTCACCGTGGGCATGGGGTACTTTTTATCCCTGTGGGAACCAAACCCATCTGGTGGGTTCGCTGCCAAAAAGCTTTTTTTTAGTTTCATCTGACCATAGAAGCCGGTCCCGTTTGAAGTTCCAGTTTTGTCTGACAACTGAATATGCTGGAGATTGTTTCTGGATGAGAGCAGAGGATTTTTCTTGAAACCCTCCCGAACAACTTGTGGGGATGTAGGTGCTGTTTGATCATTTTTTTTAGGCTTTCTGAGACTCAAGACTCAACTAATCTCTGCAATTCGAAGTGGGATATCGCTAGAGAGCCCTATCAGCTTCAAGTGAACTAAAACAAGCCAATGGAATTGGTGTGCGATATTTGCATAATGCGCACAGCCTCCGTCAGGTGGATATAAATAGGAAGCAGATGCAATCGCACTCTGTTTTTCGCTGAGGAGACAACCTAGTCTGCACTGCAGCGAGGGTACAGAAACTGTGGCGACGGGACGTACGTCTCCGTTCCCTCCTTCAGGGAATGAGGATTACACACGTAACCGAGACGTTCCCTTTTTCATCAAAATTGCATCAGATCATCTACAGTTTCAGTTTCAGTCTTTAGTGTCACATGATCCTTCAGAAATCATTCTAAAATGCCGATTTGCAGCTCAAGAAAGATTTATTATTATTATCAATGTTTTTCAGGATTATTTGATGAATAGAAAGTTCAAAAGAACAGCATTTATCTGAATACAAAGCTTTTGCAACATTATAAATGTCTATCCTGTCACTTTTGATCAGTTTAATGCATCGTTGCTGAATAAAAGTATTAATTTCTTTATGATAAATGAGCCTTTAAATCTCCTTTGTAAAAGCTTTACGAGGCATAAATTGTCCTCACTTTAGACAAGCTTACAAAAATAGTTAACTGACAACTACTAAATGTTTTATAACTACATGAATTAATCATGATTTACAATAGGAATATGTGTTAAAGCATTTATAAACTGCTTACTAATGTCTGTTAATAGCATCATTTATGCTTTATAAATGATGAAATAACTTTACTAATGCTTAACTAATTATTCATAGTATGGGATTATAAAGTGTTACCCAGTATTTTTACATTTATTCATTTAGTCATGTATATTAAATCCTTTAATTAAGTGATCAGTGAAATTACTCACAGGGCTTTTCTGCAGCATCTCAGAGCAGGAACAAGTCTCTTGTAGTTTGAAGGTGATGTGAACCTCTTTGGGTTGAACTTATCCAGCACCTTCTCTGACATCAGCAGTATGTAGGTCAGCACTGTGCACATTGAAGATGAGAGTTTTCTTCCTGGATGTTCATCTGAACTGAGGTATCTCTGGATTTCCTCATATAATGAATGATCCTTGAGCTCAAATAAGCAGTAGAATAGGTTGACTGAAGCTTCATCTGAGATATTCTTTTGTATTTGTTTAATGTATTTAGTTGTTTTTTGGATGCTCTCTGTGGTGTCTTCAGTTTGTTCGATCAGGCCTTTGAGCAGGTTTTGACTGGATCCCAGTGAAATTCCCACCAGAAACTGCAGGAACAGGTCCAGATGTCCTCTCTTACTTTTCATGGCTTTATCAACAGCCTTCTCTAGTAGCTCATGCAATCTGATGTTTTCTATGGGCTCATCAAAGAAAAACTGGAGCTCCTGCATGTTCTTGTTCAGGTAACAGAGGAACATATGCACTGCAGCGAGGAACTCTTGAACACTCAGATGCACAAAGCTGAAGACCTTTTCTTCATTAAGTCCATCTTCCTTCTTAAAGATTTCAGCAATCATTCCTGTGAACTCAGTCTCTTCACTCACATCAATACCACATGCTTTCAGATCTTCCTCATGAAACACAATGTTTTCCTTCTTCAACTGTTCAAAAGCTAGCTTGGCTAACTTCCTAATCATTACTCTGTTAGAATCTAAGAGCTTTTTACGTTCTCTTTCTTCTTGTTCACCGTACTTCTGGTTCTTCATGTTCATCTGTATCAGCAGGAAGTGAATGTACATTTCAGTGAGTGTTGTGCTGATGTTCTCAGTATTGTTCTTAATGAGAATATTCTGAAGTACTGTGGCAGTGATCCAGCAGAACACAGGAATGTGACACATGATGTAGAGACTACGAGACGTCTTAATGTGTGAGATGATTCTAGAGGCCTGAGTCTCATCTGTGATTCTCTTTCTGAAGTACTCTTCCTTCTGCTGGTCAGTGAATCCTCTCACCTCTGTGGACAAACCCACATACTGAGGAGGGATCTGATTGGCTGCTGCTGGTCGTGAGGTCACCCAGACGAGAGCTGATGGAAGCAGCTTCCCTTTGACCAGACTTGTGAACAGCACATCTACAGATGATCTTTCCTCAACATTGTTCAATATTCCGCTTTCAAAATTTAAAGACAGGTGAGACTCATCAAGTCCATCAAATATAAACATAAGTTTACATTCCTTATATAACTCTGATTTCTCCAGGTCCTTCAGTTCAGGATAAAATTTCAGCAGAAACTCATGGAGATTGAACTTTCTGTCTTTAATGCTGTTAATATCTCGGAACGGAAGCAGGAACACACAGTCTGTATCCTGATTGGCTTTTCCTTCTGCCCAGTCCAGGATGAACTTGTGCACAGAGACAGTTTTTCCGATTCCAGTGACTCCCTTGGTCAGCACAATCTTTTCCTCATTGTTTTCCCTTAATAATGTAAATATATCATTGCATTTGATTGGTTTGTCCTGTGTTTTTTTGTTCTTGAAAGCATCATCCATCTTTAGAATCTCATGTTCCTGATTGACATCTTTCATATCTCCCTCTGTGATGAACAGTTCTGTGTAAACATCCTTAAGAAGTGCTTCATTTTGTTTCTTGCCTTCAAAAATACGTTCTACTTTCTTCATCATGTTGGTTTTGTGAGTTTCCAAGAATTTTTGCAGCCTTAAAATTTCTGTAATTAAAAATAAATAAAGTAATTAAAAAACATAAATAGGATTTGAGGAAATAGCACTGAACAACATTTTGTTGGACTCCAACTGGGAAGTAACCTATCCAGCACTGGCTGTACTCTGTAGTATCACATGGTTGGTAGCACATTATTTAAATTTATTAGTGACACAACACACTTCTGATCAGTGAAGCAGACACTTTATGAGGATTATGTCCTCATTAACTAATAGAACTAATAGATTATGAAACATGACCAGAGGCCTGTTGCAAGAAGCTAGTGTCAGGAACGTGAAGAGAGAACTCAAACGCAGAGGATTCGTCCTCAATGCACTTGGATGGACACATACACACATTATGTCAGTCAAAATACCCCTCTCGGCAAGTATTCTTGTAAACACATTCGGTTATGTCTTAAGTGAACGAGGTGAGAATTCGGATGTGTATCTATCAGATGTGTGCGTGCATGGGGTCTAAGTGACAGCAACCTATAAATACCTGCTGTTGTCTGTCATGTAAATCAAACAACAAAACACAGCTTTAACAAAGATTAATCTATATTAAATTTATACAGTGAACAGTGTCATTTTATATTTAATTATTACATTTCTGTACATGAACATTAATACTACAGTTAGACCTTATACTTTATTTGTAACTTTGTTGTATTTATCTATGCTTGTAATTGGTGTACAGTATTTGTTCTTTTTACAGTCTGTTCACTTGCCTTTAATAAAGTATTAGTTAGGCTAGTAGTTTCTGCTGTGGTATCGGAGTGGTTAAAGTGGACTAAGTAATAAATGCAAAGTTACCCCCCACCCCCCAATTTTATTTTGTGCTGATCCGAAAAATGATCCGATCCGTGACTTAATAGTCACCTTTAATAACCATGATATGATCCGAACCGTGAGTTTTGTGATCCGTTGAACCACTACTGGACGATGTAATTGTTACGGGCGAATGAGACAAGAAACGTGTGGATCCATGTGCAAAGCTTTATTCAAAAAACATGGCAAGGCAAGGGTCTGACAATGGCTTACAGGTATATAGAGGGCAAGACAGAAGAGTAATCCAACAAACAGGCGTAGGTCAATCAACAGCGAACGTAATCCAAAGGTTGAGGCAAGTGGGAAATTCATAGACAGATCATAAATCCAAGAGAGGGGCAAACAGAATCCAGACGACAAGACGAGAGTGGGTAATAAGGAAACAGGCAATCAGGAAACAAGATGTGACTAGAAACTAGACTTATCAGGAAACTAGACTTAGACTAGAACTAGAAATATTACTAGGACCGGGAACTGGCTCCGTAAAGTAGCTACACTAAAACAGCATACACGCTAAACAATACTCGGCCCTGACAGAAAGTCCATGGCTTATGTAGGGTGTGTGATTGGCTACAGCCGTGTGTGTGTAATTAGTGCAATGGATGATGGGAAATGTAGTCTGGGGTGCAGTGCAACAGTTAGTGTGGTGCAAGAGTCCATACAAAACAAAAGACACAGAACTAGGATCGTGACAGTAATACAATTTTCGCCTTTTCTATGTGTAAAAACACTAAGGGAAGCAGGTTGAGGAGGTGACGGGGAAACGCCAGATAGCAAATCTAATAATGTCACTGACTGAACCCACTCCCTATTACTCAATAAAATAATCACATAGCTGAGTGTTTTTGAAAGTTTTGTATTTTGTTTGGTTTAATAATTAACATTACATTTGCAAGTATGACTCTCACTCGGCTTGTGAATTAGCATAACTTGCACATAGCCACTTGCAACCTGTTCACAAGCTTCTATGGGTCTGATTTTGGTCGTCATTTGTTGAAATAAATACAAAAAAAGAAAAGAAAAATACAGCATGTCGGTGTCTGTCCACTGAATGTGACCCTCCGATTCTCCTTCATGGCCATATGGGAAAGTGAATATTTACAAAGAAATCATTAAAACTACAGTTACATTTACACCCTTCCAAAAAAGAAATGGATCGACTTCTGTCAGCTTGTTAAACGTATTTGGACATTTTCTACCATATGATGGCTGAAGCAGCAGCGTGACGCTTTTCACGGTAACCAGATCAACACTGTAAACAGAATTCTACAAAACCTAAATGAAAACACCAAATTATCATTCAATGTGATAAAATACCTTCTCTTCCCTGCAATCGATACCATGAAGAATGTCAAGCCAAAAACAAAACAGGTAAACTGGTTTCCATATTTATTTCAGTATCAGCAGAAGCAAAACGCTATTAAAAAGTGACAACTTTTGAAGTTAAAAATTAAAAAAGTTACGTAAATGATAAAAGCTCCTTGTGTTTTCTATGTTTAACCAATTTGAGCAACCATAAGTGTGAATTCTGCTGTGTGAATTCTTTTGTGGAGACACATTTATGTGGCCAAGTGTAAATGGAATTGTTTTCATAAATCAGATAGCTATCCGATCAGAGAAAACGCATGAAGTGACCAGGTGTAAACAGGCCCTTTGTGTTTACACGTGTGCAACTAATTCCGATCTGTGTCAGATATGAGCAAAAGATCGGATTTTTTATGCCAGTGTAAATGCAGTCTCACAGCCACTCTGCTCCCCTCGGTTTATCACAGGAGCACATTTAAAGGGTCATGAAACCCCAGAACACATTTTTTGAGCTGTGAACAGATATGTATAGGCTGCACATCAATGAATACACTAAAGATACTCATTAATTTTATTTAAAAGTTGAAATTAGTTATTTTTGCATTTTTTAGAGCGATTTCCGTCTTCCGGTTTGAAAAGCAAAGTCGGAGCAACGTCACAAAATCTGACGTCATCGTGTACTACTGGCAAGATCCAGAGTGCTGATTGGCTCCAAGTATGGGCTGGTCGAACATGCTGACGTCAACAGTTTCTACATTTATTCATGGCTTAAAGCTCATTCAATCCAATCACTGCGCTGTAGTATGCATAAGATTATAATTGCGGTATTATGCATGAGGAAGTATCACTTCTCTTGCCTCTGTCTCCTGTCATTCAGAGACATGGGTCGTATAGTTGTGTTTGTTTCCTCAGTGCTACAACACAAAAATGCGTTTTCCTGCAATGCGACAAGAGCAGAAGTTTGGGTGCATGTGGATTGTTTTGCTGTAATCTACCAGCACAAATGGAAAACATGTTCGCATGAGATCGCATTACAGCGGAGAATTCAAATGTCACAGAAGTGCTGTTCATTCACCTCTGCGTTCGTGTGCATACGTGTGTATGTTTCCCTCAGCACAGCAGCACATGAGTGTTGTTTGTATTTTGCCCGTGATGCGGTCAGAACTGAAGTTTGAATACGAACACATGAAAAATACGATTGTTATGATACACGCGGAGCGCGCATATGATCGGTTTCAGCGCGGAGCTCCGCGTTGTGTTTAACAACACTAGCCACGTGGTTCCTAGCTCATATACAGAATAAAATATCTGTGTTTAAAGTTTTTATAGACCTATTTCACCAAACATGAACCAGCACGGTGTATGCACACATATTTCATCAAGTCTTCTTCAAATGAATTATATGTGCAAACTGGACACTGATACGTGTATCTGAACGCAACGACACGATTATTCTGATGAACAAAAGACTTAGAGAAAGGACAAAATTAAAGTATGTCTTTATTCTTTCTCTGTTAAACTATGTGTCGTTTATCATTATCATGCAGTGCTCGTAAACGTAAAATGAAAGTATTATTAGCCCTTTTAAATATCTATAAATATTTTCTCACTTGTGCTTGGGAGTTTGTTGTCATTTTTCTCCTTGCTCATATATTAATATTCATTATTGTGTATAATGAGTGTATTGTAGGTCTGTGCTTCATTGGTTGTTCTCTCCCCTCTTCCCCCCCTCTACACTCCCACTTTTCCAGAGCTTTATACGCCCATTTTTACAGAGCTTTTCCAGCTCAGAGGTGTGAACGACCTGGCTAAAACAGGGGGGTTTCATGACCCTTTAAAAGATATGACGCCGATAAAAGAGCCAATACTCTTCTCCAGCCAATCAGGCACAGGAATCTGGAGTAACAGAGAGAAAGAGCAAACTCGAGAAAGGAGAGAAAACACAATAAAACATCCAAGAATGTAGCAAGTGGATGATGTGTGAATGCTTGCAGAGTGATGAACAAATGTGACCCTGCACCACAAAACCAGTCATAAGGGTTTTTTTTTTTTTTTAAATTGAAATTTTTACATCATCTGAAAGGTTTGTAAGGACAATATTTGGTCGAGATACAACTATTTGAAAATCTGAAATCTGAGGGTGCAAAAAAAAAAAAATATTGAGAAAATCGCCTTAAAACCTGAAGACATTTTTAAAGTTGTTTTTTTCTGAGTAACAAACACAAAAGTAAAGACTCATTACTCCAAAACTATAGCAAGGAGAGTCAAAAGGTTTGTGGCAATAGCATGAAGCAGGGGTGTCCAACCATGTTCCTGGAGATCTACCTACCTTTAAAGTTTCTTCAGGAGCACTTGATAATTACAGACAGGTGTGTTAAGCAGGGCTGGAGCTGAACTCTGCAGGAGGGTAGATCTTCAGGAACAGGGTTGGGCACCCCTGGCATAAAGGAATCAAAAGTTTCAGCATTTACATTGCAAGCGTGGATGGACACTATGAATGCGAATATCCGTGTGGTTAAACAGGATGTTAACACGCATCAACAAGAGATATCAAACCTCCGTGACAAACTGGTTGAAATGGAGGATCGATCACGAAGATGTAACGTCCGGCTTGTGGGCCTCCCTGAGTCAGCAGAGGTCGAGAATGCCGTTCAGTTTCTCCAGGAGCACCTCCCGAAATGGATCCCTTCTCTTCAAGGTGGCGGGAAGATAGAAATCCAGCGCGCTCATCGAATTTATGGCAATCGTGATAAGACAAACCGCCCTCGAACACTCATCTTTCGGCTCCTAAGATATCAAGATAGAGAGAGAATTCTTAACGGAGCCAGAGCACCTCAGTCGGAAATAACCCATGGTACATCCAAGCTGTTATTTTTTCCGGATTTCAGCAACGAAACGGCTCTGAAGAGAAGATTGTTTGACAGTGTGAGACGGCAGTTTGCAGACAGGGGATTACATCCGTTCCTGATATATCCAGCAATCCTGAAAGTAAAGTTCAACGGGTCGCTACATCATTTCAACAACGCTGAAGATGCTGGAAAGTTTCTACTGGCACTGGATCATTCTTCGCTCTCGACAGCTTCTATACCGAGCACTTCTAATGCATTTTCATTTCCAAGTGCATTTGATGACCAGGAAAACCCATCCGTCGTTACTTCTGAGTCGAGTTAATCGGTACAACTGGAATTGGTAAGCAAATGGGCCCTGTCTAAATAGGTCTGATGGGTTGTATTTAGTAACATTTCTGATATTCGTTTGGACTCGGACTTGGGACGTGCTGCTTTGAATAGCCACAGGCAGTAAAACTTTGAGGTTTGTTTATTTTTCTCCACCCAAAGAGAAAGAATTTTAGATCTTGTCTCTTGCGGATGTATTGTATTGTTCCAGTTTTTGTTGTTGTTGTTAAATGTTCTATCGCCAAAGTCTTGCTGTTTTTGTGTAAGTTATGTGCGTCATATATCGTTTTCTTGTTTCTGTGTTTGTTACAATTTTATGGAGGCACATTTATATACTAAATATCTGATGTTAAGATCCCTATCATGAATATACCGCTTAATGTAATGTCGTGGAATGTCCGTGGCCTAAACTCGCCGATTAAACAAACAAAGTGCTTAGAATTTCTTAAGCGTAAAAATATCTCCATTGCTTTGATCCAAGAAACTCATTTAAAACCTAATGATATACATAGATTTCAGAACAGATTTTATAAATGTATAGCTCATTCTTCTGCTCCAAATAAAACTAAAGGAGTTGCTATTCTGTTTGATAGGAAATTAGGAGTAAGCATTGATAAATGTGGAAAAGACAATGCTGGATGGTTATCATATGTGTTAGTAACAGTCCATAATCTAAAAATTTGTTCCCTTTCGAAAGGGAACTCAACTCTGCGTTTACCGCTATGGGGAACCGTCACTCGTGACAGGTGTCCGAATGCCAAAGAATCAAACCACTCCAATCCTATTGGCCGGCGACAGCCTATGACGTCATCATAGCGTGAACCCGGAAGTATAAAGGGAGCGCCTGAGGAAGAAGTCGACATCTTCTCGTCTTTCGGGACTGTTCTGTCTATGCCATTGTTTTCAACACCGGTAAGGAATTACTCTTTATATGCCTTACAAACGTTCAGAAGAATGTGTTCATCCGTGTCCCTATCGGGATGCTCCGTTCTCGTTTGCCACTCTTCCCGAGGGAAGAGGTGTCTGCATCTGTGCCTGGTGATTCTAGCCCCGTGTGTGCTGAGGCAATATGGCGGCTGCAATCGTAGGGCTCGCAGGTGAGCTCGTTGGGAAGCTTGAGAGAATTGTATTCTCTCTCGGCTTCCCCGGGGCTGACGAGGATGAGTGGCTGGATGACGGTGACGTCTGTGTTTGACGTCATCGCGTCCAATAGCGAGTGCTCCTCTGGCTACTGGGGTATGTGGAGCTGCTGTGTTTTTGGGACGCGCTTTTCGGCGTGCTGCAGCTGCCGTGAGAGCGCGTTAAGAAAAGGGGCCGCGCGCGGATGGCTCGTCGAGCGGTTCCTTTCTGTCCATGAATGTTGCAGCTCCCATAGACTTTTCATTCATGCATGAAAAGTCCCCTAGCCGTTCAGATTTGGATCTGAGCTAGACAGACGGGAGGAGGAAGAAGCAAGAGTGAGATGGGTGATCGACTGTAAACACTGTTGAGTTTGTAATCGATCCCCCAGCTATTTAAAGGCGATTTATATCTACCCTCTCATCTTCTTCTTTCACCTCCTATATGTATATATATATATATATATATATATATGTATGCATGTATATATATTTTATTTCATGCTCAGATATTTCTTGTGGTCAGACTGATGGCTGGGCCCATAGTAATTATTTCTGTCGGCCCGCTTTTTTGGTTTGATAATGAGAGGATCTTTTAGGCTTAAAAGAACCCTAGATTCTATCCTTTTTCATGTAAAAAAAAAAGAGAGTATTAGGGATCTTCGGTCTTTTAGCCGCAGGAATATGAGATGGGTCTATTTTATGTTTTTAAAATAAGACCTTGTTTTCCTGTATAGTTTTTCTGAGCATTTAGTTTATCAGGAGGCTGGCCCATCTCGAGCTGAGGCTCTGAGACAGGGCCAGAGGTCCAGTATGGCCGCTCAGGCACCTCTTCTTTTCAGAGCAGGGCGCAGAGACGGCTGGACTCGAGGAGGAGGAAGCAGGTTTGAGGAGGCGATCAATCACATACACCAATAGCGTCTGTGATCAATTCCCTCTCGTTGCAGGGGCAACTTTGCATTTGCCCTCGCCCCTTCTTCCTCCGCCTCCTGAGTTTGAGCTTCTTTCTACTTGCTCAGGTGTTTCTTTTACAGTTAGGCTGACGGCTGGGCCTTTGATAATATTTTTTCTAAAGGCCGCCTTCTGGCTTGATAGTGAAAGTGCTTTTAGGCTTAAAAGAACTCTTCATTTCATCCTTCTTCATGCATAAAAAATAAGGAGGGAAAATCTTTGTTCTACCAGCCGCAGGAAGGTAAGCTAGGTCTATATTTTTATGTTTATAAAAAGTATGGACCTTGTTTTTCCTGTATAGCTTTCCTGAGCATGTAGTCAGTAAATTTAGAAGGGGTTCTTTTGGGCAAAATAACTGTAGCATTAGGTCGGCTAGTTTTCAAAACATGCAGGCCGCTTTATGGCCACTATTTTGTAGCCTCCTATGTTAGAGTAGCTTCTCAGCTAATACTTTGGTTTGAGTTAGCACTCGTCACTTCAGTTATTTGTGTGCAGGTCGGCTTTATCGGCCGCCTGACATTGTTTGCTTGTAGTGCTTCGTTTTCTCCTCATATTTGAAGGATTCAAAATGAAGCCCAAGCTTTGCTTGGCCCAGTAGGCCTTAGTTAGCGGCTAGGCTAGTGCTAGGTTTAGGTGTTTGTTTGTTACATCACCCTTATTATTACTATCCCTCTGAGGTTGTATAGTTCCTAGTTCTGGCCTACTCCTGAGGGAGTTGCTGGCCGTATGCCCATTTCCCCTTCGATGTGATGTAGGTGCTAGGTTAACAGTTAGGGTTATAGGCTGTTATGAGCCTTCCTGGTGCTGTTTTTCCCAGGTGGTAGGCCCTTATCTTTGAGAAGATAAGTTATGCAGTGTTGCTTGGCCCCACTTTGTAGAACTTTGTCATGCTTATAATGTTTTCTCATGAGCCTCTTGAATTATATTCAAGTTTGAGTATACAGTGCTAAATGCTTTTAGCTTTCATTCTCAAGGGTTCAACACAGATCTCAGATATGTTTTCTGAAAACATTTATCCTGTTTGGATGGCATGTATTACAAAGCATTTATTTTTGCTTTGGGTTCTAAGCCTTAGCCCTACATACTTTAAAATATGTGAGCTTACTCTAGTGCTGCCACAGGTTATCACCTGTTTCCGTGATAGCAGGCTGTGTTTAGCCTCTATCTAAGAACGTGGTGTTTTGTTGTACTCCCCGGCTAGGGTTTGTGTTTCACTGAGTGCATCACCTGTTGGATTGCACACTCAGGTTGAGTGTAGAGAGTCTTATTCTGGTTAGAATAGAAATGATCTCTGATAGCTCCCAGTCGATCATTACCACAGCAGCTGTTTTACATATACTGTTAAGATTGTTGGCTCTTTATTGGTAGCCTCTTTCTAAGTACAGCTTATATTTCGGGCGCTGTTGGTTTACAATCGTGAGTTTGCTCACGTATCTTAGCACTGCCTCAGGCTTATGCTCATGTTTGTTTGAGGTGGTAGGCCTTGTGGGCCTTTCTTAGACCATGGTAGCATATTTATTTGTACCATGTACATTGCCTGTTGGAATGTGTAGGCTTAGCTCAGGTTGTGTAGCTAGTTACCCACAATTAGCTTGTTGGGTCTAGAGCTGGTCCCCTTTGAGCTTGGTCCCTATTTATGAGCACTGGCTGGCGCCACATGGTGCTAAAAGTAGTAGGCCCTGCCAGGCCTCCTTTTCAGTTTTCATGTTGGCACAGCTGGATTGGTTATATTTGAGACTCATCTCCATGGTTGAGTCTTGTTTGCTGACTCTCACCGCCATCGGCCACGCCCACCTCTGTAAGAGTAGGTCCTAGGTCAGGCCTCTCATAGAGTACTGTGGCGGAGTGTGTACTCCTCTTATCCAAGTGTTAAGGTGTCTTATCGAGTACTTGGCCTACTGGCTGGTTTAGTCATGAAGCTACCACTGGCTGATGCCATGTGTTCATGGAGGTTGAAGGCCCTACCAGGGCCTCCTTTCAGTTTGCATGTTGGCACAGTTTTGTGTTGGTTGTGTTGGTTTCTATGTGACTCATCACCATGGTCGTGATTGCCACTAGTTGACGCCACGTGTTTACGAGTCGTAGGCCTTTTTTAGGCCTCCTATGTATCATGCTGGAGTTTCGGCTGTGTACTCCTCTCGCTTAGAGAGTAAAAGGTGCTTTTACTGAGAACGTTTTCTGAGTGGCTTGCCTCTCAGGGTGAGTTCTTGTGTTAAACCTTTACTTCCTTGAGCATGGTCTCCTTTAGCTGTAGTTGAGCTAAGTAGTTACCTTGTTTTTAACTCGGTTCTATTTTGCTCCTAGAACTTTAGTGGCCGCTAGCTGGCGCCGAGTGAAAGGTAGGCCCTCGGGGCCTCCTTTGGGAACATGCTGGCATGTACCTTTCACATTTCTTTACTAAGAGAGTAAAGGGGATTTTATGTCACTGGCTGGCCAGGGCTCCGGGTGACTTATTAACCTCCTTTGTAGTCGGTTTGTCCCGCCTGGAGCTTGATAACACTGCCACGAGCTGATGCCACGTGTCTGCTGAGGTTATAGGTCCACGGGGCCTTCTTTGGCGCGTGATGGCGTACGCTGTACTCCTCTTGCTTAAAGAGTACAATGGTTCTTTTACCGAGTACACTGCTGTCTGGATTGTGTTAGGATGGACTGTATTGTGGGCACTCACAGTTACTTAATTACATGGTTGGTCGTGCGCCCAGCATGTTATGTTTTCAGGTGAGTGGCCTTATGGGCCACCCTGGAATACCACCATGAGATTTGAGTTTCTGGTGTGATATTTAGTTCCTCTTCTAGAACTTTAGTTATGTTGAAGGCCCCTTTTTCTGGCCTCCATGACTATGTGCCTACAGTATGGTCTATCTGTTAGGTTGAGCTTCGTACTTCCCTTTGGGTTTACTGTGTAATTGTGCTTAGCTCCCTAAGCTGGTCATTGGTTGTAGACTTCTATGAAGTCTCCCGTTGAGACCAGCTCCAGGCTGTTTTGTGCTCCCCTGTACCAGGGTTTTTCTAGCGCACAGCCTCCTCAGTGCATTAGTCAGACACTGAGTAGATCCTAGGATGAGCAGATTATACTCCCCTCAATACGAGGGTTTATAGCACTGAGCTGAGTTCTGCTCTCCAGGATGCCCATCTCTGCGCGTGGGTTTGAGTTGCTTACTGCTCGCAGTCGCTCTTACTTGCTCTCTTCTCTGAAGAATGCGTTATGGAGATTCTGTGTATCAGACAGGGTTGGCCCAGACTAAGTTTGGCGTTCGCCAAATTAGTACAGCTTCCCTGGTGGCGCTGAGGGTGACTTTGTTCCCCTCTAGTGACTGGCCGGGGTTCCTTTCAGTTTCCTGGCCACATTCCCTTTACGGGACCGCTTTCCACGGAATGCTGGTCCCAGATGCCCTGAGCAGCTTTGGAAGGCTTTCTGCGGAAGGCCTCTTTTAGGCTGTTGGCCGTAGGGAATGCTGTCACTGACAGCCTTGCGTGACCCGAGGGGGAGTTGCTCCCGGCGTTTCTCTGAAACTGCTGGGCGTTTGTCTAGTCATTTGGCATGCACTCTCCTTTAGCATGGCAGCGTGGGTATATCGTTCCCCATAGCGGTAAACGCAGAGTTGAGTTCCCTTTCGAAAGGGAACGTCTCAGGTTACGTATGTAACCATGGTTCCCTGAGAACAGGAAACGAGACTCTGCGTTGCCCTGCCATGCTTCGGGCTGCCTGCTGAACAGTCCCTCAAGACGAGTAGGTGTTGACTGCTTCCTCAGGCGCTCCCTTTATACTTCTGGGTTCACGCTATGATGACGTCATTGGCTGTCGCCGGCCAATAGGATTGGAGTGGTGTGATTCTTTGGCATTCGGACACCTGTCACGAGTGACGGTTCCCCATAGCGGTAAACGCAGAGTCTCGTTCCCTGTTCTCAGGGAACCATGGTTACATACGTAACCTGAGACGTTTTGCATCCATATACTGCCCAAATATACCTGACCCCAACTTTTTCAATGCAACTTTAGCTATTCTCTTAGACATGCCTGAGTACTTAATGGTAGTAGGTGGTGACTTCAATCAGGTATGCAATATATCTCTAGACAGATCTACGAATATCTGTTCTGGTTTAGATGTACCTTCTGGGATTAACACATTTATTGCTGAATTGAACATTGTTGACGCCTGGCGCCTACAACATCCCCTAGTGAAAAATGGCACCTCTTTCTCATGTAGACATAAGACTTATTCTAGAATTGACTACATTTTTGTTTCACCTCAATTAAATAATTTAATCACATCTACAGCCATTCTTCCTATCACTATTTCAGATCATGCCCCTGTGATATATACCTTTGAGCTTACACAGAATCCTGGTAAACATATACACAGATGGCGCTTTAATACAACATTACTTCAGAACTCAGAATTCCTGAAGCAATTGAAAGTCAATCTCAAATTGTTTTTAGAAATTAATCTAGGCTCAGTGTCATCACCCCAAATACTTTGGGAAACAACCAAATGTTTTTTCAGGGGGGAATCTATCTCATTTGCTACTCATATGAAGGCATCCAGGAATTACAGAATTGAACAGTTAGAAAATGAGATTCAGCTAGTGGAATCAAAGCAGAAGCGCCAGTTCTCCAATCAAAAACATGCATCTCTTTTAGCTTTAAAATTTGAATTAAATAACCTGTTAAAATCTAAAGCAGAATTCTCTATGCATCGTACTAGAGTGACTTACTACAGTCAAAGTGAAAACTCAAGTAGACTCCTAGCTGCTAAATTAAAGCAAAATGAGTCATTTTCCATTATCAATGCAATACAAACTCCATCAGGATCGGTTACCTATGATGCAGATGAAATTAATGATACCTTCAGACTTTTTTATTCTAATCTTTATAAAGCCGAATCTATTTTTGACCCAGTTGTCCTTAAATCCTATCTTTCAAAGCTTTATCTACCTTCGCTGTCCAAAGAAGAAGCAGAATTTCTTGATACACCTCCCACTCTTACAGAATTAAAAGATGCACTTTCCTCAATGAAAAGAGGCAAATCTCCAGGTCTAGATGGTTTTCCTCCGGAACTGTTCCTGGAATTATGGGATAGTATAGGACCACTTCTTCTAAATTCTATTAACTATGCCCTTAGAACTGGCTCATTTCATCGTGATCAAAATACATCACTTATTTCTGTGTTGCTTAAGAAAGGCAAGTCTCCTCTAAATTGCGGTAGTTATCGACCTATATCTTTAATTACAACAGAGTTAAAACTTTTTGCAAAATTTTTAGTTAAAAGACTAGAGCTATCTGTGAGAAAACTGATTCATTTTTATCAATCTGGATTCTTAAGAGAGAGACTCGCATCTGACAATGTCAGACGTCTTTTGCACATCATCCACGCATCTGAAATGGATATTCTACCTGCAGCCGTTTTTACTTTAGACGCACAAAAGGCATTTGATCGGGTAGGGTGGGAGTATCTTTGGACAGTTCTGGAAGAATTTGGCTTCGGAAGAACATTCATATCAATGGTTAAAACACTTTACACTAATCCTTTTGCAGTTGTATTAACGGGTGGTAATATGTCAAAGCCATTTCCTCTGCACCGTGGTACCTGTCAGGGCTGTCCGCTTTCTCCCCTACTTTTTGCGCTGTCAATTGAGCCGTTAGCGCAGTCATTAGATTAGATTCTCTTATATGACCCATAGTTATAAAAGGAATACAGAATAAAATTTCTCTTTATGCGGACGACATACTACTATATTTTACCAATATACATGTCTCCTTACAGCAATTAATAAAAGTTCTCACCCAGTTCAATCAATTCTCCGGCTATAAAATAAACTGGGATAAATCCCTTCTTGTTCCTTTAAATGGCTCTGCAAAATGTCTTACATTACCACCCATTTCTCATATTCAATGGTACGACACAGCATTTACATATTTAGGATTAAAAATCACACATTTTTCTTATATAGCACATATGAATTATGACAAACTTAAACTTGAAATCTTGGCCGATATGCAAAGATGGTCTAATCTCAAAATGTCTTTGCAAGGTAGAATTTCAGTAATAAAAATGAATGTTCTTGGTAGGTTGAATTTTCTTTTTTCTATGATTCCTTTACCTCCACCTGTAAACTATTTTAAGGAGTTGCAATCTCAGATCTCTAATTTTATTTAGGATGGTAAAAAAAACCCGTATCCGCCTCAGTACTCTTCAGCGGATGAAATCGTCTGGTGGTTTGGCACTGCCTGACTTCGAACTGTATTATTGGTCCTTTCAGGTGAAATCGCTTACAATTTGGTGTGATAAAGACTCTGTACTTCCCTGGCGCCAGATGGAACAAGAACTTGTAAAACCTCATAGAATTGAGGATCTGTTATTTGCTGGATTTAAACCTAAATTGACACATAAATTATTTGGGCCAATTATAGGCCACTCCCTGCAAATTTGGTCAGCTGTTCAGAGTCATATGGGTTGCAACACTAAACTTTGTGATCGCTCCCCCATTTGGTATAACTATAATCTACTGCAGAACTCTGGCCCATACTTCAATGCAAGCTGAGCTTCCGGGGGAGTTTACATTTTGCAAGATTTGTATGGAGAAAACGGCTTAAAATCATTTCAGGACCTTAAAGTAAGATACTCTCTTCCTGGTTTTTCCTAGTTTTTGTACCTACAATTGAGATCAGCAATTAAAGCCCATGGAGTCCCTTGGGATTCTCCCTTGCCTGTTCACCCGCTGAGTCTGTGGATTAATCCAGGAACATTATGCACTGGACTGGTATCTAGAATATATGCACAATTAATCTCAAAACGTGATAAAGCTCTGGGAGTGATTGAATCATGGAATCGCGACCTTAAGGAGAGACGCATGGAATTGGACTGGGGGAATGTATGGAACAATGTGTTTATTTCTTCAAAGAATCCTGCGCATCAGTTGATTCATTTTAATTTTGTTCAGAAATTTTATCTTTCCCCATACAGATGTTTCAAAATGAAGCTTACAGATACCCCAGTCTGTACAAAATGTAATTTGAATATGGTTGGCACTTACCTGCACATATTCTGGGAGTGCCCAGATGTCTATAATCTTTGGTCCCAAGTGGCAGTATTTCTTGAAGATATTTTGGAGTTTCCAATTCCTAAACTGCTTACCCTATTTTTATTCAATGATGATTCTTCACTTAGAATTACTACTAATTTGGCTTCTAAGAAAATTATATTTGCAGGTTTAACTGCCGCTAAAAAAACTATAATACATTCTTGGTTTTCTCCTGGACCCCCTTCAATAATAGAATGGTTTAACTATTTCAGAGATATTGTTCTTATAGAGAGATCATTGGCTGTCATTCATAAAGCATGTAGCTTCACTTTAGATGTTTGGGATAAAGTTGTTGTTGCACTCTTGAAACCACCTGTTTTTTCTCAAGTTTAGCACATAATCAAAATGGGTCTTAACAACAACATTACTGCAATTGTATTTTATCTATATATTTATGTAATTATCCTTTTTTTATGTAATGTATTTATTTTTATTTATTTATTTATTTTCTTTTTCCCAAGGCTTTGGCAATTGTATATAGTTTGAAAAGTGATGTTATTTTATATACATGAATATACATGTATACCATTTGGCATATAACAAACTAAATTATACATTTTAAACCAAATAAAAAGTTGATCACAAAAAAAGTTTCAGCATTTGTGTTATGTATGAATAAAATAATAATTGTAACTTTAATACGTAAGTAATGGGTGGAGTCACATAGCGATGACGAAGTGATTTGCTCCAAAAATACAAGTGCAATGTGAGCATTAAAGACGCAAGTTCTTTTGTTCCTGGATTGTTATTTCTGACTATTCTTTAGTGTCCTCTGTCTTAAGTAAAAAAGGGAAAGACATGACAATTTGAAACCAAGGTAGCCTTTTTGTTTATCCCTTGATGCCCCCTAATGGGCATTTTTAAAATCATTCCTCCATGAGGAATATCTTGTGATCGACGCAAGGGATTATGTTGATTTTGGACTCATTTTAATCATGAGAATCATTTAGTTTTGTCGTGGCCACAACATATAAACTCGTGGGAACATGATAATATGTCGTGGCCATGAGATATTAATTCCGGTCACCGTAGCTTTAAATAATGCTGTGCCATTGTTTTCTACGATCTGTGCATGTTTCATGAAGTTATGAGTAATGGGTTTTTTTCTATTTAATCAGCAAATAACTCAGCACTAATTAGGAGTTAATCAAACTGGCAACATGCATTGTAAAGTTCAACATGCATTGAAAAGTTCAGACTCTAAGCTTTCAAATGACACCTATTTTTTGTTGATCAAGGCAGAATTTTTCTAAAAATATGATTATTAATTTTTTCATTGCTAGGTGGCGCCAGCAGGCAGTGCACTCCGGTTTATATGGACTACTCGGATCTCCTTAAGAGTTGATCAAAATGGTTAGATCCATTAAAAAGTTGAGTTTCTGAGCTTTAAAATGATACCTATTTTGTGTTATTCCACGTTGGAAAACAAGCATGGACAGTTCTGGGAACACTGAATAACACATTGCATCCCAGAAAGATGAATTTTAGCCAAATATGTTACATCATTCTGTGAGTAATCTCTTGTGATCGATACAATAGATTATGTTGTTTTGTGGCTCATTTTAAACATAAGAATCTGATTTAAATGGTGATGTGATTATCTATGATCTGTGCAATTTTTATGAAGTTATGAGCAACAACGCCCTGTGAAATCGACATATTTGTTTGCAGTTAGCGCCAGTGTGCTGTTTTTGTTGCAAACTCAATTTGTGCAGACTCATTGGATGGTGAAAATCACACAACAGGAGCATGTTGCAGGCATGATCTGAACATGTAAAGTCTCTGATTTTTTATGCAAAAAGAATTATTGTGCTACCTACTTGATTTCAGTTACTATTGGCTCTTAAAGCGAGACACGCAAACAGGAGTCCTTAGCAACGCATACAGGTGCATCTCAATAAATTAGAATATCATGAAAAATTTACTTTTTTTTCTGTAATTTAATTCAAAACGTAAAACTTAAATATATTCTAGATTTATTAGACAAAGTAAAATATTTCCAGACTTTTTTGTTTTCATTTTGATGATTACAGCTTGCTGCTCATCAAAATCAAAAAATCTGTATCTCAAATTATTAGAATATTTAATTTCAAGTTCTATTAAATGACCATTTTCAGGGTATAAATACTGGGTTTAGGTCAGTAATCCCAACAGCAGTCATGGGGAAGTCTGCTGACTTGACAGTTGTCCAGAAGACGATCATCAAGACCCTCTACAATGAGGGTAAGCCACAGAGGGTCATTGCTGAAAGAGCTGGCTGTTTGCAGAGTGCTGTGCCAAAGCATATTCATGGAAAGTTGACTGGAAGGAAAAAGTGTGGTAGGAAAAGGTGTACAAGTGAAAGGAATGACCGCAGGCTTGAGAAGATTGTCAGGCGAAGCCGATTTAAGAACTTAAGAGAGCTTCAAAAGGAGTGGACTGAAGCTGAAGCCAGTACATCAAGAGCCACCGCACACAGACATCTTCAGGAAATGGGCTACAACTGTCACATTCCACTTACCAAGACACTTCTGAACCAAAGACAACATCAGAAACTTCTTACCTGGGCTAAGGAGAAGAAGAACTGGACTGTTGCTCAGTGGTCCAAAGTCCTCTTTTCAAATGAAAGTAAATTTTGCATTTCATTTGGAAATCAAGGTCCCAGAGTCTGGAGAAAGAGTGGAGAGGCACAGAAACCATGCTGCTTGAAGTCCAGTGTGAAGTTTCCACAGTCAGTGATGATTTGGGCTGCCATGTCATCTGCTGGTGTTGGTCCACTGTGTTTTTTGAAAACCAAAGTCACTGCACCCGTTTACCATGAAATTTTAGAGCACTTCATGTTTCCTTCTGCTGACAAGCTTTATGGAGATGCTGATTTCATTTTCCAGCAGGATTTGGCACCAGCCCACACTGACAAATGTACCAAAAGTTTGACAAAGGTTTTGGTGTGCTTGACTTGCCAGCAAACTCGCCTGACCTGAACCCCATAAAGAATCTATGGGGTATTGTCAAGAGGAAGATGAGAGACACTAGACCCAACAATGCAGATGACCTGAAGGCCGCTATCAAAGCAACCTGGGCTTCCATTACACCTGAGCAGTGCCACAGACTGATCGCCTCCATTCCACGCCACATTGATGCAGTAATTCATGCAAAAGGCCCAACCAAGTATTGAGTACATATACAGTAAATGAACATACTTTCCAGAAGGCCAACAATTCACTAAAAATTTTTTTATTGATCTTTTGAAGTATTCTAATTTGTTGAGATGGAATTATAGTGAATTGGTGGGTTTCTGTTAAATGTGAGCCAGAATCATCACAATTAAAAGAACCAAAGACTTATACTTCAGTCTGTGTGCACTGAATTTATTTAATACACGAGTTCCACAATTTAAGTTGAATTACTGAAATGAACTTTTCCACGACATTCTAATTTATTGAGATGCACCTGTATATTACTTACAAATATACATTTTTTGATATATTTACGGTTGGAAATGTACAAAATATCTTCATGGAACATGATCTTTACTTAATATCCTAATTATTTTTTGGCATAAAAGAAAAATCTATAATTTTGACCCATACAATGTATTGTTGGCTATTGTTACAAATATACCCGTGCGACCTATGACTGGTTATGTGGTCCAGGGTCACAAATGTCCATCACTGTTAAAAAAAAAAAAACCTTTTTGACTTTTTGAGTTATCTTTTTGCCTTGACACAGTTAAGTTGTATTTATTTAGAATAGTAAGTATTTAGGTTGCTCCAGAAAGCCAACATACTGTTATACTATTTAAAATGATTAGGGGCTTAGCCCCTATTGTATCTGTTAGTTTTTTTATTATTATTATTCTTCCTACCCAGTGGGAGTCTATGGCAGAAATTGGCATTTGGACTGAGCCGCACAGAAATGACTGAACAGTTCTAATTTTTTCCCCCATCTTTGTTCAATTTATGATGTTGAACCAAAATTAGATCAGATGCTGTATCTCGACCAAACTTTGATCAATCAAATCAAAACTCTGTAGGCTTCATCAACACCATGATCTGAGGGTCCATGGCAAATTTGGGAACAGTGCCACATACAGGTCATAAAATCTGAAAAATTCTATTTTTGCTTAACTTCTGAATAGTTTGTTAGATCCTGGTGTGACAATGCACTTCCATCTTTTAATAAGCATGAAATAAATTTGATTATGAAGTGGATTTGTGTATATAATGTATATAATATTCAGCTGAATGGCACAGTTTGAAAAACACAATATGTAGTCTAAAACTGCCAGAACAAAGATGGCGTCTATGTTGGTCCAATCTGGGAATACTGGATGCTAGATGACGTATGCGTTCAATAATGCCAAGTTCACACTACATGATTATAGGCTCTATTTTTACTCTCTAACAGATTTTGCAAAATTGCAGACAAATGCCCGAAATCGGATTAAAATCTGTGCTCATTCACGCGAGTGATATGCAGTGTAAATGATCAAAGACGTGACCTGAGAGAACCAACGATGCGTCACCGACGCCCGTGAGATATTTGGCATGCTAAATATCTGGACATGTCTGCGATTCAAAGTCCTGCTGTGTGAAATGTGTTCTGACTGAAAATGTCATCGGTGATGACCTACAGCCAATGAGAGAGCAAGATACAGGGCAGCGGGAAGTTCAGGGAGGAGTTATAGACCCACGTTTCCCCAACCATTTCTTCCTAAATAATCTTTTTTTCTTTTTCTCCTTTTTGCTGCAAATTAGCGCACATAATATTTGGATCGCAAGCTTTTTGCAGGCTAACATTTTTAATGACAATTCCAGTCTCGCACGAGAACTCCGGTCTCATGTTTATTGTTTTATCGTGACAGAAAGTTGATTACTTCAGCGAATGGCTATTTAATCTGCCTAATGAATCTACTATGCAGTGGCTTCATTTCACCAAAAACCAGGGTATATGGCAGACCCTGATGATGTCATCCAAACTTACTCCCTCAATGTGACAGTCTCACTTTCTTCACACAACTTTTTCCAGCACTTCAAAGCTCAAAATTGTGAATATTATCCAATTTAAGTGTTATTTTTAATATGATTACCAAAAACATTTTTGCTCATCCTACAAAGATTGTCCTCATTTGTAAAATTAAAAGTCAATCAATCAAAAACCACAGCCAATCAGAACACAGTGTGGGCAGGCTCTCGCAGCATTTGCACGGCACCATACTTGACAACTTGACAGCACTCGCAAGGAAATGGATGAGCACATAATCAAATGCACAAATATTACACAATTTAAACATTATTAAAAATGCCTAATGAGCTACTAAAACAATATTTGTCATAGAATACACTTGTTTGTTCACAGTTTAAACATTCTTTCTTCCATTTGTTGAATTTCAAGATCTGAGGTGAATTATCCATTGTGGCTTTTACTACGGCTACAAAACTGGGAGCACTAAATGATATTCAAAGTCACATTAACTTTAAATAAAGCACATAAACATTATCTGAGATTATCGCCATACTTTTTTGTTGTTCCAGATGCGAACAAATAGAAACCGTTTCTGCATGTAACCTTCGTGGCTGGTTAGGACAATTGGTAACTTAAACACCTCTGATTGGTCAATATGTTCAACAGAAATCCCTGTGATTGGCTCAACACTGCAAAATCACGTTGTGAATAAACACATTGGCAGCACCGTTGATCTTACATGACACGAATATAACAACCAGATCACTTTATCAATTTACTTACTTTTCTGTTTTATTTAACAATACAAATAATATGTTACACATAGTAATATAACTGTTAATACTGCACGCAATGAATAAAATTATATAAGTTGCATTGAATTGACCAGGCAGCCAAGGTATGGCAGTCGCCATACCCTGATCTTTAACTCGATTAAAGCAGTAGATCATGAGTAACAGGATATCAGTTATCAAGTGCAGTTATTGCTGGAACTAACTGACTGTTTCTTTTACTTCTCCATTGACACACTGTGGAAATATGGATGGTGAGTAATAAATGGATAATAATGCTGTTATAGATGGAACTAAGTGTCTTTGACTGTTTCCCTTATTCCTCCTTTGAACAAATTTTTTAAATTCAAGACTATTCTATTTCTAATGAATTGTAATATGTGGTGTGATGGAATTGGTGCACTGTCATTGTGAATACACTGAAATTTGTAGTAGATTAGTTTTTTCTTTGGTTTACTCTTACCAACATTTGAATTCATGTTTTGTGACAATTATTATGGTAATGAGTATGTGTGTCCTTTGTTCACTCTCCTTCTGACTTGACTATCTGATGATTATTATTATTTAAATAATAATAATGACATTCTGACATTTATATATCTGTTTGGCATCCCAGCATAAATTTAAAGAGGGAAAGTGTTACATTGGTGTGTATGGATTCCTTGTGTTATGTCAAATCCATGAATACCGATTTTGAAATTTGTCATAAACTACAATATCTTTTAAACTATTTGACATAACGGCTCAAATGACATAGGGTTCATTGACAGCATGTCCTGAACGTACCTGAGAAATTTGAACACTAATTCACTCCAGACTGATTGCTGTGATTACAGGTATTAATGTTGTCAGTACTGTTCAGTTTCTTGCTCAGATTGATTGTTCAGCTTCATAAGACCTCAATGTATCATCAGTATTAAATTTGTGTTACGTGACATGCTGATATGCTTCAAGTGACAGTAGCCATTGATTTGCATTATATGAATCACCAATTAACTGAGAGGTTAAAGTTTGTTAATTTAAATCCCCACTGGTCTAGTCATGGGCCGGTATGAGATTTTGACGGTATGATAACCTTAAGCAAAAATATTGCAGTATCACTGTATTGCAATTACAGCTCTAAAATGTGTTATTTTAAAATGTCTGGGTAAAAAACAACTTTTTTTCCATTAAACACAATATATTTATTTCTAAGCAACATACATAATAATTTAATTCTTTTAATTTAATTAAAATTACATTAAAAATAAAAGCAGTCAGTTAAGTGAGCCTGAACTTGCAGCTCAACAATAATTAGAACAGAAATAATTGAATTATTTTCTGTAAAAAAGTTTGTCACTTAAGTGGGTCAGGCATGTGATCAGCTAAAGACAAAGATATTAATAGAGTTTAAATGAAAGTATTAATAGAGTTATTATGATATGATATAATCATTGGTTATTTTTATATTACAGAACAACAGTAAAATGTTGGGCAGTGCCCATGTCAACAAGCTTGGCCCCCCTCTGGCCCTCCTTAATTTGAAACAATTTCTTTAAACCGGGTGCAATGTGCAGTTTTTGCTGTGGCGATAAAAAGAGCATTCTAATTTATTGTGCCGTGACACATGCCTCACGAGCAGCGGAACTTTTATTATGCCACAGTCGCCGGCGCCGCTTCCGTTTTTCGGTAAAGTGTATGAGGTAACACAGCTCTGTTTATCATATTAGATATGGAAATTATGACGTAACTCTTGTTGCACACTTCAGTAAGATAGATCGAATTTAGAATATCATATTAATAAATGCTGGATGTCTGGTGTTGATAAATGGCATGCAATTAATTTTAAAACATAATGTATGATGGAGAAAATTCTGTATTACTGTTACTAAAAATAAAGCTGCATCTGATTATGCTATGTTAGCTACTTCACAAAATAGTGTTTTTCTCTGAGGCATGGTAAAGCATGGTACTCGCAAAAAATCAAGAACATTAGATTTAAACAATAAAACTAAACGTGTTGAGCTATATAACAACAATTCGTTTTCTGTCTATAAATAGATCAAAACAGTTGTTCCCTTGCCTATTAAAACGTAAATATTAAAGCGTCTTTGGTGTTTCCATGGTTTCTGCAAAATAAAACCAGAAACCCGAGGGTAACGCGGGTATGACGCAATTGACAGGCGACTCCTCACACGTCCCAGAGCCTTGGTTAAAATAACAATTTTCTCACGATTTACAAATACTTGTAAGTATTCATTGACATGCATTATACGACTGACAGACTGCAACGGTTGGAGTTAAAAATCATCATTTGTGTTCTACTGAAGAAACAAAGTCACCTACATCTTGGATGCCCTGGGGGTAATCAGATAAACTATTTATCTTACTATTCCTTTAATAATGTTATTAGATTAATGGGTCACACTATAGTTTAGGGTCCTATTCTCACTATTAACTAACTAATAACTATGACTTTTGCCTCAATAAACCCTAATTATTTCTTATTATTAGTTAGTAAGGTAGTTGTTAAGTTTAGGTATTGGGTAGGATTAAGGATGTAGAATATGGTCATGCAGAATAAGGCATTAATATGTGCTTTATAAGTACTAATAAACAGCCAATATTCAAGTAATATGCATGTTAATAATCAACAAGTCAATAGTGAGAATTTGACTGTAAACTAAATGTTTTAAATATAAAATATATTGAATATAGAAGTATGAAATATTAGAAATAATGAAATTATACTTTAAATATGACACTAAAACCACCACCAGGTGGCAGCAAGTAACAGCCTTAAAGTGAGTTATTGATTCATTCATTAAAACGATTCAATTTAGGCAAACCTGGAATTTTAATTAAAACTGGACTGCCAGACATAAAACTGGACAGATGGCCATTCTAGTATCAGGACTTGGGATTTGGTTTTGTATTTAAGACTTTGTATTGTAATCTTGTGCCTTGGTTTCCTGTTCCCTAGTTTCCGGTGTCACCTGTATCTTGTTTTGCCCATTTACCCTTGTGTATAGAAGTACTGATGTTTCTGTCAGGTTTCGTCTCAATGTCCTCATGACTGTCTGTAAAGCTGTTACGGTAGCAGTGAGTTTTAGAGTTCCTGTTTTTCCATTTGCTATGTTTAGATCCATATCCTCATGTTGGAAGACTGCTATTCTGTTATATGTATGTAGAGGAAGCTTGCAAAGCTGATGTCATATGGACAAAAGGTAATGCTACATGTAAGTGCTATTATGATTAAAAACATGAAAATGCTGTTGAATGAGTGAAATTAATGTTAAGTATTAACATACTGCTGAAGAGAGAACAGTTGTTGTTTTATAATATAAATGAAAGACATATGAACTACATTTCTGATTTGAGCTTGGATCGTGATAATTGTTGATTGCAGCTACATTTACATTACATTAAATTGACATTACCATTATGTTACATCATCACATTAAGAAACACTTAACGAACACAAAACAAACACTCTAAACTGTAATACTGTATTTTGTACACTGAGACCACACATCAGTTTTGCATGTTGTATGTTTTTTGTTTTTAATTGACAGGAGAGTGAACAGAGACGAGGAGGGACTGGGACGTGACGCAGGTCAGACTCAAACCTGCAGAACCTGTGTGTCCTGATCTAGTGCACTACCACTGTGTCACTGATGTTCAACACTTACAGTGAACTACACTGATGTAGAAGAGTGTGTTAATGGAGGAGAAATGCTGCTCTTTCATATAGGGTTCAGCATATAGACAGAACAAGGCAGTATTACATCAAAACTGTCTGCAGACGCATGAATCTGTTGAGTGATAGTTTCTCTCTCAAAGAGTGAAGAGCGCATGATAAGAAATACTGACTAACACTTTCTATGAAGCCTGTATTTATAATTCATTATAAGGGTTTTCCTAATGATAACATTATAATACATGCATAATGCCTTATAATCAACCTTATAATGTGTTGTATCATAAATAATCATAACAAAAGGCACAATACATTATAATACTGACCTATTTGTGGTTAAAACTTTTAAGAGTACAATGCATTATAACACCAGATGAAGCCTGCAATTATAATGCATCATAAGAGTATTCTTAATACACACATAATTCCTTATAAACAACCTTATAATGTGTTTATCATCTCATGAAATGACAAAAACAAGTCTTCTTTTAAACATCTCAAGTGCTTTATAATGTGATCTTAATATTTACAAGTTGCATTTGTCTGCTTTAAGTAAGTGGTTTTAAGACATTTGCTTTGAATATTTTTATAGCAAAACTTAGAAAATAAAATGTTCCATATGTAAGATAAACAATATTGTATTGTTTTAAATGTAAAAGAGTTTCCAGTTATCTTAAAGGATAGTTCACCCAAAAAAAACAAAAACAAAAAAAAAACATTTCAATCATTTACTCATCCTCAAGTTGATCCAACCTGCATGAGTTTCTTTCTTCTGTTGAATGCAAAAGGTGATATTTTAAAGAATGCGGGTAACCAGACTGTTAACAGTAGCCTTTGATTTCCTTCTGATTCTTCCAAATATCTTCCATTGTGTTCAGCAGAACAAAAAAAATGTATACAGGTTTGGAACAACATGAGGGACAGTAAATGATGACAGAATTTTTGGGGTGAACTATCCCTTTAAGTATACAATATCAAGACATGAGACTTGGGAAAGTAAAAGATATGAAACTATGGTGTAGCTTCTTAAGCTATCAAAAATACACTGAGTCAAGATTGCTGCATGAGACCAGAACGGTCGTATTTATTTTTCTAACTTTCGGCGTCGTAATCACGCATCAACAAAACTATCTAACTCTTAAAGGGGGACGTGTCAAATATGCATGTGTGTGTGTGTCGTTGATGTGTGAATTATATGTGAATTATGGATCAGTGATGTGTGGGTCGCTTGTATCTGCCCCTACAACGGGATATAAGCCATTATACACAGCTCTGTGGAATACTTGATTCTGATTGGTCAATCCCATCATCCTAAAAACAGATAACTCAAGCTCATCCGGGTTACTGAAGTCTGCAGCGCTATGCTTGCTAGGAAGGGATTTTCCTTGTGGAAGTTTTGCGTTTGGTGAGGTAATAAAATATTAAAACACAGTCAAATCAATATTTTGTGTACAGTTATTTAATTGTGTTATCCAGTATCGTGGACTCGCTCTCTCTTGTTTCTTACAAACGCAGCTGCTGCCATTTTGCGACTATTGTTTTGTTCACTGTAATGGATTATAAGATAACAAACAGGTATGATTTTAAATCAGTTTCATCTCAGATCTCTTATCCCCATAATTATTTTTGAGGTGAAATGCCATTTAATAAGTGGTACCTTATCTCTTAAATGTCTGTCTAGTTTGAACTTGCCACTAGCAACTGGTCTCTCCGAGGAAACTTGGCGTTTTAAGAGCGAACAAAATATTTCGACTCGGATCAATATTTCATGTCTAATTATTTACTTATGTGGCAAGTAGCTGTGTAATAAGCGGGATAATATACATCCAGCCGGTTGTTATCACAGAATAAACCCCTTCACCCTGTCAGGGTTTATTCTGCGATAACATGATGTACATTATCCCTTATAACTTAAGTAAATAGGTAAATATGATTACTGTTGTTACGATTATTCACGAGATGATACAACACATTATAAGGTTGTTTATAAGGCATTATGCATGTATTATAATGCATTAAGAATACCCTTATGATGCATTATTAATACAGGCTTCATAAAAAGTGTTACCAAATACTGTTCCAGACTCTCAAATAAACAGTGACTTCACAGCATGTGACAACAATGTCAGAATTTGCAGGTTCTGTGATTCACTTACAAAGACACACTTGATCATCTGTTTGATCATGATATAAAGAGGTTTAAAATCACTTCAGCTCAGCATTAAAGTCTCAGAAGTGACCAATGACACATCATAAGATGACACACACACATGAAAACAACTAAAGAAAGATGAAACACTCACCTCAGATCTTTCTGTTTCCTCCTCTGAACTCACGTTAGCTCTGGATTTTCTTTCACTTCTACAGATCAAGCAGGACGAGATGTGAGAATGAGAAGAATGTCAGTCAGACGTCAACTTATAAAGGTCAACTACAGTATAGATTCAGTCATGTGGTACAGTGAGGTCATTTACTGTACTGTCAACAAACTGAGTTCCAACCCACAAAACTTCATGACTGTTTCATAACTTCATCACTTTATCCCTTTGATAACACACTGAATAGATACTTTTACAAAACAATATGAATTCAATTGCATATTCTCTAATTGTGTCATCTGTATCCTGTTTAACTGTAATTATTTCAGCAATGAGGGTGATTTGAAACTTGTATCTTGCATTGTTTGCTATTGAATGAACTGAATGTTAAAAGTACTAAACTGAAAGAAGATCATACTGTTGTGTTTCAGTGATTAAATCAAATGTTATCTTTACATGTCACAATCATCTTGTGTTTTGAAACAGTGATTATGAAGAATGAAAATATGTACAACTAGAATGAAAGCATGAGATCAGGGGGAGATCAGGACTTGACTTGACCTGACAAGACATCAGAGAACCATACAAGAGGGAAACAATAGAAGACGACACAGAACTGTAAACACAAGGGCTGTGTCTGAAATCACCCCCTATACCCTTAAATAGGGCAATGTTTGAGGGGACAGCCATTTGTAGTGGTGTCCAAATCCGTAGTGGACGTTACCCAGTGCACTCATTTAATCCCACAATGCACCACAATGCATCCCTATGCCCTACTCCCTTCAAAGGGCAGAGGTCTTAAAGTGGGGACTTTCTAGGGAGCTGGGCACTTGTGTGCCATTCTGTAGCCATTAGGAACACACTTGTTGAAGGGAGAAATGAAAGACATCTTAAAGGGTTAGTTCACCCAAAAATGAAAATAATGTAATTTATTACTCACCCTCATGTCGTTCTACTCCCATAAGACCTTCATTCATCTTCAGAACACAAAAATTGAGTTTCCGCCAAAATCAGTATTGTATGTGGTCGGTATTGAAAAGTCATTTATTAATTTTGCGCAAAATGCGATATCCGTCGTGTTATTCTGTCATGTTTTCTCCCTTTCTTTCCAAAACTCGACAAACGCCAGTCTCCTTTCTCTGCAGAACGCAATATATCCGCTCAACCAATCACAGCGCTCCATTCCACGCAGTAATGGCGGCGCGCTGAATACAGCCGGCTTCCTAGTTTTCCTTATCTGCTTTGTACTTTGTGATCAACAAAAACAGAAAAATTAATAATTTTGACGGCATTGATGAACCTGTGGTGGTTTCTTCAGTGGGGAAGAAACGCAAGTCATCGAAATGTAATCATTTACGTGAGGAGATTAAGAAGATGAGGCACTCGGTCAATCTGTTGCTTGTTCCACGACAGCATCAAACTTCTGTCACGGTCCCCAAAACTGAATCATGGACAGTTTTTAAAAGCTGTTTTTAATACCAGTGTACTCTGTAAATGTGTTTATTTTAACCGTGCGGTGGCACTAGATGCTCTTTAATCGGTAATGACAAACGGAGACATAATTTATAACATTAACAAGATGACTCATTGAATTAATTTTGGGAGCGACGACTGAATGTATTTTTAGTCAAATGCCTGTATAAGTATTGACAAAGTTCAGAGGCTGTCATATATGTGAATCAACTTACTTTGTTCTGTATTTTCAATATGAAAAATAACTTTAATATTGATGGATTAATTGCATTTTGAAAAAAAAAAGTGGCATGCATTTATTGCATTTTGGGGGAAAAATAATCCATTTTTATAATAAACCTTTTAAAATCAAAATGTAGATTTGAATTTTTAATGTTTTTTTAACCAAAAGATGCAATGTGAAAGTTTGAAACAGAAAATAGTGGTCATCTTGCCATTTTCTTGGTAAAGAAAACACCTTTTTACTCAAATTAATCAAAATGGATTTATAGCGTTTTGGAACCAAACTCTTCAAATATATATAAAAGTTTTTAAAATATGCGTTATATACATGTATGTGTGTGGGTTAGTTTAGTTCTCTGCTCTCAACTTTAAAACTTGCTGTCTATTCTTGTTTGGACCCTGCATTACCAAACACATATCTTACCTATGAAACTTATTTAAACATAACATGACAGAAATGTGTGAAATATATCAGAAACAAAACAAAACAGCTTGAATTGCTCTGTTTGTAAGATAACTCGAACTCTCCCGCCATCTAGCTTTAAAATTAATTAGGAGTATTCGCTAGGTCACATGACCATGAATGATAAAATTACTTCCTTGAAGTGACCATCGCATGTTCCCTTCATTAACAGCCTTGTGGAAGGGCCCTTCGTGAAGGTATTCAGTTGTTTGCTTTCGTTTGGAACACCCCTACAAATGGCATCCCCTTCTCAAAGTGCCCTTTCAAGGGTGTAAAAATGCAGTTTGGAATTTGCCCAATAAATAGGGAGCAAACAAGGCAGGTAATGAAGGAGGACAGGTGGGGCAAATTAACCAATAAACAGGTAACAAGATAAGCGGGGTTAAGACAATTGACAGGACAGAACATGGCACAAGGAAAATGACAAGTCATGTGCTCAAACAAAACAAGACATGAACACACAGCTAATGAGAACACTCATAAGCTGCATGTTCACACAAAACGTGACATGAATGCTACACCAAACACAACAACACATGCGGACAGAAGAGCGTACAGCCGAGCTAACTCAAAACCGCACGCTCACACAACAAGACAGAGCGCATGAGAACAAGCTCATTCAGTGCTCACATAACAGAAGAAAGGCACACGGAGCAGGACAGCCTGAATTCCGACACAGAACCAAAACCAAACTAGACTGAAGTGCTGGGATCCGAACAGCATACACTGCACACAAGACTCATGTGGACAGAAGAGCATAAGCTATAGTCCGAGCCAACTCGAAACCACACGCTCACCATGACAGGACAAGACAAGATGATAGCAGTGCCATAGCTCTGTCACAAAACCAAATTAATACACAGACCGAAGTGAAAATAAAATAAAAAAAAGAAAATAGTAACAAAGCAAATAAAAAAACTGTAATATTTGAAAAAAATATTTATAAATTGTATATATATATAAAAATGAAACATGCTTTACTTGTTTGTCTGCTTTGTTTAGTTTTTACTCAAAACATTGTCTTCTTCAAGTCAATTTGTGTATTGTTGTGTATTAAAATAATACTAATAATAATCATAAAATAATCAACATTCAGCACTGGAGTTTTTCAGAGATATAAGAATGTTTGCCTCACCAATTAATACTTAAGAAAAAAATGTGTATTATGAAATATAATTTTTTATTCTTAATTTTTGAATTCCATCAATTCACCAGACAGTTCATCCAGTAAAGAAAGGAAACAAGTCAAACTGGTTTGATGTGAGATATGAAGAAGTGTGAAGAATGACAGTCAATCATCTATACACACAATCACACAAAGACTTCCACCCACAGCCTTAAGAAATCAAATGAAGACAAAAGAAGACATTCAATCTCTCAAGATCTCAGCAGAGAAGGATTAAACTACTTCAAACAGCATTACAGCTTCACTTATGACAGAAATAGAGTCAATTATTAATATGTCTACAAAAGTTCTTATTGAGAATTAAACTAGGCATAAAAGTAAAAATCAAAGGTTATGATGGGACACTTAAAATGGTAATTAATGGGGCCAATTTTTGGAGGATTTACTGTAAAGCAGAAATGTGAAGCTGAACATTTTATGAATAAGCTACATGACTTAAAATTTGAAAACATTTTATAACAGTAAGCGTTGTACACTGTGTAGAGACGTGAGAATGAGAAGAATGACAGTCAGTCATGTCAACACGCACTCGCTCTGATCTGGTTTGTTTTTCACAAAGATTCTTAGGAAACAGTGCTTTTATTTGTATTTTTAGAAAATAAACAAAAATTAGTTAATTAATAGATAAATAAATTAGGCTTTGTTTTTTTTTGTTGTTATGTAGAAAATGGACAATCAGCCTGAATATTTGATTTCCAAATGAAGGACATAAATGCCCCTTTCCTTTGATTAGTCATGCAGAAATGAGCCCGTGGTGTCATCAGTTCTTCCTCAGGTCTGTGCGACAGAATAAGAGTCTTCCACTGTTATAGTTTCCAGACACTTAAGCTATTCAACATTGTAGATGCAATTACAGTTTATTTGGAAAGGTACAGATAATGACATCATTATGAATAACGATGAACACTAGTTACACAGTCACTCCATGTGCTAGATAACAGGTGAGTCATTTTAAAGGGGTGGTTCATTGCGATTTCACTTTTTTAACTTTAGTTAGTGTGTAATGTTGCTGCTTGAGCATAAACAGTATCTGCAAAGTTACAGCGCTGAAAGTTCAATGCAAACAGAGATATTGTCTTTTAAAGTTAAGGCAGTTTAATGCCTACAAAAAAGACCGGTTTGGACTACAACGAGCTTCTTCCCAGGTTGGTGACATCATAAACCCTCTAATTAACATAAACATTGCCCCCAGTATGAAGGTAAAATAATGCCATAAAGAATCGCATGTGCAAGGAAAGATTTGTGGAAGTGTACACAAGATTGTAAGCGTAAATTAAATTTGCATGCGCAAGCTTAGATTTGTAAAGGTGTAAATCGCGTTTCAAGTGCAAGAAAAAATGATTTGCAGCATTTTACTGTAATTCGTAACTGCAATTCATGAACTGTGAAACTGCAGTTTCATGTTACGGCAAAATAAATAAGATCTCTATTCTTTTGACTTCCATTTTTCCGCGCTTACACTTTTGGCACGTTTTTTTTCGCCGAAATTCGGCCAAAAGCATTGCAAGACTGAACAGTGATTTGCAAATAACAGTTTAAAGAACTGCATGCAAACGGATCTGTATGTGTAAAAAACAAACTGTTGCAAATGTCTAAATGACTTGTGTACGTAGGTCCCGAAATAACCCGATTTGTACAGTTCCGTCTTTCTTTTAGCTGCGCTTACAGTTTTGGCACGATTCTCTCACTCACTGAGTTTTGCAAGCGTGAGGAGGAGGGTGGGTCCTTCTTCTTGTAGCCAATCAAATGAGCTTCTCGCTGACTCTCAATTTACTCTATTCTGATTGGTTCAGTAAACACACCAGACGCCAAGACATTTATCTTCATTTAGGTCAGCATCATTCTCGCAATGGTATTGGAATGGTACTTTTAAGGCACAAATACATTGAAATAAAAATAAATAATAATAATTAAAACATCATCCTTTATACATTATTACATTTAATTTATGCTTACAATCTTGTGTAAAATTCCACAAATCTTTCCTTGCACATGCGATTCTTTATGGCAAAATTTTATTTTCAGACCCCGGGAACGCAACAAAGTGGGCGAGGCCATGGAAGCAGAAGAATTGTCTATACCGTACACGAGCAGCGTGACACGACACATCAAATGATAATAAAACCCATTATATTTAGTGATATTGTCTACACTTCGGCTACAATCAATGCAAAAATCGAGTGGTCTGCCATGAATGATGTTGGTTCAGCACACTACGGAAAGCACGAAGTGTCTGACCTGACGGCCGTCGCTGTACTCCTCCCCCACCTGCAACCGGCAGATCTCGCCGTTTCTTTCCCTGGAAAGATGCACATGAATATTTTGTATATTTCCAACAAATCTTTCAACTTCAACGAAATTACCTACTTTTGATATTTTTACCAAATGCCACTGGACAAATTTCTCTTTGACATAATGGGAGAATAATTCAGTTGGGAGGCAGATCTAATAAGCAAGTGTATTTCCCTTCACAAGCCCACATTAACTTAACTGAGTAATTATTGTGGCTCAGTGACATGTGATATATGTCATCCTTTCTTATACAGTGTGCTAAATTAAATATAAATTTGGGTCTACAAAAACAATTAGATATGCCTAACCTGTGAATCGTGATAGGCAATATGATTTTTTTTTTTTTTTTTTTAAATGTAACCCCTTGATAGTTAACAAAAAAAAAGGCTTTGGGAGTGGATGATGTAGTTTAATGCAGTTATAAATCCCCTATTTTTCAAGATATATTGCAAAAACTGCACACCAGCCTGTGTCGTGTCTCTGTCTTCAACAATATACTGATAGGCAAAATGATTTTGTCAAGTTTTTAATGTTGTTTATATGCCTATGTAGTGTTTTTAATATGCTTTAAGAGAAACCATGTGCAAATTCATAAGTCAGCACCATTGCTGAGTATTTTATGTTTGAAACTGCAGTAAACCAAAAACCCGCGGTTTGAAATCGGTGGTGTTTGTGACGTCACAGACTACCTTGTAACCAATCACAACAACGTGCCGGCAGGCTTTACCATATCATTAACTATGACTGCTCTGAAGCAGGAAAGTCTCGAGAGAAGCCAGGTTATCCCGGTATATTTTCTGTTGATATGTATAATTGTGTAGATTTAGCAATATAGCGAGTCTATTACGATGTTATAATGAACTATATGCGTTCTCCACTGACGTTCTGAGTTGTTCAAAGTGTTTGTAAGGATACTGATTGTTAGAAGGCAGCTGTCTGACTCTGAGATGAAGAACGGGAATGGTGTGTGTAACATTAGCACACATTATTAGCTGTTTGATAACGTAGTCAAGCGAAAGGCTAATCATATTAATTCATATTAATTAATGACAGAACCGTCGCAAGGGCTGTGCCAAGTGTGCGAGCGCATAGGGGCTCGCGCCAAAATGACAGCTGACTTTAAGTAAAGCCAATAAAGTTCATGTTTTTGTCCTTCAAAATATTTTAATACTATAAAACATAGCTAAACAATATTGCTCTGAGCGTGTGCGTGTGACCGTGATTCATGTGCATATGTCAGTCAGTGTGGACTCGCACGTCAAGTTCTGAGAGAGATATTCAGTCCATTATTTATAAATTCTGATTTTGGCCGCGTCTGGAATGAATCAAACCATAGTTCTCTTTCAAACATTTGCTCAGTATCTCACAATGGGGGAACGCCTCTGGGCGTGACAGATCCTGGAAGCACCAATTACACCACGTCTATCAGTTGACAGACCAATCACAACAGTGATGTGGGAGTCCCTCCTCCCTAATATATACCGCTGCCATTGGTCCCTACTTCATTCTCGATCTCTTCCCCGTAAAGATCAAATTGGAAGCTATCCTTCAGCAGGACCTGTCTTTAAAATAGTTGCTTAACTGTTCTGAGACTAGCCGTCAAGGTACGTCACCGAACGCAGCTGTTTTTGCTAGCGGGTCTTTTCACTATAGCAGTGATTATTTGCTTCAGGTATACTAAGAAAATTAACGCGTTACGGCAAATTATCTTAGATATTCGCTGTGGTGAGCTTATTATTATTTTAGTATGGCAACTGCTAGTTCTGCAAGCAGCGGACCGAAATCGGAGGCGAAACCGTGCGCGTGCGGGTCAATGATTTCAGGCAAGGATCCTCATCCTTTATGCATCGTATGCCTGGGGGTGAGACACGCTCAGGCAGCCCTCGTGAACCCCGAATGTTGTCCTCACTGTTCTCTCTTCCCATCAAGGGTGCTAGAGAGAAGAGTGCGGGTCGCGGCCCCTCGGCTTCACAGTCTGGCACAGAAACTGATCGTGTGGGGCGTGAAGCATTTTCATTCACTACGGGCAACGCATGTTCCGGGAATAATGAATGTGGGAGCGGATCTCCTGTCCAGAGGAAATCTGCTGTATGGAGAATGGACTCTCCACCCTCACGTAGTGAGCCAGTTGTGGGAGAGGTTCGGCCGAGCTGCCGTAGATCTCTTCGCCTCGCACGAAAACACTCATTGCCCTCTATTCTTCTCTCTGGCGAGAGACGGTGCACATATGGGTGTGGATGCTCTGGCACACCCGTGGCCAAATGCACTACTTTACGCGTTTCCTCCACTGAGTCTGATCATACCAACATTACAAAGAGTAAGGGAATGCGGTCACTCAGTTATACTAATCGCCCCGAATTGGCCAGGGAAGTTGTGGCTGAAGGAGATAATTCAACTTCTGTGCGGCCAGCCCTGGCCGCTCCCGTTGCGCAGGGACCTCCTCTCTCAAGCGCACGGAGAGATTTTTCACCCAGCCCCAAACAAAGTGGCTCTCTGGGCCTGGCCCGTGAGAGGTTAAACTTAAGTGTTACGGGTTTGCCTTTGAGGGTGATTGAGACTATTCAGAATGCACGAGCAGCTTCAACGCGCTCTGTATATGATCGGAAGTGGAGAGTGTTTGAGCAATGGTGCGCTAGCAGACACATCGTCCCTTTTCTCTGTTCTGTCACGGATATGTTATGTTTTCTGCAGGAACTTTTGGATAAGGACAGAGCCTTTTCAACTGTTAAGGTTTATCTTGCCGCAATTTCTGCGTGTCATGTAGGGATTGACAAAAATACTATAGGTCAACACCCGCTTGTTTGCAGGTTTATGAGAGGCGCGCGGCATTTGCACAGGGTTTCAAAGCCACTGATTCCGCCGTGGGATCTGTCTGTGGTCCTTAATGCACTATCTCAGCCCCCTTTTGAGCCTATAGGCAGTACTGAATTAAAGCTCCTTTCGCTAAAGGCTGCTTTATTATTGGCTCTTTTGACCGCAAAGCGGGTTAGTGAACTTCACGCTTTATCGGTTCATAACTCCTGTATGCAGTTCGCTATGGATTACTCGAGAGTAACTCTGAAAACTAATCCAGCGTTTGTGCCTAAGGTGAGCGAGTCAGCTCTCGCTTGTAAACAGGTGGATTTACTGGCTTTCCATCCGCAGCCTTTTTCCTCGTCAGAGGATGAGCGGCTTCATTGCCTGTGCCCTGTCCGTGCGTTGCGTCACTATGTGGACAGAACAAAAGCACTAAGGAACAGTAATCAGTTATTTGTTTCTTGGGCGGATTCTCATAAGGGTAAACCTATTTCATGTCAGCGCCTGTCCCACTGGGCAGTGGAAGCTATTATAGTAAGTTATAATAGCATGGGTCTCTGTCCTCCGGATGGGCTGAATGCTCATTCTACCAGAGGTATGGCCACCACATGGGCACTGTTTAAGGGCGTTTCAGTTCAGGACATTTGTGCAGCAGCGAGTTGGCATCGCCTCACACATTTGTCCGATTTTCTAGACTGGATGTCACTGAGCCATCGCTGGCTCATTCCGTCCTAAGTGTACAGGTGCTGGTCATATAATTAGAATATCATCAAAAAGTTGATTTATTTCAATAATTCCATTCAAAAAGTGAAACTTGTATATTATATTCATTCATTACACACAGACTGATATATTTCAAATGTTTATTTCTTTTAATTTTGATGATTATAACTGACAACTAAGGAAAATCCCAAATTCAGTATCTCAGAAAAATAGAATATTACTTAAGACCAATACAAAGAAAGGATTTTTAGAAATCTTGGCCAACTGAAAAGTATGAACATGAAAAGTATGAGCATGTACAGCACTCAATACTTAGTTGGGGCTCCTTTTGCCTGAATTACTGCAGCAATGCGGCGTGGCATGGAGTCGATCAGTCTGTGGCACTGCTCAGGTGTTATAAGAGCCCAGGTTGCTCTAAAAGTGGCCTTCAGCTCTTCTGCATTGTTGGGTCTGGCATATCGCATCTTCCTCTTCACAATACCCCATAGATTTTCTATGGGGGTAAGGTCAGGCGAGTTTGCTGGCCAATTAAGAACAGGGATACCATGGTCCTTAAACCAGGTACTGGTAGCTTTGGCACTGTGTGCAGGTGCCAAGTCCTGTTGGAAAATGAAATCTGCATCTCTATAAAGTTGGTCAGCAGCAGGAAGCATGAAGTGCTCTAAAACTTCCTGGTATACGGCTGCATTGACCTTGGACCTCAGAAAACACAGTGGACCAACACCAGCAGATGACATGGCACCCCAAACCATCACTGACTGTGGAAACTTTACACTGGACCTCAAGCAACGTGGATTGTGTGCTTCTCCTCTCTTCCTTCAGACTCTGGGACCCTGATTTCCAAAGGAAATGCAAAATTTACTTTCATCAGAGAACATAACTTTGGACCACTCAGCAGCAGTCCAGTCCTTTTTGTCTTTAGCCCAGGTGAGACGCTTCTGATGCTGTCTGTTGTTCAAGAGTGGCTTGACACAAGGAATGCGACAGCTGAAACCCATGTCTTGCATATGTCTGTGCGTAGTGGTTCTTGAAGCACTGACTCCAGCTGCAGTCCACTCTTTATGAATCTCCCCCACATTTTTGAATGGGTTTTGTTTCACAATCCTCTCCAGGGTGTGGTTATCCCTATTGCTTGTACACTTTTTTCTACCACATCTTTTCCTTCCCTTCGCCTCTCTATTAATGTGCTTGGATACAGAGCTCTGTGAACAGCCAGCCTCTTTTGCAATGACCTTTTGTGTCTTGCCCTCCTTGTGCAAGGTGTCAATGGTCATCTTTTGGACAACTGTCAAGTCAGCAGTCTTCCCCATGATTGTGTAGCCTACAGAACTAGACTGAGAGACCATTTAAAGGCCTTTGCAGGTGTTTTGAGTTAATTAGCTGATTAGAGTGTGGCACCAGGTGTCTTCAATATTGAACCTTTTCACAATATTCTAATTTTCTGAGATACTGAATTTGGGATTTTCCTTAGTTGTCAGTTATAATCATCAAAATTAAAAGAAATAAACATTTGAAATATATCAGTCTGTGTGTAATGAATGAATATAATATACAAGTTTTACTTTTTGAATGGAATTAGTGAAATAAATCAACTTTTTGATGATATTCTAATTATATGACCAGCACCTGTATATATATAAAAAAACACTCTTTGAGGTGTTTTTCGATTTTTGTTCACATACATCCCTGTTATATTTGTGAATAGTTACGGGTGTTGTGATATGTTATAGCCTACATCACTGAGTTGGTTGACATGCCTGCTTCGGACAGCATATCTACAATATGGGAGTTGTCTATATCCCATTGTGAGATACTGAGCGAATGTTTGAAAGAGAACTTTAGGTTACTTACGTAACCCCGGTTCTCTGATAACATGAGTGAAGTATCTCACCACACTTCCCTCCTTCCAGTGCACGGAGAAGAGATATGCTAAGAATGAAGTAGGGACCAATGGCAGCGGTATATATTAGGGAGGAGGGACTCCTACATCACTGTCGTGATTGGTCTGTCAACTGACAGACGTGGTGTAATTGGTGCTTCCAGGATCTGTCACGCCCAGAGGCGTTCCCCCATTGTGAGATACTTCACTCATGTTATCAGAGAACCGGGGTTACGTAAGTAACCTAAAGATATTATCCTACCTGATAAGTTCAAGTAAATACGCTGGAAATCTGTGCTCATTCAAGATAGTTGAATTTCATTGCATTTATTTCATGTACGGAGAAGGCACGCCTGCAGGATTTCATCTGAATGTTTTTTTAAATCTGAAAACTCCAAAAAGCAACGAAATTGTCGAACATCCATTTGGCGCATGTTCACAGAGGAAAACGGCTGCTTGTTCTCTCGATACTGTCTGTTTTACTGAGAAATCGCTTCAGGTGATTCAGTGAGAGAGCAGTCGTTAACGAATGCCAGTGGATTCAGACCGTGGATTCAGCAACAGTATACTCTCTCTGAGCTGGCGTGAGCAAGTGGAGGCGGGGCTAATTTGCATATTCATTGATCTGTGTATATTAAATGAGGCAAGGGTATAGAGTTACATTCAAGCTATTTTAAGGCGTAAAGAAATTTTTTTTCACTTTTTTCACTTTTTTTTTAAATATGTCATTTTGGTGATCAAAGATGAGTTTTAAAGGATAAAATAATTGACTACAGGGGGACCTTAAAGAAAAGATGTAGTAACTACTATTGTCCACTAGAGAATAATGATTAGTGAAATAATTGAGAAAGGAGCCATTTTACAAATGAGAGAGAGCAGAGATAAAAGACTGTTGATTCAGAGTACATATATTTTAAAAAAGAGTAATAGAGTGTGAAGAAAGAGTTTTAAATTCTTTTGTGGTGGAATCCAGGGGAAGAAACATCTTTTCATACTTTTATTTCGAGGAACTCCGGTGAGTGTTTTGTTCCTCCATTGTTGCTCTGTAATCAGTCATATGTGTTCAATTAATGGTTTACGGTAAGAAATATGATTAATAATTACCTGATGATGAGTGTGACGAGCAGGGAGGGCATGAGCCATGAGTGAACGGCACAAGGCCGGTGGCACTTCCTTCTTCCCGTGAAAATACGAACTTTGTTACATTGGTGCCGAAGCCCGGGAAGAAGGAGGGACATGCTGTCGGAGAGCCCTCACTGCTGAGGGGGATCACGGTGCTGTGGAGGTCAGGCAGCGTGGAAGAGTGAAGACCGCGGGTGGCTATCCGAGGCGGTGGTGCTGGAGCGATTGAGCTATAGGTGGGACGGAGAGCTCGCTGCCATCCTCCTGGGACGAGGTGGGGAGGCTACCATCCAAGAGGGAGTGAAGGAGAAAGAGCAAAGAATTTTCTTTTATTAGTCATACCAAACAGGCCTGTATTTCCTCTTAGTTTTGTGGACTATATTTGCAAACTTTTGAACTACTTTCAAATGATGGTACCAAGGTAAACCATTTTCTTCTTTGACAAGTTGAAATTGCTGTCTCAAATCCTCCTTACGAACTTAGACATTAACTCTGCTGTCATGCTACTGTGCCCAATCAAGCTGATCAACTGCAGAAGCTACTGAGCCAAAATAAAGCTTTATTTCTAAGCTTTACTATAGTTTGTATACAGCGCGCAAGGTTTATGCGCATGCTCCAAGTCTTATTCGCTGTTTTAAGTGTATCTCTGTGGCAGAATTACAGCGCCACATACTGGTCTGGCATGTATAGTACATCGTTTTGAGTCGTTTCAGTGGTTTCATGTGGATGCAGATATTTCTTGAGACAAGGAAAAAAAAAGATTGGATAGGGTAAGCTGGCTTTGTGTGGATGTAGCCTTAGAGTGATACAACAGGTTACAAAAAGTCCTGATTTAAAAATATTTGTCAAATATATTTAAATTGCTGTTTACATATATTTGTTTGCCATCTTGTATGTCAAGTCAAGTCCAGTCATCTTTATTTATATGAAGTTTATTTAACTAAATTCGGGAGGCGCACATTCAGGTAAATCAACCAATCAGTGCAAGAGGAAGCCGGTATATAAAGCCGTCTCTCACCTCTATCCCGCGACAAGTTTCACAGCATTTGGCCCCGCCCACTTGCTGTCATGTCTGAGTTAGAGCTCTTCCCTTCGGATGATGATTCATTCGTCACCGCTGAGTCTCCATCTCAACCCGCTGTTCCAAGGAATGATCCTTCTCCAGCTGTCAACATCATGGAGCCCCCGTCCTCATATAGGGGACGGCGACTCACTAGATCTACTCCACGCACGCCAAGACGCTGAGGACTCCCCTCGCCCCTGCCGGTGAGACAACCACCATCTTCCTCTGCGTCTACCTCCACGTCCATCCAAACATCCCTGCCATAGGGAAATGGACTGTTAAAGGGCTGAGACAAGCCCTGATGAATTCAGATGTAAACTTCTCACGAAGATTAAATAAAGCAGAACTATACAATCTGTATGTCTCTCTGCAATCTACTCACCCTTCTCCTACAGCTTCCACTTCATCTGCTCGAGCGAGAAATGCCTGCCGGGCCCCCGACCTCGCGTCCAGCATCTTTCGGATCCTCCCCCTGCGTCACGCCGTCACAGGCCTTCAGCGAGCCTGGGCCGCGCCCCCAGAGCCCGTCACGGACGGGCTCCAATCACTCCCTGCTCAACTCTTCCCCGCAGCTCCTCCCACCACCGCACCGCACACTTCAACCACCTGCAATGCAAACTACACAACTTCTCAAACCCATCTTTTTCCTCCTACCTCTTACCCTTTTCCCTATCAGTATTTTCCAGCGCCAAGCGCTCACCCTAGCGTGAGGATGCCTCCGCTAGCGGCACAAGCGCTGACGTCATTTCTTCCCCTTCCCGTCCCCACCTCTTCACCTTTTCTCGCTCCTCCACCTGTCCCGGGAGTCGATTTTTGCGTGAGGATGCCTCCGCAAACGGCCGCAGCCCCGGCCCTCCTCCCCAATACTTCTCTGCATACTCGATCTCCCTTCTCTCTCTTCTCAGCAACACCACAACCAGCTCCTCCGAACGCTGTCGCCTCAGAACCTCCTTCAGTGGCGAACAATATCAGAGCACAAATCCTTGCAGGTGTGGACGTGGATTTGGGCTCTTTATTGTCCTTATTTCCTCCAACAGAGTCCAATCGCCAGGTGGACTGCGGCGATATTTCCGTAACTTTAAAAAACAATACACAGACCTCCTCACGCATACTGTCTTTGGCGGAATTTTGTATTGCTTTCAGTCGCTATACCGAAACAATATGCTCTGCTTTTCCCCATAGACGGCGCGAGCTGAATGATTATCTCTCCATCATAGCGGAGCTCGCGCTGTCCTATGGGGGTAGCCATTTCTATACATACCATAAACTCTTCTGCTAAATGCGCTGTTCGCGTTTCACAATGGAATCAGTGTCCTTATTGGGGAGCGTTGGACACCGATCTCCATAACAGAGTTTTCCTCGGATGCTGAAACATCTCATGTGCAATTTGCAGATCCGTTAACCATGCCACCACGACGTGCCCTCAAATTAATCCCTCAATTCCACCCTGCCCGGAACAGAACCCGATCGAATCTACTAGTTACGTTCCGCGACCCGCTAGGGAGGATCACGCTTTCAATAACAGAGTCACAAACGTAGCAGCAAACAGGCAAGTATGTAATAACTTCAACGAAGGGAAATGCCCAAGACAATGCTGCCGCTATCTTCATATCTGCAACTACTGTGGCGGCGCCCACGCCCGCACTGTATGTCCGGTTCTGAAATCTGTAAATAAAAGTGCAAAAAACTATCTTTCGACTGTGAATATTTCTTGCCTAGCTGATGAATTATCTCATCACCCCGATGTTAACTTTACAAATTATCTGTTGTCTGGTCTCAAACATGGTTTTAAACCTGGGGTAGAATGTCAGCCTACTCAGAATATCATCTGTGATAATCTTCAATCTGCTCTGGCAGAGCCCGAAGTAGTAGACAAACTAATCCAAAAGGAAATCGAATCAGGTTTCATGATCGGTCCATTCGAAACGCCCCCGTTCAAGCATTTTCGTATCAGCCCCATTGGTGTGGCTACCAGGAAATTTTTGGGGAAAAAACACATGATAATCGATCTATCAGCGCCTCACAACTCCCCGTTTCCAAGCATCAATAGTCTTATCCCACTCGAGGAATTTTCTCTTCATTACCACGATATCAAACAAGCAATAACAATGATTAAAATCATTGGCCGCGGCACATGGTTGGCAAAAGTAGACATCACATCAGCCTTCAAAGTAATGCCAATTCACCCGGATTCAAGGGATTTATTCAGCGTTCGCTGGCGCAATAAATTTTACTTTGCCGTGCGTTTAACCTTTGGTTGCAAAAGCAGCCCCAAAATTTTCTACACACTATCCAAAGCCATATGTTGGATTCTATCCAATAATTATGCAATTCCTTATATCCTTCATTTGCTTGATGATTTCTTGATCATTTCACCTCATGACACCATCCCTGCAGCGCATCTCCTTACGGTGCAAAATGTTTTTGCAGAGCTAGGGATTCCGACAGCTCAGGAGAAAACCATGGGTCCAACCACAACCATCGAGTTTCTGGAAATCAATTTAGTAAAGTTCCAGGCTTCACTGCCTAAGGAAAAAATCGATAGAATCATTTTGGTCGCGTCCAATCTACTAGACTGCATGAACTGTTCCAAACGCGAACTTCTCTCGCTGCTTGGCCACCTAAACTTTGCTATGCGCATAATTCCGCAAGGTTGCCCCTTCATCGCGCATCTCCTCACCCTACCGTCTTCAGTTCACGCGCTGGAAGACCAAATTCTTTTATCCTGCACGTGCAAAAATGAGTTAAGCTTATGGATAACTTTCCTTAACCAGTGGAATGGCTTAACTGTTTTCTATGACAACTGCATCTCTCTGCCCCTTGACATTAACCTGTTCACTGACGCTGCCCCCTCAAACGGTTTTGGGGGATTTTATCAAGGACGCTGGTTTGCATCTCCCTGGCCCCCCCAGCTTCTAGACACACCTCAGCCTCCTCGGCCCCTTTCGAGCTGTATCCGATCGTCGTCGCAGCCTCCCTATGGGGGAAAGAGTGGTCATCTAAAAGCATCCTGGTTCATTGCGACAACGAAGCCACCATGCACTGCATAAACAAAGGCCGTTCTCGCTCCCCCGCGTTAATGCCATTCATCAGGCGCCTCATTTGGATTTCTGCCTGTGATCAGTTTATTATAACTGCTAAACACATTCCAGGCTCCAAAAATCAAATCGCTGATTCTCTTTCCCGTTTCTCTTTTCAGAAATTCAAGACGCTGGCGCCAGAAGCGGATCCACTTCCAACCCCAGTCCCTCATTATTCTCAGCTGATCTTCCCATAAATCACCCGTTAAAATCCCTTCTGGACACTTCTATTAATACCATCCTCCAAGCAGTTTCACCTAGAATCCTCCAAACGTATTACACAGCATGGAAATCTTTCAAAACTTTTCACCTCTCTCACAACCTGCCGTTTCCAGATTTTTCTCTTCTATCCATTACGTCATTCATATCTCACCTTAATAGTGTAAAAGGCCTCCAAGCCGGGTCCATAAAAGGCTATCTAAGCAGCATTCAGTTTTTCCATAAATTAGCTTACGGTAAGCCCGCCTCTGCCATAAATAACTCTCAAACTTCCCTTCTCATCAAAGGAATTCAAAGAACCCATCCCAGCCGCCCAGATACCAGACAGACTATTGACATACTCACCAAATGCATTTCCACACTTCGTCTCGGCTACCATTCCATCAACACCGCCCGCACGCTAGAAGCAATGTTCATCCTGGCTTTCTTCGGTTTTCTTTGCTGCTCCAAATTAACAGTCACGTCTAACTTCAACACTAATAGCCACCCTTCAATTTCAGATTTACAGGTTGTAGATAACAAAACCATATCTTTGTTCATTAAACAAAGTAAAACTGATTGAGCAAAAAAGGGTCAGTTCATTTACGTTTTCAATCTGCCAACTCCCATTCAGCCGTACCACTCTCTCATAAATTACCTGCAGTGCAGACGTTCCTTAATCAAATCCTCTTTCGATCCACTCTTCGCCGACGACTCCAATCATCCAGCCACAAGATTTTGGTTCCAAAAGCATCTTAAAGCAGTTCTCATCCAGTCCGGTATCGCAGCAAATCAATTCTCAAGTCATTCTTTCCGTATCGGTGCAACAACCACAGCCGCCCAAAAAGGTCTTTCACAACAACAAATTCAAACCCTGGGTCGTTGGTCATCAGAAGATTTCAAAACCTACATCAGATCCAGCTGCTTCCACATCAGAAATGCACAACAAGCCCTAACCAATTAAATCGTTAATTCCCATCACCTGTACACCAGCCATTTTCAAATTAATTCTATTATCTTGCCGTATTCACGCCAGCTAAAACCAATCATTGTATTTCGTTTTAGACTTTGTTTATATATTTTACAACATTGCAGGCTCCTCCGTTCGCACACAGTGTGGGGTCCCCATTCGTCAGTCCCCCTTCCGAAGCGCCGGTCGAGCCCTCCCATTCAAATAGCAGTGAGAGCCTGCCTGATTCAGACGTCGTTGGACGCTCACGTTCGTGTTGCAGTGTGGGTTCCTCGTTCGTGGGCGGCAAAGGGTCTATTCCCGTGTTCCAGCCCCTTCGAACCCTCCCAACCGAATGCAGTGGGCGCCCTCTGTTTGACTGCAGGCGGGGCCTACCCGTCTGATACCGTGAGCAATTTCATCCAAAGCTCCCGTTGGACGCTGCGAGGGCCCTCCCGGTCGAATGGCTAAACTCGATCCCGAATCATGCTCGTACAATCTCGCGCCGTAAGCAAGAGCATACCGTTCAACTGCTGGCGAGGCTTACCCGTCCGATGCCGTTGAGCATTAAGCCCCCGTCGGATGCTGCGAGAGCCCTCCCAGTCGAACGGTCAAGCTCATTTTTTGCAAATACCTTCTCGTGCCCTTCACTTTTTTGGGGGGTTAATTTCACTTCGTTTTATCATTGCTGTCCTGCGTTTACTTGGCTTTTTTGGAGGAGTACTCTGGGTTCGGGCCAAATTCCGAGCTCGGAGCCCTCCCCTGGACAGCACGCCAAATACGCATAAATTACTATACAAATTACTTTATTTTGATTTCATGTAAACTCACGTGTAAACTCGTGAAATGAAGTTTATTTAACTAAATTCAGGAGGCGCATGTTCAAGTAAATCAACCAATCAGTGCAAGAGGAAGCCGGTATATAAAGCCGTCTCTCACCTCTATCCCGCGACAAGTTTCAAAGCATCCCTCCACCACCCCATCACCTCACTCTTGGCTGGTTTCTATCCCAGTTAAGGAGGGGGAGTACTCTGGGTTCGGGCCAAATTCCGCGCTCGGAGCCCTCCCCTGGACAGCACGCCAAATACGCATAAATTACTATACAAATTACTTTATTTTGATTTCATGTATGTGTAAACTCGTGAAATAGCTCTTTTTACAATGCAGATTGTGTCAAAGCAGCTTTACAGTGATAACTGGTAAAACATTTTGGCTGCACAGCAGCTCTTAAAGAAAATGGTGTCATTGTCCATCTTAAGTAAATTCAGTATTGATTCATTCTATTGTAAAAAAAAAAAAAAAAAATAGTTAATTTATCTATATATCAGCACTGGAGAAAACAGTAATGTCATCGTCCAGCTCAGTTCAGTTCGCATACAATGGTGTCAGTGCAGGCAGATCAAAACACTGTTGAATATCAAATATCAAGTGTCCCCAACTAAGCAAGCCAAAGGCGACAGCAGCAAGGAACCCAAACTCCAACAGGTGACATCAGGTGGCAAACAGGTGTTAAAATGGAGGAAAAAAAAAAACCTTGGGAGAAACCAGGCTCGGTCGGGGGACCAGTCCTCCAGTTCACTAACAGCGAACAGTGCGTGATTTTGATTCAGGCAACGTTACAGGTCATAAGTCCGATTTAGATTGCAACAGTCAAAATATTTATGCAGTTCCATCTAGTCAAAGATTGTATTCATCACGCCGGTATGGGACGGTTTGGTGGGAATCTGTGCCACTGGCTGTCGTGTCGATGAGGCGTTCACAGTGGATGATCTAGTTGACTTAATCTCTGCTGACACTTCAGGGCTGCGTTGTGGTCGTGTCTAGGCACAGGTCCTCCATCTGATCTGGATACGGCCCGGATCTGGCTGACTACGGTAAACCTCGGGATAAACAGAGAGACTAATAATAATAATAATAATAATAATAATAATAATTTTTATTTATATACCGCCTTTCCAGGGCTCAAGGACGCTTTACAATATACAATTATCAAGGAAGAGATAATACAAGTAGACAATGATGAAAAACAATAATGGACAGGGAAACATACAGAAGAATAGCATCAAGTACAAAAATACAAAACAGGACTTAAAGGACATAACATAACATTCAGAAAACTATTAGTAATAATGCAGAGCAATCAATTCATCAAATCAGAGGTATAACATTCAGAAAACAGGTGAGTTTTGAGTAATGATTTAAATTCAGAGATATTATTAACACAACAGAGTGAGCGGGGGAGAGAATTCCAGAGTTTGGGCGCAATAACACTAAATGATCTGCCGCCCATTGAAGAGAGGCGATGCCGAGGGACAACGAGAAGGCCAGAGTCAGAGGAACGTAGTGAGCGAGTCGGGTTGTAGGGGACGAGCATATTACAAAGATAAGTGGGGGCCAAGCCATGCAAAGATTTGAAAGTGAGCAGGAGAATTTTGAATTTAATACGGTAGGCAACAGGAAGCCAGTGGAGATCATATAAAATTGGGGTGATGTGAGCAGAACGCTTGGTATGGGTGAGTATTCTAGCAGCAGAGTTTTGAATGTATTGTAATCTGGAAATGGAGCTGGCAGGTAGACCAATGAAAAGGGCATTACAATAATCAAGGCGTGATGAGACAAATGCATGGATGACAGTTTCAGCATCTTTGGTACTGATAAAGGGACGGAGTTGGGCAATGCGACGTAGGTGAAAGAATGCAGATTTGGTAATAGAGGTAATATGAGACTGAAATGAAAGGGTGGAGTCAATGATTACACCTAAATTTTTAACAGTATTGGATGTTTTGATGTGAGAACCAGCAATCTCACAGGTGAAACTGGTAGAAATATTGCTGGTAAGTGAGGGAGTTCCAATGAAAATAATCTCAGTTTTGTCCATGTTGAGTTTCAGAAAATTTGAATTGAGCCAATCTTTTATGTCCTTCACACAAGCAGAGATTTTGTCTGTTTGGGGAGGTAGAGTAGGTGTGCAGATAGAGTATAATTGAATGTCATCAGCGTAAAAGTGATAGTTAAGACCATGACGTTGTAAAATCTGACCAAGTGGCATTATGTAGATTATGAATAATAAAGGCCAGAGAACGGATCCCTGGGGAACACCTCGCTGCAGGGGGACAGTAGGTGATCGAAAATCCTTAACTGAGATGTAGAATTGTCTGTCAGAGAGATAGGAAGAGAACCAAGAAAGAGCAGTACCAGAAATACCCAAATCAGAGAGACGAGAAACAAGTAATTCATGGGAGACGGTATTGAAGGCAGAGCTGAGGTCAAGTAGCAGAAGTATAGACAGAGAACCAGAGTCACCAGAAAGCAGTAGATCATTCACTACCTTTACAAGCGCAGTTTCAGTATTATGGAGGGGGCGAAAACCAGATTGAAAGGGATCAAAGAGATTATTTTCAACTAGAAAAGACTGAAGTTGGGAGGCAACAGTACTTTCCAGTAATTTAGCTATGAAGGGTAAATTTGAAATAGGACGGTAATTAGATAGAACTGAGGGGTCGAGGTTGGGTTTCTTGAGAACAGGGGTAACTGCAGCAGTTTTGAGTGGCAGAGGGAATGAAGCAGAGGTAAGAGATGTATTGATGAAGTGAGAAATAGGTGCAGAGATAAAAGAATGGCAAAGTTTCAGGAGAGAAGTAGGAGCAGGATCAAGTTGACAGGATGAAGAGTTGGATTTCAAGATCAACTTAGAGACAGAAGATGGGGTCACAAAGAAAAACAAGACAGAGTTTGACTGGATAGATTTGGTGAATAGTTGACCTTACGTATCAGTAGAGAAGCATTGGTGGACGGCATCGGTCTTTTCAAGCAAATAATCCAGAAAAGAACAGCAAAGCTCATTAGAAGCAAGGGCGTCTTGGGGTGGAGGTTTAGTAAGCTTATTTATTGTATTGAATAATGCTTTTGGCCTGTTACTTGATTTATTAATTGTGGCAGAGACAAAACTAGAGCGAGCCGAGATGAGAGCAGATTTGTATATTTTGAGATGATCAAGAAAAGCTAAATAATGTACAGTAAGACCAGTTTTTCTGTAGAGACGCTCAAGCCGTCTACCAGTAACCTTGAGAATATGGAGCTCAGGGGTATACCAAGGAGAAGAGTGGGAAGAAGGGACACTTCTGGTCTTAATAGGAGCATGCTGCTGTAAGATTTCAGAAACTACGGAGTGATAGTTAGATAATATCATGGAGGGAGAAGATATATCAAAGACATCAGAGAGGTTCGAAGAAACAATAGAGGTATAAAATGATGCAGTATCAATAGCTTTCAGATTGCGGTATGAAATAACAGTTTTAAGACATTTCTTACGCATAGGCAGACTTAAGCTAAAATCAAGAAGTTTGTGATCAGAGATACCAGTGTCAGAAGAAGAGATGGAACAGATATCAACCCTTGATGTACATATCAGATCAAGGATATGACCACGAGTATGGGTAGGAAAATGAACATGCTGAGTCAGATTAAAACATTCAAAAATAGACAGTAATTGATTAGTATTAGAGCAAAGAGTATCAACATGAATATTTAAGTCACCAAGCAGGAGAATGGGAAATGACAATGAACAGGCAAGGGTTAACAGTTCAGTGAGTTCAGAAAAAAAGTTGGACAGGGCTTTAGGAGGACGATAGAGCAAGATAATTATAAGAGAGTCAGCCTTCAATACCATATATTCAAATGAATTGGTATCATGAAAATTAAGTTGCGTGAGTCGGAGATTGTCCCGATAAATGACAGCGAGACCACCCCCTTTACCATGCAGTCGAGGTCGGGACAGATACTTATATCCTTCAGGTGCGAGAAGATTTAACTGCAGAAAATCACCCGGAACTTGCCAAGTTTCAGTGAGAAGAAAAATGTCAAGCTTATTGTCAGTGATAATTTCATTGAGATAAGGAGCTTTGTCCGATATTGATCGACAGTTCAGAAGCGCAAAATTATGATGCAGGGAATTCAAGTTAGCGGTACGTTGCTGGGCATCAGTGAGATAAATTAAAGAGCGATGTATAGTATTGCCGGAGGGTAATTGTCTGGGCATGGACGACAATCTATGGTTAGTCCAGATGCAAGGAAGGGTGTCAGGCTTAGAGCAAAAGGTACTCCTGAAGACACGCTGTGAACGGTGTATGTATCGTGGGCGCCGGAGAATCCCTAGACTCCGGCAGCATTCATACGTCACAGAATCAAGACGCGGGTGGCAATTCAAGGCCCTAAGCTGCGATGGTGAATATCCAATATCCATTATGGAAGTGAGATAAAAAATGAAGCAGATAAGAGAAGAAAAAAGAAAAACTTTTGCCCGAGGCATGTTAGTACTGGGCAAATGCGAGCCGATCACAGGTGAAAACCACGTTAGCCAGACCCTGAACGCCAGTTCACCAAAAACAGCAGACTAAATAGGAGACAACACACCCAGATAGCAAGCAATTAAACGAACAGCGCAACCGACTGAGAGAGCGGTAACTCACCCATCAGAAGAGCCGAACGTGGTGGAGACATTAACAGGTAGAGGGCTCGCAGCAGCCCGGTGGCAAGCTCACAGACAACAGGAGTTTGATAATGACAATAGTCCAGTTCAAAGATCAGCAGTGAGAAATGGAGTAATCCAGACAGAATACTGAAAAAAAATAATCCAACAGAACGGTGGAAAAACATGTAGCAAAACATACAAACAGTCCAGGTGCGAAGCGGCAGCACAGACGCGCACAGCGTTCTCGACCCGGAAGGCCCGAAATGGGGGCGTGGAAAAAGAGCGATGTATGTGAGAGTGAGTGAAAGTTAGTGTCGTTATACCACCAGCTAAATGTGTCTAATGTAAATGTGACTAATATTAGCGTAGATGCCATTCTTCTTCTGATGTAACGAGTACATCTGGTGTTATAGGAAGTGTTCCCGGTTCCGGCTGACCTAATTTATGCAGCCTAATAATCCTTTAACAGATTTGAAAGTATAAATTGATAATGTGTTATGTTTATGCCAGGTTAAAGAGATGCGTTTTTAGTCTAGATTTAAACTGACAGAGTGTGTCTGCTTCCCGAACAGTGATAGGAAGACTGCTCCAAAGTTTAGATGCCCAATAGGAGAAGGATCTACAACCTGCAGTTGATTTTAAACCATTAGTTCTTTGTAAGTAATTAGCAAGATTTTAAAATCTATACAATGTTTAACAGGAAGCCAATGCAGTGTTGACAGAACTGGGCTAATATGGCCATACTTCCAAGTTCTAGTAAGAACTCTAGCTGCTGCATTTTATATGAGCTGTAGTTTATTTATCAAGCAAGCGAACAACCACCCAGGAGGAGAGTGTTACTTTACTTTATACTTTATTTGTCCCTGTTAAAGGAAAATTGTCTTGGGTAATACAGGTAAAGCTGCACTGTACTGTGTTACAGTAATCTAGCCTTGAGGTCATGAACGCATGAACTAACTGTTCTGCATTTTTCATTGAGAGCATATGTTGTGGTTTAGATATATTTTTAAGATGGAAGAATGCGGTTTTACAGATGCTAGAAACATGGCCTTCAAATAAAAGATTGGTATCTAAGAGCACACCCAGGTTCCTAACTGACGACGAAGACTTAACAGAGCAGCCATCAAGTGTTAGACAGTATTCTAGGTTATTACGTGAAGAAGTTTTTGGTCCAAAACTTAGAGTCTCTGTTTTTTCTGAATTTAGTAGTAGGAAAGAGAGAGCTTTTCTTTTAAATCCTCTAACATTACATGTCTGTTTGGATGTAGATTTAACCAGGCTGAAATGAATGTATAATTATGAACTGTTAATAATAAAAATAAAGAACTGTTTCCTCTCCTGTTTCATGACAACGTGACATTTACAGGTATAAAATTTACTTTTTTGTAAGTTTGGATAGATGCTGAAATGTACAATATGGAAGTTTTGGAAACATTTACACATAAACATTCTGTCTTTATAGCTTAAAAACTTTAAAATATTTATGAATATTTTATATCATTAAAATGGTAAAAGGGCAATTATACAAATATCTTTTACACTTACACTTTTTTTATCCCTAAACCCAACCTCAAACCTAAACATAACCATTACATAGAGAATATAAAAAGAATACAACATAATGGACAGAAATGTGTAAGAAAATGACAATTTTAGTAACAGTACAGCATTAAAATTATATTTTGAGTACTAATTCCAGTCCTACCTCTAAACCTTCCCATAACCATTTCTTACCATATGTAGAGTTATAAAGAAAAACATAACAGAGAGACAAATGTAATCACAATAACTTATTTATTGCAAAAATGTCAAAAGAGGTACCAAAAGTAGTCCAAATGGTGATCCTCTCTGGCGGTATATAATAGTTTTGCATGAGGTTAATTGCTGAAAATGTTATCCCAATTCACTCCATGAAGACATGCATTTCTCATTCAAACCATCCGAAACAACCAGTCAGCCAATGAGCGTTTGTTATCACTGCCGTAAAACCTGTCGCAACGCGTGTGTCGCAGACACGAGTTTCTGAATTCATAACAAGCGCAGGATTTGACGTTTACAGTCGTTGCTGAGAATGGAGATGAAGATCACTGAATTTGGATCTGTTTCTTACGCTTGTGTGGATACTAAAGATTTGGATTACAGTGAACGAATAGAATTGATGACTTTTGTAAATTTACATTACTTTTTTTATGTATTTTATGGTTCTACTAGAAATACTCAATAAGTGGATAAAAGTTTGAATAGATTTATTTCATGCAAGACAAATTAATCAATTACCTTAAAGTAATTAGCTGTGGTTAATAATTGCGATATGGAGAAGCAAGCTATGCCTGAACTATGTGGTAAAGTTTAATAGGTGGAATATTCAAATGATAAAGGCCACGATAGGCAGAGTTGATAGAAATAGTAGTCGTACATACCTAGAGGCGTGCTAGGCCATGTTATGAGAAGATAGTGATAACCGTGTATGTGCCACAAAAGGCCATGTTGTTAGGAGAGCTAAGATTATGAGCAACCAGGTAATATGCATTTGCATGAAGAAGCCATTACTAGCTACCAAATGTAGGCTGTATAACTAACGGTAATGAGTATGACACTAAAGATTGAGTGAGCCGCTGTAGCGTTAGGGGCGGTGCCATGTTCGGTAGCTCTAGTGGGTCATTGACAGTTATATAGTGTTAGGGGCGTGGCCATGCTCGGGGGCTCCAGTGCGTCATCAAACCCCTGTTTTAGCTCCGCTAAAAAAATCCTGAACAAGAAATTGGTGAAAAACTCTTTAACTCTCTAACTTCACAATTCAGTACTACAGAGTTCACAGTTTTTGTAATGTGTTTCAACAATTACAATTTGTAACATTTATAATGTGTTTAGAAACAATTCTCAGAATTGACTTTACAGGGACTTTAAGCGATGAGTCAATAATGACTGTACATTATGTACATTATTTTCTATCTAGGACTTTTATTTTGTTGAGTCCTCGGGGAGGAGGATGTAATATGAAGGGGAGGTGCTAGAGTAGAGAGTGTTCAGGCATGAAGTGAGGTGTTGCTCTTTCCCAGTTCTAACACTCTGCTCAATAAAAGTTATTAGCCGTTAATATTTCAAGTCCATCGTCTTTATTGAAATCAACCCATGGACAGCTAAACTCCACGCCTTACAACCATATTTATTGGTGGCAGCGGTGGTTTTCGGCGTCTTTGGAGAAGTTGCTGTTGGACTGGTATGGTGACAAAGACGAAAATATATGATAATTGCTGCCTATTTTTAATATATGCTGGATCAGTTGTATGGGTTATTTCAGACTGAAACGCTTTTTGCTTAACATGCAGTGTTTTCAATTACATGGACTGTATTCTGACGGACTACATTTATAACTTTAGAGCAGCTTTATTGTTTTCACCATCGTGTGAGTTTTATTTTCATGTTTAGCTATTTGATTATTTCGTTTTATTTTGGTGAAAAAGAGTAAAATGAGATGCCTGCATCTCGACGATTCGAAGTTGGCACTTTGCCAGGATTTGACGGCACTCACATTTTCTGAAATGTGTGCGCGTTGCTTCCTCCTGTGGCGGACTTCAGTAACTGCACAGTAACTGTATAGATTTTAAAAACAAAAGGAGAAAGCATTGCAAATGAGACATAAAATAGACTTCTTTTATGTGTTCATCTACATTATTTGCATACTACAGAAATCACAGTATAAGCCTAACTGGCAGATAATCTTTATCAATAAAAGACTGGACTGAACTGGTACAACGCTGCATTGGCATCACTTTTCTTTTTTTTTCAAACATGGCAGAAGACAATGTAATAACCCCACAAGTGCACTTCAGAGCTGTTTTACCTCCAGACTTCACTGGGGATGGCAATGAAAGCTTTTCTCAATGGGCTCGTCGTTTTCAAGTATGCTGCAAGACCTCAGGTATGGACAAACCTCAGCTGGCCAAAGTACTTCCTTCAAGATTGGCAGGTGCTGCATTCAGTTATTGGGACAGTTTGTCAGATGACATAAAAGCTGATTACGACCGTACATGTAGCAAAATGGCTGCAGTTTTCGACCAAAAACAGCTACTAAGAACTTTTCAAACATACTTGAATGCCAGACCGCATCTGAGTAACGAGCCATTAGAACTGTATGCTGCTGAACTGACCCACCTTGTTCACCAAGCTTTCTCGGATTATGGACAATCTGCCATTAAAGGTGAAATTTTGCGACGTTTTATAGCTGGACTGGAACCTGCATTGCAAACTAAGCTGTACGAGTTTGGTGTTGTTGGTGTGAGAGGGCACGTTCCACAGCCACTGAGCCTTTTCCTCTGCCCCTCAGCCTGCCGTGGTACACAGCCTCACAACTGAGTCCGCCAATATGCTTGCAGCGCAGCTCAATGACCTCCATCTGAAAGTAGACAAACTTCAGTCCGTTGTTTCTATGCTGACACAGCCTAAGCCTCATCACACCAGTGCTGTCTCATCTCCTGAACGCCACTTTGCCCATCGTCGGAGATCACCTTCACTTGAGAGCGCTAAAGATGATCACTATATGCCATCTTCTTGCTATCAGCGTTTTACTGCATCTGATGACCCGTACTTCACAGGATGATCTCCTGTACGTTTCAGTATCAGCCACCGCAGACCACAAGGGAGCCCCAGGTCACTCAGCAGCAAAGCTATGACAGACCCTTATTCTATGAGAGTAGAGATACCCGCTTTAGACCTCAGCGAAGATATGCTGCATATGATGACTCAGTGACACCTCAACACATCTACAGACATCATTCGAAGGATGACGGCAGCCCAGGGGGGAACCGAGATCAACGGAGGGGTGAGCAGTATTATAGACATCACTCTCCAAGTCCACAACGACCCCATTCACGCCATGTACATTTTACCGAACATCACCGTTCGGGAAACGAATTGTAACTGGAGATGAGGGCCAATCTTCAGTTCGAATGTCAGTGGCCCATAGTGACAACAGAGTCACACCTGAGGACTCCACAGTTTGGACCCCATACATAAAAGGACTCATCGAGGACCAAGAAGTCAGTGTTTTCCTTGACACTGGTGCTGGTTTGTCACTCATTAGTGAAGCCTTGCACCAACGCATCCCTGCACTGAAACATCGCCCCTTACTGAAATGTTTCCAGGTGGCACACACACTGACAGGACATCAATTAGACATTTTAGGTTCATTAACTGTCACATTACACCTTGGGTCACACATTTTCAGTATGGACATGTATGTTGTAAGAGACTCTAGACAGGACGCCCTTCTTGGGTGGGACTTTTCAAAACACATGGTGCTTCAATTGACACAGCCTCTGGTGCTTTCATGTTCAAGAATGAAAAAATTTCTCTTTTCAGTTCCTCCCAAGCATTGATTAAGCATAGCATACACACATCCTCTACATCCCCTGTACGTCAGAGAGCATATCGTACATCTCCTGTCCTACGAGAGGAAATCCACAAACAAGTACAGAAACTTCTTGATGCTGACTTAATTGAGCCTAGCCATAGTCCATGGGCCTCCCCAGTGATACTTGTTCGTAAGAAGGATGGTTCTTACAGATTTTGTATCGATTACAGACGTTTAAACTCGATTACAATCAAAGATGCACACCCACTCCCACGTGTGGATGACAGTTTGGACGCCCTTTCTGGAGTCACCCTCTTTAGTACGTTAGATTTGTCAAGTGGCTATTGGCAGATTCAAATGGATGATGCTAGTAGGGAAAAAACTGCCTTTACTATGGGCGATTCCCTGTATCATTTTAAGGTCATGCCAATGGGCCTTACTAATGCCCCCCCCGACATTTCAGCGATTGATGGAGCTTGTTCTTCGTGGCCTCCATTGGTCCAAGACTTTGGTATATCTTGATGACATAATAGTCTTCAGTAAAACCTTTCAAGACCACATCCACGATCTCTCTAAAGTGTTTGGTAGATTGCAGCAAGCTGGTCTCAAACTCCATCCTCAAAAATGTCAGTTTTTCAAGCGATCTGTACTCTTTCTAGGACATGTGGTTTCAAAGGATGGCATTCAACCAGACCCCAAGGTGACTGAGAAAGTGTTGAACTGGCCTCGTCCAACTACACCTACAGAGGTTAGAGCTTTCATAGGCCTCTGTTCATACTATCGGCATCTTATCAAAAACTTTGCAGAAAAAGCAGCTCCCTTACACAGTCTGACGAGGAAACATGGCAAATTTACTTGGGGTGAACAATGTGAAGACACTTTTCAGTATTTTCAGAATGCTTTATCTTCCCCTCCTATCCTCACCCTGATTTCAGCAAGTCTTTTATTCTATATACGGATGCATCTCACCACGCAATTGGCTCCATTCTTGCACAACAACAACAGAGAAGGTAGTTGAAAAGGTAGTAGCCTATGCCAGTCATGTGCTAAGAGCAACAGAGTGCAACTGGTCCACCTTTGACAGAGAATGGTGGGCTACTGTTTGGTCCGTTAGACATTTCTCACACTACTTGCAAGGGTGCCCCTTTGTGATTGTTACAAATCATCGCCCCTTGTGAGGTTTAAAGAAAATGCCTATCGATTGAGATCCAACAGGACACAGGGCCCGTTGGGCATTGGAGCTTGATGTGTACAATTGGATCATAAAACACAGGACTGGCGCAAAGCACACAAATGCAGACTCACTGTCTAGATGCCCAAGTTGAAGCGATGCCATTCCTCAGCCTACTTCTGATATCTCAATGACAGGCAAGCCAGAACCTTCTGTAATCACAGCCCCTCTTACTGCTCATGCTGCCATAGACCTTTCCCAGTCTTTGTCAGTCGATATTGCACAGTGTCAAAAAGATGATGTCACACTGAGGACAGTGATTGAGTGGTTAAAGGATGGAAGGAGACCTCCATCTTGGGTTCTAAAGAAAGGTTCGGCAGAGCTCAAAGTATTTTGGCGACAGTTTGATAGGCTGCATTTGCAGAATGAGAAAATCTACCGTTTTCCCTGTAACAAACCAAAAGAGTCACCCACTCTTCATCTAGTCATTCCCAGCAAAGCTGTTCCCCAGGTGTTACAGTTTTTACATGGACATTCCACTGTAGGTCACCTTGGTCATAAAAAGACACTTGCAAGGGCCAGGGAGCATTTCTATTGGCCATACATTGTGAGAGACATAGAGAACTACTGCCAGCAGTGTGTTTCCTGCCAGTCTACATCTATGCCAGTTCCACATCGAGTAGCTCCCTTACAGACTATTCATGCCAATCGTCCTTTCGAAAAGGTGGCAGCTGACATTACGGAGCTTCCTGTGACACCATCAGGCCATAAATATGTCCTTGTTCTTCAAGACTATTTCACCAAGTATGTGAATTTGTACCCTATGAAGGACCAAAGAGCTGTAACGGTTGCACACTGTATTTTTGAGCAGTATGTTACAGAGCATGGTGTTCCTGAATGCCTTCATACAGATCAAAGCCATCAGTTTGAGGCAGATTTAATCAAGGAGTTGTGTTCCAAGTTAGGTGTCACAAAAACTAGGACTTCTCCTTATCATCCTGAGGGAGATGGTTTAATCGAAAGATTCAATCGCACCCTGAAAGACCATTTGAGTAAAAGTCTGTATCAGCAAACAGAACCATGGGATACCACGTTGAGGTCAATCCAGTTCTCTTACAATACCAGTGTACACAGCAGTACTGGATACACCCCTTTCTTCCTTGTTCATGGACGTGAAGCCAGACTGCCTGTTCATTTACTCTTTCCTTGTCCTGCTGAATCTTCCAGTGCCTCTGCTGGCACCCCAGCAGAGTATGCTAAGTCTGTCTACAGGAAACTACATATTGCATTCCAGTTCCATAAGGAGAATCAAAAACATGCTCATGTACAGCAAAAAAAAGCCAAATACACCACGTACAGTGTGGGAGACTTGGTTTGGCTGAATGATCCTGCACATTCCCGATGTAAACTGTTCAGCCTGCCGATGGTTATTCTGTACTGTATGATATTCAGCCAAAAGCTTTTCCAGAAAAGACACCCCAATTGGTACATCATAACCGTCTTAAACCCTACCTGGCTTCCACATATCAGCTGGGGCGAACAGTATCAGATGCATCGTCTCCCATTGCACAGCCTGTTGAAAAGGAAGTACCCTTTAGTACTTCTAATTCTTCTACACTTACTGCCCAAGAGAACTTGCCTTCTGTCGTTTTTACTGGAGGAGTCCCCAATCAGAGTTCAGCTAGGTCTTTGCTTTTGGGACAGCTCCCACTGAACTTAACTCAAAACACTGGACAGTTTAATGTCCCACAGTCTGGTGACACTGCAAGCTCAAAAGTGGACCGTCTTACCGCTATGGCTCCACATGCTGTTCTAGACTCTAGACCATTAGGTCGCAGGCCTGTCAGATTGCCTGCAAGGTTCAAAGACTATGTTGTGAAATAAATAAATAAAAAAAACTTTGCTTTATTTTTTGTTTTTTTTGTTTTTGAATGTCTCATGTGGAATACAGACCATATTGTTAATTGAAAATTGTGGTCGTGTTGCACCAACAATCTGCACATTGCTTTGTCTGGTTTATTCATGACATTGTTACTTTCTGTATGTCGAAAACGTGGACGTTTCTTTTCACATGGGGTAACTAATGTGAGGTTGCTTGTTTAATGTTCATTGTATTCTATTGTTTTTTTTTTTATTGTACATTATTTTCTATCAAGGACTTTTATTTTGGTGTTGAGTCCTCGGGAGGAGGATGTAATATGAAGGGGAGGTGCTAGAGTAGAGAGTTAATATTTCAAGTCCATCGTCTTTATTGAAATCAACCCATGGACAGCTAAACCCCACGCCTTACAACTATATTTCATTTAGGGCAGCAATAAGATGTATTAGGTGAAGAGCCCATACAAGCAGTATTATGTATAGAGCCACGATAGGCCACATTTTTAAAGCCATGATACCTCATTTTATGGGATAGAACGCATTACCCATGTTATGAGCGGGACCGCGATAGGTCATGTCAGGTGAAGACACAAGTTGTAATATGAGAAAAGCAGCAATACATGAACGAAAGAAATTATGCAATCTGCAGCAAAATTAGAAACCACGTTAGGTTATATGCAGGGCTTGACATTAACACCCGCCAACCTGCCAAATGCTGGTAGATTTCAACTGTGGTAAGACAGCCACTCCCACTAGCCACTTTGGTGGGTTGAATATAATTTCAGCCTACAGTCAAATGAATGGTAGCTAAGCTCGTTGTAGCACAAAATTACAATCACAATTCATTATTGATTAACTTGCAGTTAGTGAAGGTGGGATAGGTGGAATTGTGCTGAATGACACACAACAGAAGTGCTCTCTCGCGTGCGCTCTCTCTCTGTTGCGCGCAATCAGTTCTCCTTGCACCTGAATATAGTCAAATACACGCACACACCGATGTCAAAATGTCCATCATGTGGAGTATCTCGTATGGCTTAAGTGGACGTACACAGGTGGGTAAAAACTGGATATGTGTCAGTATATTATGTACATTCAGCAGCCCAATTAAATATCTGTATGTCATTAATGTTAATCAAACAACAGAAGATGTTAAATAAATGTTAAATAAACCTACTGTATCTGAAAAAAGAGTTTAGGCTATTTAATTTACTATTGTATTTGTAATTTGCTAATTTGCTTCTTTGTTCTTTTTATATAGCCTAACAAAAATAACTTATACAATTATAAAATCGATCATATTATGGTCATATTACCCACCCCTTGCCCACCCGTATATACCAGCTGATATACCATGTAGGCCTAATCTTGATTTAGGTGGTCAATCTGCATTTGAAAGTTTGAAAGGGTTTTAAATCTAGCTAATCAGGTAAAATGACTCAAAATCAAGTAATTTTAGCATGCCAAAGTCAACTTTAATCATATAAAATGTAATTTCCCAACAGCAAAATTGTGGCCAGTGAAAATGCTGAGTGGCTAGTAACTAGCCACAGTGGCTGGTGAGCAAAAAAGTTAATGTCAAGCCCTGGTTATATGAATGAAAGCAGCAAAGCACTATATTATAAGAATAGCCTTAATAGACTATTACGTTAAGCCTCGATAGGCAAAGCTGTGCTATTACAGATAAAAGAGAGTATATGAAAACATGGTAGATATACTAAGTAATGAAACCACCACCAGTAGCTCGAGATAGACATACCTTTAACGAAACTCGATAGTGTTTGCTGTGCATCGAGTAAAGTTTGATGATCGGATCTGAAGTAGGACTTGTAAGCCGTAGACATCCATCTGCCGAGCAGCTTGAAAGTGGAGTGATGAAATAGAATGTTGGGCCAAGGAGGCAAATTCAGCAGACCATGTCTCTGCCAAATGTAAAAGGGCAGACAAAGAGGGGGACACCTAGATTGCGTAAAACTTGTTTTAGCATATCTAGTATGGAGCTTTGCGAAGAAGGAAAAGAGAAAGGCTGTAATGGGATGCATTCGTTAACGCTTGCGACGGTAAAGGAGTGAGGAGAAGACATGTCAAAGATTGGACGCTTTTTCCCTGAATATTTGTGTGTAGCTATACCGATCGAATTTACTTGAAAAGGTGAAAAGGGAGGAGAAGTAAAAGGTCCGATGAGGTAACCCTTACTCAATTCTTTTGCAAGAAGACAGGAAACCGTTTTGGGTTCAAGTAAGGCAGACTGCAGATTGTTTGCTACATAGGAATCAGACAGTTGAGAAAGAACGCTGACCCGAAACTCTTGGGAAAGCCCAGAAATTAGATGGTCCACGAAGGATGCATCAGGGGTGAGAGGAAAGGTAACTAGATAGTGCTGCTATGTTAATTGAGGTTGAGGGGTGACCACTCAGAATTGTTTCCAAAGAGGCGCCTTTCTTCTTAACGCTGGTCTGTAGCTCCGTGGGCAAACGGATTTCGGGTGCGGGTCCTTGCAGAAAGGACTGTTCATGGTTGATCAGAACCACGGACAGCTGCTGGACCTCTGCTATTGCAAGTTTTGGGCCAGAAAGGTGCTGACCATGTGAGCTGCATACGATGCATATCAGGGCTCGTTGGCCGCCAAAATGTCAAACCAGTAGTTTGGTGTCAGTCACAGACCAATCCAATCGAGTATTGAATAGCATAATGAATGAAGCAGATTTTGCTGCGAATGATCTATGTACCACCGTAACATTGGATAAATTCTGCCATCATAGCTATGTAGAGGTCTAGTTCTTCCCTGCGATCGGGGAAAGCCTGACAGAGAATGTCTCGATAGATTCCGAAGGCAATAGCGAATTTGCAGAACGAGAGGTTGCGTTGCAGCCTGGGATCTGAAGTTTTAAGATATACTGCCACGTCGCCACAGTCAACCATTTGCCGGTTGTTTATTTGCGAAGGGAGCAGCAAGGCAGCCAGATTAATGTCATTTCCTAAGATAATGTCCAACAGAAGCAGCTGCAGGGGGAATGAAACGCCTACCGAAAACTTGAGCTGGTAAGGCTGTGGAAAGGTTGTAATGCGGCGTGGATGGTGGAGCGGGAGTATCTTGAGAAGAAATCTGATGCATGAATGGAGCTGCGGCTGGTGTGGTAGAAAACGTAGAAGCAGCCATAGAAGTACCAGAAAATCCAGGGTGAGTAGGAATTGCTTGGAATTAATTTGTTGATGTTGAAGGCAGGGATGATCCGGGTGTAAGGGTAGAAAAAGCAGCAAATGGGAGAGTAAGATCAAGCTTTTATATATGGTGACGCACTGTGATTGGCTAGATCTAATTTTTTAACAACGAATGATGTGGCAATAGAGTCTTCCTGTTAGAACCTATGCTAAAGCTTCCATTTCTATTGTCAGTCACAGCTCAGTACTATATTGAGAAAATGTCTTTTGTGTCCCACAGCAAACAAAATAGTTCCATTGCAAAAACCTGTAAGTCCATCTTACATGTTTTCTTTTGAATGAGCATTTTGTTTACCAGTCTCCTATGTTTAGTTAAGTATGGGAGAGATGCTGGAATCCTCTCCCAAAGAGCAGAAACCTTCCCCTCCAGGTCGCCCATCTCAGGATCGCGTCTTCCTCGATCTCTTGCCACCTGGCTTGGCCTGAGCGGGCCGGGCACCGTGTCTGCGACCGGCTCCCTGCTGTTTGGCGGGTGTAGGCTGCTGCTTCGCCGACTTAGCAGGGGCGGAGGACGACGCAGAGGGGCGCCCTCGGCGACGAGCGGGCTGAGGCTGTGCGGCCGGCGGCAGGGTGGAGGCAGCAGCGGACCGCCGGGGCAGGACATGTTTAATAGCCTCAGCCTGCTTCTGGGCGGCAGAGAACTGCTGGGCGAAGCTCTCTACCGCGTCGCCGAATAGGCCGACCTGAGATACGGGGGAGTCCAGGAACCGATACTTATCGGTTTCCCTCATATCAGCCAGGGTCAGCCAAAGGTGGTGCTGCTGGACCACAAGCGTGGCCATCGCCTGACCAACAGAACGTGTCGTCACCTTAGTCGCCCAGAGGGTGAGGTCCGTGGCAGCACGCAGCTCCCCAAGCAGCTGCTGGTCAAGACCTCCCTGGGGCATTACATTCAATGCTTTTGCCCGGTATACTTGCAAAAGGGCCATAGCATGCAGGGCGGAGGCAGCTTGTCCACAGGCTCTGTAAGCTTTCTCCGTCAATCCTGACGAGAATTTACAGGCCCGGGATGGGAGACACGGTTCACCCCGCCAGCCAGCGGCCGTTGGACACAGCTGCATCGCAACAGACCTCTCGACCGGGGGAATCCGCGTGTATCCCCTAGCCTCTCCACCATCCAGGGTGGCACGAACGCTATAGGGTGTCTGCCAAGACCTGGTCACCTCATCATGCACCTCTGGGAAGAAAGGCATCATCAAGCCGAGACGGGCCGGGACACGGTGGAGGATTCCAGACGAGCCTGACCTTCTCGGCAGCCCGGGAAAGCATAGCCGTCAACTCAGGTTCGGCCTCGGGCAACGCTACTGTCCCGGAGGGAGGTAACGCAGCCGAGTCTTCATCTCCTGAGGACTCTTGCTCACCTTCCGATGCCGCGTTCGACATACGGTCATCCACGGGTGCGCCGAAGGAAACGGATGGCCGCTCCGTAGAGGGACCAGCACACTCCAATGGCAGCACCACCAGCTGCAGTGATGTAGAGGGGGCAGGGGCCCGCGGAGCGGCCCTCGGCGGGGAAGCCCTGACCGTGATCCTCAGATCACCCTGCCTACACGCCGACGCACCGTTACCCCGGCCGAAGCCAGAGAAAATGGCGGAACGGGGCATAGAGGAGGGGACCCCCGCTCCCTGAGAACCAAGGAACGAGAGTCTCAATCTCAACACTGCAATAGTCATGTTCCCACAATGAGAACATGAATTATCCACAAAAGCAGCTTCAGCATGCTTAACACCCAGGCACGTGATGCAGCGATTGTGACCGTCAGCGGGGACCAATGAGCGACCGCATCCAATAATGCACAGACGAAATGACATATTGAAAAAGACGCAGGGTTCGTCTGTGAAGCTCTTTTAGAAGGGAAATGCTCAGCTCACTTGTGCCGAAGCACAGAGGGAGTGTCACGATGCACAACGGAGGAACCGGCCCAAATCGCAACAGACAAAAAGCTGGGAAGCTTGGGAAAATTTGCTGTAAAAACAGCAGTTGAGAGCTTATAGCTCAGGCTCCTCAGTGAGCTTGCAACCTCGCTGAAGTGCCTTGACACCAACACAAGATGCTGTCACTTCACAAAGGCTTGTAGTTACACTCTAAGTCTGAAAGCTGGAACACAAATGGTTGGCTCCGAAGCGAAAGACAGAGTCCGATTGCATCTGCTTCCCTATTTATACCACCTGGCTGGGGCGGTGCGCGTTATGCAAATATCGCACGCCAACTACATTGGCTTGTTTAAGTTCACTTGAAGCTGATAGGGCTCTCTAGCGATATCCCAATTCGTCGGTCACTACTGACGTACATCGAACGTGACCGACTGAAAGGGAACATAGTTAAACATCCGTTTCTGAGAGTACATAAAACAAAAAAAAACACTATTGTTGCTACTCGCGAAATCCTGTCATTGCCACTGTAACAAAGGACAAAACATGATAACAACTTGCAGCTTGGCAATTGAAAGCCAGCTCATACGCACACCGTCATTTATCTTGAAATCATTTGATTCGATTTGCGTCTTCTGATTGGTCCTTCTGTGGACTTAGAGGCTTTTGCTGACAAAGGGAAGTGGTATTTAGTGGTTTCTGCCACCAAACCGGTATTTCTGAATATGCTGATGCTGGGATTTAGCCGTTTGGAAGCAAAAGAATAGATGAACGTACACTATATGCAGAGATCATTCGCTCAATATCATTATCTCATTTTTGATGGAGGTGGCATTTAACGGCTTTTGCATGCTTGTTCACCTGCTGGAGCTTCATTTTGCTGTTTTGTGTGTAAAGCAGCGTTGACTTTCTTCAGAAAATGTAAAACTGCAGCGCTACATTTATGATTGTGAAGAATTGCTGTAATGATGGTGAAGCAGAAATCAGTGTGTAAATATTGTCTGGTGTTTATGTGCAGATCCCACAGATGAGTCTTTGTTTCTGTGTAGTTATTTATTAAACGCAGAAGAGTTACAAGACATAAAGAATACAGAAAGCTAATGTTAACAACATTTACCTTTGGCCTTTGTCTGTGTTGGTGTTCTTCTTTTCTCAACCTCTTTGATATGCAGCGCTGCAAAGTTTTGTAGGAGATTTAATCTCTTAGCCCTCATTCTTTCAGTTACATAACTTGTACGTATACATTCCATTTCATTTATCAAACACAGCTAGATCATGGCACCCATCTGTGGCCCCTAATGGTGTCTGAGGTAGAGGCTGGCCCTGACATTCTGCTAAACATCTCCTTTTGTGTTCCACTCAAGATAGAAAGTCATTCAGGTTTGGAACAACATGAGGGTGAGGAAACACTGATAAAACTATATTTTTTGGGGGGGGTAAACTATCACTTAAGGGTGCATCAGTTTCTCTACACATTGCAGCATTTATTGCATGTTCATTGAGTTTCTCTTGTGTTTCAATGCCTGTTGAATGACAGCTTTCAAACTTTTAAATGAGCTGTTTTTATAACAATTTCTAAGTTTTGAATGGTTTGTAATATGCTTGCCATTTTCAGTAATGATGTGGCATGCTTTTTTTTTTCTTTTTGAAAGATTACACAATTGCACACATTCTATTGACCATGTTTTTAGGTTTGTGGATGTCACTTTGGCCTTTAAAATGAGATTTCATGCTTGTCTTGCATTGTTAAAACTGAGAAGAAAAAAAACCCTCAATGTTTATGTTGTTTTTTAAAGTTGTAAATTAAGTACTTTGGTCTTGGTAATGCACCATATTGTCATGTTTGTTTGCTGTGTATGGTCATGTACCAGTAAAACACTATGTGCAGTTGTGTATTGTATTCAGTATTCAGTACTCTTTAATCACTTTGGTCTTGGTAATGCACCATATTGTGAGGTTTGTGTGTGTGTTGTCCCTGTAATGCACCAAAATGTCATATTTTGTGTATTGTAAAGTGGATGTCCTCATAAATTAGATCGGTTCCTACAAACCTTGATCATGTCCATGATAGACGCCTGCTTTCAAATGCTCCCATGTGTATCTGTGTAAGTGCTTGGTGAAGAGCATCACTGATGACTATTTACAATGTTTTTGAAGCGTTGATCATTGAAGCCAATCACAGACATATCCAATGAGTGTGTCAACACAACGGCCAATCAGAGGTGTTTACGAATCCGCTCAACAGCGCTCAAAGTGGCACATTTTACATGTGTAACTTATAGAACGTTTTTACTATTATAGCTCTCAAGGTTAACTAATGAAAAGTGTTGAATATAGCATTATATTTAGATCTAAGGCATGAAAGCAGTGATCTCGTCATTGCAACTCAATTTCTGCACACTAATGAATATTTCATTATAACTAACAGTGCAAACACAATGTAAATAAGAGATTTGTTAAATATAACAGGAGTTTTGGCCAGAGTCCAGAACTCAGTCACTAGCTGTGTGTCCATTACCCATCAAATTGTGCAAACTGAAAATACGCCCAATGGAAACTTTTGCAAAAACTCCTATATCGCAAAAAAGTTTTTACGCTCACATCAGGTAGTTTTTGAGGCAATTAGAAAAAGGAATATTTCGCAAAACTGCAATGGAAACAGTTTTTTTTTTTTTTTTTTAGCATTTTCAAAACACTTCTTCAAATCTTTTGTTTCGAATCAGTGATTGAGCGCCAAAGTCACGTGATTTCAGCAGTTTGGCAGTTTGACACGGGATCCTAACCACTGATTCGAAACAAAAGATTCGAAGCAGTGTTTTAAAATTGCCAATAACTAGATATTGTTGAAAATTCATTATTTTGTTTTTTTGGTGCACAAAAAGTATTCACGTTGCTTCATAACATTAAGGTTAAACCACTGAATTCACATAAACTGTTTTAAATACGTTTTTAGTAGCTTTCTGGACATTGAAAGTGTAAATGAACTTGCTGGCAATGGAGGCCTCATTGAGCCATCGGATTTCATCAAAAATATCTTAATTTGTGTTCTGAAGATGAACGAAGGTCTTATGGGTGTAGAACGACATGAGGGTGAATAATAAATGACAGAATTTTCATTTTTGGGTGAACTAACCCTTTAATGCAGTGGTCTCAAACTGCCAGCCCGCGGGCCATTTACAGCCCCCCCTCCCCTTCCATCCGGCCCGCAACTGATCTCAAAAATAAAACATAATCTGGCCTGTTAAATTATTATTATTATTATTATTCTCTAGTTGTCTCATACTATATTCCATATGCAAAGAAAAAGTCACCGTTCTATAAGGGGCCATTCATATATCGCTTCACATCCTTCTTTCCAAAACGCTTTCGCTCCCATGGCATCTGTCGTTGCTATGCAACCATGAACTGCGCTCTCCATGATGACGAGGATGAAAGTTGATTTCTAGTCCTTGCATTAGCTCTACAACTAGATATATTTATGGAGATGAGATATAAAAACCCGCCCTGTACAGCTATGATCAGCTGTTCGGCTGAGCTTTCGATGTTGTTACGGAAAGGCCGAAGCTCATCAGTTGGTCCTTGTCACATGACCTGCGGTGCGGTGCGCTTGCGACATTATGAAAAATGTATATGTTTTCATCTCGCCGCGTCGCTTCTATTATGAGTGTGCTTGCCTAAATTACAGTAAAGGCACTTGCGCAAGTCGCGAGCATTGATTTAAACCACCGAAACGCCTCCGATGCTACCAATAAACATTACCGATGCTCAAGCGGCATCTTGGACAAATGTGGCTCAGCTGTGTGAGCAGAAGCGCTGCCAGGTGTCTGGAAAGAAATAGAATAGTGTACAAATGCATTCAGGGATTGTATTTGTTCAGTACAGTGTTGTTCAGTGCAAGATTTTGATGTTATTTAAGCTAAAATAAAATAAGGGAAAGTATTTGCACTAACTGTTAAAAACTAATACTGATAACAATGATAGAGACACTGCTGTTTACATTTTTGTTAAGTATGGCAAAAATATTTTAGTTATGAAATTTGAATTCAATGAGAAATAATGCAAAAAAATTGCACTTTCTAGTGCTTGAATGTTAAAATGGCCCTCCTATGAGGTGTCAATCACATCAAGGCCCCCAGCCAATTTGAGTTTGAGACCCCTGCTTTAATGCTTGGATAACACGCCTACGTCTCATTCGATTAACGATAATGGCTTTTGTAGTGGTTGTGATATACTTAAACCTACTAACATCTATTGCCATGATTCTTGGAATTATCATGAGAGGGAAAAAAAGAAATTTTAGTTGCATAAATTCAGATAATAGAAATGTCATTTCGCAATAGTTTTTTATCGACATTTAGAAAATATTGCAAAAGTTGTGTGCACTTTTTTCGTTTTTCATTTTTTTCCAAACAAAATGAAAAACAAGAATTTGGCTTGATATTTCGTTTTTCGTTCAGGGGTAGAAAATGAATAAATAACTTGAATATTTGATCTCTACACGTGGGCAGGAATGAAACACCCCTTTCCGCTGATTGGTTGACCATACATTAAACCGTGCCATTACATTTTTTCTGTGCTTTCCTCCATGTTGTCATTGTAGTCTCCACTATGGTTTGCAGTGCTGCATAAGGGTGATCCAGTCGCACAAAGAAAGGAGTATGAATGTATGGTTTCCCCACTGACAAAGAGAGGAGAAAATAATGGTTGCTCAACCGAAAACATGGCTTTCAAATGAAAGATTGGTATCAAAGAGATACCAATCAAGTGACAGAACATCCATCAAGTGTCAGACAGTATTCTAGGTTATTACGTGCAGAAGTTTTTGGTCCAATAATTAGTGTGGCTGAGGGCCGTGAAAATGACGTGAGGCCAGTGGCACGATTGATAATAAGTGTCATCTGTGCACTACACCGTATCGCACGGAGGAGCTTGGAATCATAAAGGTGGTCATAAAGTCATAAAGCCAATCATAAAGACAGTCAAGGACGAGAGAGGACCAGGGGCCCGTTTCAATAAGGAGGTTCAGTCAATCTGAGTTAAAACTTGAACTCTAAGTTAACTTACCCTGAAATGAGAAACTCTGAGTTTTCTGTTTCAGAACAGCTGAATTGAGTTAGTTCAGTCGACTCTGAGTTAAAGGGTTAGTTCACCCAAAAATTTAAATAATGTCATATATTATTTACCCTCATGCTGTTCCACACCCGTAAGTCCTTCGTTAATCTTCGGAACACAAATTAAGATATTTTTGTTGAAATCTGATGGCTCAGTGAGGCCCTCCATAGCCAGCAATGACATTTCCTCTCTCAAGATCCATTAATGTACTAAAAACATATTTAAATCACTTCATGTGAGTACAGTGGTTCAATATTAATATTATAAAGCAACAAGAATATTTTTGGTGTGCCAAAAAACAAAATAACAACTTATTTAGTGATGGCTGAAGATTAACGAAGGTCTTATGGGTGTGGAACGGCATGAGGGTGAGTAATAAATGACAGAATTTTCATTTTTGGGTGAACTAACCCTTTAACTGTGCAAGCACCACGACTATTAAAAGCCATGATCAATGGAGCTCCGATAATATGATTCTCCATGGCAACAGCACCCAACAAAACGACTATAAAATACTTCAGAGTCAAAACAAGTTTAATTCTTATCATTGTTATGATATCAGAGGTAGCAACTGGCAGAACGGTAAGTTATTGAACTAATATTCCTTTTCATGATATCCCATGGGCAAAAAAATAGCCTAAATAAAAATAATAATAATTTAAGTGTATTTTTCTAATTTGGCAAATTATCTGCCAATGGGGTTTGAAAAATATGCCAGCGGCTATTTACACTAAGTGGAAATAACATTTTCTTAGCAATAGATGCTATTTACATTAAGCGCAAATAGCTGTAGATGCTATTTACACTTGAAAATAGTGATATATTTTTGTGGTGATGAACACGCAGGTTATCATCACGTGAACATCAGTTCAGTGTTATTGTGTATATTGATTTATTGTTTATTGTGTTATGATTTGATATGTGCATGAAGACAATGTCTAATGTTCAAACTGTTTTGTAGCCGAGTACAAGAATTGAACAGACTTTGAAGGTTTCATTTTTTTTAATTATTTTGCATATATGTTTGTTTTTTAATACATTTCAGAATATAATTTACCTGTCTGGTCCTTTGTTTAGGAGGGGAGTGTTACCCGAATTACTCTACGCTCGTTTGAGATGAGCAAAATCTGCGCAGAACCGATCACTGGTGATCACCGCGAGATGCATGCCGGTTAGAAATGTGTACGAGGGTGGGCAGCCTTGCTCTGATGTCATGCTGATGAATGTCAAAAACCTCTTGTGAGGTCAAGGCAGCCATGTCGGATTCTGCAGTCGGGTGCAGTTGCTCTCCACTGACTGCACTGATCAAAAGCACAATGGGAAATTACTTGCTGACGACACAGCTTAATGCTTATTGGTTTAAACAACCATGATGTATTGTATCTCTTTTAAAATGCTTGATTTTAAAACTCTAATATGTAGTGTCTGCACAGAATCAAGATCATCAAAACAACTTTAAATTAAAGAAAGCTTTTAACATTTGACCTCCTTCATATAACTCACAGACCATGGCTCCGGCAGGTCTGGGTCGGATTGCCCCATTGGCATCTTTGTTGCCTCATAGAAGCTAAGCAGAAGACATTCTCACCAGCTCCAGGGACTTCAAAAGAGTCACCTGTATCACCCCATGTTGGGCTAATGGCCATGTGGCCCACAGACTCTGGCCAAAACCCCAATACACATCACACACACACACACATACATACAGACAGACACACACACGCATGGAGACTGTATTTACATTTAGCCTCAAAATATGACTATGCCAAAGTGTATCCCTTTTTGTATTCAGTGTGTATGCATGCATGCCTCCATATTATATAAGCATAGTTATGACTGTAGTTGTGTTAGTTTTATCCTAAACTGTTTATATTCAAGTATAAGACTGTATCTGTCACAGTCTCCATCTGTCCTGGACTCCATTTCCCATCATCCTCCCTGGCCCTCACCTGCACTCACTCCACCATCAGCTAAGCACACACACCTGTTCCCCGTCAGCACCTCATCACCACAGATATTTAAGCACACCACTCACCTCCCTCAGTTGTCCGGTCTCGTTTATACATAGGACTCTCCTAGTTGATCTCCAAGACTTCTATTTTACTCCAGCGTGTTTCCCCAGTCTCCGTGCGTTATCATCTGTGTGTGTGTTCACCTACCTTCCTCGTGTGATCATTCCATCCACCATCATCATTTTTACAATGCAGATTGTGTCAAAGCAGCTTTACATTGACTTTACATTAACTGGTATATAATTTTGGCTGCACAGCAGCTCTTAAAGAATAGTGTCAATGCCGCCAGATCAAAGCACTGTTGAATATCAAATGTCAAGTGTCCCCAACTAAGCAAGCCAAAGGCGACAGCAGCAAGGAACCCAAACTCCAACAGGTGACATCAAATGGCAAACAGGTGGCAAATAGACTTCTGTGTTAAAATGGAGAAAAAAACCTTGGGAGAAACCAGGCTTAGTCGGGGGGCCAGTTCTCCTCTGGCGAACAGTGCTTTGTTACGATTCAGGTTGCTATCTTATGTCCGATAGGATCGCAACATTCAAAGTATTTATTCCAGTTCAGTCCAGTTGAGGATCGTATTCATCACACCGGTATGGACGGTTTGTTGAGGAGCTGTGCCACTGGCTGTCGTGTCGATGAGGCCTTCACAATGGATGATCTAGTTGACTCAATCTCTGCTGATACTTTAGGGCTGCGTTGTGGTCGTGTCAAGGCGCCAGTCCTCGGTCTCACCTGGATACGGCCCGGATCCGGCTGACTACGGTAAACCTCGGGATAAACAGAAAGACTAATATTAGCGTAGATGCCATTCTTCTTCTGATGTAACGAGTACATCTGGTGTTATAGGAAGTGTTCCCGGTTCCGGCTGACCTAATTTATGCAGCCTAATAATCCTTTAACGGATTTGAAAATATAAATTGATAATGTGTTATGTGTATGCCAGGTTAAAGAGATGCGTTTTTAGTCTAGATTTAAACTCACAGAGTGTGTCTGCTTCCCGAACAATGCTAGGAAGATTGTTCCAGAGTTTAGGTGCCAAATAGGAGAAGGATCTACCGCCTGCGGTTGATTTTGATATTCTAGGTATTATCAGCTGGCCTGAATTCTGAGATCGCAATAGACGTGAAGGACTATAATGCTTTAAGAGCTCGCTCAGGTACTGGGGAGCTAAACCATTTAGTGCTTTGTAAGTAATTAGCAAGATTTTAAAATCTATACGATGTTTAACAGGAAGCCAATGCAGTGTTGACAGAACTGGGCTAATATGGTCATACTTCCTAGTTCTAGTAAGAACTCTAGCTGCTGCATTTTGTACGAGCTGTAGTTTATTTATCAGGCGAGCGGAACAACCACCCAGTAGAGCGTTACAGTAATCTAGCCTTGAGGTCATGAACGCATGAACTAACTGTTCTGCATTTTTCATTGAGAGCATATGTCGTAGTTTAGATATATTTTTAAGATGGAAGAATGCGGTTTTACAGATGCTAGAAACATGGCCTTCAAATGAAAGATTGGTATCAAAGAGCACACCCAGGTTCCTAACTGACGACGAAGACTTAACAGAGCAGCCATCAAGTGTTAGACAGTATCATGTTTAGTCTTGTTTTAAACCTCTCTGAATGTTCTAATTAACAATGTATGTTACGTTACTGTAAAATGCATTTTTCTATTTTTAATGGTACTTCAAAGAAAATGTACTCAAATCTGACACTCCATATACTATGCAAATTAGGTCATAAATGGAGACAAAGAAAAATTTTGCCCGCTAAAATTGCATACTCGCCATTGGCTGGCGCATACAAGGAGGCGTTTTGGCTTGTTTGTCCTTAAAAGACAACGACACACGTCTCTCAACAGTTGAGTCTTCTTCATCCGTCGCCTTCACCCAAAGTCTTCAGTCTTCATTACCTACGAGACGGACTCTTTCTTTCTTATTTTCTGGCCGTCTTACTCTTAAGTTAAAACCTTGTTTGAAAATCCCGCTGAAGACCCTTCCTCTGGAAAAGGACCAATCGCTCCAGCTTGCACGCACTGAAACTCCTGCAGAAAGGCGAAGCAACCGCAGCACCTAAACCTATGCAAGTACAGAACCATTTCTTTCTACGCGTTTTAAGCTCCATGTGTAAGTTTTCTGTTTTCTTTGTGGCCAGAAGAAAATTCCTTTTTAAGAGCTGATAAGAATAACCAGACTGATAATTTTGCTGGACAAAATAGATCTTTTTTTTTTCTAAAGTAATTCTAAAACTAGAACTAGTATAAAAACATGTCTGTATTAAAGTCAAAAGTATTAAAGCTATGAAAATTATATGTGATTATAGGCATCCACTGTATAATGAGTTTGAGATTTTGCCTTCAGGACGAAGATTCAGGATGCCAGTGTTTCTTAAAAACAGTGGGGGAAAGTCCTTTATACCACAGGCTGTGAAGTGTTTAAATTAATTTTTTTTTCTTACCCAACTAAGGTTTATAGATTGATTTTGATGTCAACATCATCTGATCACAATTACTTTGGCTGTTCTTTACATAACGAACACAGTTATTGCAACCAAACAAAAACTAACATTTCAACATCAGGTCAAACTGCCCAACTAAAACAAACACCGATCTCCATAATAGTGACAGCAAATCTAACTATTATTTTTAATAAAACATCAACATCTAAACCTCTTTTCATTCTCAACAAGAACTTAATAAAGTCAATCTGGCATTGCCTGCTTAATAATGTTGGAGCTTGACATCAAACAAAGGTTGGGTTTTCACTTTCAACCAAAATTTGAAGTCTAAGCAACATTTGAATCCACATCCAGTGACCAATGGAAAGCTTCCCGCTAAACACTTCATAAGAATGTTAGGGGATGATGTTCTGTCAATGTTATCACTAAACATTTTAAGAATGTTTTTAGAGAATGTTTTCCTACCTTTTAGCACAACGTTCTGGGAACAAAAATAAAACTTGCTGCTGAAAACATTCCCAGAGCATTACAAATTTCTAGCTGCATTGGTTTTCAGAGTGCATGACGCAAAAACACACAAAACACATCCAAAATGGGAAAGAGCTGTGTGATGGACTGTACAAATAGCTTTGAGACAAAATCTGGGGTATATTTTTACAGACTGCCGAAAGCTACAGAAAAAAGGACGATATGACGATATATATATATATATATATATAACATTTATATGAGTGATCACTCCGATTTACACCTACCTATATTGTAGTTATATAAAGTGTTCACAGGCAGATTTGCTTTACGTATTTTCCGGCGTTGAAATCAGGCACACATAAAAGTAAGGAAACACGATTCATGGCTGCATGTCAATATCCATGGATTAGGTTTCTTCGACATGTTATAAGGAACACTTTCGAGCCCAACCTTTAGTGTAATCATTTGTTTTACTCGCGTTTTTGCAGTTTCCCCTATTGAATCCAGTCATGCAGCAGGTTCATTTGCCACCCAGTCAAGCTGAGGGAGCGTGTTCTGGCGGGAAAGTGACGTTGATGCATACCCTCTATGTGCATTCTTGTCCGAACTTGTGTTTTTGTGAAATGTCATCAGTCGCTGCCCAAGTACTGTTCCAATTCAAAGTTTAGGGACTTGCGAAACTTCCCTAAGCACTTCCCCCCGGGGGAATACCTGCCGCCATTTTGAAGTGCATTCCATTTCGTAAAGTGGATGAGGGAAGTTTATATGGACGTTTAAAATCGAGGGAGCAAGGATCTGTCCATATAAACTTCCCTCGTCTACTTCATATGTACACTTCAGGCAGCTCCATAACTCACAATGCAACACGATTGTGACGTCACCACATATCACGTTTAATTTACTCCACCACAAACAACTCTATGATATATTAATTATTTTTTAATATTTAAAACACACATATACATATAGAATGCTGCATTAAACAATTTCGTAAAGGGAAAATTAAACAATAAATCAACTCCATAGCGGATTCCAAGTGATCAAGGGCTTAGGACGTTCTTATTCAGCCCATTGCAAAGGTTCCGCCAGTAGTGGGCACTCATGCAACGTAAGCAATGATGTACATCTGAGTCAACGAGATAGTGATAACGAGGTAGGCACACGGAAAGATATAAAAAGGAATGAGGGACACAAGATCATTGTTACATTTGAATCACCAGGATCAAGGAACCCATTAAAGATCAGCGAAGCATTAAAGAGCAAACTAGGGAACATTGTGTATGCAAAAACACTGCATGATAGAAGCATAATGGTTATATGCAAAGATGAAGCACAGAAAGTAAAGACATTGCAAATAAAATCATTGGCAGGATACACGGTAAAATGTTTGAGTTGGAAAGAAAGAAGAGCAGTTAGAAGGGTAATATATGGAATTCCTACGGAAGTGACAGAAGAAGAAATTAAAAGAAATGTATCTAATGCAAAGGTTAGCAAGGTGAAGTGGCTACAATTCACAAGGGATGGATTGAAAAGAGACAGTTTATCTGTAATGATACAGTTTGAAGAAGAAGCACTGCCAGTAAGCGTGATGGTTGGATATATGAGCTACAATGTAAGAGAATGGTCCGTGTACCTTTGGATAATTTGTTTTCTTGTTTTTATCCTATAAACGGAAAAACGAAGAACCATTCATTTATCACATATTCGACCCTCCTCATGAGCATAAATAAACAAATCTCGAGTCGTTTTTTATATTTTTATTTTTGTTTTAATCACACTTTGTTCTAATCCGCCAAATGGAAAAACAATAAAATCAAAATGGATAAACAGCTTGATTATTCGATCTCTACATGGGCGGGAATAAAACGCCCCTTTCCGCTGATTGGTCAACAAAAGATCAAGCCGCGTCATCAGTTCTTAGCTCCAGAACTCAACAGAATATAGTAGCCTATATCTATCTACGATCTTCTTTCAGTTTAGTACTTTTAACATTCAGTTCATTCAATAGCAAACAATGCAAGATACAAGTTTCAAATCACCCTTGATGCTGAAATAATTACAGTTACACAGGCTACAGATGCCACATTAGAAAATATACTAACATTACCTAAATTACATAATTGACATAAAATCCATAATGTTTGCAATAGTATCTATTCAGTGTTATCAAAAGGTGTGAAGTATGACACAGTCATGATGTTTCGTGTAGAACAGAGTTTGCTGTAATACAGTTCTAACTGTACCATATGACTGAATCTACTGTAGTTACTACTACTACTACTGTAGTTTAACAGTTTTGAAAAGAGTATGTAAGCATGTGCACATTGGCCTGTATAACACAAAGTTTTAGTGGTGTTTGTGTCTGAGTGAGAAATGAATTCATGTAAAATGAAGGATTTTGCATTTTGTGCCAAAGAAATGATAAATGATCCTCAGTTTAGCTCACATAGACTTATGTTGTGTAGAAGAAAGTGACCTAAGTATTGAGAAATGTGTCCTAGTGATTAAAACAACAACAACAACAAAAAACTGTAAAAATCATACTTGTCCTGTTCTACCAGTATATTTTTATCATGACATTTACTTGTGTATTTTCCTTGCGTGAGAGTGACCGTCAACCTTTTGTTCTAGACATTCATGGCCTTCATGTGTCACTTTCTTATAGTCAAGACATAAGAAAATATAGACTCATCAGCTTTTACTTTTATCATTTGAAGTTGAATTACTGACAGAGTTTTGATTCTACACTTTGTTCATGTGAGAAAGTGTGATTTTGGGATGATGTTTCACCATGTCTAATCAGAGCATAAGCTGTGTTTGGGTTTGTTGTGTGTTATTTAAGTGTTAATATATTTGTGTACTTGTGTAGAGACTCCTGTGAGATTCTTGAGTGTGTTTGAGTGACAGATCAGATCAGTGCCTCATGTTTGTCTTCAGGTATTTGTCAGATCAGGGGCTTTCTGCACACATATTCAGATCCTACTGGACAGAATAATAATGTATGAGATCTTAATCTCCAATCAGTATTGCTGTTTGTGATATTAGCATATCTGTCGTAGTTTTTTGTTTTAATTGTAAAACCCACGTGAGAAAACAGGCTCATGAGGATCATCAGTGGATGAATTAAAGGAACACTCCACTTTTTTTTGAAAATAGGCTCATTTTCCAACTCCCCTAGAGTTAAACAGTTGAGTTTTACCGTTTTCGAATCCATTCAGCCGATCTCCAGGTCTGGCGGTACCACTTTTAGCATAGCTTAGCATAGTTCATGATGAGACCAATAGCATCTCGCTCAAAAATGACCAAAGAGTTTCAATATTTTTCCTATTTAAAATTTCAAGGAATTTTGTTGCCGTATCATGGGTGCAGCAGGAGCAACGATATTACGCAGCGTCTCTCACAAATGTCTCCATGGTTGCAAGGCACACTCCCTGTGCACGCAGGGGGTCACGGGCGGTGCGTAATATCATTGCGCCTGCTGCACCCATGGTACGGCAGCAAAGTTCCTTGATTATTATGCTGGAATGAGTGTTATGATAATGGGTTATTGTACCTTTAAGAAAGGTTTTAGTTTATGTTATGCGGCCCCTTTAAGGGTGTGCGTGTGCGTTGCATAGAGAAGACGTGACTGCAGAGTCATGTATAAGGTTCTGTGTTGATATGCCAAAGAGAGTAAAGCTTTCAGAGTTCTGTTAACCACTGCCTGGCCTCCATTTATTACATATTTGGCGACAAGGATAAACAACACCCTTCTGCTGGCGAATCGTACGAGTTGGCACAAGTGAGAAGCCCTGCACGCACTGATTATATTGACAAAATGGCGATGTTCGGAACTGTGGGGGAGTTCGTGGAAGAAAATGGTGACTGGCTGGAGTATACGGAGCGTCTGGAGCATTTTTTCGCTGTGAATGAGATCGCGGAGGAAGATAAAAAGCGCTCTATCTTGTTGAGTGTATGCGGAGCAAAGACTTATAAGCTCATGAGGAACTTGGCAACGCCGCAAAAGCCGGGAGAGTTGGCTTACAAAGATTTAATCGACCTGATTCAGAACCACACAGCCCGAAACCTTCAGTGATTGTGCAGCGTTTTAAGTTCCACAGCCATTTTTGTAAGTCTGGAGACTCAATTTCAAAGTTTGTGGCTGAGCTGCGCCAGCTGTCTGAACATTGCGAGTTTGGGGCTGTACTGGAGGACATGCTGCATGATCGTCTCGTGTGCGGAATTAATGATGATGTAATTCAGCGCAGACTGCTAGGGGAAGCGATGCTCTCCTTTACAAAAGCGATGGAAATCGCACAAGCTATGGAGTCGGCAGCACTACATGCAAAAGATATTCAAAAAGCAAGTGGCAGTGCGAAGAGTGATGTGTTTCATGTGACTAAAGCCGTTAAAGTGAAAGCAGTGGAATGTTACAGATGTGGGGGAGCTCACTATGCAAATGCTTTATGCCCACTTTATGCGACAATTCAAGTTAATGGAGCAAGCCTTAAGATGGAAATAGACACGGGAGCTTCAGCATCGATCATCAGTGAGGAGACTTATGGGAAGTTATGGACTAATGATCAGACACGAACATTATGTGAGTCTTCTGTTAAACTGATGTATACTGGAGAGATTATTCCAGTAGTGGGTGCAGTGAAAGTGAACATCGCCTATGGCAGTCAGGCGTCTGAAGCTCGCTTGCTCGTGGTCAAGGGAAAAGGCCCAAGCCTGCTGGGACGGGACTGGCTTAGTAAAATTCAGTTAACCTGGGGTGAGATTAGGCTCATTAAAGGACTGTGTGCAAGGGACATGGTTGCGAGGTATCCAGAAGTGTTTAAGGATGAACTGGGCACCCTGAGGGGCACCTCGGTGAAACTTTGTGTGGAGCCCTGTCCCATATGCAATGAAGTATAAAGTGGAAAAGGAGCTTGAGAGGCTGCATCAGCTGGGTATTATTGAGTCAATTCAGTTTTCTAATTGGGCAGCCCCAATTGTTCCTGTGCTGAAAGAGGAAGGTACAGTCCGCATTTGTGGAGACTATAAGCTGACAATCAATCAGGCAGTGAAGGTGGAGACATACCCCATTCCAAGAGTGGAGGACTTGTTTTCAATGCTTGCTGGAGGCAAAACTTTCTCTAAGCTTGATATGAGTCACGCCTACCAGCAGTTGTTGCTGGACGAGGAGTCAAAGCAATATGTCCCGATCAACACTCACAAAGGGCTGTTTAAATATAACAGGCTGGTGTTTGGGGTGACGTCCAGCCCGGCCATTTTTCAAAGGACAATGGAAAACCTGTTGCAGGGGATTCCACATGTGGCAGTGTACCTCGACGACATTCTGGTCTCAGGGAAAACAGAAGAGGAGCACCTCAGTAACCTGGACCAGGTGCTCAAGAGGATGTTGGATGCAGGGGTGCGGCTTAAACAATGCAAATGTACGTTCCAGGCAGAGAGTGTAACCTACCTTGGACATCAAATATCAGCCCAGGGCCTCTATCCAGTGCCAGAAAAAGTCAGAGCCATCAATGACGCCCCAAGCCAGGAAATGTGTCAGAGCTTAAGTCATTCCTGGGCATGGTTACTTATTACGGGAAGTTCTTGCCCGATCTATCAACTGTGCTAGCTCCGTTGTACCAGTTATTGCTTCAAAACTGCCAGTGGAAGTGGGGAGCGGTGCAAACAGCTGCCTTCACCAAAGTCAAAAATCTGCTGCAGTCAGCCAGCGTGTTAGTCCATTTTGACCCTGAGAAAGAGCTTACAGTGTCGTGTGATGCCTCTCCATATGGCATTGGGGCAGTACTGTCGCATGTGATGGAGGAGAGCTCAGAGAAACCCATTGCATTTGCATCAAGGACGCTTACAAAAGCAGAAAGGGGTACTCTCAACTAGACAAAGAAGGCTTGGCCGTTGTATTTGCTGTGAAGCATTTTCACCAATATCTCTATGGCCGTCCCTTCACAGTTTTCACGGACCATAAGCCATTGATGAGCCTGTTCAGTGAGCATAAGAGCATTCCTTCCATGGCGTCGGCCCGTATCCAGAGGTGGGCACTGACATTGTCTGCCTATCAATATCGTATAGTATACAGAGCAGGGAAGGAAAATGCCAATGCGGACGCTTTAAGCCGGTTGCCACTTCCAGACACCCCTGCGTCCACTCCTCTGCCTCCTGAAACCGTTTTCCTGCTGGAAAAGTTTAGTGACTCACCAGTGAGCGCGAAGCAGATCAAAACTTGGACGGAGAGAGACAAGGTCTTGTCAAAAGTCAAAAGATTTGTGCTACAGGGTTGGCCATCCATCGTTGTGGACGCCGAGATGAAACCTTTTGAGAAAAGAAAAGGTGAGCTCTCAGTTCAGGATGGTTGTATCTTGTGGGGTTCAAGAGTGGTGGTACCTCTGCCAGGACGGGCCAAAGTGTTACAGGAAGTCCACATAGCCCATCCTGGGGTATCACGCATGAAAAGCTTAGCGAGGGCATAAGTATGGTGGCCTAACATGGATCAAGATCTCAAAAACAAGGTCCAACACTGCAAGGAGTGCCAAGAAAACCAGAAAATGCCCCCACCAGTTTCTCTTCAGTCCTGGGAGTGGCTTGACAGGCCTTGGTCTAGGTTACACTTGGATTTCGCAGGTCCGTTCATGGGTCGGATGTTCTTGGTCATGGTGGATGTCCGCACCAAGTGGCTGGATGCACACATTTTGAAAAACATTACAGCTGCCGTGACAATTGACACTGCGTCAAGTGTTTTCCATACATGGACTGCCTGATGTAGTTGTAACTGATAATGGACCGACCTTTACGGAGAGCTGTTTCAAGAATTTGTCAAGCGGAATGGAATTAGACATATTCGTACAGCGCCTTTCCATCCTGCGTCGAATGGGCTGGCTGAGGGAGCGGTGCAGACATTGAAGGACGGCTTAAAGAAGATGTCAGGAGCAAATGTTGAAACTAACCTCTCTCGTTTTCTGTTTCAGTATCGAATTACGCCGCAGACTACTACAGGCCTGGCGCCCGCAGAGATGTTGCTGGGACGGAAACCAAAATCTCACCTGGATTTGCTGCATCCTGATGTTGGGGAGAAGGTGAGAGTCCAGCAAGAGAAGCAGAAAGCTAGGCATGACAAAGCATGTGAGAGAACGGAGTTGTGGGGAAGGTGAGACTGTCTTTGTCAGGAATTTCGCCAGAGGTCAGCGCTGGTTACCGGGAGCCATTGTGAAAAAAAGTGGTCCTCGCTCATGTGTAGTGAGGCTGTCAGATGGACGTGATGTCTGTCGTCATCAAGATCATGTGAGGAGCCGTCATGTGGCAGAGCCGTGGGGTTGTCTCGATCAAGCTGGAGGGGCTGAGAAAAGGGAGACTTCTGACTTAGAAGAAAGCTAGGTTCCTCAACAACTGCCATCCACACAGAGCTCTGAGGTAACGGCTGTCTCTGTGCCACAAGGGGTTCCTGTGCCTCTGGAAAGTGTACCAACCTCCCCAGGGAAAACTTCAGAAACTTTAAGGAGATCACAACGCCAAAAGAAAGCACCTAATAGGCTCAATCTTTAGATTATAGTGGGAATCACAGTTAAATAGTCTAATGTGTGGCTGGGAAAAAAAAGGGGATGTTCTGATTAGACTGTGTGGGGTTGGTAACGTTGATTCTTAGGGGGGAGAGATGTTATGATAATGGGTTATTGTACCTTTAAGAAAGGTTTTAGTTTATGTTATGCGGCCCCTTTAAGGGTGTGCGTGTGCGTTGCATAGAGAAGAAGTGACTGCAGAGTCATGTATAATGTTCTGTGTTGATATGCCAAAGAGAGTAAAGCTTTCAGAGTTCTGTTAACCACTGCCTGGCCTCCATTTATTACAATGAGAGTATAGTTCCTAGCCATATCGGCCTAGAAAATCGCAACTTTTCATTTTCCGTCGGTCTTAGTACAAGATGTAACTACAGAAGAGTCAAGTTTTAAATAGGAAAAATATCAAAACTCTTTGGTCATTTTTGAGCGAGATGCTAATGGTCTAATCAGATTCAATGAACTATGCTAAGCTATGCTAAAAGTGGTACCGCCAGACCCGGAGATCGGCTGAATGGATTCGAAAACGGTAAAACTCAACTGTTTAACTCTAGGGGAGGAGTTAAAAAAGGTGGAGTGTTCCTTTAATGGATGTTTGTGTTTCATGAATACGAGCTTCAGTCATTTGTAAAGAAGTATAAAGAAATATTATCAGCTGATGCAGATGAACAAACACTCAAAGTGTGTTTGTGTTTTCAGTTTGTAATGTAGAATCAGAATATGAAAAGACAGGGCACTGGGAAAGTTCACTGTGTTTTACACTAGACATGTCCATGTTAGTGATCGACCGATATTGATTTTTTAGAACCAATACCGATAATTTGTGTGTTTATGTGCCTGATAACCGATATGCAGAACATTTCGGAGGGGGTGCTAATAAAATAATTAAATTAAATGATCATAATGTACACCTTTAGCTGCAGGTATCTAAACAGCATGTAATTTTCAGCCATCTAGCGTTGTTTAGATTTTGCACATCTTCTATTCAATTTCAATTCAATTCACATTTATTTGTATAGCGCTTTTCACGATACATATCGTTTCAAAGCAGCTTTACAGAGAATGCATGTCAACATTACAATTTAGAGAATGCAGTTAGCTAATAATAATTTAGGCAATTTAATTTACAATCACTGTTAGCAGTTTAATTGAAGGTAGATGCAATGAGCTCCTGGAAATAATCAATTACATATTAACAATAATTAGGATATAAAGAAATTTGGGAATGTGCATGTTGATCCAGATATTGCGTCATCTTAAGTCCTTGCAGGAGTTGGCGCCGTCTCTTCAAAGGTGTTGGTCATCTGAGGTCTTCTTAAGAGGCTGGATCCCGGGCGTCCCGAGGTAAAACAGAAAAGCAAATGGAGAATAATTAGCGTAGCTGCTGTTCATAATATTAAGCAAAGATAGTCATGTGCAGTTGATAAGATATGAGATGCATTATGTGAATGCTTGGCTAAAGAGATGCGTCTTAAATCTAGATTTAAACTGGGAGATTGAGTCTGAGCCCCGAACATTATCAGGAAGGCTATTCCAGAGTTTAGGAGCCAAATATGAAAACGCTCTCCCTCCTTTAGTGGACTTAGATATCCTAGGTACAACCAGAAGTCCAGAGTTTTGTGATCTTAAAGAGCGTGAAGGATTGTAGGGCGGTAGAAGATCGGTTAAGTACACAGGAGCTAAACCATTTAGAGCCTAATAGGTCAGTAGCAATACTTTATAATTGATACGGAACATTATTTTGACCATCAAGTGTCCATCACTCTGACTACTGACAAGAAAACATTACCACAAAATCTAAAAAACTTTTTACAATAGAAAAATTCATGAAACTCCAGCTATTTTTAAGTTATGCATATTACAATAGGACAATTCGTCTATTGTCGTGATTCACGGCAAACGAGTCAATGATGTCCTGCACATCAAGGGCCTTTGTTCTTGAAGAGCTGATTGCCAACATTGCCAGGTTACTGTTTCGTTCGTCTCTGCTGGTACTTCTCAGGTAGTTTTTCACGCGCCTTAAGCAAGAAAAGCTGCGCTCGCACGCTGATGAGGTGACAGGAATTGTAACAGCGATACAAAGAAGAAGTCTGTATAAATCGATGAAGGTGTCCTAGTATAGCTTGAGTATGGAAAGAAATTCCAGTGTGGTGCTTGCAGTCACCCCGTTCTTTTTTTCTGTCCAGAAGTCGTCACACTTGGTGTAATACAGCAGATTATGCTGCAAAAACCTCATATACATATTGCATATTATTGTTGTATTTTCAATCCTATATGTCATATATGTCCCACATACAACTAAAGTCTTATAGATTTTCATGATGTAAAAACAGGAAAATAATGCAAATTTAATAGGCCTATGAATGTCCACTATATCTCTTAAGATGTGTATAAAACACAGTGCATCAGTTTAAGGCTGTACTTCACTCATGCCCTTGCTCTTATCTTGTCCAGTGGAGCCGTATGCCTGTCAATCGAAGTCATATAATGTAATCATAGACTTTCAATCTTAGATGAAACACAGCATATAAACTACACACACAAGCACACATTTTAATTACAAAATAACATTTTAATTACAAAACTAATTACAACTGCAAGCAGCGATGAAAGGGCCCTTGCACCCGGGCTTACAGCCACCCGCTGGCCTTAGGAAAACTGAACAGTGGGCAATATTCATTTAAGTGGATAAATAGAGGAGAAATATTACAAAGTCATTTTGATGCACCACAGTTCCTGCTGCCAACAGGTGGCGCTTTGACTATTACTGAATATTGCCATGTAGATGTCTTCAGACAGTTCGGACATAGTATCCTTAAAGTCCGTTAGCAGGAAACAAATAGATGGATTTTCTAGTACACTGATGGTGGATGGATCCAGGCAGCACAGGTGACCATACTTTTGGTTGAAGGCAGTACAGCTATGGAGAAAGTGGCACAGAAGAACTGAAGTGAGACCAAGCAGACATACATTTTTTTTAAAAAAATGTAGATTTGGCTAGACAACTACACATGTAGTGAGCTGCAGAGTGCAAATATATTGAAGGGTCATATTTAGTCTAGTACAGTTTGGCTGAAAGGGGGGCGGACCAGGCTGATGGCACTGCCTCTAGACACAGGAGGTGGAATTTCTGAAATGCAAACCGAGACAGAGAATCAGCAATTGGTTGTTTAGCATGGAATGTGAGCTGCCTGAAATGAATTTAACCATGACTGAACCAGTAAGGCAACTTCAAATCTGTTTGTAATCTGGACTGAAGAGAGTCTCTTATTAATATGAACAGCTTCCTCATTGTTGCAAAGAACAATGTTTCTAGACTAGCGTTTACCCCACAGAATACAGCCAACACAATGGATTCAATTACAACAGAGCGGTTGACAAGGTGATAGCAGGCACGGATAGCAGCTCATTGCAATACACTAGCAAACCACTGACCATTAAAACCATTAAAACAAAATCACAACAAACCCTCTATATCCCTATTTGTAAATGTGGAGGTCATTTGGACAGATGATAGCATGCGTCCAACACTCATTCAGCTGAAACCAGCCCAAAACATATGGTTAAATGAAAATATCAGCCCATTGGGAAAAGGCGTTGAAAATAGTTGAGCTCCGGTAAATGTTTATACATGAGAAAGCCCATCACCAAACATCTCATGTCCACTATGCTTAGTCGCAGTAATTTTTTACGTAGATGGCTTGATGCTGCTGCATAAACTTAATATGTAGCACTACTGTTATATGCTTGCATTTTACTCTCTATGCAAAACTGTAAACACCTTCTTAAAACAAACAAGGCTTTGTTTGATAATTCGTAGATTAAAAGAAAAGGTTTAGACGTGAATGCCAAGCCCCGTTCTGGAATCCAGAATTTCCCAAATTTAGTGAGGGTGTGCTAATGCAGATACTATTGAGCAAGCAACAGCTTCTGAAACTAATATTCTATTATAGGCCTACTACTATTAGTCTGAATTAACATGAATGCATTAGTACTTGGCTCATCTCTGATCCTTGCAATGTTATGTCAATCCATGCATTGATAGTGAATCTCACGTATATGTAGACGTCACTTCCAAAACCCTGCAGTGTGCAACAGACTGTCGGTCCTCACAGCAGTATGAATACTTTATTTCATGAATTACATATGGCCGCGAAAGCGTGCAAAGACCCCTCCACTCAATCATAGCCCGAGCAGTCTAAGGAAGTGCAGCTGCATCAATAAGCCGTTAAAATTAGTGATAGGAAACCAAGGCTTTCTGAAGCGTTTGAGGCTTTCATCAAATTTTTCCGAAAAACTCTTCTAAACTCGAAGCTTTTATCACAATGAACTTACTTAAATGACATGAATTTATTCTAGAGCTGCTGTGTAGCCAATGTTTTCATGTTAACACTGTTTTGACTCAATCTGCATGGTAAAAAGCTCTATATAAATAAAGGTGCCTTGATGCACATTAGCAATATCTGTGGTCAGACTTGTTTTCTCCACCTTATCTAACAAATCACTGCAGCAGTTATGCGGTTTGAAAAAGCGTGTGAACAAACAAAACATCGGAAGTCTGAATAAATATTAACCCTTATATTTTGTTAAAAAACAAAAATGCATTTCCCTTTATTGCGGCGGCTCGCGAAGCGCCCATTTTCAAAAAAAATTTCTGTAAAATCTACTGTAAAATCTTAAGATACTGGCTGCATGATGTTCGAAGCTTCAAAACGTCAATCACGTGGTATGATATTTCTATATACAAGCAGGGGCACAGCGTGTGATCAAAGTCCCTATATCTGCTTTGGTGTGAGTGCTTTGAAAACTGCGCAAGAGCTTCGGAGTCCCGATATAACCATACCATCACTTCGGTCCATATCTCCTATTTCTGTTTAAAAGCAAAAACACATATGAGCATGACCACAAACGAAACACCCTCCAGAGCCAAAGAACCAGTAAAAACGTATGCCAAAATAATGTGATTACAGCATCAACTGTGCTCTTGCTTCGTTGAGAATACCTGGAACTGCCTCGGCACAATCGGTAAGTTGAAATAATGTTATGTGACAACAGAAGTCTACCAATACGCTGACGAATATGTCATTATCATAAATTGCTGTTCGTCCCATAGTTATGAAATTGTATATGCCCAGATATAATCACTGAAATGCAGCTGCCCACGTACTTCTTATGTAAATAGGTGAATACATTAATTGCATTTAATCATAAGGTGCAAATAGTAAGCAAACACAGCGTCTACTTAACCGCAAAATCTGCTAGCAATCTATTTCTGGTGATATTCACTAACATGCAGTCTGAATTTGTTATACATTCTGCTGTACAAAATCTATGATTGCTGTAGCTTCGTTTGATATGCGAATACAAGCCTCTTTCCTTTTATAGAGTTCCACAAAACTTGTCTTTGAATAAAAGCAAATCTGATATTGACTAGCTTCTTATATGCTTAGTAAATCACTGAGTATAAAACAGACTGCATGAAAACGATAGTGACATAGCATAAAAAGACCCTTTCACTTATCTTGATTGATTGCAAGCAGCGTGCAGTGGAAGCAGCCAAGCAAGCAGAGACACAGAAGTTGCATTTAAGTAATGCGCCTTATTTTAGAGTTGCCAACAGAGTCCATAGAAATCAGATCAGCTGATATGGGTGGGGTTGGAATTTGCGAATCAGCTGATAGCGGAGCTTGACTACGAGGCCTGCCTGAACTAACGCAGAATGCTTGATTTATTGAATTTATTGACTTTTGCATTGGTAACTGTTGTACTAATTTATGTACTGTGTAATGCCATACTATGTTATATAAATTTAAGTTATATAATTGTAATTGTGTGTAATTACTGTGGATCACTGATTGTAATTATTTAACTGCATTGTGTACAATTTAGTTTAATAATCATTTTAAATGACTCAATAGTTAAAATACATTCACTATTTGAAAGCAAACCACATGTAACATAATTTAACTTAATGAACCATTTAAAAATATTAAAAACAAACAAAAACAATCTTTATTAACTCACTTTCATACAAATTTTCAATACAAATATACTTTGTTATTGTTATGTTATTCCACATGAGGTAAGATATTCCAGCAATTGAGAATTAAAAACACTTCAAATGATTTGCTCGTGCATTATCAGAAGTTATACTGTTGTTGCACTTAAATGTGTTTTTTTTTTTACAGAAATAAAATATGGTGGATAATTACCAATTTTCATGTAATTATATATGTATTATAAATAAAACACTAAACACACTAGGTGGTCTTTGTAAAGCTAACAGATGATAAACCTGCATGTTACTAACGTGTCTACTACATAAAGCTATGTTAAATGCTTCTAAATTTTTATGCTTTTATTTTGCACTGCAAATTTAGCTTGCTACAAGAAGCTAACGCAGTTACAAAAAGCTAACACAACTAGCATCAAAGAATAAACACTAACAAGAAGCGACACTCAATAGAACGTTCCATTGCAACACCGGCGCCCAGCAGCAGCCCTGCGTTTCCGCCATTTTGGGGTGAAAGCGACTCATCAGTCCACTAGTTTCTATGGCAATATCAGCTGCTTTGTTAAAAAAAAAAAAAAATGTACATTAAAGCTAAAATCCAACCTGAATGATGACAACACAGAATAAAATACTATCATTAGTGATCATCAGATCCTTTTAACAGTTTATTTTACACACTTTGTGTTTAAGACTTTTTCCACAAAACCTTTGCTCTCTAGAAACCCAGTCAGTTTGGGTTGAAATTCTTTGAAGTTCAAGTATTAGCCTTATAAACACTGAATTAATACCAACATATGAATTTTGAATGAATTACATATGAAATTAAATTAAAATTGGGAATGTTGGACAATAAATATATAACAGAATATAACAGCTTGACAGTAGACTGTTTTTGCAGTATTGTCTTAAATTAATCTCCGTTAAAGAAAAGACTATATAAACAAAAAAACACAGCCACTGTCCAAAAGTGGGAATTATGGTATAACAGACACAGCACTGCATCATGTTCTGTGAGATCATTATGTTTGTAGCTTAATCCAGGGGATTAAAACATATTTCAGACCTAGTGGAGTAATTTACTATTACTATTACTCCACTAGATCTGAAATATATAGGCTATTGTACGATTTAATCCCCTGGATCATGCTACAAACATGATGATCTTAACTTTATTAATTATTAATTTGCTATTAAGTTGCATAAAATGGAAATACTCAAAGTAGGCTAACTACGTTACCTCAGATGGTTGAATGGTTGGATTCCATAACTGGTAAAATAAAACATATATAAAGACAATACAACATTTACTGTAGGAGCCATACAATTTACTGAATTTGAGAAATTTTCTATTGCGTTCCTGATTTGGCAGTGAAATTCGCCGATTTTGGGTGCGTAAGATGTGAAGGATTCTATGGTCCAGTTAGTATTTTCACCCCAAAATAACTGCCGCGCTACCGAAGCGACACCTAGTGGCTGTTACCCAAAAAGCATCAGAGTTTCACCTCTTGGGTTCTATACTCTTTGCTAGCATGCAACAGGATATCACGATAACAACTGTTTGATCAGGCATTACCGCCGGGATCCTGAAGGAGACCCAATGTCTGGGGTGACTCGATTTCTCATGACAATGGCCCACTTTAGACTTCAAAAATGCTCTTCAGGAACCTACGGGTGACGTCACAGACATTACATCTATGTTTGTTTGTTTTTTACAGTCTATGGTTTTTGTATATAAAATGGACAAAAATTCAATAACAAAACTTTTAAGGGATGCAGCAGAGGCCCTGGAGCAGAGCTCATTACTGACAACCGGCCCTCTCCATCAACCTACGGCTGATTGTGCTCCAGATCGACGGGCACAAGAGGTAACATTACAAGATGAGTCTAGTCTCAGTCAGCCATGTTGTTTTCACTCCAGTCCCCTTAATATCTGTGGTAAAATCATCATGTTTTTTTAAATAAATCTGAAGTAAGCTGTTTTAACTTTGTATTTAGTAATAGTGTATTGAGTGAATGAAAGAATAGGACGACACATTAAACGTTAAACGTTGCGATGGCGCGCCTGCCACAGACACAGCACCAGTCGGTTAATGTCATGTCATTTAACTCACGGACAGTGTTGAGGAATCGACTCTAGGGGCAAATGCCAAACAGCATTTTTGTGCCCTTTAAGGCCATTTCAGGAGGGGGACGCCATTTGTAGGGGTGTTCCAAATGAAACTGGATCCCTTCACAAAGGGCCCTTCCACAAAGCCGTTACGGTCACTTCAAGGTTTATGGTCATGTGATCCAGCGATAGCAGGAGAGTTCGAGTTAAATTACAAACGACAGAAATTTCTTCTTAAGACTGCCTCATGGACGAGGTTGTGATGATCATGTTGTGTTGACACACCTTCGACCTTCAAATGGCCAAAGAAAGCTGAATTCATCAGATTATACAACAATCACAGTTTAAACACTTTATTTGTATGACAGGTTTTCAATAAAAAAAAAAAAAAAAAATGTTTTGCTTTTTAACAATTCTGTTATCTGGATCTCCATTTTAATGGTTTAATTACATTTTTTAATAAATTTATAATAAATAAATAAATAAACAAAAACCATGTCTAATTAATAGAATTCATAAAAACATTTTCTTTTTTTTTTTTAAATAAGAAATTCTGTTATGTATTTTATGTTTTTGGCAAACAAATGTAGGCATGAAACAATCTAATTTATCTTATGAAAATTATCTTATTTTATAATCATCTTATTCATATGAAATTAAACATTTTTGTCAAACAAAGTGCTGCACAACAGAGCTTTACTGTTAAAATTAAACATGGAAGACAATTTGTGATTATTACTTAAAGTTTTAATAATATTAATTTAATATTACTATACAAAGTTTTGTTTTGATGGGTTGCAGTGAAGACCTCAGAGTTTCTGTGTGTGTTTATGATATGACAATAATTTTTCTAAAATGAAACAGTAAAATGCTTGTGAAGTTACTCTGGAGATGAAGTTCAAGTGTAAGACTTGATTTTCCTGCTAGACAAAAACTGAGATCAAGTGCCCTGCAATAAAACTCATCTGGAGAGAAGATCTCAAAGAAATAGCATAGGACAACGCCTTGCCCTCACAACATCTACAGGATGCAACCTGTATGTATAATGTAACTTGTGTATCTGTTGTTTTTTCCTTTCATGTTTGGTATCATTTTAAATGTCTCAGTGCGATTGGTAAAATGGTCTCAATTTCACAGCAGTCACTGGTATTATGAAGAAGATTGAAAACTAAGGAGAATTCTGTCTTCCTTTTGGGTGTTGAAAAACCCACTCCTCTCCCCCCAAAACAGGTGTTGGTGTAATAAAAATGTACAATCCTTTTGTTCTGTTGTTGGTATATAAGGTAAAGTGCAAAGCAGTCATGTGGGATCTTCTGTAGCCAAAAACACCCATGCAGTGAAAGGTGAGTGTCTTAAAAACACTAATGCACCACTGTGTGTATATGCAATTGTTACTCTTAGAGTCATCTTTGAGCAACTGATGTTATGCATTTATGATTTCTGAATTGGCTTCTAATTGGTTATTTGTGTAATTGGCATGACACACTTTTACCTGACAAATAGAATGTTATATTTGATTTACTCTGGATTCTCCTGAAATCATTATTACCAGTAAATTATGGGAGGCTAATGCTACTGTAAATCTGTGTCCAGGATAGAACAAACTGAAGGCGCATGAATGAAGGAGCAGTAGGCACTTCATCTGAAGTCCTTTTGATTTCTGTTCACCGCTGATTTAGCAAGGTGTATGGAAGTGGCTAAATTAAAATACGCTTTTGTTCGAGTGAGCAGTAGGCAACCGACTAAAGGTATTAGCTAACTTATTACACCCTCTGACGAAGATCAGACTGGCGAGTTTATGTCCGTGAGTTTACCGCAAATCCCGGGGCGAGTATCTCTGTGCGGCATTGGGTCCCTGATGAACGAATAATTGAAAGTATGGGATACCCAGAATCATCAAATATCTAAATTAATACATAACCATTAATTTCTAATTGGAAACACAACCTAAGACTAATAATCATTTGAAATTGGAGTCAGATTAAACAAATTAAATTAAGTGAACTTCACAGGGGCGCTGAAAAGACATACACGCGTTAACCTTCGCCCAGGCCGTCGGATTCTGTTTTTGGGCCGATGGGGGGGTTCCTTACACAAGAATTCTGTGAAACTCCACGTTATACAATAAATTCTATTTTTATGTCCAGCTGTCTCAAGCATCACTTCTCTTGGTATGTTTCAATGTTATTCTTAAATGTTTTGCCTCTTTTTTATTGTATCATTGTACATACATTTTAGCTGTTTGAACAGCACTTCCAGCTCCACAAATCCTGTAATATCCTTTTTGGTCTTATGAAATGTAAAGATTTTTTGGCTAGATTTTGAATAAAATATATGAAATATCAGTACTGTCTTAGTCTTGTATTTTTAAATGAGCTTGTTGCTTCTATATGCATTTCAATGATGTAGCTGACCACAGTATTTGAGTATGTTGAATAAAACAGCATACATTCCACTCACAAAATAGTTTAGAATCCCTAACCAGTGTGTCCTGTTAATGTCTTCTGCTCATATTTATTTCAGAGATACAACTGAACTACCACACCTCCAGTCTGACTGTCTCAGACATCACTTCAGCTGGTGTGTATATATATCTCTCTTAAATTTAAACATTGGTTGTCTTATCAGTTTACGCATTTTGGCCCGGTTTCACAGAGAGGGCTTAGACTAAGCCAGGTTTAGGCCTTAGTTCAATTAGGATATTTAAGTAGCTTTTATAAACATTCACTAGAAAAAAGAAAAAACATAACTGGTGTTTATCTTGAGACTAAACAATGATACTGACATATTTTAAGATCTGTCAGTGCAAGTTGCTTTCAGATAAAACAGCTCAAACATGCATTTTACTCTAGGACTAGCTTAAGCCCTGTCTGTGAAACCAGGGGTATGTGTGTAGAAATAAACTGTGCACATTTTCCTCAGTAAATCCACACAGAGTACACCAGGACAAACACCACGGAGCACACCAGGTCACACTGAATGAACTGGTCAATGTTAATAATCAAAGCCTTTTTATTATTATTATTATTTAAACAGTAAACTAGTTAGTTATTGTTAATAGAGATTATTAATGAACTATAGGCTTTTGAGTTTCTCCCTCCTAATACATTCATGTATTTATTTTATTTTTAGAGTTGTCTCCTTTCAAGCGCAATGTTCTTAAAGTTTTAATGGAAATTAAAAGGAGTTTACAGGGAAATTACAGGGAGTGCCGGTACCTGCACCATTGCACCTACAGTCACATGAAGATTTTAACACTTTGGAGAGGCTGGATGAGACTGAAAAAACAAAACAAAACAAAACAAAACAAAAAAACAGATTGGTATGTCAGTGATTCGATGTCTCTTTGTCCCTTCAGTTCTGGTCTCGAAGAAAAACTCACAGAGTCGAAGTTCCAGGTCTCAGAAGTATTTAACTTTATTGTCAAGCAACAAAGTGAGATGCCAGCTCCACATCTGAATCTCTCTTAGCTGGGGCACAGTTTTTATACATTTTTCTTATCTCTTAAAACACACCAAAGTAATATCATTGGATGGTAATATTCACCCTTACATTTTCCCATATTCTCACTTACAGGTGCTCTCCCCCCACACATCTTTCCCATGTACTCCCTGACCTTTCTACCATAGTCATTTCACTAATATGATTGCAGGTGTTGCTTATGTAAGAGAATTTTCTCAGTAAGGGTGACCAACTTCTAGCTACTGTACATCTTTTGACTTAATTTCTCATGGGCCTTCTGCCAATTTGATGGTCAACCCTTTTCCCATGGGCCAAATGAAACATTGTATCAAACCAGTCAATACACCCCAGAGGCAAGAAGCCTTCATATGACGCACTTAACAATGGTCTTGTTCATTTCACAGCCACCTGTTGTCTGGTGGAAAATTACCAACAAAATATGCTCAGTGGCCAAGTTAACTTGTCTGACCCTTACAGTTACATAGGCCAAGAGGCCTCAAAACACTTCTAGCTTTTATAGTAAGCAAACTAATTCTACAATTGTTTTCTATAGGATGGATAAAATACTCCATCAAGTGAAATTACACTTACTTAACAGGGTTCCTACACTATTTGGAAAAGTATGGAATTTTATTTAGTTTCCAGGTCTGGATGAGTATGAAAAACGAAAAGAAATATTATGGGAAAATATTTATGTTTCCAGACTATTTCCCCTATTCAGTTTTTTAAAATATAAAATTAAGTATTTCTAAAAATAAATTTGTAATACAAGCAAAATGTTTCATCTCCTTTTTATTAGATTTGCCAGCTTTCTCTTGTGGGCGGCCATAAATTAGAGGAAACTGTGAGGAAAATGTTAAGCTACGTTTTCACAAACAAACTTGCATCATCTTTTAAATGTGCTGGACGAGGACAGAAGAGGAGCTTCAAGACTTTAAGTGATTAAAACTCTGGTGAATGTGAGCGGGTGTGGTGGTGAGAGAGAGACCGGCGCACTCGTGACAGTAATCATATATTAATGAGTGAAGCAGGTAATGTTTAATCAGATCTTGAGAGATTAAATGTATTTTATCTTCAGTTGATTGTAATAAAAGCTGTAGCTGAAGTCAGTTGAAGTTCTTGTGTTTCTCTTTCCTTCAGTGATTCTGCTTGTTAACAGCAGGTGTTTATCATTAATGTTCAATCATCACTTAATTATCTCATTAACTCTGACAATGCTTCAATGGTATTTTAAAACAGTAGTGTGCACACACATGAACACTAAGCAGTGTTAAATTAACCTGGGCATTTTTCTGTGTACTATTACAGAAATCTTACCTATTTCATTTATGTAAGACTGACAAATATAAATCACATTAAGTTTATTAGTTTGTTTATGTTAAAACTATGTAATCCAAATGGAAAATTTGAATGTAATTCAATTACATAAAACTCAGATTTAGACTGAAATATTTTTTGAGTGTACCGTGCAACCCTAATTGTGTGCTCGTAAACCTTGAGAAGTTTATTGCTTTATTTTACAGTCATTTACTTCTGAATGATTCATATTTACATTTTTCATTAAATCCAATCCAGAAACCCAAGTTAAATAATTATAATAATAATAATAATAATAATATACAGTACAGTAACTGGGGTCAGGGGAGATTGATTGTGGTATGACTTAAGACTGCAAGGTGACACTCTTGCAAACTACCTCCCTTAAAAGGTTTTTTTTGTTTTATCTGAAATGCATTTGAAAACAGGTTTGACCTTTTGATAACATAACAAATAAAAAAATATCACTGTTTTGTCTCCCTTGGGTCGGGACTTTCCAAGCATTGTGAGCTTCATACGTAAATCTGCCACCACACAAGAGGACAGTGATGCCAGTAGGATAAGGCTTTCTTTCGAAATTCCAAAACATGCGTTGAACAGAACAACACAGATTCTCACAAACATTCCGCTTCTACTTTATTTCATGTGACTGATATTTACTCTTAGACATTGTGTGTAGGATTGTGACGATACCGTAACAAAGTCTTACAATACTACACCAACTGAAATATCATGATACCAAGTACAGTAGTATTGCAATACCATGCAGTATTGTGTTAATTTATAATTCAAACGTACAAAATTAACCAAACTTTCATAAATGCATAGATGTAAGTGAAAACAGACCAGATTTTCCTCTGAATACTTCATTATTAGAATGAATAACTGGCTATTGTTACCAATCAAATGAAATCAGTGTAAATAAAATTCATCTTGGCACTGCACAGTAGCACAGAAGCTGCATGAAGTGACATTTAAATGTGTTATTTATGCACTTGCACTGCAATTACAATTGCATGAATAATATTATAAGATTAATGTTTTAAATATAAAACTCTGAATATAGAAATATGAAATGTTGGAGGAAAATAATAGGCCTACTTTTAGATGGGAAACTAAAGCCACCAATAGGTGGCAGCAAGTGTTAATTATTGAGTCACTGAATCCTTCAAACGATTTGTTAAAAATGGCTGATTCATTTAGGAACAAAGAAAATTACTGTTTATAGCAAAAGTATTGTATAAAATTATGAATGGCTTAGTGAATCAGTGATTCGGTCGATTTGTTCAAAAACACGGATTCATTCAGAAATGAAAGAAACTGCACTGTTGCTCATGTCACATTTTCGTACTATCAGGAGCATTTTTGCCCGCATATCTTGAAATTCCCAGCCCTGACTGAGCGGTAAGTATATTAAAATAATATAATGCATTTATGATGTTAAAATCACATTATAGTGATTGATTTGATAAGAACCGAGTGGAAATCCACTATGTTGATGAATGGAATTGCATTCATTTGAATCGCCTTTGCAAAGATGTTTCAAGAAGTCAAGTCAAGTCACCTTTATTTATATAGCGCTTTTACAGATTGTATCAAAGCAGCTTAACAGTGATAACTGGCAAATAATTTTGGCTGCACAGCAGCTCTATAAGAAAATGGTGTCATTGTCCAGCTTTAGCAAATTTAGTATTGATTCATTCCATTTTAAAAATCAATAGTTATTAATTTAGTTAATTTATCAATATATCAGCTCTGGAGAAAACAGTGATGTCATCATCCAGCTCAGATCAGTTCACATACAATGATGTCAATGCAGGCAAATCAAAACACTGTTAAATATATCAAGAGTCCCCAACTAAGCAAGCCAAAGGCGACAGCAGCAAAGAACCCAAACTCCAACAGGTGACAAAATGTAGAAAAAAAACCTTGGGACAAAATGGAGAGGGAAAAAAAACCCTTGAGAAATGAACTATTGCACCTGCTCCAGAAGTGTTCAAATAAGCAATGGAAAAATTGTGAGAATAGATTCTTATAAAGATATTATGATGTTGATTAAGTGATGCTTGAGCTGCTATTTAAAAAAAAAAAAAGAAAAAAAAAAAATAATAATTTCAGACCCCTCCTGCTGATAAACTGCAGTGCAAACAACGATGTGCAAGTGCAACTTTATCTCACTGCAAAATAAACTGAAGCATCAAGAAACACTCAATAAGCCGCTAATTATACACAGCATTTACTACACGGGGCACAGCAAAAATACAACGACACTCAAAAACTCTCTTGTAATGTTTTTGCAGGCCTTCATGTTCAAATGAACATTTTGAATTGCGTGCCTGCTGCACATACAACATTCCTTACTATACTCACCATATACTATACTTACCATATTGACATACTACCATTTAAAAAAAAAAAAATACAATGGCATCGCCAGTATTTTGAAGCTTTAGTATTGCAATACTACCGTAGTATACCAGTATACACTCAAAAAAATATTTCGATCTAAATTTGAGTTTTATGCAATTGAATTACATTCAAATTTTCCATTTGGATTACATAGTTTTAACATAAACTAAAAAACTTAATGTGATTCATATTTGTCAGTCTTACATAAATTAAATAGAAAAAAAAAAAGATTTCTGTAATAGTACACAGAAAAATGCCCAGGTTAATTTAACACTGCTTAGTGTTCATGTGTGTGCACACTACTGATTTAAAATACCATTGAAGCATTGTCAGAGTTAATGAGATAATTAAGTGATGATTGAACATTAATGATAAACACCTGCTGTTAACAAGCAGAATCACTGAAGGAAAGAGAAACACAAGAACTACAACTGACTTCAGTCAGTAGGCTTGTTCGAGATGCATAGGCGCTGAACAAACCGACTGTTGTGTGACATCAAAGTACCATGAGAGCGTTTGGAGAGCATACGCTTCTGAATCGCTCTTGTGCCTACAGCCTTTGATGAAATCAACTAACAATAAAAGACATTTAATCTCTCAAGGTTTGATTAAACAACTCTATAACACATTATCAGCTTCACTCATTACTAACTAGACTGACTTTATTTCTGTCATAAGTCTACAGAAGTTCTTATGAGGATTAACAGAGGTTTAGATGTTGATGATTTATTGAGATTCATTTGAAGTTACCATTTTTGGGGTCAGTGTTGGCTTTAATTGAGCTTGACTTTATTGCATCAGTTGTTTTCTGACTGCTGTAACTGAGTGTTTATGAAACATTTGTTAATAGCACAAAAGTCAAGAGCATGTATGATCAAGTGATGATGGTTAAGTGATGTTAGGCATCATTTAGTGATTTGATTTATTGATCTTTTTCAGAGTTTAATCACTGATGAGATGAGTGATGCTTTATTAGTTTTGTGCTCTTCATTATAGTACACCTGTGATTCTATGACATGAGATCAGGGGCGCAGGAGACATTTTCAAAGTGGGGGGGACCAAATTGCAAGCAAAAGCCCAGATAGTAAGATCAGATTTCCAGATATTGGACCACCATCATTTATTCAACTTGCCTAAACATTAACCTCCTAAGCACTGGGACCATTTTGGGGATTTCCACCTGGATTTGGTGTACCACAATTGAAAAGCTTCCCATATCTATATACAGTGGTCTAAATACAAAATCTAGGTGTCGTTTTAAAGGAAACCCTTTGAAGTTACATAAAACACTCCTAAAAGTGATAAAACATTATAGTATATATTGTATATAGTATATACCTAAATAAAAAGTCTCCCCATACCCATTTACAGTGGTATAAATTTAATATCCCAGTGTTATTTTACAGAAAACCCTTTGAAAATAAAACTACATAAAACTCTGCTGAAAGTGATATTATAGTATATTTTGTCTGTGCTATAATACACAAACAAAAAAAAGAGGCATTTTATGATTTTGATAAATTTTATTCTTTCAGGAGACACAAGACTCTATTACAATCTAGAACATCCTCCAGATTTGTATAATTCCTTATATGTGCATCATTTTTTGTCACCTGTGTTGAGCATCACCTCAGCATCACCCGTCTGCCTCCTGGAGATAATGCCAGCTGTGCCAGCTGCTGCTGCTGCTCACTATTCTTCAACAGAAACTGAAACAAAGAAATTACTGTTTATACACAGTTTTTGCACTGTAATAATACCCATTTCACAATATCACAATGTAAATTTACTGAAATGGCAATTCTATTCAAGTCTGCATACTTGTAGACAGCTGTGCAGTGTGCAAGTAACCTTGCCATATCCTAAAAACATATAGTTTTTAATAGTTTATCATATTGGTTGCTGTGCTTTCACATTTTAAAATAAAAAAAGTTCTATCAAAAATGAGTATAAGCATTGTAAATGCAGTAATACAGTTTATACATACCAAAAGCGCGGTCCTGTCCTCTCGTGCGTCCTCCCCATTGCGTCGCTGGCCAAGGCAATAATCACTTTAGTTTCTCTTTCAAAGATCTCTTTTAATGATGCCATCGATGTGTTTCCGTTTCTAGGAGAAGGGTCTGGCTGCAGACCATGGGCGAGTGGAGCTCCACTTTCGAACAGGAAATACGTCACCTCCACCTGCAAAATCTCACAATAAAATAACAATTAACAAAATTACTACTTATCAGATTGTTTTACTAACATCTACACCTCCCCCTAAACCTATCCTTACAATAATGCAAATACAGTAATTAAATTACGCAATACTGATGTACGTCAGTGGTGTGCAGTGGTATTCTGAAATGAGGAGGCACATTTTTTTATTTATTTATGAATCAATGTAAATTCATGTGCATTATTCTTAACGTTGACACATCTTCCTTGTTAAATGACCATTACTTTACATTACATCAAAAAAGAAAAAAGAAACCAAATACAATTCTATTTTGTAATTTTACATTAACAATGTATTGTAATAAATGTTCTGTTTATCAAAACCAAGTCAATCTCATCAAGTTAGTGTTTTAAGCATTTCTACATTCATTCCAAAATAACTAAAGGCAATAATAATTTAAACAACATATTTTATTTGTGTATTGATGTTTTTCTTTTTAATAGTCAACTTAGGCTATTTCGGATCATCAGTCATGCTCCGTAAACACCGTCTGTCACAGACACGACTTATATTTTTAATTTCACCAAGCTGATTGCACTAAAAACCCAGCAGTCATCATGTTTTCAATCCATTTCAAGTTTGATTTTGACGTGACAAAGCGGTGATATCTAACTGGGTGATCTGTTTACTTACTTTTCAGTTAGTCTTCCCATTGACGCCATCATTTGTTCATTCAAACTGACGTGCAGAAATGTGCACGTCAACAAGAGACGGGATTTATCGCACAAACCAATCATATCCAATCATAACCAATTACATCCAATCATAGCGCGATGGAGACATTGCCTCCTCTCACGTGACTTTCCCCCCATTCATTCTCAATTACCCCCCCACAAAACCCACCGCACGCCGGGGGTCTGATGGTTTTCTATGAGAGCAAAGGGAGGCATGACTCCAGCTGTAACTTTACCTGTGGGTGTCGCTGTAGGGCAGTGTTCCTTTAGAAATACGAGTGACTTGCGCTCTTTTTAATGTCATAATTTGTAATATTTGTGTTGTTTTATATGTAATATGGATTACTTTCTCATCCTATTTTTTTTTTTGGAGGCACTGCCTCCCTTGCCTCCTCGGAGGAAACGCCCTGATGTACGCATGCCCAGTGGCCATAGCTCCACTACTGTTCGAGAGTGGAGCTCCACTCACCCCTTAAGTCTGCAGCCAGACCTTATTGGTTTCTAGATGTGGTTATCGAAATCAAAACAGTCCATAAACTATAAATCCTCACAAAAACTTCAGTCAAGCCAACTCGCGCATCAACCAAAACTGAATGTGAGAGAGATCAGCCTTTGTCAAATTTCTCGGTTTCTGAATGGACGGTTGGCTTGATTGACATGTCCCCACGAACGCTAACTTTCAGGCATGATTTATATACCATCGACATGTCTTCAAAAAACGTTTTATGCATGCTTTGATTGATGGTTTGGAGGTTGCGTGCTCTCAAACAGAGAAACACATTTTCTGTTCTGCACATTCGCGACAAAACAGTTGATTATTTACGAACGAAAGCTCACAGAAATGTGAAAATGGACTCATTTGAAAGAAAATATCCTAAGCTAAAAGGTGATATAGAGCTTTTTTGATACTGTTTGATACTGACTAAGCAGCCCTTATCAAAACTTCGGCGATCAATTTCTCCCTTTTTAAAACTGCAGGGGTCCTGATCCCCCTGTCCCCCGTGTCAACAGAGCCCCTGCATGAGACCCAGCAGTGTTGTGAAAATCAGGTAATATGAATTGTTCTTCATTGTGCTGACTCATACAGACATCAATAATCAACGTATGAATCACAATGATGGTGACAGTAAAAAAAAAAATTCATGCTGCAATGCATTGCAATCCTCATCCAAAGCACAAAGGCTTGTGGGCAGTATTAGCCTTTATAGTGTGCACGGATCCACACTTCAAAAATCTACTGGAAATAGTAGACCATCCGGGGACTTTTGGCATACTCTTTTCAACATACTATGCTTTGGGACACTTATTTTAATCTCACATACTATTTAGTAGGGATGCACCGATACCATTTTTAAGGACCAAGTAAGAGTACCCATACATTTATTAATTTTCTCTCTCTCTCTTTTTTTTTTTTTTGATGTTGCAGTTTTCCAAGCACAACACAGTGAGACTAATGAATGTAGGACAGCTTCTTTATTATTACTCTAATGAAAAAAGTAATAATTTTTATGTGCTTGTCACAAACTTAAAGAATAAAAACTTCAGTGTCCAATAACCTTCAAAGGGCATAATTACCAATATATATGGTTGTTGTATTGTTTGTAAATTTCTTTTTATATAACAACAAATACTATAGAGATAAAAATTAAATAAACTTGTTTTTCAAATAGGTTTATTTACCATGTATATATTTATTTAACATATTTTGTTGTTTTATTAACATTAATGACAAATATAGGCTACGGTCCCTTTAAGACCGAATCCATGGATACTGACAGATATCCTGTTTTCACCCAAATGTTTACGTCCACTTAAGCCATAACCGACTGAGATAATCCATACGTGAGATAATCCACACGATGGACATTTTGACAACTATGTGTGCATTTGACCATTCAGGCGTGAGGAGAACTGATCGCGCGCTGTCTGAGAGAACTGTGATCGCGCGCAAGAGAGAGAGTGCGTGCGAGAGAGAGAGAGCGCTTCTGGTCTGTGTCGTTCAACGAGATTCCACTTATCCCGCCTTCCCTAATCGATAACGAAAGCATGCAGTTCGCAATGTGTGGGTTGTCATCATTAATTTAAAGTATTTCCACACCCCTGAGGCTGACATTGTTTCTGTTGCTGCCGCCGGTGTCTCTGTGCACGGAAAATTCTGTCAGTTACATCACGTGAGGTATTGTTCTTTGGTAGCGGGGGTATTTTTACGATACGAGTACGAGTACAAGTACAAGTACATGTACATGAGCTTGGTCTCGGCCCAATACCGATACTAGTACTGGTGCATCCCTACAGGATGGATAGTATGGACATTGGGATGCAGGGGACATTTGTACTAAGTTAGTACCCAGCATGCATTGCAGCATGAAGCCTTTAAAAAAATAAAAATAAACTGTCACCATTGTTGTGATTAAAACATTGATTCTTGATATCTGTATGAGTTGGTAAACCAAAACTTCTTTGTGCATGAACAGGTTTTAAAATCCTTCGTATCATCTGATTCTCACAACACTGCTGGATCTAATGTCATTGAATCACAGTTCTACTATAATGAACACCACAGAACTAAAAATGCTTTGACCATTTCATCAGAGAATAAACCCTGAATGAGGTCAATGAATCAGATCGCTTAAACATCAGCATCTGATCATACAATTTCTTGGCATTTATGCCATAACAAATGTGTTTTATAAACACTCAGTTGCAACAGATACAATAAAGAGCCCAATTAAAGCCAAGACTAACCTCAAAGATGATAACTTCAAATGAATCTCAATAAATCATTATCTAAACAACCCCTGTTAATTCTCATGAGAACTTCTGTTGATGTATGATAGAAATAAAGTCAGTCTAGTTAATGAGTGATACAGGTAATGTTTAATCAGATCTTGAGAGATTAAATGTCTTTTATCATCAGTTGATCAGTTTAACATCATCAGCTGTAGCTGAAATCAGTTGTAGTTCTTCTTTCTCTTTCCTTCAGTGATTCTGCTTGTTAACAGCAGGTGTTTATCATTAATGTTCAATCATCACTTAATTATCTCATTAACTCTGACAATGCTTCAATGGTATTTTAAATCAGTAGTGTGCACACACATGAACACTAAGCAGTGTTAAATTAACCTGGGCATTTTTCTGTGTACTATTACAGAAATCTTTTTTTTTCTATTTAATTTATGTAAGACTGACAAATATGAATCACATTAAGTTTATGTAATCCAAATGGAAAATTTAAATGTAATTCAATTGCATAAAACTCAAATTTAGACTGAAATTTTTTTTTTAATGTACTGCGCAACCCTAATTGTGTGCTCGTAAACCTTGAGAAGTTTATTGCTTTATTTTACAGTCATTTACTTCTGAATGATTCATATTTACATTTTTCATTAAATCCAATCCAGAAACCCAAGTTAAATAATTATAATAATAATAAAAATAATACACAGTACAGTAACTGGGGTCAGGGGAGATTGATTGTGGTATGACTTAAGACTGCAAGGTGACACTTGCAAACTACCTCCCTTAAAAAAAAAAAAAAAAACCTTTATGTTTTATCTGAAATGCATTTGAAAACAGGTTTGACCTTTTGATAACAACTAAAATAACAAATATCACTGTTTTGTCTCCCTTGGGTCGGGACATTCCAAGCATTGTGAGCTTCATACGTAAATCTGCCACCACACAAGAGGACAGTGATGCCAGTAGGATAAGGCTTTCTTTCGAAATTCCAAAACATGCGTTGAACAGGACAACACAGATTCTCACAAACATTCTGCTTCTACTTTATTTCATGTGACTGATATTTACTCTTAGACATTGTGTGTAAGATTGTGACGATACCATAAAAATATCTTACAATATTATACCACAAGAGTGTAGATTTGGTTTGAACATTGGGAGGATTGAACATTGGTATGCTGCTTTTTTTTTTTTTTTTAATTATAATAATCTGTTTTATGTGTAGTGTTATTGGATATAATTTATTTCTTATTGTCTTTCTATCTATCTATTATAACCGCTACCCCTTTTTTTGAGCTTAAGTTACATAGAGTGAGGACGGAAAGCTTAAAACTAGGTACCATTAGATGAATGTTGACCTTCTTTGGTTTATCAAACAAAGCATTTGAAGCAACAAAACCCAAAACTTGCAATGAATTGCACGTATATTATATTCAACACCATAATCAATTACCACAAACATTTACATTGAACAAAACACAACAAAACAAATAGAAAATATGCAAAGAAATGAAAAAAAATAATCAAGAAATATTCAAGAAATGTTCAATGTTTGGGTGGTATGGACCAGAAATAAGAATGGTAAAAACTTAGCAGAAGATGAAGCCAACAGTGTTTGGTAATGGTTGAAATTATTATGTCCATGCAAAGGTCAACACTTTAGGAAATCAGTGTTCAATTAATGGTAATCCAATGTTGACATAAGCAAGTCAAACCTGATGCAACAATGAATCCTCCTCTCTTTCACATATAAAATCCACCAGTTCTTTGTGTTTGTGTAAAACGCCCCAAGTGTTCATGAGTCCAGAGACAAACAAAGCGGGCAGTGGAAACAAACCTTTTGAACTACTTTCCTCATAAAAAAGAAAGCATAGAAATAAAGGTCCATCTAAACAAAAGACACTTTCACAATTAGCATGCATGATTGTCTCAGTGATCAATTCATACACAATACAATTACAAATTAACTTCAAATCACCAAAAACACACAATGCATAAAAAAAACAACAACACTACTTACTGATTGACCAAAAGGAAACAAATTCCTCAATCATGGGATCTCAGAAAGAAAGCTTGAGCAGCACCAGAAAGCCATTGCTTCCTCTATCCAAACGCTTGCCTACTTCTTCAGGTATAGTACCTGGCTTAATACTCATCTAAGAAGATGGTTAGTGCCCCCTAATGGCGCGGAAAAACACAACCTTTAAAGGTAACAGTGTTAGAGCCGTTACAATAGCACTTTATTCAACAGATTGCTTAAAATCAAGCAGCTTTACAGTATCAAATATGAAAAACAGTGTTAGTGCCTCATACAAGCACAACTTAATTTTGTACTATAAAGCGGCTATCCAGTGTGTTCATGTTGTCACCCGCGGAGCTCTTACCTCGACAAACTCAAACACACGAAATGAGTCAAAGAGGCATCCCACGCGAGTAAAGGCAGAGCCTCCTATTACGTTATCGTCACTGACCAATGGTGACATGAAGGTGTTTTGCAGCTGGAGCGAACTTTTCCTGAAAGTTCGCGTTGACAAGCCGTTTCGAACTTCCAAAAAGAACACAAAACGAACTTCATTTTGGCCTGATTTTGTTCGAAATGACGTCACATCAGTTCGTCCTTCGATTTCGTTTGAAGTATACCGGGGCCTTTAGACTGCAGTTACACATTTCCATTAAGGGACAATATTTGCCTTCTTAAATTGATTTTCCAGTGCATTTTTTACCTTTATAAATACCTTTGTAAAATAAATAATGCCCTAAAGGTGCCATAGAACGCTTTTTCACAAGATGTAATATAAGTCTAAGGTGTCCCCTGAATGTGTCTGTGAAGTTTCAACTCAAAATACCCCATAGATTTTTTTTAATTCATTTTTTTAACTGCCTATTTTGGGGCATCGTTATAAATGCGCCGATTCAGCGCGCGTCCCCTTTAAATGCTCGCGCTCCCCGCCCCCGAGCTCGCGACTCTATAATACACTGCATAAACAAAGTTCATACAGCTAATATAACCCTCAAAATGGATCTTTACAAAGTGTTCGTCATGCAGCATGTCAGATCATGTAAATATAGTATTTATTTGGATGTTTACATTTGATTCTGAATGAGTTTGATAGTAGCCTATGTGTGACTAACGGGGCTAAAGCTAACATTACACACCGTTGAAGAGATTTATAAAGAATGAAGTTGTGTTTATGAATTATACAGACTGCAAGTGTTTAATAATGAAAATAACGACATGACTCTGATCTCCGTGAATACAGTAAGAAACGATGGTAACTTTAACCACATTTAACAGTACATTAGCAACATGCTAACGAAACATTTAGAAAGACAATTTACAAATATCACTAAATATATCATGATATCATTGATCATGTCAGTTATTATTGATCCATCTGCCATTTTTCGCTATTCTCCTTGCTTGCTTACCTGCATAAAGTCTGTTGATTCGGCTGTGCTGCTCCAGACCTTAATACTGGCTTGTCTAATGCCTTGAACATGGGCTGGCATATGCAAAAGTTGGGGGCGTACATATTAATGATCCCGACTGTTGCATCACAGTCGGTGTTATGTTGAGATTCGCCTGTTCATCAGAGGTCTTTTGCACAAATCAAATTTACATAAGAAGGAGGAAACAATGGTGTTTGAGACTCATTGTATGTCATTTCCATGTACAGAACTCTAATTATTTAACTATGCCGAGGTAAATTCAATTTTCAATTCTAGGGTACCTTTAAGGAACCGAAGAGAGCGCATGTCACACGCATAAGTCAAAGAACAAACCGGAGCTTCTGGCTCATAGCTCATACAGAAAAAGTATCCGTGTTTAAAGTTTTTATAGACATATTTTACATATTCTCCTGCACCAAACATGAACCAGCACGGTGTATGCACACATATTTCATCAAGTCTTCTTCAAATTAATTATATGTGCAAACTGGACACTAGTGTTTCTGAACGCGATGACACGATTATTCTGATGAACAAAAGACTTTTAAATTAAACTGTCTTTATTCTTTCTGTGTTAAACAAAGTGTTGTTTATCATGAGACTGCAGTGCTCGTAAATGTAATCAAAGTAGCCTATTATTAGCCCTATTAAATATTCTTTCACATTACTCCCTTGTGTGAACGACCAGGGTAAAACAGAGGTTTCATGACCCTTTAAATTACAGTTGAATGTTTTCCTCACAATTTCAGGGTATGTGAGTTCCCAAACTCACATACCATTAGTGGGGGTTTAGTGTGCATTAAAGGCTCTGGGGCATGGGACAGTCTTGCACAATTACTTCCTGTGGCGTGCACGAGCTCTCAAGTGGCCTAGACCGCAGACCGGAGGGCTGCTGTCCTGCAGTTTAGCTCTAACTTGCCTCAACACAAGTAGAAGAACTGGAAGTTTCTAGTATGCCTAATTAGACCTTGATTAGCTGTTTCAGGTGTGTTTAATTGGGGTTGGAGCTGAACTCTGATGGACAGTGGCCCTCTAGGAGTTACAGACTAGGGTTGGGTACCATTCACATTTTAACCCTCTATGGTGCGCAATATGATATCAATGAGGAAAAAATTATTTGTGTTGTTTTCCTGCTTAAAATTGGACACTTTTAACAATATCGGTGAACATTTTCATAATTTTTTAATTTATTTAATTTTTATAAGTTTGTTGCCTCGAGGCAACATTGTACCACAATGGAAAAATGTACATTTAAATATAGTCATAGCGGTGTTAAGGCTGTGTGTAGCACACGTAGCCTGACGTGCACCTCTTCAAAAATGTAACAACTCGTCAATTCTATCCAGACCAAGTGCTGTGATTGGTCTGCTAGAACCCCTCCCTCAGGCCAAAAAACTGTAGCCCAAACATTTAGTATAAATATTAATGCAATAAATAAATAAATAAATACATGCCAAAAATGCCATATAGCTTTTAAACAAAAACTTACTGTAATTATATTCCATTACTCTAATTGATTTAATACATTTATAGCTAAATGATTAATATAGCAACATTTGATATGAATAAATACCACCTTTCTGTTCATTTTATGGTTTTACTACAGCAAATCCATGAGTTGAGAAGTGAAATGTCTTCTAACTGGTTTGTTCTTTGAACAATGTTTCATCTGTTTTTGTTATTGTCGTTTTTTTTTTTTTGCATCAATATGTTGAGAATGTCAGCAGTGTTTCATCTGGCTTTAAACTAGTTTAAATCACAGAGTCATATGTGGGTTTATAATAGAGATAGGGAGCTCTGTTTAATAATGGTCACGTGATCTAGATCAGCCTGCACTTAAACGCAGCTGTTTTGGGTAGAGCTGATTAATGGTCTGCGCTTCACAGTTCAAATAAACTTTGTGCCGCTTCTGGAGCATTTGACATTTGATGGTTCTCAAATGCAACACAAATGATAGCGTGTCATTAAAGAGGGTTGGGTAAATTTGTAGTAGCACCAGTGCAAAATTTTAGAAAAATGTCGCAAAATGATACCATTTATTTGAAGTCTAGAGTCCTGATTTACAGTGGATTGCTAATGGCAAGTTGGGGCTATTTATAGAATGTGCTTAGCGGGCAAGTCACAGGCTCCCCGTGGGCACCATGTCAGAGACCACTGCCTCAGGAGTAACCTATGATCTCTTTTGTATGCAAATTAGCTATACAAGTTTCTAGGTGTAAGATTCTGTCCCACAGTCAGAGCTTTGGGTTAAGATGTTTTGAAGGCAGACATGCTAACATCACTGCTGAAGTATATTTAACCGTGGGCATGGGTTTTTTTTTTTAGTTTCATCTGACCATAGAAGCAGGTCCCATTTGAAGTTCCAGTTTTGTCTGACAACTGAATATGCTGGAGATTGTTTCTGGATGAGAGCAGAGGATTTTTCTTGAAACCCTCCCGAACAACTTGTGGGGATGTAGGTGCTGTTTGATCTTTTTGTTTTAGGCTTTCTGAGACTCAAGACTCAACTAATCTCTGCAATTCTCCAGCTGTGATCCTTGGAGAGTCTTTGTCCACTCAAACTTTCCTCCTCACCGCGCATTAGGACGATTTAGACACACGTCCTCTTCCAGGCAGATTTGTAACATCTTTAGTTGATTGGAACTTCTTAATTATTGCCCTGATGGTGGAAATGGGGATTTTCAATGCTTCAGCTATTTTCTTACAGCCACTTTCTATTTTGTGAAGTTTAACAATCTTTTACTGCACATCAGAACTATATTCTTTGGTTTTACTCATTGTGATAAATGATTATGAGAATTTGCCCTTTGTGTTTCATGTTTATACTCCTGTGGAACAGGAAGTCATGGCTGGACAATACCATGTTCATGATCACCCTGATGTGCTAAAAAACGTAAATATGAATGGGAATATACTTCAGAGATATTTTACTCATAAAAAAATTCTAGGGGTGCCAATAATTGTGGCCAACATGTTCAGAAGAAAAACATTTATTTCATAATGTGATTTTTTCCCCCCACTTTCAATTCTTTTCCTTCAATGAAAGGTTAGATTTTTGCTAATTTTATGAATTAAAGATCAAAAGGATAAACATTGCAGATTTATTTTTAGAGTCATCTTTGATCATATTTATCAAGGGTACCAACAATTTTGTCCATGACTGTAACTACAATGCATTCTTTAATTGATTCCCAGTCTTATTCTGCCCTCTAGTGGCTAATATCGAAAGAGAAAATGCTGCTGTCGTCACTTAGTGTAAATAGAATGTATTGCTATTTTTACTTAGTGTAAACAACATCTACAGCTATTTGCACTGTAAATGATTTTATTAAAAGTATTAAATGGATGCTGCCTTATTGGGAGAACAAGAGCACCCAACACCTGATGGAACAGCTGATGGGAAAATAGAGAACAGCAAGCTCGGCAAAAGGCGGATTCGTAACCGAGGCGATTGCAGTAAAAGCTGGGACTATGAACCAACATGCTACTGTTGCGCCACTTAAGACTTTGAATTGTGTGTCTTTTATTAAATTTGATATACAATAACGAGTTATGTCGAAATAATGACTTAATATCTCAAAATAACAACTTATGTTGAAATAACGAGATATTATGTCGAAATAATGACGTCAAAATAACGACTTAATTGTCTCTATATTTCGAGATATTATGTCGAAATAACGACTTAATATCTGGAAATAACAAGATAATTATGTTGTAATACCGACTTAATATTTCGAAATAACAACTTGTCGAAATAACGAGATAACTTTTCTTTTTTTCCCTCCCCACCATAAGTTTTCTTTTCTTTTCTTCACCATGCGGTTCAGGGCTTTTGTACAGAACAAGAAGTATGTAAACAAAACTTAGCTACAAGCAAAACTAAGCTTACAACAGCCCAGCAGAGGAAATGCATGCAATGTGAGTTTGCACTGTAAAACATGAGTACTGTTTTACGTGAGTTTTACTAAAATACATTTCTTAACATTCACATTAATCTGTTTGGAAACAGACATTAAATGAGCGACTAATTATGCATTCAGTGTCATCAAGATTTTGGTTAAGTGTGAGTTTTGGCTCACAATTGTATTTTATATATATATATGAGATTAGTTTTCCTACTTTATTTAAATAAATTAAAATAGCATGAAATTTCAAGAACAGCCACTAGATGGCTGCAGAGCATCACTCACTGGCTCATTTGCCATTTCCCCATAGGTATTTTTATAGGTAGTCTATGTTTTCATTTAGATTTGTGTTTAGACATTATTATAACATTAAAAATGTATCTTTGTCAAAGTATCATCACTGAAGAATTTTTTTTTTTTTTTGCAATTAGGTGTGTGTGTGTTTGTTTGTTTGTTCTGCATTGAAGCTGATAATTTGTTTGACAAAATATGTAACAGAGAGCATTTTTTTCAAGATCAGTTTTGGTTGCATGCATTGTTGTTACAATAAAATCATGTTTTGCACATTACATTTGACATTGAACTGACTCACACATCTGCCTAAACTCTCAGAAAAAAATCCACAAAAGCTGTCACTGGAGTGGTGCCCTATCAAAAGGTACATCTACCTAGAGTGTATATAAGTTATATATTGGGTACATATTATCATAAGCAAGGTCGGAAATTAACTGGGGCTTAGGGCAAAAATACCTTCAAAAATCCATAAAAAAACAACAACAAAAAAACACACACACACGCACCTTTATGAATGCCCGTGCACATATTAGCCTACTTTCGCTTTTGAAGTAGCGCCAATTCTGAGGCGGCAATTGCTTGAATGGTGGGTGGATTCGTTATTATTCTTAATGAAAAACACAACAACAAAACAGTTTAAATATTATTTAAACTCGTTTAAATATTATATTTACATGTTCAACTGATATAACCGGTGTTGCGGCTGAACACCGGTAACACTGTCGATTGCAGCAAGCCTAATATCACACTCCTGTTTCTCCGAGTATTGGCATGATTCCAAATGTAATACTTACTGATCTGATTGAAATCCAGTAAACAAGTTGATATTAAGTGACTTAACATTAGCCACAATACTGTTTTGAGTAGTTTTGAACAAAACAGTTTCAAACAAAGCCACACCAGAACTGTTGTGCATCTCCAAGCAGCGGCGATTCCTGAATGAATCTGCGTTTTGAACGACTGAATGAATGACTCGCGAAGGGGGAAATCCAAGATGGCGGAGTGAGTGGTAGCATTTATGCAGGCTCTGATAAATTAGTTTAATAATGTCCTAAAATTGATACCTCTGGCAAAGAAACCTTCCAGAAGTGTAGAAATTACATCCATCATTATCTGAATTTTGGTTTTGGTGTACTACCTATAAAGAGTCCCTCCGTTTCTTTAAATTTTGAGATGGCTAATCAAGCCGATACCGGACAAGCTGACCATGAATATAACGTGAGCGCTCTCATGGAGGCATGTGACGAAGAAGTAGTTGAAGCGATGATGGAAGAAACTGCCAAAGTAAGACATGAACACACACCTGTGCCCAGTCCGAACCCCAAGAAAGTAAGAATACAGGAGAAAGTCAAAAGTAAACAAGCTGATGAAATCACAAACGAAGTGATCTTTGACGCAATTCAAACTCTAATTAAGAGATTTGACGAGCAGGATCAGAGACTGAAAATTATCGAAAAAAGAATGGAGGAAAATGCACACGCAGTTAAAGAGAACAAAGAAGACATTGGAAGAATGAAGGAGGAAATAATGGACTTGAGGAAGGAGAACGTCTCACTAAAACAACAGTGTTTGGAGCAAGCCAGATACAAGAGAAGATGGGATCTCAGACTAATCGGCCTCCCAGAAAAAAAAAAAAGAAGACACAAGAGAAGTAGTGATTGGAATCCTTACCTGGGTGATTCCGCTGTCAGTTGAGAAACTCCGGGGGTCGGTGGATACAGTGCATCATTTGGGAAAGAGGAACAGCGCCGCTACTAACAAGTTACCCAGGCCAGTGATCATTCAATTCGCAATGCGAACTGTTCAAGACGAAGACAAAGACATCCAGTTCAAAGAAGACTTTTCAAAGGAAGATCGTGAAGCTCGTGCTAAGTTGTGGCCAAAAGTGCAAGAAGCTAGAAAAAATGGGAAAAGAGCGTTCTTATAAGAAGACTATGCACTCATTGATGGACTGAGAGTTGACCCGTAACTTTAATGATCCCGAAAGGTAACGTCCAAATTAAGGTTAAAGTATTCAAAGTTTGTCACTATATCAGATGGAAATAATTTGTTAACGCCGTCAAAGAAAATATAGTTAAAAACAGTGCATTTGCAATAAGTTGGTATGGATTTGTATTGTGTTCTAAAGGACAACATGTTCACTCCTGCATACTAGAACGAAGTTGAGTTCATATAACAGTTACATTATTCATCTATGTCTGTTTCTTTTCTATCTTTGAATGTCAGGGGGTTAAAAAAAAAAAAATAGTGTTAAGCGTAAAGCTATTTTTTTATTTTGCAAGGAACAAAAAGCAAATTGCGTCTTCTTACAAGAGACTCATTCTGTTTTGAATGATGAAAAATTTTGGAAAATATAGTGGGGTGATTTAGCCTTGTTTGTGTTACAGTACAGAAGGGTCGGAGACAAGAGGTAACAGGTAATGAGGTTTATTGACACACAGCAGAGTTAACGGTAGTGCAGGTGAGTTGAGAAGAGTGATAAGTTGCAATGGTATGATGATAAACAATGATACTGTCCTTAATGTGGTTGCAGGGGTGATGATCCGTGGAGGAGAAGGAGATGGCAGACGCTGGAGACTGGAAACACTCACACACAGACTGGGTTGACACGAGGAGACTTGGAGACGATGGAGACAGGTAAGTAGATCGAGTTGAGTCCTTAAGGTAAGCATGTAGAGGTTCTAGATGCGAACGAGACCGGACAGTGACTGGATGTGTGTGAGTGTTATTTATCCTGGGTGAGATGAGTGGATGATGGGGTGCAGGTGTGCGTGATTAGTATTCTGGAGATGGGGTGCGCTGTGATTGGATGGTGCTGGAACCTGGCGTGTCTGTGACAGTTTGCACATGGATCTTCACATTCGGCTGGAGTGATGTTATTATTTAACAGATTTGAAGGCTCTGTAATTGTCCATAAAGGGGACAAAGAAGGTCACTGGTTAATGGTAGCTGTGGAAATAAATGACATATGTTATATATTATTATGTATTTACGGTTATAATAACAAAGTGGCCAACAGAGAAATGTTAGAGAAGCTGGGTAATTTGGTTAACGAATGGAAAATAATCTACAAGTCAGATAATGTGATAATAGGGGGAGATTTTAATATAGCCCCTGATTCATGGTTAGACTGAAAACCCCAAAGAAGTTCACATTCTGTGTATAATGATACTATATTGAATTTATGTACTTTAACAAATGTGGTCGATTATTGGAGGGTATCTAACCCAAATAGCATTCAACATACATGGTATAACCCCTCAGGAAATGGACAAAGCTCAAGACTAGACTACTGGCTTATTTCTAGTGAATTATATAACGATGTCTTAGATTGTATCATTTCAGCTTCCCCACTTACGGATCACTGCATGATCTTTATCAATTTCTAAAAAATCTCAGATCTCTCCTAATATTTGGAAGTTCAATAATGTTTTGTCAACAGGTGATTTCTCTCACTGAGGAGATTGAAAAGCTTGATATGTCTTGCATAAATAAATGGGAATGGTTTAAATTTAAGGTCAAACAAATAGCCATTGATACAGGAAAGCTTTTATCAGTGATGAGAAAACAAAAACAAAAGGAACTGATTGGGGAAATAAATTTATTGGCAGTTAATACACAAGTATCACCAGAAAACACAGCAAAACTACAAATCTTGCAATCTCAATTAGATGAGTTGTATTCAGAAAAAGCAAATGGAGCTTATGTCCGTTCAAGAGCCCGGTGGATTGAAAAAGGAGAAAAAGTTTCACCTGAGAGCTCTTTAGGCAAGAGTGACATTTTGAAATAAGCTCGCCAGACTTTGAAAATACACGCTCGCTTGGCACAGATGTTGCCATTATGGCCAAGTAATATTTTTTCGGCCTTGAAAAACAAAGACAAAAAAGAAAAAATTACTAAGCTTGAGATTAATGATACTATAATTGAAGATCAAAAGAAATTCAGAATGAAATTTGGCTTTTCTATTGTAACATTTACAAATCTAAATACAAAAAGGCGGATTGTAATTCTTTATTAGAAAATATTAGAGATAATATCAAAAAATTAAGCGAAGAAGACAATTTTAATTGTGATGAGTTGACTTTAACGGAAATGGATGTAGCATTAAAACAAATGAAAAACGGCAAATCACCAGGTATCGATGGTTTGTCAACAGAATTTTTAAAACATTTTTGGAAGGATATAAGAAAATTATTATTTAATGCATTTTTAGAATGTATTCAGAAAGAGAGTTTATCACCTACAATGAAAATAGGATTAATAACCTTGCTGCCTAAACCCAAGAAACAACCATTGTCATTAGATAATTGGAGACCGATAACTCTATTATGCACCGACTATAAATTACTTGTCTTGGTATATGCTAATCGTTTAAAAATTGTACTTGGTAAACTTGTAGAGGAGTTTCAATCAGCATTCATTAAGGGAAGATATATCCAAAATTATATCAGACTAGTACTGGATATGATCGATTATAATTCAATGATACAATCAGATAGCCTTATTTTATTTATAGATTTCTTTAAAGCATTCGATACCGTGGAACATGAATTTATATTTACAACGCTTAAAAAGTTTGGTTTTGGGGAAGGGTTTTGCAAGGTTATTAAAATGTTAGAATGACTCCTAGAATTGAGATCTTACGTGGAATCAGACAGGGTTGTCCACTTTCCCCCAAATTGTTTATACTTTGTACTCAAATGTTAGCTTACTTAATTGTCAACCATCCTCAATTAAAAGGTATAACCATGTTTGATTATGAGTATCAAATTAGCCAATTCGCTGATGACACAGTAATTTTTTTAAAAGACAAATCTATAATTAAGAAAGCCTTAACCATTATTTCAGTTTTTTCAAGAGCATCTGGCCTATGCTTAAACCTAAAAAAAAACGTCTCGGTTACGTATGTAACCCTCGTTCCCTGAAGGAGGGAACGGAGACGTACGTCAGTAGTGACCGACGAATTGGAATATCGCTAGAGAGCCCTATCAGCTTCGAGTGAACTACAACAAGCCAATGAAGTTGGCGTGCGATATTTGCATAATGCGCACCATAATGCGCACCGCCCCCGCCAGGTGGTATAAATAGGGGAGCAGATGCAATCGCACTCTGTTTTTCGCTGAGGAGACAACCTAGTCCGCACTACAGCGAGGGTACAGCAACTGTGGCGGCGGGACGACGTCTCCGTTCCCTCCTTCAGGGAACGAGGGTTACATACGTAATCGAGACGTTCCCTTTCAGTCGGTCACGTTCGACGTCGTCAGTAGTGACCGGCAATTGGGATCCCAAATAAAGCGCCACAGTATGAACCCCTTCCAGTGCCCAGCGCAAGCTCTAGCCACCAGCGCACCAGTGGGACGGGAAGGGGCGACTTACGCCGAGAGAGTCTACTGCTGTTCCAATAAACCCACTAAGTAAACTAGACTACACTGGGGAAGCGAACCCGTAGGGGACGCTGCGGAGACCACTACCCACCCGTAGGGGAGGAATTTACGTGGAGAGTACACATATGGACTGGCTGTGGGCAGTACGCATATGGAGTCCCTGGGATGGCTCCACCTGGGTAGAGGGAGACTCATCCGACAGGTGACAGCAGAGCTGGCTCTGCTAAGGGAAACACACGGGCTCGCCGTAGGGAGTTGACCGTGGACAAATACACACATGGGACCACTCACGTGGAGGGGTCACGACATGTCGAACCCAGCCAAATGTCAACGTCGGTGACGGAGGTTTAGCCTGGCATCAGACACTCCGCAATGTCTGAGCCGAAGGGGGAGGCGGAGGAACTCGACAGGGTTCGCCAAGCGGGGAACTCGACTGGAGTAAAAAGGATGCACGTATCCGGCCCAGGGGGCGGGAGTGGCATTGCAAACCGACACTAGAACGGGCTCTTCGCGTCTACCGGCTGGTGGAAGCGAGTACACGGGAAGATACCGGTTCTACATGAAGGCTATAGAATCTAGCGAACGTGTTAGGTGTCGCCCAGCCCGCAGCTCTACAGATATCTGTCAGCGAGGCGCCGTGCGCCAGCGCCCAGGAAGAGGCCACTCCTCTGGTGGAGTGGGTTCTCAACCCGAGCGGGCAAGGCACGCCCTGGGATTCATACGCCAGGGCGATGGTGTCCACTATCCAGTGGGCCATCCTCTGCTTGGAGACAGCCTTTCCCTTCTGCTGGCCTCCGTAACAGACAAAGAGCTGATCTGAGGTCCTGAAGCTTCGTGTTCTGTCCACGTACAGGCGCAGAGCGCGGACCACCTGGGGATGGAGTCTCCATTCGCCCAAAAGCGGAAGCTGCCGTGAGAGCTCGTCGGCTGCACGGTTGAGCACACCTGGGACATGAATGGCACGAAGCGACCTCAGATGCTTCTGACTCCATAGCAAGAGATGGCGGGCGAGTTGCGACATACGGCGGGAGCATAGACCACTCTGATGGTTGATGTACGCAGCGGCTGCAGTGCTGTCCGAGCGGACCAGTACGTGCTTGTCTGTCAAAAGCTTCTGGAAGCGGCCCAGTGCAAGACGTACTGCTAGCAACTCGAGGCAATTGATATGCCAATGCAGTTGGGGCCCCGTCCACAGACCCGACGCTGCATGCCTGTTGTATGTGGCCCCCACCCCGTGGCAGAGGCATCTGTGTGGACCACAGCACGCCTGGACACTTGTTCGAGGGGAACTCCAGCCCGCAGGAACGAAGGGTCCAACCACTTGGTGAGGGTGCGACGGCAGTTCGGTGTCACGGGGACACGGAACGTACCGCGCTGCCACGCCCATCTCGGGACCTGGCCGCGGAGCCAGTGTTGAAGCGGCCTCATATGAAGCAATCCGAGTGGCGTGACTGCGGCTGCGGATGCCATATGCCCCAAGAGCCTCTGAAAGAGTTTCAGTGGGGCCGCTGTCCTGCGCTTGAGCATACTCAGGCAGGTCAACACTGACTGGACGCGCTCCTCAGTGAGGCGCGCAGTCTGGGCGACCGAATCCAGTTCCATACTGAGATAAGAGATCCTCTGCCCAGGAGAGAGTTTGCTCTTGTCCCAGTTGACCTGAAGACCCAACCGGCTGAGGTGAGCTAACACCATATCCCTGTGTTCGCACAACTGCTCCCGCGAGCTGGCCAGGATGAGCCAGTCGTCGAGGTAGTTGAGGATGCGAACGCCCTGTTCCTTGAGCGGAACAACGGCCGCCTCCGCAACCTTCGTAAAGATGCGGGACGACAGGGCCAGCCCGAAGGGTAGGACTTTGTACTGATATGCCCGACCCTCGAACGCAAACCGTAGAAGGGATCTGCGACGAGGCAGAATCGAGACATGAAAGTATGCGTCCTTCAGGTCAATCGCTGCAAACCAATCCTGGGGACGGATGCATTCGAAAATGCGCTTATGCGTAAGCATCTTGAACAGCAGCCTGTGAAGGGACCGATTTGGGACACGCAGATCCAGGATTGGCTGTAGCCCACTGCCCTTCTTGGGTACAATGAAGTAGGGGCTGGAGAACCCTGACTCCATATCGGCTGGAGGGACCGGCTCGACTGCATCCTTCGCCAGGAGGACAGCAATCTCCGCCCGAAGAACAGGTGCATTGTCCAGGGACACACGAGTGTAATGGACACCCCTGAACACCGGGGGACGCCGGGCGAACTGAATCGCATAGCCGAGTCTGATGGTACGAATGAGCCAGCAGGACGGGCTGGAAAGCGCTAGCCAGGCTTCCAGACACCGAGCCAGCGGGACCAAATGCACCACAGACGTACCAGGCGTGGGGCAGCGAGGTAGAGTGCTGGGATCCGACTCGGACGGCATAGCGGGCCGTAGTGGGGTCAGACTCTGCAAGGTGGCAGTGTGAATGGGAGACGGCACATGGGAGGCAGCCTCGACCAACACACTGGGACCTGCTGGCGAAGTGAGAGGGGGCTGTGAGTGGCGAGGCGGGGCCTCGCGCACTGCCAGCCGTGACCTCTTGGGACCTGGAGAGTTAGAAAACAGTTCTACTTCGTGGGTACCGCTGGACTCCGGAGAGCCAGCAGTGGAACAAACCAAAATTCTCCACCCGGCCCTCCTCCGAGGAGGGAGCGATGCGGGCATCGTCTCCCGAAGAACTGTTTACCTCAGCTCCAGGTCACCCGTTTCTCCAGGTCACCCGTTTCTCCAGGACCGCTTCTCGCTAGCCAACTGGCTTGGCTGCGGGCTGAGCGGGCTGGATTTTAGGCCAGCTTGTGAGACGAGAGCATCGAGAAAGCATACTTAGATGACGACACACCTCTGCAAGGCTAGCCAGGGGTGTTTCCGGACCACCATGGTGGACATTGTCTGGCCAGGGGCCTGCGCTATGACTTACATCATGCGTAGCTCAACCCCAACTCAGAACTACCCATATGCAATGAGTGCTTTGGCCTTCCACAGACTTGCCGGGGGCCAAGACCCATGCAGGGCAGAGGTGGTGTGCCCGTAGCACTGCCACCCCACCACAGAGGGTAGTGAGAGAAAAAACTTAATGCAGATTATGACCCTTTTGGCGTTCCATATTTGGCACCAGAAAACTGCCAAGTTTTTCATGCACGTCCGGGCTAAAGACAGGGGGCGGGGCAAGGCGAGTACGCATCGCACCACACCCCCAGGGGCCCGGGAAAGCATGGTCGTTAACTCTGAATCTGATTCAGCATGAGCACATCACAACCGTGGGACGCTCAGCCTCATCTTCATGTCCAGAGCCCAACAACCCTCTCTCCAATGTAGCAGTTGACATCTGATCCTCTGCTGGAGCCTTGACTAAGACGCTAGGTCCCCCATGAGAAGGACCAGCAATCCACCCAGAAGCTACCAGCCATGTGGGACAGTGAACGTGGCCGTCTAACTGAATGACACACGGCGCTGAACGCCGATGTGGCCATGTTGTTACCAAACATAAACTACCCACGAACACAGTCACAACATGTTTGCGATGCATTAGAGGAGTGGGGGGCCCACGGAGATTGGCTCGGCGGGTATTGCCCCACTGTGATCCTCTGGTCACCCTGGCTTATTCACCAAAAGTAGTACTTTTCTGATTCAGAAAGAGGAACTAGATCGGGAATAGGTGAGGGACTCCACCTCATTTGAGGCACTCGAGTCTCGACCACGCATCTAGAGCGCCGAACAACGCGCTGGGTTGCCATGGCAACGCGCGCTGTCAGCCGGCAGCTCGACGGCACGCTGAGCGCTCAAGCCCTTACGAGAAAGGCAAGATGAACAACGCACCGACGTGGGCATGCTCTCTTTTTTTACAAGAGAATATGAACCACCCACAAACACACTCTCAGCATGCTAAGCAGACATGAGAGAAAGTGATTGTGGCCGTCAGTGAGGATAGGAAATGACCGCCTCCAGAAACGCACAGACAGAATGACGTCTTTAAAAAGACGCAGTGTCTGTCTGTGAAGCTCTTTTAGAAGCTCTTGTTCTTTGTGCCGAAGTCACAGACACAGAGGAACCGGCCCAAATCGCAAACCAAACGGGGCAAATAATGCTGTGAAAACAGCAGTTGAAAGCTGTATAACAGCTCAAGAAGCTCACTCTGGGAAAGCTCGCGGCCTCGCTGTAAGGTGCCATAAAGCCAGCACTGTAGAACAAAAGTTCTTCAAAGGCTTGCGAAGTCACTCTCAGACTAATAGCAGGAACACACAGGTTGGCTCCGAAGCGAAAGACAGAGTGCGATGGCATCTGCTCCCTATTTATACCACCTGGCGGGACGGTGCGCATTATGCACAATATCGCACGCCAACTCCATTGGCCTGTTGTAGTTCACTCGAAGCTGATATGGCTCTCTAGCGATATCCCAATTCGTCGGTCACTACTGACGTACGTCGAATGTGACCGACTGAAAGGGAACTGTTATCTCTGTATTCATGTGATGTGGAAAGTATAGAATCCATTCCGGTTAAATCTGAAGTGAAATACCTTGGTTTAACAATATCTAAAGATTCAAAATCAAGAGAACTATTAAACATAGAGGACAGAATAGATAGTATGAAAAAATCTCTTAATTACTGGCTTATGAGAGATCTGTCCATTATGGGCAGAATCCTTTTGACAAAAGCAGAAGGCATATCTAAACTAATCTACCCATCTTATTCTCTTTTTGTTTCCCCTCAACTAATTAAAAAGGTTAACTCTGTAATGTTTAATTTTATATGGAAAAACAAAACTCATTATATTAAAAAGTCCCAGATGATTAAAGACTATAAAAATGGAAGTCTGAAAGCAACTGAATTTGAATCAATGATTGGAGTACTCAAACTGAACTGGATAAAATCATATTTAACACAGCCTAATTCAATGTGGTTTCATATACCAAAGTGTTTATTCAATTTTTGATGAAATGTGATTTTGAGATTTCTAAATTGCCTATTAAGCTTTCAAATTTCCACAAGCAGATATTATAATACTGGAAAATGATATTTACCCACAACTTCACACCACATGGTTCCACCCTGTGGAATAATAGGACCATCACGATAAATAGGAAGACATTATTTAAACAAGAGTGGTACGAGAAAAAAGTTTTATATGTGGTTGATTTGATAGATGAAGCGGGTCAGTTTATTCAATATAATTCATTTATGGAGAAATTTGCGATAAAATGTTCTTTTAGAGAATTCAATAGTGTGTGTAGAGCAATCCCTCTCTCATTAAAACAGCTAATACATAACACCCTTACATATTCAAATGTATTTGTTAAATTGCCCGAGTTGAAGATTGGAGAAGTGTACATTGGGGATAAAAAGTGTAATAACAAAGTAATAGGGAATGTACTGAAATATAAATTATTCTACGATTTCAACAAGTACTGTTATTATCTTAAATGGCCAATTATGCCTAAAATGAAGGATATGCAGTTTAGAATCATCAATAATGTTTATCCTGCTGCCGAAACTTTACGGAAAAGATTCCGTTTTGAAGTAGATTTCTGTGGATTCTGCTCAGAAGAGCCTGAAACCATTGAACATTTATTTTTTTCTTGTCCGGTCTCATTGCAGTTCTGGCAGGATATTTATAGATGGCTAAATGTTGGTAGTGAAATTCCTTCACTAAATTTATTTCAGGTTTTGATTTATGTAGATGGTCCTCAAAAAGATATCATTGATGTTAAATGTTATTATTACTATGGGTAAATTTCATATACATAAATGCAAATGGAATAACAGTAAACCCTCTTTAACTTGTTTTAAAAATGAATGTAAAAATTATTTAGCATCCATAAAATATTTATCCAAAGATAATCAATCCCTTTGTGAATTGTATAAAGTCTTGCATGAGTCTCTTTCCTTCTAAGATTTTGTAGATGCTTTATTTTTTATTTTTTATATAATTTCATTTAATTTCCTTGTAACCCCCCTTAAAGGTTTGAAGATTGTGCTTTTGTTTATTGTACTAACATGCTGTTGTTTATTTTGTACACATGAACCTATCTAAGCATAGGTCTATATGCACAGATATACAAATGGAGATTTAATTACTTGTCATTTGTGTATATTTTCATATGCATGTTGCTGTTCCCTATTTGAATTTGTATATTGAAGTTGTTCAATAAAAAAAAAAAAAAAATTACTTAGGGGATTTGTCACGTCGTGCTTCCTGCGTCAGGTGTAGACAATAGACACAGTGTAAAGACTAGGAATATGTTCACCATATACATATATGCGGTAGATTCTATTTACATACATACCTGCCTACACACACACACACAAGTATACATACACTTATGTATGTGGATAGATAGATTTTTATTTATTTGTGGTACATATATTTCATCCAGTATCATAAAACTAGCTAAAATTCCTGTTAAATTCTAAAAGCCTTTACACATATAAACTTTTTTTAGGCCTTTACACATAAACTTTTTTTAGGGCCTTTACACAAACTTTTTTTTTAGGGACTTTACACAAACTTTTTTTTTTGGGCCTTTACACAAACTTTTTTTTTTGGGCCTTTACACAAACTTTTTTTTTTAGGGCCTTTACACATAGAACCTTTTTTTATGCCTTTACACACTCATCATAGCCTAGACCAATTACATATTGTAATGCAAAAACATCATCTGTTTCACCTGAGAGCTCTTTAGGCAAGAGCGACATTTTGAAATAAGCTCGCCAGACTTTGAAAATACACGCTCGCTTGGCACAGATGTTGCCATTATGGCCAAGTATTTTTTTTGTAAGTGTCTGTAAGTTTGGGAACTTTTGTCCCTGTTCTTGCCAAAAGTCCAATGCTGAAGACATTCTGCTAACATTTGGCTGTGAGAGGTACAATTTCACTTCAGTGAAGGTATCCACGTTGGTGTTTATTTGCTGTTTTACCTGAGAGAGAGAGAGAGAGAGAGAGAATATAGTGGTGCCTTTTCTCTATGGAACATAATTAAAAAACACTCTATGTTTACATGGACAACAATACTCCGATATTAACCTGATTAGCCTAAAACAATACTCTGATTAAGAAACTACCATGTAAACAGTGATTTCTAATTACCTTAATCCAGCTAAAGTCATAATCGAAGTAAATGCAAATCGAATTAAGACATGGAGTATTCCTATTTTAGTCGCATTATCGGACTGCATTACAGACATGTACACACCTTAATCTAACTATTAACGCTGTTAATACAACGACGAAGTGACTCGTACTTTGCTTTGGGGTAATTAACTGCACTTGAAGCTTTCGTAAACTGTTTATAGTACCATAACGAAGACAAAGTGTATGTTGATAATTCTGGAAGGAACTTTGGACTGCATGGCATGGAGACATAATGACGTGTGCCATTAATCGATCTGTAACGTGTAAAACGGGAACATGAACGGAATAATCTAAAAGCAACTCATGTAAACACCTTAATCAGAATATTGTCTTATTCAGAATAAGGTCAATAATTAGATTACTGCTGCCCATGTAAACTTAGTCACTGATAGCATCAGTCTCCATACTGTACGTGGTTGTTTTTTAAAAAGCCGTGTAAGAAAAATCTTGCCTATTAATCCCTGAATTCAGGAGGGAGAAAAAGAAAAACACATTCTAATTTTCTCATTTATTAACAGTAGGGGTGTGTGACGAGACACTTAGCTCACAAGACACGAGATTGGGTTCACAAGAACGAGAGAAGCTTTTTGCTGTATTTTTAAGAAATCCTCAATGATAAAATTAATGACTGGAAAAATATTCTGCAGGTACATTTTGAAATGTTATAACTAATCATCTTGTAATGAATTTTATTTCGGTTCTACTTTCTGAGTATGAATTATCAAATGCATTGAAAGACAATATACAAGCACTGTAAAAGGTTTTGCCACAAACTCAACTGACTGGCTTCTCTCCTGTATGATTTCACGCGAGTCGCTTCTGACCTTACTGTACATGAATTCTGAGCTTCCAGAACTTCTGATTGAGGCTGCACATGTTTGACCTCCTAAAATTAACTCCTTTCCACAAATTGAACATAGAAATAAAAATTCAGTTTTATTCCGTTTTTTCTCATTCTTATTAAATGCAAACAATAAGTGCAAACATAATCAAAGATCTCATTACACACCCCTAAACAGTTTTTCCAAGAATCTGATGACAAAATCTAACCTTCAAATCAAAATCAGACCACACACAACTAGCCCCAGTTTGTTGTATGCGCAGTGAAACAGAAGTCGTTGCCTCCGTTTGACGAGCAGGGCGGGCGAGAGCCGTGAGGGAACGGCCTCACGATGCGCGTTGCACCGGCCTCGAATCTCTCACGGAGGAGCTCTGGAAGCATAAAAGGGGAGCGACGACAGTGAAAGACGAGAGAGGACCAGGCCTGGACTTTACTTTATGTTTTATTATGTTTGTGTGGCCGGCAGACGTCCGTGAGGGTCTGCCGGCATTACTTTCGTATTGTATTTGTTTATTTTATATATTAAAATTTGTGTTTAACATTCGCCGATTCCCGCCTCCTTCTTCCCGTACATACGAACTGTGTTACACTCCCGGTTGACGTTCTGCATTAAGCTGGCTGGCCTCGGATGTCAACGCTCGAACAGCGTTGTCTGCATTTGTATCCATGCCGAATGCTACTTTTTTAAATTGAGGATCCAGCAACATTGACACTGCAAGAAATCTAAAGTTGTACATTTGGCAAATTAAACAACTTTTGTTATAAATTGATTCATTTCAGTATATATCTCAGTATATAACTAATCTATACAAACCTAGTTGATTCATAGTCGCCACACCTTTTGGTCAGGTGCTTGTTTAAAGCGCTAGCTAGCCTCTGACCAACAGACTCTGGAGCATAAGTGTTTGCCATACTTCTAGTCAGCTTCTGCAAGTTGCGCACCAAGACAATTAACTTAGAGGATGTGACGTGGCTTTCAGCAGACATCTCCTCTGTCACCTCCAGGAATGGTCTCAGGACCTATACAAGAACAGTTGATAAAACAAACTTTGTTCAAAATTAATGTTAAATAAAGGTTTTATTGTAAACAAGCCCCACAAACAAAGCCTATCTATACAATATGATACAAAGTATGGTCACCTCAATTGCATCTGCCATTGCAGTCCAGTCCTGGGGGAAAAACATGGGTAGGTCCATGTTGCTCATTGCTGCAGAGAGGGGTTACCGGAGGTTAAAAAAACCTCTCTAGCATTAAATAGGTGGAATTCCACCTAGTTTCAATTTCCTGGAGAAGGCGCAGTTGGGGCATTTTCAAGTCTTTCTGCAAGTTGTCTAGCTTCTCCTTTGCTGTGCAACTGGATCTAAAAAATCCTACCACTCTCCTCACTTTGGATCTCAAGTCATCAAGTTCAGTGACTGCAGCAAGACTGTCTTTTACAATAAGATTGAGAGTGTGCGCAAAGCATGGCAGAAGTCTCATGTTCATTTTTTTTTACTGCTGCAACCACATTTGCTCCGTTGTCTGTAGTTACACAAAAAACTTTGTCCTGAAGACCCCACTCCAGAAAGATACTGCGGAGGTGTGTAGCTAGGGCATCAGCTGTGTGTCTTCCCTCAAATCTAACAAAGAAATAAGATATACTCTGCTCAAATTATGTATTATGCACATAGTTTCCTGACTGTTAAATCTGAATTTCTGAATTTAATTCTGAAAAAAAAAATTATCAAATGGAATTTAAAAAAATATTAAGTTTTCAAAATGACTTCAATTAACTCCCATCTGCCAGCAATTGTACTACAAATTAGGCCACTCAAAAGTTTTAATAATCATAAGCCATCAATAATACTGTGTATCCTAATAATCATTTTGCATTTTACTCCGGGATTGCAGAAATACATTTTTTACCAGTTAAAAAATATATTTTACCTTTCAACCTCCAGTAATTTGGACTGCAGAGAGAAATCATCAGAAATGTAATGTGCTGTCACAGAAATATATGATTCCATTGCAACCGATGTCCACAGGTCAGTTGTGAGACAGACACTTTGTACAGCCTGAAAAGAAATTAATGTAAAAACAATTTTTAACCTGCTCCATCATTTTGAGCCACTTTGACACAGGAACACATTTAGGTTTTCAAGAAATTAATTTAAATATAAACGTTTAAATGATTGTATTGTAGAATCAATTCTAATAGTCATTAGAATGATTAGAAGACATTCATTTTATTTTAACGAAAATAAAAATGTTTCTGGGCCAAAACGACTCAAAATTATGGAGCAGGTCACATGTAGTCACAACTGACTGTCACTGTTATTTGTCATGTTAATAAATAAGAATTCTGTCATTTACATTTATCAGTATATGGTGATTACTAAATGATTAATCAAATTATGAATAGCCATTTAACATTTTGCATTTAGTTACTTACTTAGAGTTTTTGTCTTGTTTCTAGTCAAAATATCTTAAAGTTCTTAAATCAAGAAGCATTTTCTTGACAAGTAAAAAATATTTTCTTGTTTTCAGAAAAAATAAGTCAAAATTACATAATAAAATAATTTGCCAGTGGGGTAAGCAAAATAATCTTATATCAAACCAAAAATAAGATATATAATCTTGTTTTCAGTTTGGATTAAGATTATTTTGCTTACCCCACTGGCAGATTATTTTGCTTGTTTTAAGGAAAAACTCTTAACTTAATTTTGAATTATTTTTCCTAAAAACAAGAAAATAAATTTTACTTGTCAAGAAAATGCTTCTTGATCTAAGAATTTTTAGATATTTGGACTGGAAACAAGACAAAAATTCTAAGTAAGAACAGCATTTTTTGCAGTGTAGGAAAGCATAAAACAAAACAGCATATTGAAATAGAGGAAATAATGACAAACAGGAAAAAAAGTTACTCAGACGTACAGTGAGCTGGTCCTTCAGAGCTTGCTTTTCTTTTGAATATCTTTCCAAAATTAGTTGTTTTGTTGTTTGTCTGCATAGAATCCTGTACTTTGGATCAAGTGTATTCACGAATGCTCGAAAACCTTCATCCTCCACAACAGAGTGGCTGCATGTCCTTGATTATGAACTCAATTAGCTTTTGATCCAGTTTTTGTTTGGGAAGACTATGAGCTACAATGAAAGAACAATCATATAAAGAAAACAACGAGTCAGATAAAAGAAAGACATTTTAAATCTTATGTGCAAAAAATAACCTAAACTAACCAACTAAGACTCAAATTACTACAGCACTATTATTGACATACATCAGGAAATTTTTATGGGATGATTATACTGTATACTTGCTTAGTTTCCCTACACCAAATAATCTTACAATAAATAATTTGAGTAAACACCTACCAGGGTATGGCATCTTGGCCCCAAACTGTTGTTCAATTGATGGCTGGATCAAACGCTTTTTCGGGCAGGCGGAGTTTCTCCTCCCCATCCTCCTTTTGGAATTGCGATTAGGAAAAATAAAATGGGTCAGTCATTTTGCTGATTGCCTACACAATGCTGAAATAATCATCCTACCCTAAACCATACTCTGTGTCATGACTGGATCCATTTATTTTGTCTGAACTTTATTTCTTTACAGGTGACGTGATTGTGTTGACAAATGAAATCGGCTACAGGCCGCAGTTTGTGTTAAAAAAAAAAATCTTAAAGAGGAGTAGATTCCTCTTAATGGAATCGATTCCAACCTTTGGAATCGACTCTCAATTCCCAACGCCTCGGAATCGTTTCTTTTTGGAATCGATCCCCAGCCCTAGCTCAGGGCGCGATCCTGTAATCAGATCAGCCCACATTGCTGAGTGTCCAGGACATTCAGCAATGTGCATTTTTCTAAAGTCAGGTATTCATCTTTTACTCTGTTTCTGAGCATCTGATGTTTTGTATTGATCATCTTTGAATTGATTATGTAATTGGCATGATATGTTTACCTGACTAATAAATTGTTACATTTGACTTTATTCTGACTTACTCTGAAATTATTGAGTAGATAATGTTAAGTCCATAACCCCACAAATCTACGCTCAGGTTAGTAACGGACTAAAGTACAGCTTAGGTGAGGCAGTGGGGCACACCAACTGATATTTTAGAGCTCTGACTAACACATTGGCATTAGTTATGTATACTTAAACTTCTAGGCTAATAATGGTTCAGAACCATTTCCGTTCAGAACAACATAGGGTTGTCGGACCAATCTGAATAGGGTGAGCCTTAACCTCTGATTATTGTAATATTATTCTAACTAAGTGTACGGGGGAAACCACGGCATGATTATATAAAGTTACCATTAGACAAGTTAGATTGGTCAGCTTGGTTCTATGGTAATGGTCATGACCTCTGGTTAGATATAGTCTTGCTTTAATTCAGTGTGTTCAGATCTATGGGGACTAAATAACATACTTTTAGAAATAAGCAAGCATGGTGCGGTGTCTAAAAGTCATCGCCTCTGTCTAATGAAACAAGACGAGTTATATGAGATCGTATACCCGGCCGGTGCGAGACTCAAAGCGTTATAAGAATCCGAATGAACGAGTACAGTAAGAGTAAAGAGTTAAATAGAATAATCAAATGTGTAGCTAAACTATTATACAAATGACCAATAATCAGTTGACATTCTAAACTAAATTCGAGGTCATAATAAAATGGAGTCAGATAAAAGTTTACTTGGAATTAAACTACTTCGCCACACTGAAAAGACTGAACGCGCAAAAACCTTCCCTGTCCTGTGGAAACCGCCGTTGGGCCGATTGGGTGGGCCTTACAAACTCTTTGTGCAGCTGCTCAGCTGCACAGTATCACAGAAAATGCTGCTGCTGTCAGTAATCTTGCTTCATGTCTGGGGACGGAGACTCCTGTGGCTGAAACGCCACACAATATCAGTGTCCCACTGGCCACTATGCCTGAAGTTGAGGAGTTGGAGGAGCGGCTACAAGATTCAAGAAACGCACAGGCTAAACAAAACATGGTATGTTGTTTTTTTCTTTTTCATTATCTAAAGCTACTTAATGATTGCAGTAAAAATTTACTCTTGTGTCTACAATTGTATATCATGTATTTTTGTCTTCAGATATCTGCTCTGGGTGCTGTTGGAGGACAAAACACAAAACAAATCACATGAACATACTTCACATACTCTTCTCAGATTCAGTAGCTAAAAAAATAAACTGGAAAGGAGTCAATGGGAAGAAGTGCTTTAAAGAAATGCCCACAAGAACTTTGCCGATCAGTAAGTATGATATATAATAACAAGAAGTGGAGTGTTAGAGTGTTGTTAACCGTCTCCACAACCTAAATGATATATATTGCTATTACTGTTTTTAATTAATTTCTTACTTTTCCACTGGGTGAGGGAACAGTAATAATAATGGCAAAGTATACAGAAAAACTGAAAAAACAAAAAAAAACATACTTATATACATAAACACGTAAATACAATGGAGTACCACAAATAGAAAAAAAATGACAAGTAGGCACAATAGTACACACTGTAGTAATTGCAACAACAATAGCGATAATATATATATATATATATATATATACCAGCCTGGGTTGAGATAGGAATAGCATTAAGACATGTTTTCCTCCTTGAAGTAGTTCAAAAAAGGGTTCCAAACTCTAATAAAGAGTTTATGCTTTAAACTCATTGGCGATAAGTAGGTGGAACTGCAGACTTCCAATTCATGAGAATCAATCGTCTGGCCAATAAAATTGCAAAAGCTACACTATCAGCCAAGGAGTAGTTAGTTTGATGGTGTCTGGTACAACCCCAAACACTGCCATTAGAGGGTTAGGTTCTATTGGTAAAGAGAAAACAATTGAAAAAACACCTAAACACTCTCCCCCAGAAGTAAAATAGTTGAGGGCATGACCAAAAGGAGTGCAGTAGGGTGGCTGGTTCACTCGAACATCGAAGGCAACTTGGATCAAAATCAGGGAATATGCCTGTGCCAGTCAGCAATGCCATGTAATGTTTAAACAAGGCCTGCATGCTAATAAAGGTTAATACTAGGGGTGAAACGGTTCTCAGTAAAAAAATCGAACCGTACCGTTCTGCAAGCACATGCACCACGGTTCATCTCATATCTGACGACGCATACGCATCTATAATACGGTTTGTAGAAAATAAATAAAACAGACAGAGTTAGGCGAGTTGAATTGTATGTTTCTGTTGATGGATACGCATTCTGGCTTCCCCTAAACTTTGTTCAATGCGAGTGCCGTATGCTGTATGACCAGTCATTTACTCCGTCATCACCCGGGTGTTGATAGCGCGCAAGCGCAGGCGAGACCTGAACAGCACACGTTGCCATCTGCGTTTAAACTAAACTTACTTAAGCCTTGCCAATTTAAACATTCGAGTGCAAGGCGCAAAAGAGAACTTACATGCGCGCTGTGAGAAGATTTGTATGGCAAACCAAAGTATTCACATACGCCTGGTCGGATGTCTGATTGCACACGGACGTGTGATTTGCCATAAAAACGTGCGTTCTTGGCGTGCGCTTTGGAGTCACCAAAAACATACATTTTTGACGTGCGTTTATCATAACAAAAATGGGCGTCGAATACGTGCGTTTTGAGTCGGACAAAACGCTCGTTATGAACGTGTAAACAGGTCAATCAAACAGGCAGGGCAAACGTGTGTTTGAAGTGTCTAACAGCGAAGAGAACGTGCTCTTGTAGCCAGTTGACTGAGGCATCTGTTTAATTTGATATTTTTTCATGTCCAAGGAGAAATGTTCTGTAAATGTAGTTAACTTAAGCAAAACTTGTATTAAATTTAATTTTTATTAAGTTCTATATTCAGTGGTTCCGATTTGGAGTTCCTATCAATTGTTGTAGGTGGGGCCTTAATTAGTGAGACACCGAAGGAAAATATATCGCTTCTCCTTTAAGCGTTCGCGCTCAGACGCACAGTGTATGCGAACGGAGAAGCAGAGGTAGTTTTTCTCTCTCATATTTATCTTGCATTAACTGTCTCTTTGTAACGTAATCACTACATTTATGATGTTAAAACACTGTTAAGAGTTTCTGTCACAATTTGTATCCATGTGATTAGTGTATTTTCTTTGAGAGGTACTTTTGACCGTGTTAAAAGTAGTTTTTCAGTTGTATCACATGTATCTTTCCATGCAGGAATGAGAGAATAGGCCTGATGTCTGTGTATACTAATATTGCCTCACACTACTCTGTTTAAGGTATGTTGTTTCAATCTGTGATCATTAATTTAAATGTTTATTTTGCAATTTGAATTTATTTGCGAATTGATTTAGAATGCATGTGTACTTAAGTGTGTACTAGGCAATCACTATACTAATTGCCTCGTGGTACATTTTCATGCAATGACAGTGTGTTCGTGAAAAAAAGAACTTTATTGTACACATAGTAATTTAACAATTAAATTTTGATGCAATTTAGAGTTTATAGTACACTTTATATGCATTCCTATGAAGTTACAGCGTATTTGAATATTAACTTTTACAAATGTTATGCATTTACTATTACGTTTTTATTTGCACTGTCATGTTATGAGATAATTGAGCACTACATTTACTCATGTTAAATGTTATATATCATTTCTATATATATCATTCTTTAAGCGTTCGTGCTCAGACGCACAGTGTATGCGAACGGAGAAGCAGAAGCAGAAGCAAATTTCATGTTGTTTCGGTTGGGTTTAATGATAATACAAGAGTCCTAAACCTATAGCGGACAAAAACAGGACAGACTCAAGCCCTAAAGAGTGAGCACACGCTTTCGACGGGCAATTTTGAGAACACTAAGGAAAGAGCACGTTCTCTTTGTCTGTTGGACACTTAAAACACACGTTTGCCCTGCCTGTTTGATTGACCTGTTTACACGTTCATAATGAGCGTTTTGTCCGAGTCAAAACGCACGTATTCGACGCCCGTTTTTGTTATGATAAACGCACGCCAAAAACGTGTTTTAGCAAATCACACGTCGAGGACGCGCGTTTTTGTGTACCAACGTGTTTCTGACGCGCATTTTCCATTATCCCAAAGCGCGCGTTAAGAACGTGTGTTTTGGTACACGACAACGCGTGTTTCTGACGCGCGTTTTCCATGATACTAAAGCGTGCTTTAAGAACGCGCGTTTTTATGGCAAATCACACGTCGAGGACGCGCGTTTTGCTGTTTGACGCGTCCGTGTGCAATCAAGACGTCCGACCAGGCATATGTGAATACTTTGGCTTGCCATAGATTTGTGCACTCATCCGAAGCACGCACACGGAGGCGCGTGTACAACGTGCAAATATTGAGGTCTCTTTCAAGTCTTGTGCTTGAACGGACAAATTCACACAAAATTATGTCAACATGCCGGTCTTGGCGAGTGTCCTTGCAAGCATAGTCGGTTATGTCTTAAATGAACTTAAACACTCGAGAAAGAACGCATGTGTTCAGTATCACTGTACTGATCCGTGTATTATGTCTTAAAGAGACAGCAGCCCTTGCATTCCTGCTGTCTGAATGTGTTTTTAATGTTAATCAAACAACTCATCGCTCATTGCTCATGACTGAATAATAACTTTATAATTAATGACATTTAATTTATACAGTGAAGATTACATGCAATGTTGTTTTACATATTATTAGCTACTTTATTCAATTTCTGTACCTGAAAACTGGATACATGAAAAACCTGAAAAGCTTTATTTATTTGTATCTTTGCTTTACTGTATTTATTTGTCATGTTTGATTATTTGTTCTTATTTTCATTATTTATATTTGACAGTAGTAATTTTTTACCTGAACATAGCACATACCGAACCGTACTGAAACCGTGAGCCTAAAACCGTGATACAAACCGAACCGTGAGTAATCTGAACCGTTGCACCCCTAGTAGGGATGGGTCGATACCACAATTTTGGCTTCGGTACGGTACCACAGTCTAATACTGGTATATCGGTATTAAATCGATACTATACAGGGTCTAAATTTTGGCTCGAGTATTGCACGTAATTTTACTCATTCTCGCAGGTTTCGCATTTACAAAGCAGGAAATTACCGCAAATGTTTATTAGTAAATTAATCAACACAGATTATCACATCAAATCACTAATTGGTTACCACTTATAGCACACTTGAACCCATAGTGTATTACAAGTGGTAACTAAATACATTTTTTAAATACAGAGATATTAGTATATTAAAAGCACATTTTAGTTCATATTTCATGGTGTTTCACAATAGTACAGTTGAGTACACTTAGATGTTCTTAGGATTATCTTAAGAAGTACTAAAGAAGAATCTTTAGTATATTAAGTACAAAATTAGTGCGCAAAAATATAGCACTTTAAGTACATATGCGCGCTATGATACAACACTCTTGTGCACTTTTCGGACAACTGACGGAAATCACTTGCCCACGTCTTTTTAAACCTTGCCAATTTGAACATCCAAGTGATTTTATCATTCAGTAGTAACGTTCTTGGGAGCTCTTTGAGAGATGGTTTCTTTGCGCTTATACAACAAACAACGTACACACAGATACAGACCCTCCCATCTCCCTATAATAATAAAGTCTCTGGTAAAAAGAGCCAATCCCATCTCTATACGATGATCTGATGCAGAGATATAGGTCTTGGTAAACGGTTGCTAGGGTACTCTGTTTGGTTGCTAGGGAATGGGTTGGCAGCTGCCAGTGATGATACTCCAGGCACCACTAATAGTAAGTTTAAACAGCATTTCAGCTTTTTCAAGCCAACTTAATAATGTTGCAGCAGCTTCTGTGCTTTGACTCCTAAAATACACTTGATTACAAGATGTTGAACAAATCTCAATTCTACATTCATAAATTACAACTGATGTGACACTATAATAGAACTAAATGAAGGTGATTTCCATTAACAAACAGAGATTGAGAAAAGCACAGACACACACACTGATCTGTCTTACACACTTTTATTCTGACATGATATTTCAGTGTCACAGTATTAATGTAATGAAGAGACTCTATAACATCTCACTGTCGCTGATTCATCATGAGCTCAAAGCATTATGGGTAGAATCTCTCTGTTCTGATTCATCAAATCAGTTTCACTGTTGATCCAGAACCAACCCTAAACCCAGGATAGAGTGGTTGAATGAATTTGGTCTGGACTGTGTGGATGAGGCTCATTGTGTCTCCAGAGACGCTGTAGAAGGACAGAATTCCTGCACTGTGATCCACATACACTCCTACTCTACTGCTGATGAAGGACCCTGTAGGAAGATCAGTCTGTATCTTATTGTGTGAGAATGAGTAAAAGCAGTAAGAGCAGCTCAAAGTCCAGGAATGATCATTCCATCCAAACTGACACTCATCATCCCCTTTCTTCCTGCCGATGCTCTTATATGACACTGATATAAACACATCTCCATTCCACTCAACCTCCCAGTAAGAGCGTCGATCACTCACACTCTCTCTACACAACACCTGAAGACACTCATCAAATCTGTCTGGATGATCAGGATACGACTGAAACTCTGGGTAAGTGTGAGTAATCACTCTGTTATTCTCAGACAGACGGACGTGTTTATTCACTGTGTTCAGATCCAGAGTGAGCTGACGGGAATCTGATGGAGATAAAACATCACAATCAGGAATGATCGATCTGATCTTTTAATGTGTCTGAAATCTTCATGTTCAGTATTTCAGCAGTGTCTCAGTACAGTTTAATCATCACCTTGATCAACTCTAAAACTCTTCTGTCATGTTTTCTTTCTCCTTCTCCAGGAAGAACATGAACACTCAGCGAGTTTCTCTGCTTGTTTTCTCAGTGACTTACATTGTAGGAAGACTTTCCTGGTCTTGGGAACAAAGTCTTTGTCTGTGGAAATCAAGAGACATGAAGAGTGTGATTATCATGTCAGGAGAAAATGATCCCTGCATCCATCGCTCACACATGCAGAAATCCTCCAACACAGAAGATATTTAAAAATGCCTCTGCTGTTTCCTGACACAGACACTACTGAGGGTTTGATACTATTGACACGTCACCATATTTGATTTGTCTTCTGTAGACATGAAATGATCAGAGGGAATAGGATCAAATTTCACTTTGCTCCCCATACAGAAAAATCATATCGCTTCATAAAACTTGGATTAAACTTCAACCTCCTTTTGTAATCTTTTTCAAAATCAATACATCAATGTCTCCTGCTCAATCATTGGATTAGCCTACATTATATTATAATTATACTGTTTATTATGAAAATGTCTGAATACATGGAAGTCACATTTCAGCTTCAGTTATTAAAATCAAAAAAATAATGTAACGAAGCGGGACTCAGGGTAGGATCCATTTGCAAGCTTTTATTTAACAGAGTTCGTAATCAAACACGTATGGCAGAGAGCAGGCAGAATCGTAGTCGAGGAACAGGCAATGGGTCTGGGCGGGCAGATAACAATTGTAAGTCCAAGACAGGGCAAATAGTCCAAAGGGCAGGCAGCAGAGAATCGTACACAGGGAACAGACAGGAACAGTAACAGGCAGACAAACACAATGGAAAACGCTCAGAATTGCAACAGAGTTAACAAGACCTCGCAAAGTGTATGTGGATGTGAGCGGCTTAAATAGTCCAGGTAATGTGGTACAGCAGGGTGTGGTGATTACTGATTGGTAGAGTGAGTGCAGGTGATAACCAGGGAGGACTGTGGGAAATGGAGTCCGGGAATGACTGGAACCGTGACATAATGTCCCCCTCCCAGAAGGCGCGTCCTCGCGCCGTGGATGGAACAACTGGGGAGGGGGGGTGGGTGCCCTGGAGACCTACTGGCAGGTAAGGGTGGGTGACCTGTAGACCTACTGGCAGGTGAGGGTGGATGTACAGACGGGTAAGGAGGTCTCCAGGGCAGGTCCAGGGACTCCAGGCACCATGGCGGGTCGGAAGCCTCGGGCAGCCACGGCGGGTCAGGTGCCTCGGGCAACCATGGCAGTTCAGGAACCTTGGGATGCCAAGGCGGGTCAGGAGCGTCGGGCAGCCATGGCAGTTCGGAAGCCTCGGAACACCAAGGCGGGTCAGGAGTCTCGAGCAGCCATGGCAGTTCGGGAACCTTGGAATGCCAAGGTGGGTCAGGAGCGTCTGGCAACCATGGCGGTTCGGAAGCCCCACCCACAAGTTCCCCACCCACAGGTATATGCCTGCCCAAATTTTCTTGGGGGATTCAATGGTGGCAGGAAGGGATTTGTGGGCTGGAATGGGTTGGTGGGCTGGAGCTGGGTCGTGGAAGGCTGGAGCTGGCTTGAGGGCAAGGAGCCTGGGTGGCGCCGGCAGGGCAAGGAGCCTGGGTGGCGCCGGCAGGGCAAGGAGCTTGGGTGGCGTCGGCAGGGCAACCATCTTGTCTGTAGACACTAGCGAAGCCGCCATCTTGTCCGTAGACACTGGCGAACTTGAGTACGTAGGAACCGGCGAACTTGAGTGCGTAGCGGCCGGCGGAGGCTTTGGAATGCCAGCTGCTCGTGCTGAAGTCAGCGGTGGATCGTCCACACTGGACAACAATCCTCTCCGCTCTCGGACAGGCCCAGAGACGTGACGTGACTCTGGGCGATCAGCAGAGACGTGAAGTGACTCTGGACGATCAGCGGAGACGTGACGTGACTCTGGAAGATCAGCGGAGACTTGACTTGGTGTTGTTGTTGCGGCCTCCATTTTGTGAGTGTTTTCTAGCGTGGCAGCCATTACGTCAATAGATGAAGTGCCGCATTCCTCCGCGACCCCCACAGTAAATGGAGAGCCCACAGTCAATAATGCAAACTCCAAAAAATGACTAAGGGAGGAACGAGGTCCCTCACGAATCAATTTTGTTTTAAGTGGCTGATTAACACCCTCACAGAAAAAAAAAATCAGTACACAGTCCGGCAGATCTGAACAATATGCAACGTCCAAATATTCTCTGATATATTCCTCCAACGACCGGGTGCCCTGCTTGAGCCATAATAGTAATTGTGCAATGTTCATACTGGGCCAGTGTTCTCCAGGAAAGCCGCTGGATCCATGTGTTGGCGAGGTCTTCTGTAACGAAGCGGGACTCAGGGTAGGATCCATTTGCAAGCTTTTATTTAACAGAGTTCGTAATCAAACAGGCAATGGTGGAACAACAGCAAACAGGTATGGCAGAGAGCAGGCAGAATCGTAGTCGAGGAACAGGCAATGGGTCTGGGCGGGCAGATAACAATCGTAAGTCCAAGACAGGTCAAATAATCCAAAGGGCAGGCAGCAGAGAATCGTACACAGGGAACAGACAGGAACAGTAACAGGCAGACAAACACAATGGAAAATGCTCAGAATTGCAACAGAGTTAATGTTGACCTCTGGTGTTACACTGAGAAAGAGAGTTATATATGGCATTATGATCCATTTCACTCACTTTCAGGACTAAAGGCCCACAGGAACTGGCATCCTGTTGGCATGAATGTGGGAGCGTGTCACATGACCTTCTGTATCATGAAGGACTGTAATATTTAACAAAAAATAAAATAAGAATTGTACATAGATACTGTAACATATGGGATGTGACAATGGAGTGGGAGATCCAAATGCGAGCTTTATTCACAGAAGAGTGTAGTCAAACAGGCAGTAGGTCAATCACCAGCAAACAGATACAAGAAGGCAAGGCAAAAGGGTAATCCAAAAACACAGGCAAGGGTCAAGGCGGGCAGCAAACAATCATAAAACAAGGAAACAGTCCAGGGTCAAAACACAGGCTAGGCAAGGAAAGGAACAAGGAACATGAGACTATGGTAAGCAACGGCTAAACAATACTCAGCCAGGCATGATTGAAACACAGGGACTATTTATACACAGGCACAAACAAGATAACAAGGGGGCGTGGTCCAATGAGTGTCCATGGTAACAAACAAGGGGAGCAGCAGGGGAACATGAGGTGCACAAGCAGAGGAGATACAGGAACAAGATAACGAGTTAACAAGCGGGGCGTGGTCCAATGAGTGTCCATGGCAACAAACGGGGAGCAGCAGGGAAACATGAGGTGAACAAACAGAGGATAAACAGGGGACACAGACAGGGAATGTGACAGACACATATGACAATAAAACTCTTGAATTTATTAAATGAAACTGAATATTAAGAAACCCCTTCAGAAGATCTTGTTTAAAATGTTGATTTATCTCGTCACTTTCTGATACTTTTGTATTGTTGTTGTGTCTCCTCTAGAGGATCAGGAACAGAGCGCTCTTCTCTTGAGGAATCAAAATCTGAATCATTAACATATTGCGAATGATTACAACAAAACCTTAAACGGTGAAAAATATATGGTTTTTAAGGGTTTTTTAATAGTTATAGCGCCACCTTTTGCCCGATGTCTACCACTTTTTTCAAAACTATTAAATGTGTGTAAACTTTTATTTATACATAATGACTTATTTATTTGATATGATTTAAGGAATAAATTATAAAGACATTTTCCTTTTTGTTTGACTATTGTTAAAATGTCCAACATTTGACAGATTCAGTAAAGTGTATGTAAACTTTAGATCAGTTTGTATCGTCTCTTAATGAAGCATAGTCACGACACTTCAATATTAAGGTCTGGTTTAAAGGATAGGGTTATGACTGAGCCAGGATGAAGCCTTCGTTCAATCAGGACATTTAAGTGGCTTTTATAACTGCGCTTTGTAAAAACATGTCTGGTGTTCATCTGGAGATAAAACTATGGCAGGTGTTCATCTGGAGATAAAACTATGGCAGTGTTATACTTTGATATGTCAGGGCAAACTGGGTTCAGTTAAAACAGCTGAAACATGCATTTTAGTCTGGGACTAGCTTAATAATGCTGTACTTGGATGTTCACACACTGAAAATAATGAACCATAATTGTAGAATTAAGATCTTGGGCAGGTAATGTTGATTCAGTCCAGTCATGTTGTACCAGCCTCCAGCCGTGTTCATGCCACTACTGGACAGTGGGTGGAGCAATGAAGCACACAGTAGTTTACTCTTCATTCCTCATCCATGCATTCCCAATCAATATGTGCTGCAACAGCAAATATCACCGTTCATCTCTAAACACATCGAGCAAGTGACGCATCTGAAGACTCGCATATTCATGATGCTTTGGAGAAGAGCTGTGGCCGTCCCTGTGCCCTAAATACTTTAAAATTTAATATTAATCAGTGTAGGGCAAGCTACTTCCAAAATGTAATACATTATTTATTACTAGTTACTGTCATTTAAAAGTAATTACAGAAGTCAACATTTGAAGTGGATCAAAAAAAGTTCATCAAAGTTGTCCTAATAACTAAGTTGTCCTCAGAAGAAGATTTCAGAACAACTTTGATGAAAGGATTTGATCCACTTCAAATGTTGATACTATAGTCATATTACAATATTACTGAGTTGTACTAAAAAGCTAAAATGTAGTTTATTGCTGTTCATTATCCATCCAGTGGAGGGCGATGTGTGACTGTGTAGGACCCTAAATCTACTGACAACTTAATGTAATAGACACAGTGAAGGCGCGTGTTACACTACAATAATACCCTTACAATAATGAACTGCAGTATATTGTATATCAACTGCAGTAAAACTGCAGAATAATTAAGTATTTTTCTATGTGTAATAACACTGAGGTTAATGCACTGGAGTCACATGGGTTACTTTAATGAAGTCTGAAGTGTGAACTAACCCTTTCACATTGCTGTAGATTAGGGTACTGTTTGTAATAGCATAAGCATGACCTAGTGATCTGTACTGTATATGAACCTTAGCAACGTTAGCTTACCTTGTCATTGTTGGTGTTGACGGGGATTTTGCTGACAAGCTTTCTAAAAGCCAATTCTACTGTTGACAGAGGCTACATATCTTCCACAACATAGTCAGACACAAGTCTCTTCAAATTATTAAACAACAAACCTGACAGCACTTAATTTCAGGTTAAAATGCATTAATATGCATTACTGAGACTGTAACAGATATAGTTACCAAAACTGTATTAGTAATGCATTATATTACTGCATTACAATGGAAGACACGGGGTAACGCACACACACACACACACACACACACACACAGGTTTGTATTACTATCTTAGTGAGGACATTGCATAGACTTCCACTGATTTTTATATCAGGTCAATGATATTTTCTATCACCTGACCCAACCCTTACCCCTACTCCTAAACCTACCCATCACAGAAACATGTAACCATCACTAGATTTAAATAAAAACATATTTTGGCTGATTTATAAGACTTTTAAAATAGTGAGGACCAGTCAATGTTCTTTGGTTTTCAACAAAAAGGTTTTTGTGTATTTCTTTTAGTGATTAGGTATTTAGTGTTTTGACAATAAACCGAAAGGGTTTCAATTTTGCATTTGTGTTGATTGTAACTAGGTAAGTAAGAGTTATTAAAATAAAACTGTAAATATACTTAATTGCAATTTTGTTATTAGAAAAATGTCATTACAAATATGGTTAGATATATAAGTGTACATGTAAATGACATTAAAGTATATTTTAGTTTTAACCATTTTTTTTTTTTTTTTTGTTGCCATATTTCAAAGTACATATAAAAAAGTCACACTTAAGTGGTTAAAAAAAAATGAAAACAGTTCTACTAACTGAAAGACATGCTTGTGAATCTAGACGTTGATCTTTCCCTGGTGAAATATGATTCAAGCTCAGTCATTTTCATCAAACGGTTGGCCACTTCCCGGGAACAGTTCAACCGGTTGTTAGTTACAACAGCGAAGAGTTGAGCTCTGATAACCCAATGAAACTCTTTAAGACACTCAAATGACTGTAACTCCTACACAACAGAATGATGGAGAAGAACCTGTTCTAACCATAAGAGTGTTATGACACGATCAGTTTCTGCCTGATCTGCATTGAGGATTATCAGTCTGTGGTGGATCTTGAAATAATTAAATCCTGCTCACACATTTATGTGCATTTTGTAAAGGTCATGGAAATATTGTTTTGAATTTCTGTTTTCATCCAGAATATTTTATGCGGTATCCCAAAATTGTAATAAAACATGTCTGAAAACCAGGTTAAAGACTACAAATAAATTTACCTTTGGGAAAAGTCGCATCTGATTAATTTCATGTACATCTTGATGAATTTTTAAAAGGCAATTCTCCATCATTTACTGATAAACTGAATTAATGATTGTCCTCTTCTCTTGATATGATTCAAGTATTTGTCTCTCTTCTTTAAATCTAAAAGTGCAGTATGTTTTTGTTTGTCTTTTGTTTTTAGTGAGTCAGTACTACAACTCAAATGAAAACGCCTCAGATTTGATCACATGGTAATTGAGTGATGTCTCATGTCATGTGATCTCTCAACATAAATACAGACTCAGAAATCAACACCTTTTCATTTCATCCAGGCTTTGATCATCAACACACTGCAGCCATGACAAGCGTTAAGGACTGGACTCCAGTGCAGCCTTATTCTCCAGAAGTGGTGAAGATCTGTAATGACGTAAGAGACACTAAATCACTCATGCAGTAAATGTGTTTTTGTTATATCCTGTTCCAGGATTATATATTCTGATGCTGTGAAATATGTTGGGGACTTCTCAGAGATCACACACTTTTCCTTCTCAAATAAAGTCACAGTTCTTGTAAAGTGATTTTTGAATAGACACTCTCTAACTAATCATCTCAATGTTTTGTTAAATAAATGAATGAATGTGTTTTTTTATTCAGGCAAAGCCACAAATTGAGAAGAAGACAGGAAAGAATTTTCATACTTACTGTCCTTTACTTTTTTCTATTGAGACTGAGATTAAACACCACTACAAGGTCAAGGTAAGTGCATATGTCATTTGTCGGGTCCTCTCTAAAAGTGAAGATACATTAAGTCATTGTATTAAACTTTGCATTTAATAAAACTAAAAATAAAATGTTGGAAGGTGTTGTTGAGGTTTTTATTAAACCTCTCTCTTTCTCTCTCTCTCTCTATCAGGTGGATGTTGGAGGACGAGAGTGTTTTCATGCAGTGATATTTGCTCCTGGTGGTGGGGCGAATGTGAATGTTGAGGAGGTCAATTACCCTATAGACGTCTATGTTCCTCTGATCTGAACACTTCTAATGATACAGAAATAGTCTGTCTTGTTTAATAACAGACACACACAATATGACCTATCAGAGGAACTGTTGAAAACAATTTCATTCCTCAATAAAGTCAATATTCAAACCATGTAGTGCTTGTGTCAGTGTGTTTTATAGAGAGGTGAACTACATCGAATTCCAAAACAGCAAACACCAAAGTATATTCATTATTATTATTGCACATCTTTAAAAATGAAAAGAAAATAAAAACATTTAAAAATAAAACAAAATGATATTTTTCTAATTTTAAGATTTTATTGACTTCAATGTCTGTACAACTATTTAAAATGATAAAATAAGTCCTTATTTTGAAAGTAATGCATGAATGACATTTTTGGCAAGGCAAGATTATTTATATAGCACATTTCATACACAATGGTAATTCAAAGTGATTAACAGAGAAAAGGAATTAAAAGAAATAAAATTAAACAGCGTTTTTAACTAAAGGCAGAAGCATAAGAAATAAAAATATCATGCATAAGAAATAAAATGAATTGAATCACTAAATTCTAGGTGTCCCTTTCTGAATGGAAGCGTCAGAGAGCTTTGGTTCACGATACACACTAGTAGCGACTCCTGGTTTCTAGTGACCTCCTACCCTTCAATAGGGAGTTATTCCGACACCTTCTGCCTGATGGCTTCCAGTGTCCCTCCAACCCCTTAATGGAGTGAAGTTTTGTACTGTAAATGTAATGTTAAAGTATTTCTCATTATATAGACTTGTCTCTTACACTGTTTTATAACACTATCATGAAAGAAAGAAAGAAGCAAATAAAAAAAAAATTATAATGCAGAAACTGCTGCGTTTAGTGTTTCACAATAGGATTGAATCTTTAACATTCATGTGGTAACAAAATCACTGAACTAACCTGTAAATCTATCATAAAAAGACATTGTTAATGATTCACATAACACAGGTTACCAATAACGATTATATTTCGTTTTAGAAAAGCACAAAGCAGAGAATGGCTCTATCGTTGCAAGGCTCGGGGAAACCCCAAAAATGGTTTAAAGCAACATACTCCCAGATCATTACATCATAATTGGAGGCTGCATGATTAACAGAGGTTAAGATGGAATATTTTGAAACAATAAGAACATTTAGTCTGGAAACAATTCAATTAAAATTCAGGTTCCCTTTCAAAAGGGAACTCAACTCTGCGTTTGATGACGCTATGGGGAACTTCACACGTTGTCTGAAAGCCAAGTATCAAATCACTCCAATCCTATTGGCCGGCGACAGCCTATGACATCATAATAGCACAATCCTGTTTTGTCTGATCGCGATTGTATCGAATCCGGTAAGGGAATCTATATTATGCCTTACAAACATTTCAAGAGTGTGTTCATCCATGTCCCAGGTTTTGACACTTGATATACACATTTCTGGGCGTTTTCTGTCTGGAGAGGAGCACGCATAGACAGTGCTTGAGCGCGCTGTCTGTGTTTTTCTGTTATTTACTGTGAGCGTTTCCCTATCGGGACGCTCCTTTCTCGTTTATTATTAGTCAAAGCACAGCATACAGTCACAATCTTGTCCAGGAACGTCATGTCTTCATCTCTACATGGGAGTGCCATGTTGATTGGAACGATTCCATTCAGTAAAAATAATGCGCCCTCTTACTTTGTGCGTACACATTCAATCACCCTTTCCACATGCACCCTGAGATGAGCTATCCGGCGTGTTTCCTCCACATCTTTTGCATCCAGCTGGCTGCATCCTCTTGTGAAAGCAGGTGTTTTCACTTCGACTGCGTTTACACTTGGCATTAATATGCAATCACCGTGATCCGATCAAGCAGATCAGATCATTAGCTAATCAGGACACAGCGCGTTTATATTTGATCACATTAAGTGGTATCTGGATAACTGATCGTATTTCTGTTTCCTGCACAATATTTAAATTAGGCGCGTTTGAAAGGCAGAAGCTTCAAATGGCCTCATATAAAAAACTTTCACTTTAGCCTCTATCAATGCAGTGCAAACAGCACAGATTTTTTGTGATTTATTCCACAAAAGTACAATCGATCACAAATAGAGAGCTTAATCTACCAATTTAAGTTTCCCAACATTAATCTTGTATGGTGAAAAAAAATATGTCGATGGATTTCATGATTGAAAGGAGCGCACAAGCATTTGTATTGTTTGTGTAATATTGTCACAGACACGCCAGGCTCTTCACTCACCCAATCACAACGCACTCCTCTCCTGAGTACTAAGCAGCCACACCTGACACGCATCAACACTCATCACCACAGCAGTATAAAGACACCCAAGAACATTCAGTCACTGTCCGGTCTCGTTAACGCATATCTACTTGTTATGCTTACCTCAAGGACTCTGCTAACTTCTACTTACCTGTATCCAGCGTTCCATGTTACTCCTCGTGTCTCCTCGTCTGTTGTGAGTGTCATCGTGTCTCATCTGCTCCATGCCTGTCTGCTTCCACGATCCCTGGGAAAGACAAAGACAAGTATCAGTTCCAGTATCATCTTCAGTCACCAACTTAACCTGCTTCAACTCACCTGCACTCAGTTCACGATCTCTGGTTGTTCAATAAACTGTATCTTAACCTTACCTGTGTCTCCGTCCCCTTCTGTACGTAACAGAAGACCGGACCAACACCACCTGAACAACCATGAGTCATCCAGATCCATTTCAAGACCTCGTTGATGCGCTTCGCGCACACTCACCAGCACTTCCACGCCAGCACCTCCAGCGACCACTTCCGCATCCACCGCTGCATCTCCTTCACCATCGGCGATCGCCAGTCCCATGGCCAAACCGGCGCCCTTCACTGGCCTGGCGGAGGATTGCAATGGATTCATCCTGCAGTGTTCGCTGGTCCTGGAGATGCAACCGCACTTGTATCCCGACGACAGCTCTAAGGTAGCTTTTATCATCTCTCAACTGGAAGGAAGAGCTCTCCGCTGGGCTGAACCACTGTGGACACAGACAAATCCGGTCGTTCAGTCACTATCAAGCTTTATTTCCCACTTCAAGGAGGTTTTTGGAAAACCAGCCTGGGATTTATCTATCGGTGAGAGATTATGCAAACTGAAACAAGGTCTCATGTCTGTGTCTGATTATGCCATTCAGTTCCGTACCCTGGCTGCAGCAAGTGGTTGGAATGAACAAGCCCTTATCACCACCTATCGGCAAGGTCTCGATCCACATATGCGGTTGCATCTCGCTGCATACGAGGATTCCATCGGGCTCGAGAAGTTCATCCAGCTATCAATCAGATTCGCCACTCGTATGCAGCTGTGTCTCGAAGAGCACCAGGGCCAGCCACTATTCCCATCCATCCTACATCTCTGAATGCCCTACTCGTCCAGTGCGACCCATGGTGAGTGTTATCATGCCTACGTTGAATAGGATGAAACCACTCACTATTGTTGTAAACCTTACTGCTGCTGATTTCTGTCTTCCAGTCTCTGCCCTCCTCGATTCTGGGTCAGCCAGAAACTTCATCTCTGGTGCCCTCTGTCGCCAGCTCCAGCTCAAAACTACTGCTACGCCGAAAGTTTACCAGATCCACTCGGTAACTGGAAAACCTCTCTGCCAAGTTCGTCACTGTGTACCTCTTCACCTCCAAATCGGTATCCTCCACACCGAGGAGATCCATCTTCTGGAGGAGTCAACGGCTGACGTGATTCTAGGGCGCCCCTGGCTAGAGCAGCATGAACCCGTCATCTCCTGGAGGACAGGAGAGATCCTGAAGTGGGGTAACCAATGTTTCCCTGAGTTTCCTATTCCAAGTCGTCCATGTTTCAAAGAAATCCAAGTCTCTGCTCCTGAGTTTCCTGCTCCAAGTCGTCCAAGTTCCAGGAGATCCCGAGTTTCTGTTCCTGAGTTTCCTGCTCCAAGTCGTCCAAGTTCCAAGGAAACCCAAGTCTCTGCTTCCGAGTTTCCAGTGTCAAGTCTTCTAAACTCTGAGAAGATCCAAGTCTACGCTACCTCTGTGGAAAGCCCTCTCGAAAGCGCTCCACGGATATCCCTGCATGTTACTCCCACTTCAGCTATGTCTTCTGTCCAAAAGAAGCCTTCAAGCTGCCTCCCCACCAGCCATGGGACTGCGCAATCGACCTCATTCCCGGTGAGCCAGTGCCCAGATGGAAAATCTATTCCCTTTCTCTCCCGGAGGAGAAGGCCATGGAGGAGTACATAAATGAAGCTCTGTCACAAGGCTACATACGCCCGTCTGCTTCCCCTGCTGCTTCAAGCTTTTTCTTCGTGGCGAAAAAGGACGGAGGCTTGCAGCCCTGCATCGACTACAGAGCTTTAAACAAAATCACCATCAAGTTCTGTTACCCACTTCCTCTCGTCCCATCTGCGCTGGAACATCTACGTGGTGCCACTGTGCTCACCAAGTTGGACCTCCGCAGCGTGTATAACCTCATCCGGATACGTGGGGGGACAAGTGGAAGACAGCTTTACGTGACCCCTACCAGCCACTATGAGTACTTGGTGATGCCGTATGGACTTGTCAACGCCCCCTCCGTATTCCAGGATTTCATGCATGAGGTGCTCCGGGAGTTTCTGCACAAATCAGTCCTGGTCTACATTGACGATATTTTGATTTACTCCTGGAGCATGGCCGACCATCGCCACCACGTTGCGGAGGTCCTCCAACGCCTGAGGGACTTTCAACTCTACCTCAAGGCCGAAAAATGCAGTTTCCATCAGCCCTCAGTGCAGTTTTTGGGTTATAACATCGACCACAGTGGCGTCCGCATGGACGAGAGGAAGGTCACCGCAGTTCAAGACTGGCCCATTCCCACATCAGTAAAGGAGTTACAAAGGTTCCTGGGTTTTGCAAATTTCTACCACAGATTCATCCAAGGTTACAGCTCCATCACCAGCCCACTTACAAGCCTTCTCAGAAACAAGCCCAAGTCTCTGTCCTGGACTTCAGCCGCCACACAAGCTTTTAATGCCCTGAAAACCGCGTTTTACGACCGTTCCCCTCCTGGCCCATCCAGACCCAGAGCTCCCTATCGTCGTCGAGGTCGACACGACAACCACAGGAGTGGGAGCGGTATTATCCCAGCAGCAGGGAATCCCGCAAACTCCACCCATGTGCCTTCTTCTCCCGCAACCCAGCGGAGGTAAACTATGACATCGGGAACAGGGAGCTGTTGGCCATCAAGCTCGCCCTGGAAGAGTGGAGCCAAACACCCATTCACAGTGTTGACAGACCATAAAAATCTGGAGTATTTACGGGATGCGAAACGACTGAATCCACACCAAGCTAGATGGGCTCTGTTCTTCACCAGATTCCACTTCACCATCTCCTATCGTCCTGGGTCAAAGAACGTAAAGGCCGATGCTCTGTCCTGCATTCATAGTCCTGAAGAAAGCATCGAAGATCCAGAGCCCATCATCCCTGAGAAACTGTTTGTCAGTCCCATTACCTGGTCCGCTGAAACGCGCTCCCGAGTCCAATGCCTCCGCCAACACCCCACCAGGTTGCCCCAAGGTTTGCAGTATGTTCCACAGACACGGCGCACTCCATTAATCCATTCCTCACACTCTTCACTGGGCACTGGCCACCCAGAAGTCAATTGAAACAGCGCTTCTGGTGGCCCAACATGGCATCCGACATCAGGAGGTGCGTGCGGGGTGCCAGGAATGTGCCGTCTCCAAGAGCCACGCCATCTTCCCTCCGGGAAACTCCAACCTCTGCCCGTTCCAAGCCGCCCTGGTCACACCTAGGAGTGGATTTCATAACGGATCTCCCATTCTCCAACAGTTGTACCTGTGTTCTGGTGATAGTGGACCGATTCTCCAAGTCCTGTCGACTAATTCCCTTACCTGGATTGCCAACGGCTATGGAGACCGCATGACTTATGGATTGCCTGAGGATATCGTATCTGACCGTGGATCGCAATTCACCTCCAGAGTATGGCGATCTTTCTTCAAGCTCCTAGGTGTGACCATTAGTCTCTCTTCTGGATACCATCCCCAGACGAACGGGCAGACGGAGAGGAAGATTCAGGAGATCGGCCGTTTCTTACATACCTTCTGTCACGGCCACCAGGACTCCTGGAACCAGTTTCTGGGTTGGGCCGAGTACGCCCAGAACTCCCTCTATCAGTCCACCACCGGTCTCACTCTCTTCCAATGTAATACTCGGCAACCAACCCCCACTGTTCCCCTGGGATGGGGAACCATCGGACGTCCCTGCAGTGGATTACTGGTTCCGGGAGAGCGAGAGGGTCTGGGACTCGGCTCATCTGCAACTCCAGCGAGCCCTACGCAGGCTCAGGACAACAGCTGACCTTCGGCGCTCCCAAGCACCCAACTTCCAGCCAGGCTAGAAGGTTTGGCTGTCGACCCGGGACATCAGGATGCGCCTGCCCTGTAGGAAGCTGAGTCCCAGATTCATTGGCCCCTTCACCATCACCCGACAGATAAATCCCGTCACCTATCAACTACAACTCCCTCCTGAGTACAAGATCCACCCAATTTTCCACGTTTCCCTATTAAAACCTCACCATCCCTCTGTTCTTCCCTCCACAGAGCCTGGCGATGCCGAAGAACCCCCCCTTCCACTAATCGTGGAAGACGGAGCGGCCTACATCTTGAAAGACATCTTGGACTCCCGGCGCCGTGGTGGTCACCTGGAGTACCTAGTCGACTGGGAGGGATACGGCCCTGAAGAACGGTCATGGGTTACGTCGGGGTCCACGGTCCTCAGGAGCGGACCGTGGAGGGGGGGGGGGTAATGTCATAGACACGCCAGGCTCTTCACTCACCCAATCACAACGCACTCCCTCTCCTGATAACTAAGCAACCACACCTGACACGCATCAACACTCATCACCACAGCAGTATAAAGACACCCAAGAACATTCAGTCACTGTCCGGTCTCGTTAATGCATATCTACTTGTTATGCTTACCTCAAGGACTCTGCTAACTTCTACTTACCTGTATCCAGCGTTCCATGTTACTCCTCGTGTCTCCTCGTCTGTTGTGAGTGTCATCGTGTCTCGTCTGCTCCACGCCTGCCTGCTTCCACGATCCCTGGGAAAGACAAAGACAAGTATCAGTTCCAGTATCATCTTCAGTCACCAACTTAACCTGCTTCAACTCACCTGCACTCAGTTCACGATCTCTGGTTGTTCAATAAACTGTATCTTAACCTAACCTGTGTCTCCGTCCCCTTCTGTACGTAACAAATATATAACGCAGAACACTTTGTATTAAAGAATTAAAAGAACGCACATAACATTAAAGAGCATAATTAGAACTAAACAAGTAGGCTATACGACACCAGATAAGAGTAAAGACAAGACAAATTAAACTATGTCCTATTGCTTTCACTCACTACTTTACTTTTCCAGTCTTAGATCAAATCATTTTTTTTAAATGAAAAAACTTCCAGAGTTGAAAAATAACTGGGTTGATCATGTTAAACAAGTTACATCATCCAGGTTTAAAGTTATTAGGTTAAGCGTGCAATATTGGAAATAAACAAACAATAGAAACATACGCAATCGCCTCGTTTAGATAATGTTGCACAATTAAAATGAAAAATGACACACAAGGTATCATCTAAGTCTTAATAAACTGTTTTAAAGATAGACATTTATTGTAAAGTTCAAAGAAGTTTAATATCTTGTCAAAACGAGGATTTAAATGACGTCACCCTCTGAATGTAGATACGATGGCTGGATCGCGTTTACATTACACTGAGATCCAACCACAATGCGTCCTCAACTACCTCTGAACCAGGACACATTGATCGGATAACATTCCGATCACAAGTGCGTTTACACTTGTCTTTTCAATGCGTATGTGGACAACATCCAGACACAGGTCACATGTTAATGCCAAGTGTAAACGCAGCCTTCTGCACACATGAGTCCAACACTGTCTCTGATGTCAAACCCATGATCTGCCAGCACCAAGTCCCCAGGTAACAGTTGATTAAGAAGGCCACTATTCTCTGTCACATGCTTGTCACTGACACAACCTCCCTACCCTTTGGAAATGAAAGATATAGATCCTCGTAGTGTAATGCCAATTAGATAGGGTGTGATGGTGTTTGTAGTGGAAAATTGTCTGTGCTCTAGCTTTGAGATTTGATGCTCTTTCAATATGAATTTCAAAGCAGTCCACAACTGACACACGATTGCCAAAAGCCTCAACAAACTGATGTGGCATGATGGCTTGCAAGCAATGTCTGTCTGGCCAGTGCACCAGAGGTTTGAGGTGTCTAAACATAATGCCTATGGTATCTCTGAATGTGGTGGACACCGTCTTTCGATCCACAGAAAAGAGGTATGCAATGTGCTGAACTGGCAAATTTAGTCTGAGGCACATCAGTGTTGAAAATAGCATCTGAAAAGGTGAGAGTTTTTGGCCAGTTTGTTGCAGAAAGGGAAGAAGCTGTGTCAGTATACCCATGAGAAGCACAAAACACGTAAGTCCAGTGTAGTACCTGACCTTCGCATCATCATCTTTAAAAGAATTCTCTTCCATGTTCTTTTCAGCAAGCTCTTTCTTGGTTCTCCTCTAACAAGCGGTCAATTTCAGCACGCCTACAGCTACAAAGATGGCATTCCAGCTGTTCTGCAGTGGTGTCATTTGGCCCTGTGTCTTCCATCTGTGGACCATCATCTGCTGTTGCAAGCTTCATCCTTGCTAGCTACATGTAGTGCTGAGGGTGCAGCGTCACCCTCAGTGATAGCTTTTTGCCTCCTTTTACATCGGTTAAACCGCCCACACTCAGCTGCTTTGACTTCTGTGTGCCCGAGATGCAGCGATGGAACCCAGTCTGGATCACACTCTAGCATTTCATAGGCTGGTTTGGCTTAAATAAAAGACAGAATGTATTTAATTAGTTATGTAGTTATTCAAGTAATTAGTGAAAAAGTTCAAGTAAATAGTGCAAAGTTAGCATTGTAGCAGCAACTCCACGCCATGTTTACATGCCTTGCTTTAACAACAAAATCAGTCACAGCAAACAACAAAATGTGTTTTGTTTTTAACTTACCTTTGTGGAAATGTAGTGAACCAACAAACATGTGCCTGGGGATGTTGGTAAAAGTAATGCTTTTCCGTCTAACTGCTGCTACCCACGCCATGCGACGCCGTTTTGTTAGGTCGGACACTTGGGACCCAAGGTGCTTTTCCCAAGCTGGAAAGCTGAAAAATTGAACTCCATTTGACAATCGGCGTACATGCCGGTCGTGAGTGCGATTGTGGCAATTAACAACGCAACAAGAATTCACCATTGTAAATTATTTTGGCAGAATAAAGTAAACTAAAACCTCGCGATAACAATCCAACACAGTGTCTACTGCAGCTCCGTGACCTAAAGTCCCAACATGCATTGCGCTGCTGACGTCACGTTCCCAGACTCTATACAGTTACAGCTTCAAATCTGTTAAGAGTCAATTTTAAATTCGAAAGTAAATTATAATATCTATTTATTTATGTTATATCACAATCTGTGCGACACCATTGTTGACTTTCTTTGATGACGTTTGTAGGGTGTTCCAAATGAGCGAAGAAAAATTATTGTCAGCGAAATCCACTTCAACTGATATACTGTGCTCAGGGAGTAGGGAGCAGTGAACACCGCGTAGGGACCCTGTCGAATGGAACGCAGCTAGGGATTAGGCGTTTTTAACAATCCAATCAAAAAAGTACGGACGCCCTGAAAAGCCACACATCATTATTTTTTCTTTCGCGTTTTCTCGTGATCAATGATTTATGTACAGAAATTATAAATAAAGAAATAAAAAAGAATGCTGCATGTCACTTTTTCTTAAGTGCCTAAGTGCAGAAGTATGGAAACATTTTACTCATTGTTACAACATTTACTTTACGAATAAATGTGAGATACTTTTAAGCCAAGTCAAACCGCTGAGAGGGAACTACGTTTCAGTATTATTGTAATTTAGTCAGACAAATAAAACATGTAAAAGGCTTTAAACTATTTATTGTGACAAAATTACAAAAAAAAATAAATATCATTCAGCATAGTCTATTAAAGAAAAGTATGATCTTTAATTATTCATAACCATTTTTCGTCCATCATGCTTTAACAGTAAGTATTATATTGTTGCGCTTCAAAATATTTAAATAGCACAGAAAATGAGCAACAGAGAGCGAGAGGATTATGTATTTTATTTATGTTAAGCAAACGCATGTCAAATGTTATTTCCTTAGTGTAAACCTTTTTCATAAAAGCTATAAAAGTGTGACATGACTGCACTAATCAACAGATGAGCACCATTAAAGCCGAATACCTTCCCACAGATCGATTTAGACAGCATTTTACATTTGGTGTGTACGTAAGTTATTTATAATTAACTTTATTATAAGTGTATTCGTTTTTTTTCCTCAATATATACAAATATAGAAGCACATGATTGCATTGGTGTAATTTGCCCTATTTTTACAGAATAAGTGTAATGAATCATCACTCAGGCTGGGATCCGCTTTATTAACAGATGCGTAGTACAGACAGGCAGGGGTCATACAGGAGCAAACAGGAATGGCAGGGAACAGGCAGAATCGTAGTCGTTGAACAGGCAGGGAATCAGGGCAGGCAGATATCATTCACAAAACCAGGAAACAATAAACAGTCCAAAGGCAGGCAGCAGAGAATTGTAGACGGGGAACAGACTAGATCAAAACAGGCAGGCATACAGATAGAATAATAACGCTTAGAAATGCTACCGGAGTAGACTTGCGATGAGATGATGTGAAAGAGAGTCCTTTATAGTCCTGATAATGAGTTTCAGCTGTGTGAGATGATTGCAGGTGATAGGCAGGGAGGATGCTGGGAAGTGTAGTCCGAACTGACAGGAACCGTGACATAATGTCCCCCTCCCGGAAGGCGTGTCCTCGCGCCTTGGATGGTACAACCGGGGAGGGGGGGTGGGTGTCCTGGAGACCTACTGGCAGGTAAGGGTGGATGTATGAACAGGTAAGGAGGTCTCCAGGACAGATCCAGGGACTCTAGATGCCATGGCGGGTCGGGAACCTCAGGTAGCCACGGCAGGTCAGGTGCCTCGGCAGCCACGGCGGGTCAAGTGCCTTGGGCAGCCACGGCTGGTCAGGAGTGTCAGATAGCCATGGCAGTTCAACAGCCTTGGGACGCCAAGGCAGGTCAGGAACGTTAGGCAGCCATGGCAGTTCAGGAGTCCCACCCACAGGTATATGCCCCCCCCCCCCCAAAAAATTTCTTGGGAGATTCAATGGTGGTAGTGGCGGGCTCGTGGGCAAGGAGCTTGGTTGGCGCCGGCAGAGCAAGGAGCTTGGGTGGCGCCGGCAGGGTAGCCATCTTGTCCGTAGACGCTGGTGGAGCGGCCATCTTGTCCGTAGACGCTGACGTACTTGAGTGCGAAGCGGCCGGCAGGCTTGAGAGCAAAGCGGCCGGCGGGCTTGAGAGCGAAGCGGCCGGCGGGCTTGAGTGCGGGGTTTCGGAATGCCAGCTGCTCGTACTGAAGTCAACGGTGGATCGTCCACGCTGGACAGCAACTCTCTCCGCTCTCAGACAGGTCCAGAGACGTGATGTGACTCTAGAAGATCAGCAGAGACGTGGCGAGGCTCTGGAAGATCAGCGGAGACGTGACGTGGCTCTGGGCGATCAACTGAGATGTGACGTGACTCTGGACAATCAGGGGTGACCTGACGTGGTGTTGTTGTGGTAGCCGCCATCTTGTGCATGTTCTCTGGCGCGGCAGCCATTACATGAAGAGACGAGGTGTCGCGTACCTCCGCGACACCCACAGTAAAGAGAGCCGCTCAGTTGCAATGCCAGATCTATATATCATTCTAATGTCCCATCAGGGTCATGCAATGGCATGACGGAACTGAGCGGGTCAGACAGTCCCCCTCGAAAGAATATCATGAGACATACTGTATCAAAGTTTGTTAAGTGTGCCAGTCCAATAAAGTCCTCGACATAATCCTCTATCGCTCTGTCTCTTAGTCGGTTGAGTTATGTCTTAAAGTGACAGCAGCCTAATTTTCCTGCTGTCGATTTGTAACGTTAAATCAAACGACAAAAGAAAAGGAAATCACTCAACTGATCATGATTGAATAGTTTCTGTAACTTTAATAAGTATTAATCTTTAATTTATCCAGTCAAATATGCAATGTTATTTTACATTTAATTTCTTTATTCAATTTCTGTTCCTGAAAACTACTATTAGATACCTTAAAAACCTGAAAAGCACTGTTTATTTTATTTGCATCTATGCTATATTGTATTTATTTGTGCAGTTGCTTGTAGTTGGATTATTTGTTCTTATTTTCTTTATTTTTATTTGACAGTAGTCCCTTTTTTCTCTGAACATACCACATACCAAACCGTACCAAAACTGTGACTCGTGATACAAACTGAACCGTGAGTAATTTAAACCGTTACAAAATGATGTACAAAAAAAAAAACTGAAAAGTTTTTCCTTTATACATTGTCAAAATGATCCCCATTCATATGGATCTGTGAAAATGACTAAAAATGCTGTATTTGTTACAGTTGCTGGATATCAACGCACGACAAAGATGAAGATGAGGATATGAGTAATACTTTAATCAAACACAGGAGATTCCAACAGGGTAGTGACAGCACATAAACGCAAAAGAGAACGGACCAGGAGTGAAGGAGAACACTAGGTATATATACACAAGACCAACAAAGGGAACTAAACAAGGTGATGAGCTAATTAACCAGACACAGGTGGATGAAATAAACTAATCAGACTGGGGAAAACTAGGTCACAAGGAGAACAGAAACACAAGACATGTGACATATCGCCCCCCTCCCGGGAAGGCGCATCCTCGCGCCGTATAGAGTCCAACTGAGGAGGGGGGGCGGGGGCTCTGGAGGAGGGCGAAGGGCGGAGGAGCAAAACAAAAGTCCACAGAAAACAACAAAAATAGTCCAAGGGGGAGTGGAGGGTGGGAGGAGCCAAGGGGAAGCCTGGAGCAGGAGGAGCCGGATGTTGGTCCAGAGACCAACCATGATGAGGCCCCAGGGTGGAGTCGAGAATGGGAGACGCCATAGCGGAGAGTTGAGAGGCGCCACCCTGGGGACGGACGATGGAGACGCCACCGAAGATGGTGATCCAGGTGGAGCTGGCATGCCGGAGAGCCCAACCGACACTGCTGGATCTGGAGACCGAGATGGAGCCAGGACGACGAGCATCCGAGGTGGAGTCCGGGAACCTGAGGACTGAGACGGAGGCGGTGCGACTGAGGACGAAGGAGGAGACGGGGGGAAGGAGGAGCCAGGTGAAACTGAAGGTGCCAGCTGGACGACGACTGACCAAGTCGGAGCCTGTGGGACGAGGGAGCCCGGTGGAGTCTTGAGGCTGAGGGTTTCCGGTGGAGCCGAGGGAGGGAGGAGCCACGGCGGAGGCGACGTGTCGCCAGGCCACGGTGGAGTGTTGCTGGTGTCATCCTCAGCAGGGCAGATGGTGAACGGAGAGTTGTTGTTCACCAGCACCCACTCCACGTATGCGGCGAAGTCTTCCGTTGGACCGCCCGCTGGAATGCGTGCCTTGGACCGCTCGCTCAGGCCGGTGTGATAATATACACAGAGCGAGTGGTCCGGGAAGTTGGTCTGGCACGCAAGCTGGAGAAAGTCACTGGTGCGTTGTTCCAGCGAGCGGTCTCCCTGCTCCAGGCAGAGAAGCTGGACAGCGGGTAAAGCTATGAGGGGAAAAAAGGAACTAAAAACTGAGAAAAAACGCCGCAAAAAAAAAAACACTGTTTTGGTCCGTTCTTCTGTTACAGTTGCTGGATATCAACGCACGACAAAGATGAAGATGAGGATACGAGTAATACTTTAATCAAACACAGGAGATTCCAACAGGGTAGTGACAGCACATAAACGCAAAAGAGAACGGACCAGGAGTGAAGGAGAACACTAGGTATATATACACAAGACCAACAAAGGGAACTAAACAAGGTGATGAGCTAATTAACCAGACACAGGTGGATGAAATAAACTAATCAGACTGGGGAAAACTAGGTCACAGGGAGAACAGAAACACAAGACATGTGACAGTATTATGCATTTTAGACCAGTAGTTGTAAAGAAAGACTATGCAACTGCGCACATAAGCAATCTTATACAGAACACCTGCACCAATCACGCATGCCTATAGACTAAACATGTAATACGCATGTGCATGCCATCGCCATTTTCTCAGATTCACAGTTTTGTTGTTTACACGGAGACAATAACGATATAGTTTTTAAAAATTTGCACTTTGAAACCCTTTTTCAAAAGTTGTCAGTTAACAGCCAAAACACATAAGTTTTCCGTTCTTAGTTGAAAACTGTGTTGTGTAAACTGCCCTTATTTTGATGCATCTAACATACTATAGCACATGTAGAGCACTTAATTGTAATTTTATCTAGTGTTATTCTATATTTTATTTAAAGTTAATATATTTTTAATTGTACTAAACTGCAATTTCATTATAACAAATGGATAAATTACAAATAAAAAGTTCTGTCATGAAACTCTAGATGGCACAGGCTAATAGGTCATTAACTTTATGTGCAACCTTGTGTACTCAACCTTTAAATACTTGGTTAGCATTTGCCTTAGCAGTGCAGCACACTTACAGAAACCCTCCACCTTCCCCAGCTCCATCTGTATAGATCTGCTACAGGTAATTCATGTGTGCTATATTGTACAGCAGCAGCATGTCTTACTTCCTCACAGCAGCGTATCATATATATATTGGCAGTAGCGAGTCCCGTACTTACTTTGCAGCAAACAGAGGTTTAAAGGGAACAAAGCTAGACAAGAGAACGATGAAACAAGAGGGTTATATATACAGAGAGACTGATGACAAACAAGGAACACCCGTAAACAATTAAGACAATGAACCAATCACAAAACAGAACTGATAAAACGCATAACTAAATCAACCAATAACAAGATACACCAGGACAAGGGAATCACATGACAACAGGGAGCACATAACAAATAGTGATGGGAAACCGAGGCTTTCAGAAGCGTTTGAGGCTTTCATCAAATTGTGCTGGAAAATGGTTCATTACTTGAAGCTTTAAACACAGTGCTCATTAGCGACATCTGGTGGTCAGACTTGTTTTCTGCACCATATCTAAATCATTATGAAGCAGATACGGTTTGAAAAAGCACATGACCAAACAAAGTGTTGGAGATCTGTGACATACAGAATCACTTTTGTCTCGGATCAATACAGTTCTATCTAATCTGATCTAATCTCATCTAAATTAATTTGTGACAATGAGACCACAACTCGTGTCATGTTTAGCCTGATCAACGGATTCACATATTGATTAATAGTATAAAATACAATGATGTGATCATAATTGACATATTCTGTTCGGGGGTCTCTGAGACCCCAGCAATAAAACATAATTAAATGCATTTTCCTTTTATGCATCAGGTGAAGCGCCAATTTTTCAAACCAGCTGTCCCGACTTTCCAATACTGCATGACTTTGAAGCTTCAAACGCGTCATCAGTCATGTGGTATTGTCATTTCGATACAAGCATCGGTACAGTGTGTGATACAATAGTGCTTTGAAAACTGTGTCGAAGCATCAGAGCCCACCAAAGCACAAAGTTCATGAAACAAAGCATGAACTTGAAAAATAAACCATGAAACATGAACATAAAACATAACACCAAACAAGACGTGACAGTAGCAGATCTATTCCACCAAGACCAAACATATCAACATTGTCATACCCATTACTGTCACAGACACGCCAGGTTCCAGCACCATCCAATCACAGCGCACCCCATCTCCTGAGTATTGATCACCCGCACCTGCACCTCATCTAGTTGCTCATCACCGCCACCATAAAACACACTCACACACTCACAGTCACTGTCCGGTCTCGTTTGCATCAAGGATACCCTATATGCTTACCTCAAGGACTCAAATCGAATTACTTACCTGTCTCCAACGTCTCCAAGTCTCCTCGTCTCCATCGTGTGTGTGTGTGTGAGTGTCTACTGTCATCCACGTCTGCCTCAACTCGTCATCTCCACGGATCTTCACTCCTGCAATCACCACAAGGACAGTATCACTATTCATCTTCATTATTCCATCATACAACACTCTATTCAACTCACCTGCACTGCTGTTATCTCTGCTGTGTGTGAAATAAACCGTGTTACCTGTTACCTCTGTCTCTGCCCCGTCAGTATTGTAACAATTACCATGCCAAACACTCTGAGAGTTGTCATGACAAAAATATATTGAAATACATGACATACAAATTTAAATATGGCATAAAAGTATATTTTAGATTACCGTAAATGCTTTTCAGTACACTTTAACCATGTTTCAAAGACGATAAAATTAATTACGAAATCACATATAAAGATGTACTTAAATCCTACTTAAGTGGGTCAAAAACTCTACATTTCTGAAAATTTGTGGCAACCTTTTGTCACATTCAACCAGATTAACATCATTTCAGTTCAATTACTGTATGTTCAGCACTAGTTCTCTAAATTAGTATGCATGATTTGTAGAGGATGGTGTTTACCAGAGATAACATCTTGTAATATTGGAATACAAGGAATATTTAATTACCTCACTTGGGTACTCTTTGAGATCTTTTCAATTTCAGGGCCAAAACAAACAGCTCGTGATCGTGCTGAAACTCTGAGATTGCGAGCAACATCAAGATCACTAAAGTTTCCAGATGATCGATTCTCCTCAGCCACAGCCGGACTCTTAGCAGGGATTAAAGGATGTCATTGAAGCCCTCTATCCTGTCTGAAACTGATACCAGGATTTAATCTACAGTCTCCATGGTCAGAAAATTATGGTGATGGAAAATTAAAGCTATATTTCTTTCTGCCGCCTTATCTAATTAGATTAATTTAACTTTAGAATCTGTGAGCAATCTTTGTCATTGATAATACTAATTTATAATACTTCTTTCATCTTTCCTCTTGGGAAAAATGCCTCCTTGGCATCTCAATGATAAGAAAGTTGTAGCAGTGCCCATTCCCATGAGTGACAAAAATCCATACAAGTAAAGCCACAATTGTTTGATTTCTTTTTTTTTTTTTTTTGAGACTGACCAGTATTGAACTGAAAAAATAAATAAATATGAAATATGAAATAAATAAAAACGTACATGCTTTTGTGTTATTTTCTAGTCTGACTGGTACGGAGCTCCGCACATGACATGAGGGGAAAAAATATGCATATTGTGAACACAAATTAACAGTTCGACTTACTAATACGTCAGCAGCACGTTTAACTCATTCGTTCCCTTGTTCTAAGTAAATTGTGCACACAATATAATATTTTATTCCCTGATTTTACTAAATCGTGCACACAGTGTAGTAATTCATTCCCTCAATGCCATGTTTGTAACAATCCTTTCCCTTGTTTTAGTTAGATCAAAAAGAGAGAACGAAAGCAGTATGGCATCAAAAATGTGAAATTAAAAATGGAATGTAAGAACTTTTTGGTTGGTAAAAATCATGTTTTGCCAAAATTAAGGGGGGGAAAATGCACCATACGTCTAACAGCTTTTAATAATAAAGTATGGATGATGTCAAATTACACAAGATGGAAGACAGTAGGTGTACAATTCTATTGAATATTTATTGTGCTTTTGTGGTGTGCCATTTGATATAACACAAAAGAGAGAAACCAGCCAGTCAACGTCTTTTGTATGGCCTTCTTATTCTGACAGAATTCCCAGACATAAACTCACAATTGTGAAAAAAAAAAAGTCTAAATTCCAGGATATAAACTTGCAATTGTGAGGAAAAAAATCGAATTGCGAGATATAAACTCGAATTGTGAGAAAAAGTCAGAATTTAGCTGACTTTCAATGAGAATTGATAAACTCACAATTCTGACTTGTTTTCTCATAATTGTGAATTTAAATCTCACAATTCTGCCTTTATGACTCAAAATTGCAAGTATCTCAAATTTCTGAGAAAAAAGTCTGAATTGTGAGTTTACTGTATATTCTGGGAAATCTTTCACAATTCTGAGAAATAAAGTCAGAACCGTGAGATATAAACTTGCAATTGTGAGAAAATAAAAAGCCTATTCTTCCTGATCCCATTGTGTGTGAGTGTTCTGGGCAAGCCGTCTGGCCCCTCTAAACTGACAGGCCAATGAAAGAAATTTGATTCTCATGGGCCAACCCAACAAGAGCAGGTGTGCCTCAGATTCCCTTACAGCCCTCCTCGGGCGCTCACCACCTGCCTCAGCTCACCTTCACCGCCCAACAGCGCCACTTTATCACCTAAATCTATCGCTGGAATAACTTTTAAGTGTTCCGTTTTGTTTTCTAATGGAAACTTTACATCTGGTGTTTGTAATTCAGACCTTCAGGGATGGATCCTCCTGAGCATCCCCGCAGTATTCCTGCAGCTCTGGTAGATTTCTTTGTGTGATGTCTGGACTTCCTTTCTTTCCAGTAGTTTCTATCAAGTTCGTGACATTATGAATGGACAATGATGTTCCATAAAAGGCTGATCATGTTGCCTCTAAAATAGTGAGGTTTCTTTGCTTTGAGGGTTGTCACCTGATCTCTTCCTGAAAATGGATATTGTAAAAAGGAAAAAGCGGGATTAGGATTCTGTTTGGCAAAACTCAAAGAACAATAATCTACTTTACTGTTGGTTAGGATTTTGTTATGTTCTATACAAATATTAGAATAGCTGTCACAACAATATGAGTTACATTCGGGAATTATTAAAAAGGTTAAACTATTCCTGAAACTGATGTGTGTTAAGATTAAAGGAATTCCTTTTAAGATAAAATAAGTTTGGAATTGAATACTCTATTGCACAATATGCATTATATACTATTGTGTGGATATAGCAAATGATGACAAAATGATACTAAAACTAAAAGTCTAACTGAGCCAACTGAGCCAAATAGGGCTGTCGATAGATTAATATTTTTAATTGTGATTAATCACACCCTTATTGTGCGATTAATAACAATTAAAAATGTTAATCTATTAACAGCCCTATCTGGCTCAGTTGTATTCTGTATATTTTCATAATAGGTCATCCTGGAATCATATAGAGAATCTGCACATATTGCATAGCACACACCTTATACAATGAAGAAACAGCACAAGTATTATGATATGATGCTATTCTGAACAAAACCATTCTCAGCTGTGTTAACACTTCCTGTGAGCACAAAAGCCATCATGACAGATGTTACATCCTCTCTGAAAGGTAACATAAGCAGCATTTGGGTCAGCCCTGTGGATAAACAGGCACATCAGGATCAAGAAGACATTGGGAGTCAATGTAGCTGAAGCCTCTGAGACATATGCTCTCAAATGTCATCTGAGGAGACTTTTAGTTGTCTGCTATGCACGCTCAGTCATTTTCCCACAAAGACACAATCACACGCATACAATTTAAAACCAAATGCAGGGCCTATTAGCATTACATTAAAGAGGGCAGGTTTGTTTTTACTGTAATAAGCCCCAGTGTGCTTTACTTGACTGTGAGCTGCAATTTTTATTTATTTATTTATTTTTTTTTGCATAGTGTAGTGAACAGCACATTCCAGGGCCCAGTTTATGGCCGGGCCCCTCTCTGTCCGTAACAGCAGACAAAGGTTTGCTACATTTTGATTGGATCTTGGTGGACTAACACAAACAAACTGTCCAATGCCATCAGATAAAGATGTAAGGACAAGATCCAGACACCTCTTAGAGGGCAAGAAGAAGACCTCTTGTACCAAGCCTGGGAAGGACAGGACTTCTCATTGGTCCACATGCAGTTTCTGCCCTTCACCCATCTAGACACTACTTCCTAAGGTTGGCCAGAGACTGCCATAAAAATTCCTCGGGACCTCAGCAGCAATGGGTGAAACAAAGAAAGATCACAAAGATCCATCCAAATCCATTCAAAACTATGTTTGAAAACCTTAGAACTGATGCAAACTACACATCCATTTCATACTTATTCACAGAAATAAGTATTCTCAGTGACAGCTATTTGTAATGCAACATCAGACACAAATTCAGCTGTTAATGAACAATTGAATGAATGCATGACAATTCAATCTTTTTCCATCATGTTTAGTCTCTATTTGTTTAGAATATTGCCAAAGGTATTCTGGTGGTGGTTTGGGAAGTGAGAAATGCATTGGTAAACTTTAAAGACACTTTAAAGACTTCCAACTTTGTGCTTTATGCAAATGAGTTCCACAGGGGAAAGAAGGGTGGGCCACACTGTGTGTGTCCTCCGATGCCAGCAGCCAATCACAGCACTTGAATGGAGAAGCGCCAAATTGCAATCTCCTCCTCATCGGAAAGGGATAAAGGTACCCTTTCAACAGACACTCCTCGTTCTGAGTCCCGGCTTGCGAAGCTGAGACATAACAGATATACCAGGTTCTGAGTCTCCCATCGGGTGAGACACAACAGATATACCGTTCTGAGTCTGTCCTTTAGCAGGGATAGACATTAACAGATATACGGTTCTGAGTCTGTCCTGTACGGGATAGACATTAACAGATACAACACCGTTCTGAGCCTCTGGTTCGTCCAGAGAGACAACAACAGATCCCATGATCTGAGTCTACAGCTAGTGAGGCAGCAACCGATACGACCACGTTCTGAGCCTCCAGCCTGTGAGGAAAGAGACATTGACAAACACTACGTTGTTTCCGTCCAGCGAGACAGTAACGACATTTGCAACAAGGTTAAGCTCAGGAGAGCAAACCTACACTCCAAGGTACCTTCGTCTGCGTGTTCCAGATTGTTAAGGACCTTCTGCACCTACGCCAGGGCCTCATCTGCGTGTTCCAGATTTTAGGACCCTTTGGTGCTCCAGGAGATCAGCATCCCACAGAGCTTCGTGTTCAAGACTGTTGAAACAGATTCTGGCTCCTCTCCCCACTGCATTGTCACCCAGCACAACCAGTGGAAGACGTCACCGTCGTCGGACTCAACCACGTGGAACGTAAATATCACTTAACCAAACCTCTTTCCAGAGACCTTGGCATTGTTGTATATTATCAGTATATAATTTCCTAATTCCCATTAGATGTAATATAGCTGATGTTAGTTAATAACAAATAATCTTTCGTTTATTTGTTTAGTGCATAATAAGGTTCTCCACCTTATTATTTTCAGAGAAACAGTTTATCTTTCCATAAGATAACGTAACTCTTCCATAGCCACACTCAACTTAATCACTTGTTTTCTATGTATCTTATGCACTTTATTCCTTTATCATTCATGGTATTCATTTAGTAGTTGTGTTAGTTATTCTTGTTTATCTTTTGTTAATAAAATTTATTTTATTACACTTGTGTCTTCCTTGTGCTGATAATACAGAAAAGGCTCTACAAGTTAGCAATCTCACCAATCTTTCAAATAAATCAGCTGACCACTTTACATTAATTCTAAATGAATGAAAAGACCCTGTTGAGAGTGTTCTCATACCGCAAAGGTAATAGACCTTGACTGGTGCCCTGAACTAGGAAAAGGGGGAGAGGTGGTCATCTGATGTACTCATAACCACACCTTAAGAGACGTGTGATCCAAAAATAACAACGTCAGCGGTGACGTGAGTACCAATCCCTATTTTACTGTGCATCCTTGGATGTGCGAAAGTAAAATCACTACAATATGATAGACAAAATGAAAATGCTCTCTCAAATAGCAGGAGTACAATTTATTCTTTTTTTTTTCTTTTACTTTTTTAAGCATTGACAAAAATGACAACCACAAATAAGAGCAGCTATGTTGTTGCTAAGGTATTTTTTGCTATGTTTTTAAAACGTTTTAAATGTTTCACATGTCGCTATGAGATTGCTAGGGTGTTCTGGTTGGTTGCTAAGTGGCTGCATATGGAGAGTAGCTATGTGGTTGTTAAGGTATTCAGAGTGGATTTTTGCTACACTGCTACACTGTAAAAAATTGTAAGTGAAACAGATTTTTGGTAAACAGTATTGAATAGGGATTCACTGAAATGTAAATTATGGGCAAACAGAAACCGAAAATTTTGTATGCAATTGCCTAAAACCGAAACTGAAAATGAGTTATTAATTAAATATTAATTAATTAATTATTCTTATTTTAAATTAGCTTATTGTAATGATGGGTCAACAGAGTGGGGATCCATTTGCAGCTTTATTGATATAGTCACCAATAGTAACAGGGCAAAGGCAGAAGCATAAACAGGGACAGGCAATGGTCGAGGCAGGCGGCAGACAAACAGGATCGAGTCACAGGCAAGGATCAGGGCAGGCGGCAAACAAACACAGTCCAGTACACAGGCAGAGATCAGAGCAGGCAGCAGAGAATCACAGGGTAATAAACAGTCCAACGGTAACAGGGTAACAGTTCACAAGAAAACGCTCAGAAATGATCACCAGGGCAAATCAAGACTTGTGAGAGTGTGTGAGAGAGTGGCTTAAATAGTGTGAGTGTGATGGGGTGCAGGTGTGTGCGCAATCAGTCCCAGGAATGAGGGCCTATGGGTAATGTAGTCCGAATGGGAAACAGTCAATACTCAGGTGACGGCTCCCTCCGGTGGTGTGGAGGAGGAGGCGTGGGAGCCACATTCGTGACAGAGCCCCCCCCCTGCGAGCGGCTCCAGACGCGAGGAAGCGGACGCCGGGTCTACCACGGGTCGAGGGGCGATCTCTCCGGATGCGTCGGTGAAACTCCTCTAGGAGAGATGGGTCCAGGATATCATCCGCATTGACCCAGGATCGCTCCTCCGGGCCGCACCTCCCAGTCGACCAGATATTGTAGTCTCCTACCCCGGCGCCTGGAATCGAGTAGCTCTCGAACCTGATAGGCTTCCTCGCCTTCGATCATCAAGGGCGGGGGGTTGCGGGCCACGGCTCCCTCCGCGTCTCCTCTCGGACCACCAGAGGGTTTCAGCAACGACACATGGAAGGTGGGAGAGACACGATAATTAGCAGGCAAATTTAAACGGAATGATACAGGTGTAATTTGTTTGAGAATTTGGAAAGGCCCTACAAACCTGGGACTGAGTTTTCTGCACGGAAGTCTGAGACGTAGGTCCCTCGTGGACAGCCAGACCCATTGACCCTCGGCATATTCAGGATTGGGACGACGATGTCGATTGGCTTGAGTTTCCTGCCTTCTTACAGCCCGCTGCAGATGGTGATGGGCCAGATCCCAAGTCTCCTCACTTCGCCGCATCCACTCGGTTACCGAAGGCAGATTTGAAGGCTCCCCAGACCAAGGGAATAGAGGTGGTTGAAACCCCAGGACGCATTGGAAGGGTGTGAGTCCAGTGGCAGGTTTCTGTAGAGAGTTTTGGGCGTATTCAGCCCACATCAGGTAGCGACTCCATTCTGGTTGATTCTGTTGGCAGTATGTGCGTAGAAACCTGGTGAGTTCTTGGTTCATGCGTTCGGTCTGACCATTGGATTCAGGATGGTACCCAGAGGAGAGGCTGACGTTGATGTTTAACTGCTTGAAGAAAGCTGACCACACTCGAGACGTGAATTGAGGTCCCCTGTCTGACACAATATCCTCCGGAAGCCCATAGAAGCGGAACACATTGTTACACAGGATTTCTGCTGTTTCAAATGCCGTGGGTAATTTGGGTAGTGGGATGAGACGACATGTTTTGGAGAACCGATCAATCACTGTGAGGATGGTGGTGTGACCGTGGATTCAGGGAGGTCAGTGACGAAGTCAATGGCAATATGTGACTAGGGACGTTGAGGAATGGGTAATGGCTGCAACAGCCCGCTGGAACTTCGATGAGATGACTTGGAAGTTTGACAGAGTGTGCAGTTGTTAATGAATTGGGCGGTATCCGCGACCATGGTGTTCCACCAGAACCGATTTTGCAGAAGGTGTTGTGTGGCCGTAATGCCTGGGTGACCTGAGCTGGGAAAGTCATGAACTTGATGAAGTAACTTGTTGCGAAGGTGATCGGGGACGAAAGTGCGATTAGGTGGGCAGTCTGGTGGTGGTGTGGTTTGTTCGTTGGCTTGGGTGATTTCTGTCATAACGTCCCACTGAACCGGAGCGAGTAGCAGTTTGGCAGGAAGAATACTCTCTGCATTGGTCGACCGTTCCACTTCCTCAGACTGGCGGGATAGAGCATCCGCTTTGACATTCTTTGAACCAGGTCTGTAGGTTACCGTGAACTGGAAGCGTGTGAAGAACATGGCCCATCTTGCTTGCCGAGGGTTTAGACGTTTTGCTGAACGAAGGTATTCCAGATTTTTGTGATCGGTGAGAATCGTGAACGGGTGTTGTGCTCCCTCAAGCCAGTGGCGCCACTCCTCCAACGCCGCTTTCATAGCCAGTAGTTCCACGATTGCCAACGTCGTAGTTGCGTTCTGCTGCTGACAATTTCCGTGAGTAGAAAGCACATGGGAACATTTTTGCGGGACTACCTTGGCGCTGTGAGAGGATGGCCCCAATGCCAGTACTGGAAGCGTCCACCTCGACTATAAAGGGGAGTTCTGGATCTGGGTGACGGAGAATGGGTGCTGACGTGAATCGTTCCTTTAACTCTTGAAAGGCGTGCACCGCCTCAGGAGACCAGTGAAGGCGTGTTGATTGTCGCTTGGTCATGGATGTTAATGGTGCTGCAACGCCACTGAAGTTCCTTATAAAGCGCCTGTAGAAATTAGCGAAGCCCAGAAATCGCTGTAACTCCTTCAGTGTGCGAGGCTGGAGCCATTCCAGAACTGCCTTTACCTTGCTGTCGTCCATGGCCACTCCCTCCTGACTGATGACATAGCCCAGGAATGAAGTTAAAGTGCGGTGAAATTCACATTTCTCCGCTTTGGCGTACAGTTTGTGTTGAATGAGGCGTTGTAGCACGGACCGGACATGTTGGATGTGTTCCTCGAAGTTCTTGGAGTATATGAGAATATCATCAATGTAGACTATGACCCAGCGATTGAGCATGTCCCGGAAGACGTCGTTGATGAACGATTGGAAGACGGAGGGACTGTTGGATAGCCCGAACGGCATAACAAGGGTCTCGTAGTGGCCAGTAGCAGTAGCAGAAAGCCGTCTTCCACTCGTCACCCTCTCTGATACGGATCAGATTGTAGGCACAACGAAGATCCAGCTTGGTGAAATATTTGGCTTGCCTTAGTTGTTCAAGAGCTGCGGGGACCAATGGTAGTGGGTAGCGGAACTTAACTGTTATATCGTTTAATCCACGGTAGTCTATGCAGGGTCGAAGACTGCCGTCTTTCTTTTTAACAAAGAAGAAACCAGATGCCGCCGGGGATGTAGATGGTCGAATGAATCCTTTGGCCAACTCCCCCTCAATGTAGGCTTTCATGGCTGCCGACTCCGGCTGTGACAGGGGAAATATTCTGCCCTTGGGGGGCGTAGTACCTGGCAAGAGATCAATAGCGCAGTCACTGGGTCGGTGAGGAGGTAATTCAGTAGATTTGCTTTTGCTGAAAGCAATCGCCAGATCGGCATATTCAGCGGGTATGTCGGGTGCGTCGATGTTTTGCTCGTGAACTGTAACAGTCTGTACTGGTAAGGGGGTGATCTGTTTTAAGCATAGTCCATGACAAGCGGCATCCCATTGAACAATTTGACCCTCCTTCCATGAAATAAGTGGATTGTGAGTTCTGAGCCATGGGAGACCAAGGATGACCGGGTTATTGGGTGAATGAATCACGTAGAAACGGATGCGTTCTTGATGAAGAACTCCGACTTGCAGAGAGAGCTCGGAGGTGATGTGTGCCACTTTTCCTCCTCCAATGGGTCTCCCATCTAGCGCCTCCACAGTCAATGGAGAATTACAGTCCGTTAGTGTAATATTGTGCTCCTTGATAAATGTGTCTGACATGAAGTTGCCCGCTGCCCCAGAGTCCAGTAATGCATGCGTGGTTATATGTTGGTCATCTACAGTTATTTGTATGGGGATCTTGAGGCAGTTAGTGGAATAATGGGAACTCACCGCCCTCGGGTTAGCTGGGTTAGATCGAACGGGACAGTTGAGTTTGATGTGACCAGTTTGACCGCAGTACAGACACAGGTGAAGTTGTCGTCTTCTCTCTCTCTCCTCTGGATGAAGTGGGGTGTATCCGAGTTGCATGGGTTCAATTGTGGGATTGGTGACAGGGGGTAGGCGAACGGGTCGACGTGAGCGAAGAAGATTGTCGATGTGGATGGTTAGTTCGATGAACTCTCTGAGCGATCTTCCCTCGCCACGACATGCCAGCTCAGCTTGAAGTTCCAGTGATAGTCCTCTACGAAACAGTAGTTTCAGTGTGTCTTCAACCCAGTTCGTTTGAGCGGCGAGAGTGCGGAAATGTAATGCATATTCAGCCGCTGTGGTTTTACCTTGACTCAGCGATAGTAGTTGGTCCCCAGCGCTTTTGCCACCCTCCGGATGTTCGAAGACCTCTTTGAAGCTTTGTAAAAGGCAGAAAAGGTGGGGAACACAGGACTATCCTCTCTCCACACAGCCGTGGCCCAATCCAGCGCCTTACCAGTCAACAGAGAGCAAGCGAAGGAAATCCGACTGGTTTCGCGGGATAGAGAGATGGTTGCTGATTAACAAAGAGGAACATTGGAGAAGGAATCCCTTACACTTTGTGGGGTACCATCAAACTTCTCCGGAGAGCGAGGCGTGGATTGACTGCGGGAGCAGCAGTGAAGGCCTGACTGACGGGTGCCGCAGGTGGAGGTGTGGCGGCCTCGGCGGCGTTGAAGCGTAGACTCTGCAGGGTTTTCACCAGCTCTTCGGTAAGAGAAGTCAAGCGATTCAGTTGATGCTGATGAACCGCGAGCTGGTTGGCCTGGGCAGACAGCTCGGTGGAGATCTGCATGAATGCTGCTGGATCGCTAGTTGGCGAAGTCTTCTGTAATGATGGGTCAACAGAGTGGGGATCCATTTGCAGCTTTATTGATATAGTCACCAATAGTAACAGGGCAAAGGCAGAAGCATAAACAGGGACAGGCAATGGTCGAGGCAGGCGGCAGACAAACAGGATCGAGTCACAGGCAAGGATCAGGGCAGGCGGCAAACAAACACAGTCCAGTACACAGGCAGAGATCAGAGCAGGCAGCAGAGAATCACAGGGTAATAAACAGTCCAACGGTAACAGGGTAACAGTCCACAAGAAAACGCTCAGAAATGATCACCAGGGCAAATCAAGACTTCGCGATGTGAGTGTGTGAGAGAGTGGCTTAAATAGTGTGAGTGTGATGGGGTGCAGGTGTGTGCGCAATCAGTCCCAGGAATGAGGGCCTATGGGTAATGTAGTCCGAATGGGAAACAGTCAATACTCAGGTGACGGCTCCCTCCGGTGGTGTGGAGGAGGAGGCGTGGGAGCCACATTCGTGACACTTATATATATATATATATATATATATATATAAATATAAATATATTTAGTAAATATATATATATATATATATTTACTAAATCTGAATGTAAAATATATATATATATAATAATAAAATACAAGTCAATAAGCGGGGCGGGGCGGCATATATTATCGGCTCACATTTAAAATGGCATTTTTGCCGGCCAGAATTTCGGTGCATCCCTAGTATTGAAATACCATTTCATTTTTTCTACTTCAAAATTTCATATTAATTCAATGTGTTATTTGCTGTTTCTTTGTATTTGTAAAATTTACAAGCAATTTCCAAGTGAAACATTTTTCTACACCATTTTTTTTCACTGTAGGGTGTTCTGGTTGGTTGCTGTGGTGTTACTAGGTGGTTGCTAGGACATTCTGGATTGCTATGTGGATTTTAGCATGTTGCTTTGAAGTTTCTAGGGTGTTCTGTATGGTTGTTAGTGGTTGCTTACTGGCCAACCCCCAAGTCTCTATGACATTTTGGTCACTAGATATTGGGTTGGGTGATGTCTACCAAATTGGCATCAGACAATTTCTACAGTGAAACATTGCGATGGACAATGACATCGGGGTTGTGTTTGAGCGTTAAGGTCCGTTAATGAGGCACGCGTCTGGAGAAAGAGGTGAAAGGGCTTGAATGAAGCGTGTTGGCGATGGCGAATCACGATGCCAGCTCAACATCGTGATGTCTTTCAGTCATCGGCGATGGACGATGGCATCGTCTATCGGCCCAACCCTACTAGATATGACTCCTTCAGTGTAATTCTTGGGGATTGTTTTGCCTAAATAAACCTGATTGCTTGGAAGAGTAATAGCACAGCTCAGTCTTCAACAAGCCACACAAATTGGTATCACTATCACATATGGTGCAGAGCAATTTATACAACAAACTTAATTATTTAGGGTTAAATAGTTTGAGTATTGATCGCTCTCTAAAGGGTAGCTAGATCCATGATCTCAACGTCAGGTCTGACCTTTTAACTAAAAGGTTAAAACCTTTTATGACATCTTAAATACAAAGAATCAGCCACAAATCAAGATCAACCTCTCTTCCTGGGCAGATAATTCATTACATGTGGTTTGAGATAACAGTTCTAAATGGTGCTCTAAAGAAGTGGCAAAGGGCACAGGTGGGAATTTCGAAGTAAACCTACAGTCAAGACCAAAACACAGTCCCTCAGGAGTCGCTCATATGGCAGGCACTTCAAAACTATGAAAACCATGCAGAGAATGCACAATGAGCTTCCCTCTGTTGTTTTCCATCTCAACCCTTATTGTTTCACTCCCTAGTCCTGTGTATATCAGAGCTCACCTCATTCTACCAGACTCCTGCTCCATGCGGTATCTCACAGCCTGCGGGCCACAGACATGTGGTGCTGACACAACCCCAACCAGGGGAGAACGGGGGAGAATTTGGCCATTTCTACTTATTGAGGGGGACTTGTCTATGGTGGTTATGGCCCTGGTTTGTAGTTATAAATGTATATTTCTTATAAAAGCTTAGCGAAACTTGAAACTAAAAAGTGTTTGCTAAAAGTGCACATATATATATTCAAGATTCAAGATTCAAGACTTTTATTTGTCACATACATTGTTATATGGAGAGCATGTGACCAGCAGTGAAATGTAAATCAGGTCCGCTCCATGGACAATACAGATTTCATATATACATATATATATATATATATATTTTAACTAATTAAGATACTTCTCTGCCTCAGTCATCAGATTTTATGGTTACAAGTCTCCTTCTTTTTACAAAAGTCCGAGGTTAATAAGCATCCAGCCTATCAGTTCACATATTCCATTTCCTCAGTTCTTCAAAACACTGTTGTAAAAGTGGCTGAAATTTATGGCTTGAACCTCGCAGCTTTAAATGGGAGATTTCCCTCGTGTTGGCTCCCTCAGCTGGGCCAGAGAGAAAGCTTTGCACCACACACGGGCCCTGTGGGAAGGATATGGAAAATTTGCCATATGATTTTAAAGCCGCTAATTGGAGGAAAGCCAGGGCCAAAAAAACAACTACTTTACCTTTATACCCCTTGTGCACAGTGGTCCAAAAGCCCCAATCTGAGAAGCTCCAATCTGTAGAACTCATACAACTCTTTGTGGACCCTTTTCTATAGAACTTTGAACTTAGTAAAAGCTCAGTCATATCTGTGAATAACAGATGGGTTTAATATACATATATATATATATATCTACCTGCCTGTCAACATATGTATTTCCATACCTCAGCTCACAGTCAGTAGAGGCTCGTGGTCCGGAGTTAGGCGAAAGTATAAACAGGACTTAAGACTATGCAGTGTTGTAAACAGACAGTCATTGAGCACCACAAACAAACAGCAGACTCATTTTACAGTTCCTCCTGAGCCAAAATAACAAGCTTATGCTGCGTTAACGCCATGTCATAACTGTAATTACGAGACGGCAACCCATGACGTTCACGTCCTCAGACGTTTCTATGTCAACACTATCAATGCCGAAATTAATCTGCAGCAGTCAGATGGTACAAGAGCTTTGTAAGTTCTTTACGTTCATTATTATTGTAATTTTATGTGCTTTGAGATATGAGATAATTTAATGTTGTCTCTCACCTCGTGATGCTTTGCAGACTTCGGTTGTGTGCGTTCATGTGTTTTGAAGGAGTTGTGGCCTTGGAGAGCGCTCTGAAGGGAAGGTGGGCCTCATGCTTTCAAAGCTAGCTTGCTTTCGCTAGCCTCTCCAAAATTGCCTACCCTACCTTTATTATAGGATGTTACGGGTTTAATACGAGTTAACTCTGTGGACAGAAAGTGTGATTGATCATCATTGGTAATAATTTTGACTCATCCTACAGTTTGTAAAAACAAAGCAAACTTGCCTTTACAGTAATGCACTTACAAAGGAAGTTTATAGGACCAAAGCATTCCAGATGCTGTCATTTGTATTTTGGCCAAATGTTTATATTAATTCTTCCGTATTATATTAATTATTTAACAGTATGTTAAAATCACAATGAAGTATTAAAAACGGAAAAGTTTTCCTTTGCATTTGTCACATACAGATGACACCATTGTCACAATGATCCCCATTCACATGAATCCACGAAAACGGCTAAAAACGCTGTATTCTGCTGACAGGCCAGTAGGTGGCGATGCCACTTTGTAAAAAAACACTACGCGCCTATAGATTGAACACATAATACGTACCCGCATGACACCACTGTTTTCACAAATTTGCGTTTTTGTAGTTTACACAGAGATGATAATGGTATCATTTTCAAAAAAATCTGCTTTGAAAACCCATTTTCAAAAGTTTGTGTTTTCAGGCCATTATCATGTGAAATGAATGAATAAATTAATAAAAAGTTTTACATTTCTACCAAATGGGGTTTCTGCGTTCATGCCAGGCTCTGTGGAGGGAGAAACAGAGGATGGTGAGGTTTGAGAAGTGACACATGGAATGTGGGGTGGATGCGATACTCAGGTGGAAGCTGAAGTTTGTAGGTGACCGGTTGATCTGCTCCAGGATGGTGAATGGGCCAATGAACCTGGGACTCAGCTTACAGCATGGTTGGCGTGACGGATGTCCTTGGTGGACAGCCAGACCTTCTGTCCTTCATAGGCGGGTGCTTGGAGCGATGAAGATCGGCTGTCAGTCTACACCGACACAGGGCATGTTGTAGCTGGTGATGTGCTGAGTCCCAGACCCTCTCGCTCTCTCGGAACCAGTAGTCGACTGCTGAAGCGTTCGATGGTTCCCCTGACCAGGGGAACAGTGGGGTTGGTATCCGAGTATGCACTGGAAAGGTGTAAGACCGGTGGATGGTTGGCGTAGGGAGTTCTGTGCGTACTCGGCCCAACCCAGATACTGGTTCCAAGAGTCCTGGTGGCCATGACAGAAGGTACGGAGGTAGCGGCCAATCTCCTGGATCTTCCGTTCCATCTGCCCGTTCGTCTGTGGATGGTATCCCAATGACAGGCTGATGGCCACACCTAGGAGTTAGAAGAACGCCTTCCAAACTCTTGAAATGAACTGAGGTCCTCGGTCGGAGACGATGTCTTCAGGGATTCCAAAGTAGCGGAAGATGTGGTTGAACATCATTTCAGAAGTCTCCATAGCAGTTGGTAGTCCCTTCAAAGGAATCAGATGACAAGATTTAGAAAATCTGTCTACTACCACAAATATACATGTACAGTCATTGGAAGCAAGAAGATCCGTGATGAAGTCAACTCCTAGGTGTGACCATGGACGGTTGGGAACGGGCAGAGGAAGGAGTTTGCTGGATGGTCGGTGGCGTGGACTTTTGGAGATGGCGCAATCCCTACATCCCTGCACGTACCTTCTGACATCCGATGCCATGTTGGGCCACCAGAAGCGATCTTTTAGCAACAAGAGGGTTTCATTGACCCCGGGGTGGCCAGTGCCAAGTGATGTATGGGCGGAGTGAATCAGTGGAGTGCGCCGTGCTCTGGTGATGTATTGCAAGCCTGGTGGGCAACCCGGCGGAGTGTTGGTGGAGGCATTGGTAGAGGGAAGGGTCTCCCCCTCCCCCAGACCAGGTAATGGGGCTGACAATAAGCTCTTCAGGAAGGATGGATTCAGGTTCCTCTGTGTTTTCTTCAGGAGTGTAGAGTCGTGAAAGAGCATCAGCCTTGGTGTTTTTGGATCCAGGTCTGTAGGAAATGGTGAAATTGAAGCGAGTGAAGAAAAGAGCCCAGCGGGCCTGTCGTGGATTGTGTCTTTTGGCGGCTCAAACATATTCCAGGTTCTTGTGGTCTGTGAACACCAAGAACGGATGTCTGGCTCCCTCCAGCCAATGCCTCCAATCCTCGAGGGCCAGCTTGACAGCTAACAGTTCTCGGTTGCTGATGTCGTGGTTCACCTCCGCCGGGTTAAGCTTGCGGGAGAAGGCGGCGCATGGATGGAGGCGGCTCGGATTCCCCTGCTGCTGTGACAGGACCGCTCCTACTCCGGTCGTGGAGGCATCGACTTCCACTACGAAGGCCTTGTCAGGATCAGGATGGACCAGGAGAGGAGCGGTTGTGAATGCTTCTTTCAGGGTGTTGAAGGCTTCTTCGGCAGATGTTGTCCAGGACAGAGACTTGGGCTTGTTTCTCAGGAGACTGGTGAGAGGATTAGAGATGGAGCTGTAGTTTTGAATAAACCGTCTATAGAAGTTGGCGAAGCCGAGGAAACGTTGAAGTTCCTTCACAGTGGTGGGAGTTGGCCGGTTCTTGATGGCTGCCACCTTCCCCTCATCCATCCGGATGCCACTGCTATCGATGTTGTAACCAAGGAACTGCACTGAGGGTTGATGGAATGAGCACTTCTCGGCTTTGAGGAATAGCTGGAACTCTCTCAGGCATTTCAGGACCTCCGCAACGTGGTGGTGATGTTCGGCCAGGCTCCGGGAGTAAATCAGGATGTCATCAATGTATACCAAGACGAACTTGTGGAGAAACTCCTGGAGGACCTCGTGGATGAAGTCCTGGAATACGGAGGGGGCATTGACAAGTCCATAGGGCATGACCAGGTATTCATAGTAACCTGTGGGCATGACAAAGGCGGTCTTCCACTCGTCCCCGTCACGTATCCGGATCAGGTTGTACGCGCTGCGGAGGTCCAACTTGGTGAATACAGTGGCACCACAGAGATGTTCCAGGGCCGCTGGGACGAGAGGAAGGGGGTACCTGAACTTGACAATACAAGTTCAGGTACCCTGTATTGAGGCCGCAAGCCTCCGTCCTTTTTGCCACGAAGAAGAAGCTGGAAGCAGCAGGGGAAGTTGATGGACAGATGTAACCTTGAGCCAGGGCCTCCTCGATGTATTCCTCCATGGCCTTCTCCTCCGGAATGGACAGGGGATATATTTTTCCCCTGGGCACTGACTCACCCGGAAGCAGATCGATGGCGCAGTCCCATGGCCGGTGTGAAAGCAGCTTTGAAGCTCTCTTTGGGCAGAAAACGTCACTGAAGGGGGCGTAACAGGATGGAATATCCCAGATCGTTTCTCCAATGGACTCTCAATGGATGCAGCACAAACAGGAAGGCGGTCAGAACTTGGAGAACTTGGAACAGGGAGTACAGAGAAACAGTCTTTAAAACAGGTGTCGCCCCACTTCAGGACTTCGCCGGTCTTCCAGGAGAGGATGGGATTATGCTGCTCCAACCACGGACGCCCTAGAATCACGTCAGCGGTGGATTCCTCCAGAACCAGCAATGAAATCTTCTCCACGTGAAGTACACCGATTTGAAGTAGTAGTGGACCGACACTCTGACTCACAGGTTTTCCAGTTATTGATTGGATCTGGTACTTAGTAGACGTAGCCGTGGTCTTGAGCTTGAGCTGACGGCAGAGGGCGCCGGAGATGAAGTTGCCTGCTGACCCAGAGTCAAGGAGGGCGGTAACTGGAAGAGTAACATCAGCAGCAGTAAGCTTCAAAATAGTGGTGAGTGGTTTCATCTTATTAATAGAAGGAAAGATGGCACTCACCATGGGACGAGGACGAATGGGCCATGCGGAGATTACATGCCCCGGAACACCGCAGTACAGACATAAATTCTGGGTCAGCCTTCTCTGCCGTTCAGCGGGAGTCAGACGTGAGGAATCCACTTGCATAGGTTCGTGAGCTGGTTCTGGAGGGCTGACGGAGTCTGGCCAGCAGAGGATGGTGGTGAGCTGCGACTGGCCCTGGTGCTCTTCGAGACACGACTGCATACGAGACGGATGGATAGTTGGATAAACCTTTCAAGCCCGATGGAATCCTCGTATGCAGCGAGATGCAACCGCACTTGTGGATCCAATCCTTGACGATATGACGTAAGCAGCGCCTGTTCGTTCCATCCACTCTTGGCAGCCAGTGTTCTGAATTGAAGAGCATATTCGTCAACAGATATTTTGCATCTCCAGGACCAGTGAGCATTGTAGGAGGAAACCGTTGCAATCCTCCGCCAAACCAGAATAGGGCGCCAGTTTGGCCATGGGACTGGCGTACAGAAGTGGTGAAGGAGTGATGGCGGTGTTTGCGGAAGTGATGGCTGGTGAAGTCGGCGTGGGTGCTGGGTGCACGGTGAGTGTTCGACGTAATGCATCGACCAGGTCGTGGAATGGATCGGGATGACTCATACTTGTGTCTACGGTGTTGGTCCGGTCTTCTGTTACAGTACAGAGGGCTCGGAGACAGAAGATCACAGTTAAGGTATTTATTTGACACAAGCAGATGAATAGTTGAACACAGGTAAGTGATGATGCAGATATTGTGACAGATGGATGAATGAGTAATGATATTGTCCTTTGTGAATTGCAGGTGGATATTCGTGGATGATCGCTGGAGCAGTTGAGATGTAGAAGACAGAACACTCACACACAATGGAGACACACGAGGTAACTTGGGAACACTGGAGACAGGTAAGTAACAACAGGAGTCCATGAGATAAGCATTCAGGAAGAGTCCTTAGTTGCGGACGAGACCAGACAGTGATTGAGTGTGTGTGAGTGTCTTTTATGTGTGGGTTAATTGCTGAGGTGATTGCATGCAGGTGTGAGTGATCAGTACTCAGGAGAGGGAGTGCGCTGTGATTGGTTGATGTTGGAGCCCGGCGTGTCTGTGACAGAAACACTTGTGTCACACATAGTCATAAAAACTTCTATATTCCATGTCTTTGTATTTCAGACTTTGTTTGTCATACAGTTCTTTGTGCTGCGAGACGAAGTGGATCAACTTGTCAGACGCCATTCTGGATTTTGGGTTTCGCTTGTGTGGTGGCTCTGAATTGTCAAAACACCTCTCAAAATGATTGCTATGGATGCGAAAAATGCATACGATTTTTAAGATGGACGAAAGTTTTAGAGGCAGTGTGTAAACATGATTGACACAATGTGGGGTCAATTTATGTTTTTCTTCTTACGTGTGAAAATTTCAGACATGAATTATATATAGATCACAGGGGGTCTTTTTCTTAAGGGAAATCTCAGTTGCATAGACAACAATAGTGAAACTATTTGTAGGTTGATTCCCTATTAAAAAAAGTGTTAACACTGTGATTCTGTGTGCTGTCAATACATTGTTTGAGGATCATGACCAGCACAGCATAGCAACAGCTCAACCAATTGCGTGAGATTGGGGTGGGACTAACACTTTGTCTGACCAATGACAGACAAACAATGTGGATTGTTTGTGAAAAGTCAATATTTTTGCAATTCAGTTTGGTAACACAATTAGGGCAGAAATTGCACAAATCAGATTTCAAGCAAAGTCTCATTTAACTGTTCATTTAATGACATTGTTAATTTGTCTATACTGATTTGTCTTTGCTGCATGCTCAGAATGTTTTAAAGGATTAGTTCACTTTCAAATTAAAATTTCCTGATAATTTACTCACCCCCATGTCATCCAAGATGTTCATGTCTTTCTTTCTTTCTTCAGTCGAAAAGAAATTAAGGTTTTTGATGAAAACATTCCAGGATTTTTCTCCTTATAGTGGACTTCAATGGCCTCCAAATGGTTGAAGGTCAAAATTACAGTTTCATTGCAGCTTCAAAGCGTTCTACATGATCCCAGACGAGAAATAAGGGTCTTATCTAGAGAAACCATCACTCATTTTCTAATTTTTTTTATTTTTTTATTTTATTTTATATGTTTTAACCATAAATGCTCATCTTGAACTAGCTCTCTTCTTCTCTATTAGAATTCTGGCAGTGTAGACACTGCTAAGTGTATTACTGCCCTTCTCAGGTCAAAGTTTGAACTAAATTGTCATATACAATATTCTAGTGCAAGTATATAACAATTAGTTCAAACTTTGACCTGTGGAGGGCAGTAATACACTTAGCAGTGTCTACACTGCTGGAAATCTAATAGAGAAGAAGAAGAAGAGAGCTAGTTCAAGATGAGCATTTATGGTTAAAACGTATATAACTACAAAAATTTTTTTAGAAAATGAGCGATGGTTTCTCTTGATAAGACCCTTATTCCTCATCATGTAGAACGCTGGGATCATGTAGAACGCTTTGAAGCGGCACTGAAATTTGATTTTGACCTAATTTTGACCTTCAACCGCTTGGAGGCCATTGAAGTCTGAAAAGAAAAATCCTTAATTTATTTTCGACTGAAGAGAGAAGGACATGGACATCTTGGATGACATGGGGGTGAGTAAATTATCAGGAAATTTTAATTTGAAAGTGAACTAATCCTTTAAGCCATGATTTTTGGAAGTAAAATTTAGAAGTAACATATTCTGTATGCCGATTCAAGGTTGAAAAAAGTTTTTTCCACCGTCACAAATAACTCAGTGGTCTAAAGGGATAAGACCTTCGGACGCCCCCCGCCTGGTGTGAGCTGTGATACAGTGCTGCTCTTTTTTTCTTTTTTTTGCAATGTGTGGGCAAACAACCAACCGGTGATTTTTGGCAGGGATCTGCATGGAGATGGCCGTCCAGGGAGCTGTTACTATGCCGAGTGACTTTCCTTTCCGCTCGTTTGGAGGAGTTATGACATAAAAAGAGAGTGAGAGAGCGCGGCGGCCTGTTTACCTTAGCAACAAGAGCAACTGTTGTCGCCGCCACAAACTTTTTCATGCCTGTCTGGAAAAGTGTTCAAAAAGCTTTTCTCAACATTAACTATGAAGTCACTGTGTTATTTATTGAAGTGATTTATACTGTATATATTATTTACAGCACCTTACACCTTATGCACTTCACCTTAAACATTTAAAATAAAGAATAGAAGTAAAATGTGATTCCTCTCAACATTCCTCTTAAAAAAATAAAAAAAAAAATATGTAGCAACTAGATTTGCTCAGATGAGGTTATAAATGTAGACAGAAAATTCTAGTCATAAAAATTTAAATAAAACATACATTTACTTTATAAATATTAATAAACACAGGTAGTTGTTACAAAACCAGTCTATTTCAATGATTTATGGATTGCTAAGCAAGGGATTTGGATCTGTCCACACATACAAAATCAGTGTTGACCTTGTAGACCAGCTAAACATTCTATGTGATTAGGTTGACTTTGGAAGCTGTGAGGTTGGGTAGGATTGAATGGACTATATGTCATGGATGATAATGGATGGCCTGGAGTAAAGGAGAGACCGAGACATCACCTGAGGGAAGTGCTGCAAGAACCAGAGATAATTATTGTGCAGAGAATTTCTGTCAGTCAGAATTTCTTAATTTCCTCTAGTATTTTGCAATCAATTGCAATAATAAATGCAAATCTGAGCAATCTTTGTATTTGTAATATGCAACTGCAATAATAAGCACAAATTCAAACAAACCCTATATTTGATATATCCAATCTCTATAATAAACAGTTTAGATCAAATACAATAATAAACTGAATGTGAATATTCAACCAATTCATGCATTTGTTTTATTAAAGTCACAATAATAAACACAACACTTACTAAACAACACATTTGCAATATGCACATAATAATAAATGCAAATTTGGTGACACTTTGGAATGGGGAGAATATGTTCACTATTAACTAAGGCTTTTGCCTCAATAAACTCTTAATTTACTGCTTATTCATAGTAAGGTAGTTGTTGTTGTGTTTAAGTTTAGGTATTGGGTATGATTTAGGGATGTAGAATAAGGTCATTCAAAATAAGGCATCAATATGTGCTTCATAAGTAATAATAAAACAGCCAGTATGCAGGCTAATGAGCAACTAGTTAAAAGTGAGAATTGTTCCCTATACTAAATTGTTTTTACTAATTTTGTTACTGCACATTTTACTAATCCGTTCATAATTTTACAGATTTATTTCCCCTCCATATTCAAGTTAAACATATATTTGAGGGGGTAAAAAAAAACATTATCTGCAAATCAATCTTTAATTACCTATAAAAATCACTAAATAATGGGACTGTCAGGATTTTAATAGATGTTTATAAGTATCAGATGATGCTATTTCATATAATTTGTCTTCATATCCCAGGCCAATCAAATTCATGTGTAATCCTGTTCCTCCTTAAACAGACTTGTGTATAATTTTGGATAATTTTTATGGCATTAAAAACATAAGACTGTAATAACTTAATATCCACAATGTTCTTTTGGGATTTACGGGAAGTAAATCAAATGTATGCTACAGCAACCATAGATATTTAGTTGGATATAAGTCTATAGATGTGACACACAGACACACACACACACTTGTATATGTGGTTTACGGGACTCTATATAGACATTATAATGGTTTTTATACTGAATAAACTGTACATTCTATCCCCTACACTACTAAGTATAAGCGAAAACATATGCATAGCCTACGCTGCACAGGCTCCGAATATACAGTGGAGTAATGGAAAGTATTCAGACCCCTTAAATTTTTCACTCTATGTTATATTGCAGCCATTTGCTAAAATCATTTAAGTTCATTTTTTTCCTCATTAATGTACACACAGCACCCCATATTGACAGAAAAACACAGAATTGTTGACATTTTGCAGATTTATTAAAAAGAAAAACTGAAATATCACATGGTCCTAAGTATTCAGACCCTTTGCTCAGTATTTAGTAGAAGCACCCTGTTGATCTAATACAGCCATGAGTCTTTTTGGGAAAGATGCAACAAGTTTTTCACACCTGGATTTGGGGATCCTCTGCCATTCCTCCTTGCAGATCCTCTCCAGTTCTGTCAGGTTGGATGGTAAACGTTGGTGGACAGCCATTTTTAGGTCTCTCCAGAGATGCTCAATTGGGTTTAAGTCAGGGCTCTGGCTGGGCCATTCACAGAGTTGTTGTGAAGCAAAAAAGTTCTATCTTGGTCTCATCAGACCAGAGAATCTTATTTCTCACCATCTTAGCAAACTCCATGCGGGCTTTCATGTGTCTTGCACTGAGGAGAGGCTTCCGTCGGGCCACTCTGCCATAAAGCCCCGACTGGTGGAGGGCTGCAGTGATGGTTGACTTTCTACAACTTTCTCCCATCTCCCGACTGCATCTCTGGGGCTCAGCCACAGTGATCTTTGGGTTCTTCTTTACCTCTCTCACCAAGGCTCTTCTCCCCCGACAGCTCAGTTTGGCCGGACGGCCAGCTCTAGGAAGGGTAATGGTCGTCCCAAACATCTTCCATTTAAGGATTATGGAGGCCACTGTGCTCTTAGGAACCTTAAGTGCAGCAGAAATTTTTTGTAACCTTGGCCAGATCTGTGCCTTGCCACAATTCTGTCTCTGAGCTCTTCAGGCAGTTCCTTTGACCTCATGATTCTCATTTGCTCTGACATGCACTGTGAGCTGTAAGGTCTTATATAGACAGGTGTGTGGCTTTCCTAATCAAGTCCAATCAGTATAACCAAACACAGCTGGACTCAAATGAAGGTGTAGAACCATCTCAAGGATGATCAGAAGAAATGGACAGCACCTGAATTAAATATATGAGTGTCACAGCAAAGGGTCTGAATACTTAGGACCATGTGATATTTCAGTTTTTCTTTTTTAATAAATCTGCAAAAATGTCAACAATTCTGTGTTTTTCTGTCAATATGGGGTGCGGTGTGTACATTAATGAGGAAAAAAAATGAACTTAAATGATTTTAGCAAATGGCTGCAATATAACAAAGAGTGAAAAATTTAAGGGGGTCTGAATACTTTCCATACCCACTGTATATATATATATATATTGTATATACATATACCTGTACTAACACTAACACTGAAATCCTGTGTTTGAGCCTGTGGGAACGCTGATGTAAATATATGTGAGGTGTTACATCAGGACTGTGATTCCTAACAGCACACTTCATGTTCAGTCTCTGCAATGTAATGTTCACTTTGTTTCATTGTGTTGAAATTTACCTTTCATGTAGTGTGTAACATAGCTCTAAGTTTATGAAAACATCCTGCAAAGTTTTAAATCTGAAAGTGCACTGTATATAAAGTTATTGTCTCTCAAAAGTAAGAGTCGACTCTGAGTCAATTAAACGAGTCGTTTGTAAAAACAAATCCCAAGACGTCACAACGAAACATTAGCATATTGCCCACCCACTTATTGATGGCAGGGAACATTCATTTTTTCAACAATACCACAGCAGTACAGTCTTTTGATGTGTTCCCGTCATTTTACTGACAACTGCTTTTCAAACCTCAGGGAGTTTAACGCAGGATTCACAAAACGCTTAAAATATGGATAAATGCCAAGTTTATTTGGACCAGCTTGCTCCTCTGAATCTCAACCTGTAAGTATGATTAATAATTGATGTTTATATTTTCTAGCGATCGTTCAAAATTCACAGTTTTGCATGTTATGTTGTGTAACGTACACGTCTGTATGTCTCCTACTAACCGGCTAACTTATGTTTCTGTAGTTCTACTATTCAGATGTGGGTCCAATATTGCATTCACATTTATGCATTTGGCAGACGCTTTTTTATCCAAAGCATATGAGTATGTATATGAGTATGTGCAATCCCTGGGATCGAACCCATGACCTTGGCATTGCTAGTGCCATGCTCTAACCACTGAGCTACAGGAAAGCTTGTTTAAAATGTGTCGATTAATGCAGCTTGTTTTTACTTGGAGTAATGATCAAGGACGGCACACGACTTTTGCTTACAGAGTGCAATGCAATATCAGCGATTCACGTTTGTGCTCGGCTAATGTGGGAGTTTATAACATTACTGTGGGCTCGGTTCGCTTACATAACTGTAAAATAAACTATGTTTTTATTATTACAGTAGTGTGGAGCTCTATCTGTATTGTAATAGGATGTGAAGATGCTAATCCAGGCTAACTAGTTGAAGTATTCTCTCTGTAAACAGTAAACACCCTTTGTAATGTCAAACAATGATTTAGCCATTTTTTACTTTGGTAATAGTTATGACGAAAAGGCTAGTCTAAATGTTTATTTTATTTTAGAGGTTTTCAGCTTCTCTTGGCATTCTGATACAGTTCCCACAGGTGCACCTACATAGAGTATAACAGTGACGCTGCTATCACGTCTTATAAATAATAATGCAAACAAAGGTGACATTTACCATAGAGAAACGTCCTACTACAGCCGTGATTGTGAATCAGTTTCTGGTTGATCGACTACTTCAGACGTGTCATCATCGGACTTGGGCTTGAATTGATGCGGTAAAATCGATGCCATCTTTTGTATCCATAGATTGTATAGAGTGTCTTGCGAATTGATAGCTGTCATTCAGTTATGGCAATGGGCGTGCAGTAGACCAATCACAAAGGATTGGGCCATCTGACCAATCAGAGCAGTGTAGGCTCACAGAAAGGAGGGGTTAGAGAGACTGATTCTTTGAACTGCTTCTAACGAAGCAAAACATTGAGAACTGAGGTGAAATTAAATGTATAATATGAGAAAACGAAAGTGTTTTTGACCATGCATGCATTCAAACCTGTTGTAGGAGACTCCCGAAACAATATTTCCGCTTTGCCCTTGAGCTCTTCTGTATGTTGGTGCCAAACTTGCTGTTCAGCAGTGAAAAGTTGCTAAGAACTGTAACTTCTATACAGACTTAGAATGCTAATGAGGTCTGGTGCTTGTTTGGGCAGATCATTCCACTGCAGAAGACTACAAACTGTTTGAAGCATAGACTGTGAAAAATATGGACGACGCACCTTCAATCTCTTCCAGTGTAGAGAAGTGAAGCCGCCAATGTCCAAACATGACGCTGACATCTGGGATTCTGCGCAGTAGTGAGCATGAAGTGGAGCCACGGTATCAAGGTCCTGCAGAATTGGTTAGTACAGTTTACTGAATAACACATTATGAAATAAACAGTTATGGAAATGTAGACATTAAAATTGAAGCTCCAATCTCCTCCCGAAAATCCCGAAAAAAGTCTGTTGGTGCCTCAGTGTCACAGACACGCCAGGCTCTGCACTCACCCAATCACAACGCACTCCCTCCCCTGAGTATTAACTAGCTCCACCTGACACTCATCACCTCCCTCATCAGCAGCACTACTTAAGACACTCCAGATCACACAGTCATTGTCCGGTCTCGTTAATGCATACCTACCTGCTATGCTTACCTTAAGGACTCCTTCAACGCCTGTTTACCTGTCTCCAGTGCTCTCCGTGATTCCTAGTGTCTCCGTGTCTCCAGTGAGTGTCATCGTGTCCTGTCTGCTCCACGTCTGCCTGCATCCATGTTCCCTGGGAAAGATAGGAACCAACATCAGATCCAGTCACTGCCACAGTCACGAGCTATCCTGCCATTACTCACCTGCATTCTGCTATTCATTCTCTGGTTGTTAAATAAACACATCTTAACTATTACCTGTGTCTCCGTCCCCTTCTGTGTGTAACACTCAGTGACTACTACTTTATCAGAGAAGCTGTCAATCTCAGTTGTCAATCATGACATCAACCCCCTGTTTTTATAGCATCAAATAACTAACTAAACCCAGACTTATTTAAAAAAAAAAAAAAACACTTGAATGTACATCAGCATGATAAAAACTACCTAAAATGACAGAAACCATCTTTGGAAGTTTAATTTGATTGTTTAGTTTGTCTCATGTCCCATTACATTACATGGAGAGGGCGGGGTTTATGAGCTATACTGCATCCAGTCACATGGGGGCGATCAAGACTCTTTCAAGGCTTCACTTTTCAGGACTTGTGTGCCACACTTGGTTTGAAGATATTAAAGATCCTATGGAATTGTATTCCTGTGTTGTCGTATTTCCTTTTGAAAGGGGAAGTTGTTTGGGCATATGAAGCAATTTTCTAGTTCCTCTAGAGCATATAAGTAAATGTCCACTTTTTTAAGCACTTAAGTAGTATATGAAGGTAAATCAGTAGCAAAACCCCGAGAGGTTGCTGATTTGAATGTGAGAACTTGTCGTATTAATATTTGTATTTGTAAATTGAAATTTACACTCACAGCCCTGATGTGAAAAGCTGAATATTTCGATTTGCACACACAGACAACAATCAAAACACCCGTGTTACGAAGTTGTAGATGCAGATTAATAGTTACAAATGTGTAAAATGGCATTCACATAAACAAAACGACAGACACAAATGTGTGTGACATATTTACTTTTGCACTTTACTTCAGTTTCGCTGTACAGCTTCAAGTCGGTGCTTACAACCTCTCAGATCTGGCAGTACAAGTTCAATTCCTGGCGCTTTGACTTTTGCTACTCTTTTTGCGATATTCCTGTTGCAAAACTGACTTGAGCACTTGAAAGCAGACGTGAGAGAGCAGGGGCACGTTCAAGCTCAAACCGGTGCGCAACGTTTTGCTACGTTTTCCGGGTTGAACGACATGTTTCCTGGAAACGGTGTGCAACGGGTTTGAGATGCATTTTCTCTTGTTTGGTGGGCGTGTCAGAAATGTCAGCCCAATCAGCGGCAAGATGTATATAAACCACCCGGTATTAAAGAGACAGCTTGCACAATGGGTATTAATGTAACATAGAAATACTATACTTATATATTTTGCTGTTGTATTGTGAAGTGACACTTTCATAAACTTTTCTATACTCCTCTGATAATATAATGGTAAATATTACAATATCAAAGCACAACAACAGTGATCAGCAATAATGATAAGCCTAATACAAACAATAAAAATAATATAGATCATAACACAGTCTTGGAGGTAAGAAGTGGATTATCCTTCACCTGAAATGTTTGTCTTTTCATCCTGAAATGCAAGGCAAGTGTTGTATCACAATAATTAGAAGTTTCCACAAATCCCTTCACTCGATTGGGATGTTCTCTTTTATTCTGGACGGCAAGGGCAGTGACTGTAACATCGAGTGTATTTTGCAGTATTAAACACCTATTTATACCGACTTCATCAGGCTCTGAAAATTATTCAAAAAGAACACAAAGAATGGCCTTCTCAGCTGCCATAGTTGCAACTCCTGCGTCATCAGAACAGGGTGTTCAACGCACCTCCGTTTCCGTTTAAAAAAACGTTCCCTTTCGAAAGGGAACTCGCTCTGCGTTGATTAACGCTTTGGGGAACATTACGTGACCCAGGTGTCTGAAAGCAACTATCCAATAACTCCAATCCCCATTGGCCAGCGACAGCCTATGACGTAATATGGCGCGACCCGGATGTATAAAAGGAGCGCCTGGAGAAACAGAAGACATCTCATCGTCTTTCGGTCCTGTTCTGTCTGATTGTGACTATATCGACTCGGTAGGGTTTTTGTATATGCCTTACAAACGTTCAAGAGAGTGTGTTTATCCGTGTTCCAGGGTTTGACACTTGATATACACATTTTTCTGGGTGTTTTTCTGTCTGGAGAGGAGCGCGCATAGACAGTGCTTGAGGGCACTGTCTGTGTGTTTGTCTGTTGTTAACTGTGAGCGTCTTCCTATCGGGACGCTCCGTTCTCGTTCGGCACTCTTCCCGAGGGAGGAGCTCTCTGCATCTGTGCCTGGTGATTCTATATATATATATAAACATATATCATGCTCAGATGCTTCTTATGGTCAGACTGATGGCTGGGCCCATAGTGATTATGTCAGCCCGCTGTTTCTGTTTGATAGTAAGAGGATCTTTTAGGCGTAAAAGAACCTTAGATTCCATCCTTTCATGTAAAAAAAAGGAGCATTAGGAGTCTTCGGTCTTTGAGCCGCAGCAGAGTCTATATTTTATGTGTTTAAAATAAGACCTTATTTTCCTGTATAGTTTTCTGAGCATGTAGTCAAAAAATTAAGGTTTTTTTGGGCAAACTGAAGTTGACAGTCTGGCTAGAGTATATGTTGTGCAGGCCACAAAATGGCCGCCTCTTAGCCACCTGTTTAGAGTAGCTTCTCATCTGCTGTTTTCTAGAGTAGTTTGAGTTAACACTCATCACTTCAGTCAATATGTATGTTTAGGTCGGCCCTAATCGGCCGCCTGACATTGTTTGCTTGTGAGCTTCACTTTCTTTCTTTTATCCATGAGATGTGGAGGTGAAACCCAGGCTTCACTAGGCTTATGGCCCTGTAAGAAGGCCTGTAGCTTAGCGGCCAGGCTAGAGCTAGGTTAGGTGTGTTATTTACATATAACCCTATGTATACTATCCTTTGTCAGGTTGTATAGTTCCTAGTTCTGGCCTCCTCCCAAAGGGAACTGTTAGGCCATATGCCCATTATCCCTTTGCTATGTAGGTGCAATTGTTGAGTTTAACAGCTAGGTTGTAGACTGTTTTTAGACTCCCTGATGCTGTTTTCTCAGGTGGTAGGCCCTTATCTTTGCGTAGATAAGTTATGCAGTGTTGCTAGGCCCCACTTTCTAGAACTTTTATGCTATGGGAAATGTGTTCTTTCCTCTGAGCTACTTGTTTTCTTTTATCAAGTTTGAGTTGATGTTGCTAATGTTTAGCATCCATCCTCTATGGTTCAGTACAGATTTGAGAATCTGTAGGGAGAAAATTATTCTCCTCTTTAAAAATAGCATATACATCAAATTGCTTTGAAGTTCTAGACTTTTGCCCTACATTATATGTGAGCTTACTTATGCTGCCACAGGTTAGCACCTGTTCTCATAATAGCAGGCTTTTTCATGTAGCTACTTTTGGAGACATTGGTGACCTAATATTCCCCAGGCTCTTATGGCTAATTAGCCTCCTTCTATTTAGCAATTGTATTTCTAACAAGTGCTGTTAGCTGATCATAGTTTGCTCACATAGTTTACAGTATTTCACGAGCTGAAGCCACGTGTCATTGGAATGGTAGGCCCCAACAGGCCTCCTTTCTAGTTCACATGTTGGCACAGTTTGTGTTTTATTCTGCAAACAGGCTGAACGCCACTTGTTGCTGAGATTGTAGGCCCCGCAGGGCCTCCTTTTTTAGCTGTTGGCAGGATGCCTGGGAATCCGAGAACCCATACCACCATCGGCCACGCCCCATCTCTGTTGAGTAGGCCTTAAGCAGGCCTCTCGTAGAGTATGGCGGTGTAATGTGCATTCCTTCTATAAGTAGTGCGTGAAAGGTTTTTCACTGAATGCATGGCCTGATGGTTGATATGGTCTTGGACTGGCTGATGCCACGTGTTTACTACGGTAGGCCCTAATAAGGCCTCCTTTTAGTTTACATGTTGGCACAGTGTGTGTTATATGGACAAACGGGCTGAATGCCACTTGTTGCTGAGATTGTAGGCCTCCTTTTTAGCTTACATACTGGCAGGATGCTTGTGAATCCAATACCACCATCGGCCATGCCCCACCTCTGTTGAGTAGGCCTTAAGCAGGCCTCTCTTGGAGTATGTGGCATAATATGCACTCCTTTTAGAAACTGATCTTTGAATGCATGGCCTAATGGTTGGTATTGTTATGGTCGCCACCTGCTGATGCCACGTGTTTACTAAGGTAGGCCCTATGGGCTTCCTGCGTAGCATGTTGGAGTTCAGTTATGTACTCCTCTCGCTTTGAGAGTAAAAAGGTGCTTTTTCCGAGTACTGTTCTGAGTGGCTGACCTCTCAGGGTGAGTTCTGGTGGTAAAACCTTGCTGAGGTTTGGTTATAACTACATCAGCCTCCTTGAGTCTGTCACAGTCTGTGTTTTTACTCTACAGTTGCTGAACGCCACTTGTCGCTGAGATTGTAGGCCCAACTAGGCCTCCTTTTTAGTTGATTTGTTGGCAGGATGCTTTGAAAAAAACCTGACCACCTTAAAAAGGTCACGCCCCACCTCGACGGATAGGCCTTAAACAGGCCTGTTCATGTTGGGTGGCAGCGTTCTATGTATTTCTTCTGAGGAAGTTTCAATACTAAATACATGGCTTTTGGGTGGACTGGTTATGGCAGCCGCTTGCTGATGCCATATGTTTACTAAGGTAAGCCTCTTCTCGGCCTCCGGTGTAGCATTTGGAGTTCAGCTGCGTACTCTTCTCGCTGTGAGAATTTATGGTGCTTTTCCGAGTACTTTGAGTGGCTAGCCCCTCAGGGTGTACGCTGTGGTGAAACCTTACTGAGGTTTGGTTTGAACTGCATCCGTCTCCCTGAGCCTGATCTTACGCTAGTTGAACTAATAGCCACCTAGATGTCTAAGGTGGATCTATTCAATGCTCCCAGAGATGGCCACTGGACTTACGCCATATGTCTAAAGGTTGCTAGGCCCTATGGGCCGCCTTTTTCAACATAGTGGTATATGTTGACGTGTATTTCTCTCTGAGAACCTTTATATACACTTCTGGTTGGCCAGGGGCCCAGATGATATTTAACCTCCTTTGTGTCGGTTATTTATCATTCTTCGGTGCCTAAGAACACTGCCACGAGCAGATGCCACGTGTCTGTTGAGGTGATAGGCCCGCACGGGCCTTCCTCGACTATGTGTTGGCATATGTTGTACTCCTCTTGCTTGAAAGCGTAAAAAGGTGCTTTTACTGAGTACACTGCTCGTTGGATTGTGTTGGGTAGATTATCATGCGGGCGCTTTGCAGCCTCTTATGCTGCCATTGAAGTTGCCTGTCTGCTGCCAGCAAGACAGGTGTTCAGGGTGGCCCCTCCAGGCTACTTTCTGAATATACTTCTGTATCATATTCAGTTACTTTCATGCTGTAGGCCCTCTTGGCCTCCATGAGTATGTGCCCGTTGCATGGTCTGCCTGTTAGGTGAGCTTAGTACTTCCCTTTCGGATTATGTACGTAATAGTGCTTAGCTCCCTAAGCTGATCATGGTGGTAGGCCTTAATTAGGCCTCCTCCTAAGATTCAGCCGTAGGCTGGTTTGTGCTCCCCTGAAGCATCAGGTGTTTAGCGCACAGCCTCCTCAGTGAATTAATTAAGCGCTGAGTAGATCCTAGGATGAGTGGATCATACTCCCCTCAATATGAGGGTTCATAGCACTCAGCTGAGTTCTGCTCTCCAGGATGCCCGTCTCTATGCGTGGGTTTGAGTTGCTCCTGCCCTTTTGCAGTCACTTTTACCCGCTCCCTTCTGTGAAGGATGCGTTTTTGAGATTCTGTGTTCAGACAGGGATTGGCCAAGACTAAGCTTATCTTACGATAGACCAGGTCGGCCTCCCTGGTGGCATTGGGGGTGACTTCGTTCCCCTCTAGTGACTGGTCAGGGTTCCCTTTGGTTCCCTGGCCTCATTCCCTAGAAGAGACCACTTTGTCTGCGGAAAAGTTGGTCTCAGATGCTCTAGCGGCCTTATTAGGCCTTCTCTCTCTATAGAGGAAGGCCTTCTGTAGGCTCAGCTTGGGCTGTTGGCCATAGGGAATGCCGTCACTGACAGCCTGGTGTGACCCGAGGGTGAGTTGCTAAGCGTTTCCTTCGAAACTGCTCGACGTTTGTCAGCCATATTTTTTGGCATGCACTCTCCTCAAGCATGGCGGCGTGGGTATATCGTTCCCCAAAGCGTTAATCAACGCAGAGCGAGTTCCCTTTCGAAAGGGAACGTCTCAGGTTACGTATGTAACCATAGTTCCCTAAGAACCAGGGAACGAGACTCTGCGTTTCCTTGCCATGCTTCCGGTTGCCTGCCTGCAGAACAATCCCTCAAGACGATAGATGTCTTCTGTTTCTCCAGGCGCTCCTTTTATACGTCCGGGTCGCGCCATATTACGTCATAGGCTGTCACTGGCCAATACGGATTGGAGTTATTGGATAGTTGCTTTCAGACACCTGGGTCACGTGATGTTCCCCAAAGCAAAATTTTTAAATTGATTATTAAAATCTATCTGCGTAAACTCATTACATATTAAGAGAGCAAGAGAGAATGAGAATAAATAAAGGTGCGCGTTTGTGTGTTGTAAAGTCAAATGTGTGTATGTGCGTCCATGCTGGGCGTGGGGGATATGGGTGAAAAGAAATCTGATTGGATTTGATGTTACAGATGGTTAATGTTTAAAAAAAAACAGGCTCAAAATGAGTAAAAATGAGTAAGTCTGAAAAAACACTTTATGAAAAGCCAAAAAGCGCAAAATCTCAAAATTGACAGGTGCCTGAAAAAACAGTGTTTTTGCCTGTAGTGTCTCCCCTTAATGAAGGAATCACACGGACTGATGCTGCACAACTTTCCGTTTCTGACACGCGCTTGTCACTGAAAAGGAGGAAAGCAAACAGAGACTTAATTTGAAATCACTTTGCTCCTACTGGTGGAAAGAAAACATCCAAAATACTCTTTTAAGTGTATATTTTATAGCACTTTATCTATTTGCGTCTATAGATTTCAATTACAGTAAATATCTTTAAAGGCCGTTTTCTCAAAATGAGTTTTTTCCAGTTTTATTCCTATCTATATTCTGAAGATTTTACAGAGGGATTTGTTGATATATAATTTGCCAGATTTTATACAACATTTTATTCCCTTTCTGGCTGTTGATAGTATTTTCTGAATTATGGACTGATAAAAAGAGATAGCCAAAATTCCCTCTGTAAAAACCTTTTAATTTAATATGTCCAAGAAATTAAACAAGAATTTTGAACCTGACGTCATCCAATATTCAGATTGCATGCAAATTAGCGCATATTTAATTAGATAACGCCTCATTTGCACATTTTAGAAAACTTGTAATACAAAAAATGTTTGCAATTTTTAATGTAATCAACCAGCTGGGGAAGTATGGTGATATCTATTAGTTCATTTTTTTACCCTATTCACCTGGGGTGTCTCGCCTTTAGCCTAAGTCGAGAAAAAAACGACTTATTTCATTGTCTAACTAAACCAAATAGAAAAAAACAAAGGCATTCGTTTAATTTGATTTTACTTGAAAATAATACAAGAAACTGAAAAATGAGCTTTAAGAGGTTTTTTTTTTGTATTTTTGGTTTATGGGTAAAACTTAAATTAGTTTATGCTCTAAAATATGTTTTGAATGTTTGGGCGGCCCCTAAAATACTCATTTTGGCTTTATGTGGTCTAAAACAACATTGAGGAAATTATTTATTTGTATTTATTTTATTCTTAAAAGGCCTAAGAAAAACCTAATGATGCAACATGTTTCACTCGTTATTACAAGTTTTTTTTTTTTTTCAAGAAATATATGAAACAACCAATTAGAAAAATTGTAACGAATATGCACAGCAGTAGCCTACATCAGATGAACGGCATGATGGGACATGCAAGACGATGATGATGAGTTTCAGGGCACCACTCATGCGAAACAAATATTAAAGAATAATCACATTTTGTACTCATGAATAAAATTACAAAAAATCTAGCTTGATTTTTCATTTTTCACTTTCTTACACACAATGAAAAAACAAATGAAACTCTTTCTTATTTCTCTTTATATCTTTTTAAGTAAAAAATCAAATCAGCCTACCAGGTACACGGACCCGGACCCCAATTAAACATCCAGTATTGTTATTTCATTATTTCTTTACAAAACCAAAACAAAAAAAACAAATATAGAATTATCATCAATTAATTATGTAATCATGATCAATTATCCTTCAGGAAACACACAATATTATATAAACCTTTCAACAACGTTGATTTGTGTACCGGGAGTAGCTAGGCCTATTTTCTATGATGATTCCGTATTTCTTTGAAATATGAAACTGTTACTCTTTTTTTTTTTTTGTACATATTTTGAGAGAAAAGAGTCCGATGTTTTTATTCAGTCTTTTTCGTTTTGGCTAAATATTTTACAAACAAGTGTAAAGTTAGTAGGCTAAAAGTAAACATTTCTTTAACCTTTTACTAGGAGACTTAAAATATCCTGTAGGCTATTTTTGATTCTTCATTCAGGCTAGTGAGATCATTGCCTATAATTCAATGTCTTATATTTTAAAAACCAAAGCAGCACAAACAAAACTTTTACCGGCACAAACCAGCACAAACAAACAAGACTATTTGGGGTAAATTTAGAGCATGTGGGGGGCTGAGTGACTGAATGACCTATAGGCTAAATGTTCTTTTAATATCTAAAAAGCCAAAGCAGCACAAACGAAAATTTCACCGGCACAAACCAGCACAAACGATTGAGACTATTTTGCCGACGTTTTGCGTTGGGTGGGGTGCCAACTTCACGTAGGTCTTGGTTGACCTTACGTTCAAGAATTGGGGGTTCTGATTTTAATATTTTACTTGAAGTCTAGACATCTTAAAATTGTGATCCTCCCTTTTTAGATGGTTATAAATGTGCTGCTTATTCAGAGATTTCAGTACTGATTGTTGATAAAAGTGTTGTACTTGAAAGTCACGTCTCTGTTCTTTATTTACTAGCGATAGAACTTGTGTTGCTGTTTTAGTTATGTCCGTGGGTATCAAAGACCTGGTGGCGTAGTCGGACCAAGTGTGATTATTTATCTTTAGTTTAGTATTTTTTGTAATGAAAAAAATCAATATTGTTACATTATGATCACCCTACTTACAAAATTCATCCTCAAAATCAACATTTTTGAAAAACTGATTTTTTTCTATATACAAAAAAATGTTAAATTTTGACAAAAAGTAATTTTGATTGTCATAATTGTGATTTCATAATATTTAGATATGAATCCAGCTGAAAAATACTTGAATACTTTGAAAAGATGTCTTTCAGTCAGTCAAATAGCACATAGTGGAGCTCTGCAGCCATCTACTGGTAAAAGTGATTCTTTACTTTTAAAACTGCATTTTCCAAAAGATGGGCAAAAATCTCACACTAAACCATGTCAAATTATCCATGTTATCCCAATGAATGAAAGTTAGAAATGTGGGTTATTTTAAAGTGAATTTTACATAAAAAGCTGTTTTTGTATAAAAACCTACTCAACAAAATATTCATTTATATAAATTTAAAAGATATGATAAATCCTCCAAAAACTGCACAAATATGAAGTAAAAACATTAAAAAACAGAGTAAAATTACATTTGTTTTTTAAAAAACAATTATTTTGTTACAAAATGACATTTTGTTGCCTGGAGTCTGTAGAGACCCTGAGTGTGACTTTATTTCTACACTAACATAAAAACAAGATATCACTCCAATTTTTTTTTATTGGTAGGTCTAGAAAATGTTATCAACTGTACAAAGTTTCATGTCATTTGGACAAAGAGAACATTATTTTATTTTAGCAAATGTCATTTGGGGTCTAAAAAGACCCAAAGACCCTATAAGGGTTAATCTCTGCACACCTAAAGTCTGTCCCTCCTTTGTTCATTGCTCTTCTCAGTTTTCTGGTTAATAATTGTAAAGCTACGATGTCCAAGACCAAATTTGTATGGATCAGATCTGTTTTGCATGTTGAAATATTTATGGTTTGATTTGAGTTTGAGTTGTTAATTTCTTTTATTCTTCCCTCTTTCTGAAAATATCTCAGTGACACGGTGGCCGTCGACTGAGCAACAAACGTGTTGATAGACAGTGAAATATGCACTGATCCCAGATGATGTCCCGCCGGCAGAGGCCTTACAGGTCTCTAATGTGGAGCCCATCCAGCTCCAGCAGGGTCTTTAGACTCCACTGAAAGAGAAGTGTTTAACTTAGGCCAATCTTTGGTTCAATCAATTCTCATAATTATTTTAAATAGAAATAATACTTATTAATTATCTAATAGTGAACTACCACATTCAACAAAGCACTATTACTTACTAATTTGTAAATGAATTAGTTTCTTGTTAGTTAATAGTAGTTATTAGAATGTCAATGGTATTATTTCCCAGTAGAACAAAACCAAACGTACAGTAGATGATGAAATTATGGAGACAGTTGAACTGACAGAAAGATCTCATCAACTTTGATGATAATGTCACACATAAAGAGGCTTCTGGGATAAGTGTGCAGTGCAGTAAAACACTCACTACAGACTGCAAACTGTATTTCATTAGGTGATCATTTTTTTCTTTCATTGCCTGTCTTTCAAAACATGATTCCTGACTACAAACTATAAAAATGTACACGCAAAAAAAAAAAAAAAAAAAAAAAAAAAAAAATATATATATATATATATATATGAACACGTCTTGCTGATGATAGCCAATGAAGGTTGTTATATTGTGTTTCTTAAAGAACGATGCATATGTTTATAGGTACAATATATATTTTTCAATATCATAAATCATAGACAGTCAAAGCCAGGCCTATACATCCCCATATTTATACTTTTTGAAATGAATTTGAAACCTCACGATTGTTTGCCAGAATATTCCCCATCTGTGGCCAGTGAAGATGAAGGACACACGTCTCAGAGCAGGTTAGTCTTGTCAAATGGTAATGTAACAACAGTATTAATACTACTACTACTAATAATAGGTTATTCTATTTGAAAAAAATACATTTATTTTCACATTATTCCTTGTTATTTTTGATGTTAGAATTACAATATGGGAAAAAGAAGTGTTTAGCCGTGTTCAGGTTTAACTGTACGACTAATGCATGAACAAAAGTTTTAGAATTACATGTTCCACACAAGTTTTGTAAGGAATATACAGGTGCTGGTCATATAATTAGAATATCATCAAAAAGTTGATTTATTTCACTAATTCCATTCAAAAAGTGAAACTTGTATATTATATTCATTCATTACACACAGACTGATATATTTCAAATGTTTATTTCTTTTAATTTTGATGATTATAACTGACAACTAAGGAAAATCCCAAATTCAGTATCTCAGAAAAGTAGAATATTACTTAAGACCAATACAAAGAAAGGATTTTTAGAAATCTTGGCCAACTGAAAAGTATGAACATGAAAAGTATGAGCATGTACAGCACTCAATACTTAGTTGGGGCTCCTTTTGCCTGAATTACTGCAGCAATGCAGAGTGGCATGGAGTCGATCAGTCTGTGGCACTGCTCAGGTGTTATGAGAGCCCAGGTTGCTCTGATAGTGGCCTTCAGCTCTTCTGCATTGTTGGGTCTGGCATATCGCATCTTCCTCTTCACAATACCCCATAGATTTTCTATGGGGTTAAGGTCAGGCGAGTTTGCTGGCCAATTAAGAACAGGGATACCATGGTCCTTAAACCAGGTACTGGTAGCTTTGGCACTGTGTGCAGGTGCCAAGTCCTGTTGGAAAATGAAATCTGCATCTCCATAAAGTTGGTCAGCAGCAGGAAGCATGAAGTGCTCTAAAACTTCCTGGTATATGGCTGCGTTGACCTTGGACCTTAGAAAACACAGTGGACCAACACCAGCAGATGACATGGCACCCCAAACCATCACTGACTGTGGAAACTTTACACTGGACCTCAAGCAACGTGGATTGTGTGCCTCTTCTCTCTTCCTCCAGACTCTGGGACCCTGATTTCCAAAGGAAATGCAAAATTTACTTTCATCAGAGAACATAACTTTGGACCACTCAGCAGCAGTCCAGTCCTTTTTGTCTTTAGCCCAGGGGAGACGCTTCTGACGCTGTCTGTTGTTCAAGAGTGGCTTGACACAAGAAATGCGACAGCTGAAACCCATGTCTTGCATACGTCTGTGCGTAGTGGTTCTTGAAGCACTGACTCCAGCTGCAGTCCACTCTTTGTGAATCTCCCCCACATTTTTGAATGGGTTTTGTTTCACAATCCTCTCCAGTGTGCGGTCATCCCTATTGCTTGTACACTTTTTTCTACCACATCTTTTCCTTCCCTTCGCCTCTCTATTAACGTGCTTGGACACAGAGCTCTGTGAACAGCCAGCCTCTTTACAATGACCTTTTGTGTCTTGCCCTCCTTGTGCAAGGTGTCAATGGTCGTCTTTTGGACAACTGTCAAGTCAGCAGTCTTCCCCATGATTGTGTAGCCTACAGAACTAGACTGAGAGACCATTTAAAGGTCTTTGCAGGTGTTTTGAGTTAATTAGCTGATTAGAGTGTGGGACCAGGTGTCTTCAATATTGAACCTTTTCACAATATTCTAATTTTCTGAGATTGGGATTTGGGATTTTCCTTAGTTGTCAGTTATAATCATCAAAATTAAAAGAAATAAACATTTGAAATATATCAGTCTGTGTGTAACGAATGAATATAATATACAAGTTTCACTTTTTGAATGGAATTAGTGAAATAAATCAACTTTTTGATGATATTCTAATTATATGACCAGCACCTGTAGTTTGGGACCAGAAATTGTCTTCCAAATGCCAAATAAATAAAAAAAAAAGTACCAGGTTGAGCAAGAGAGAAATAAATTGTTACAGTATTGTCCCAGAATCCTTCTGCACACTCTTCACTATCACACACACACACACACACACACACACGTGCCATCATTCACCCTCATCAGCTCCACACACTTATCCTGGTCAGGCCTAAGACTAGATCCCTCGGATCAACTGGATGATTAATTACCTGAGCGATTAACGAGAAATAAAGCTTCAACTTCTGACGTTTCCAAACAGCACAGCAGTAATGACTTTTGTTACGAACTCATGGTGTCTAGGGGTTATTGAGAACGTAACAAAAATAAAAATGTGTGTTAAATAAATAAATGAACGAATGAGAAATCTCCTTTTCCTCTATCCCAGCTCTTCTCACTTTTTAAATTGGTAATTCTCATAAAGGATCACACAAATCCCCTCTATTTAACACCATAATTTAAAAGAACACCGAACCAAAAATATACTTAAATTGATTTTATTGTTCAGGGCTTAACAAAAGCCAATGAATATAAATTATATACAAATGTCAGGGTAAATAAACTTAAACAACCAAGGCGTCAGGAGAGAGCAAATGCCGAAAACAACAAACAAAACAAAAACTTACTTAAGGTTAACAAAGTAACTTCCCTGCCCAAAATAAAATAAAATTAAAGAAAATATTCTTACCTCTCTCCCTGACTACAGAAAAACAAATGAAAAATTTAGAAGGTGTATAAACTCAGATAAATCGGCGCCCATCTCCCTACACAGGTTGACAGAGCCAGACTCACACATCAACAGTAATGTCGATGTAACCACACTTTAGGTTTACATTTCACCAATTGCTTAATAGCAAATAAAACAACCACGGTGCTGGGATAGCGGATAAGGGATCTCTCTCGAGCTGTGTCTCTCTGCTGCTTTATATCTGCGGCACGCCGTATAGCAGGTAAGCCACGCTGCCGCTAATTGGAATCAGCTACGGATGATTTGGAGCGCTGCTTAGCAGAGAGAGAGAGAGAGAGAAAAAGAGGGAGAGAGAGAAAACAAGGGAGAAGAGAACACTACAAAGAAATCCAAAACATACACAATTATGTAATGGAACGTAACACCCCCACCATTAAAATCATAAACCACGAACATTGTTTATGATAACCAATCAATAAATCACTTTGACCTAACAATTACATATTGTCCTTAAAGAGACAGTAATCTAAGATCTGGACAATGCGTCCGCAACAATATTGTCTGATCCTTTTTTATAGCGGATATCCAGATTGAATTCTTGATTATGATCTGTGTACACTATTATAGGGGTCATACTACCACCCAAGTATACTTCAAAGTGCTGTAGTGCCATCAACATTGCCAATGCTTCCTTCTCAATAACACTATAGTTCTGCTGACACTTTGAGAACTTTTTAGAGAAATAAGAGACAGGATGCTCTATACCGAGTTGATCCTCCTGCAACAGGATGGCACCCGCTCCTTTGGCTAAGGCATCAATTTGCAATTTGAATGGGGCATCAAACTGAGGGGCTTTGAGTATAGGGGTACTACAGAGCAAATCTTTCGCAGCATTAAAAGCATGTTCACAATTGGGTGTCCAGATAAACTTTTTTGCGGTGCTTAACAAATGTGTTAGTAGTGACACAGAGGAAAAGTTTGGACAGAGAGCACGGCAGTATCCACACATTCCTAGGAACCGTCGAAGCTCACGTTTATTAGAGGGAACAGGGTACTCAAGGATAGCTATTATCTTGGCTTCAACAGGCTTGACCATCCCCTGGCCAACTTGCTTACCCAAATAGGTGATTTTTCCTTTCGCGAACTCACACTTAGCAAGGTTCAGGGTCAATGAAGCATCAGCTAACCGCTGGATAAATGTTCTGTCCAGGTAAGTGAATGGATAACCACATCGTCTAAGTATACTTCACAGTTCTCCACATCTGACAACACTATTCATTAAACGTTAGAATGTGGCGGGAGCGTTTTGCATCCCGAAAGCTAAAACAGAATATTGCAGCAAACTGTCTGGAGTAACGAAAGCTGATATTTCTGATGCTCGCTGAGTCAGAGGCACCTGCCAGTATCCTTTAAGAAGATCCAGCTTTGTTACATACTTGGCATTACCCACCCTGTCCACACAGTCTTCCATCCTAGGAAGCGGGAAGGAATCAGCCTTAGTTACGTTGTTGACTTTGCGAAAGGCAGTGCAGAAGCGATAGGTGGAATGAGGTTTTGGTACGAGCAGGCAGGGCGAACTCCAGGGACTCTGACTCGGCACAGCAAATCCATGCTTCAGCATATACTCCACTTCAGCCTTCATTATGTCACGCTTTTGAGGATTCACTCGATAGGGATGCTGTTTGATCGGAAACGCATCTCCAACATCAATGTCGTGGGAACAAACTGTAGTTTTTCCAGGCACATCTGAAAACAGACTAGGGAATTCATACAGCAAGTTAGTCAGTTCATTAGCTTGACTCTCACCAAGATGAGCAAGATAAGTCTTCAAATTGCCTAGAATGACAGAATTCTGTAGTCGTGTGGAGGAAACTTGAACTTCTCTGTTATCCAATCCTCTTCCATGGTGTAGCTGCAAACCATAGCAACAGTTGAAGTTGGCACACTCAATCTCACAATTTTCATCATTTGCAGTTTTGTCACTCTTGGTTTCACTTTTACACTGTGTAGTCACATACTTTTTTAGCATGTTGACGTGGCACACACGACTTCTGCGTCTGCGGTCAGGTGTGTCAATGATGTAATTTGTGTCACTCACTTTCTTTTTAACTACGTAGGGACCAGTAAATTTCGCCTGGAACACAGAACCAGGAAAGATCTGACAACAGACTTCTTATCATAGTGTGCTTTCATCTTGCTTTGTGCTGTTACAAGGTGTTGTGCTGCCACTTCACGAATATGTTGCAGTCTCTGACGAAGAGACTGGACGTAGTCAGGAATAGTCATAGGGGTCGGATGTTCAGCCAACAGTTGTTCACTTAACAATTTTAACGGTCCTCGCACCGCATGACCGAAGACAAGCTCTGCTGGACTAAACCCTAGAGACTCTTGCACTGTCTCTCTCACAGCGAACAGAAGAAAGGGAAGACCTTCGTCCCAATCTTTTCCTGTCTCAACACAGTAACTCCGCAGCATTGTTTTTAGAGTTTGATGGAACCTCTCAATCACACCCTGTGACTGTGGATGGTAAGCACTGGATAACAGGTGACTTATGCCAAGCTCCTTCAAAATCTGTTCAAACATTCTTGACGTAAAATTGGTGCCACAATCTGTCTGAATTATCTTAGGCAAGCCGAAGGTAGAACAGAATTTGATCAGCTCTTTCACAACTGCTTTGGCTTTCAAGTTACATAAAGGAATTGCATCAGGAAAGCGTGTTGCAGCGCACATGATAGTTACCAAATACTGATATCCTGCCTTGGTCTTCGGCAACGGGCCAACACAGTCAATGACAAGTCGTTCGAATGGCTCACTCATGACAGGTATTGGATTAAGCGGAGCAACAGGAAGTCTCTGGTTCGGCTTTCCTGCGAGTTGACAAATTTTGCAAGCTTTACAAAAGGCAGACACATTAGATTTTATACCAGGCCAACAGAAGTATCTGGAGATACGATAGAATGTCTTCGTCACGCCCAGATGACCGGACGTTACGTGTTCATGAGCCAATTTTAACACATCTGTGCGATAGCCAACAGGTAAAACTATCTGTCTTACCTCCTGACAATTTTCATCCTTAATATCTGGTTTCCATCTGCGCATCAGCAGTCCATCATCCCAGAAATACATCACTCCTGACAAAGACCTTGGCCCAAGATCTGCAGCTTTAATACCCTCAGTTAGTGTCGCGTCTTCTCGTTGTGCTTTTATCAACTGTTCTCTGCTCACTGTTAAGGGGGTTTGAGGCTCTAAAGTGGAATAATGCTTTAGCTCTGGCTCTACAGACAGTGTACCCTCTACTGGAGTAGAGTCAGGAACTAGAAAGGAATCAGCAAGATTTACCATTTTGTTGAACTTCTGAGCTTGTGCATGGGTCACTGCGCATGCAGGGGAGGCTGAAGGAAACAAAGCAGAAAGATCAGATTGCTCCTTTTCAATCAGGGTTTGAGTCACCATTGGAATAGGAAAAACTTTGCCACCTGCTAAATCATTTCCTATTATTAAATCTACACCTTCCACAGGTAACCGTTTACGGACACCCAGCTTGAACGCTCCACTAACCAGATCTGACTTCAAATGAACCATATGCAGAGGCACATTAACACAGCGCATCTCAATACCTCGAACTAATACATTAAAATCAGTGTAAGTATCAGCAGAAAATGGTAAGCAACGGTCAAGAATAAAGGATTGAGCTGATCCAGTATCTCTTAGCATGACAACTGGCTTAAACTCAGCATCAGGGAAAAGAGAAACCATGCATTCTAACATAAACGGCTGATAACTTTCCACATCAGCTGTGCTTAGTTTTGGTAAAGACTGAGAAAGTGCTACACTTTTAGTTTTCAAACTCTTCTGCTTCCACAACTGACAGTCTGCAATCAGATGTTCAGGACTCAAACAATAGAAACATTCTCGTTTCTCATTATTGGCAGGTTTAGTTTTACGTATACTCTTGGAAAAGTTTTCTGCTCTAACAGAGCGCATTACATGAGGCGTTACATTCTGCAAATCGACTGATCTCGGAGCTGCGGGTAAAAATGGCCCGATGTGTCAGCACAAACTCATCAGCCAAAACAGCTACTTAAGACAAACACGTGACTTTTTGTTCGTTTAAGTGAACCACCAAATTCTCTGGCACACAATTCTTAAAGTCTTCTAGCAAGATTAACTCCTGTAACTGTTCCAGGGTTGTTATCTTGCTAGAGGCACACCACTTTTCAAAGAGGACTTTTTTTCTCCCTCGCAAACTCTACGTAAGATTGTCTGGCTGTTTTCTCATGTCGCCGAAATTTCGGTATGCTTCAGGGACAAGTTCATACACACGCAACACCGCCGCTTTAATTGTGTCATAGTCAAGAGAAGATTCAATTGGCAGAGCAGAACAGACTTCTTGTGCTTTTCCTGTGAGACTACACTGTAACAATAGGGCCCACATATCTTTTGGCCACCCTAACTTTCCTGCGACTCGCTCAAACGCAACAAAGTAACCACGCCCACGCCCTCCATGACCAACCATGACCACGCCCTCCAGAGAAAGGACTGGCTACTGTCGATATAGGAGAGAAAATTGATTGAGTTTTAGTACGTGGTAAAGGGACTGGTTGCGCAGCCACGCGCTGAGCTTCTAAAGTTAATTTTCGCAATTTAATATCCCTGTCAGCCTCCGCTTCAACAGTTCTCAATTTGATCATTTGAGCTTCACACTCCTGTTTCTATATTTCCAAATCAAACTCTTTTAACCTCACTGCTAACCTAGGGTCTTGCACAGCCAGGTGGATCTACACTATCCAATTCTTTACCTGCTATAACTTCAAGTTGTTGTACCTCTCTACTATCATCGCTTTGATACAGCACGCTGTATAGCAGGTAAGCCACGCTGCCGCTAATTGGAATCAGCTGCGGATGATTTGGAGCGCTGCTTAGCAGAGAGAGAGAGAGAGAGAGAGAGAGAGAGAGAGAGAGAGAGAGAGAGGGAACAAGGGAACAAGGGAGAAGAGAACACTACACTACAAAGACATCCAAAACATACACAATTACGTAATGGAACGGAACACTTTATGAACTTCTTTACTAGCAAGATTGATGATATCAGAGAGAAAATTATTCTACTACAGTATCGCATCAGTGCATTGAATATCCCTGAGGAAAAATGTCATTCATTCACTGCTATAGGAGAGGAAGAGCTGTCTAAACTTGTTAAATCATCAAAATCAACAACATGTATGTTAGACCCGAGGGTGTGTGTGGCCTTGGACAGTTCATCATCTTCTCAGATGGTGTTTGCTGATGTGACTAGTCCACTCTTATTTCCAACAAGGGTGACCAAAAACCAAACTATAATGCAATCAGGGAGAAGAAAACTTCATATAATCACAAAAGATCATTTATTTATACAAGTAAATCAATAAAAGTAAATCAAAATACATATGACAAAAGTTCCTTCCCCCTGCAAAAAGATATTAATAACCAGCCAACCCTCTCTGGATCTCAACACCAAGCCAGCTTCTTTACACAGAACGATTTGAAAGAAAGAGTAAAGTAAATTACATAAACAACCCTAAAATCATTAAATAAATACAGCACTCAAAAAGAAAACACTCAAATAATTACACTGCAAACATAAACCACATGCAAAAAAATATAGTTCATGTGTTTTAAAGCATCAATCTGATTTGGGGAATACAGAGGTTGGCTGGCAACACAAGGCTGGGAAGTGATACAAATAAAAAGAAAAAAATACAAAGAAACCTCGCTAGCCAGTCCAGTCAACAATCATAAACTTTAATTGCGCTGGAGGCATATAGCGCGCACATGCAAGGACAGGCTAGCGAGAAAAAACAAAAACAAACATAGGAGGAACAGCGATCAACTAAACCTAATATGAAAACAAACAAAAAACAATTAACAATACTCAAAATAATCACACTATTCTTTAACATCAAATAATAAAATGAAATCGCTTAAATGTTATAAATACCCTCTCCAATTACCTGCAACACAGCCATGAACCAATATCCGAGATCAAACGAGGACAGGCGTGACCAGCAGCCGCTAAATCCACGATGTTTACACCTACATTAAAAACATCAAACCCTTTATTGAAACACCACTTTGTAGAGATAAACATAGATATTCATTTAGCCTACCTGTTCACCCAAACAGCGTCCATACACAAACCAACGCGGAAGTGGTACCAGGCAGCACAATGTTTACATCTGCATTAAAAACATAGCGCCCTGATTTAATAAAGCAAGGCTTTGTGAACATAAAACAAAGTTAACATCCACTTAGCCTACCTGCTCATTCAGACCATATCTGTGCACAAACACCACTACGAGGCAACATGCTTCCACACAAAAAGATCGGACCCCATCTTCAGGTACCCATCTAGGTGCCTGCTTAAAAACCCACTAATTACCTACCTGGTCACGCCCTTCAATAGTTGTAGTCATAGATATACATAATAAAGGCTAGATGTCTTACGCCAGAGTCTCTAACGTCATCACTGGCGGCCATCTTGTCACAGGCAAGCTTTCTGGCAGGCTCTGTGGTACCTGATGTAAGGTGAGTGATCTGCACAAACACAAATACTCTTATCTCGCTGAAATCTTGACGGATTTACAAATGGTTTGGTTTCTTACAAACGTATTATAAAATGATAGTTATTTTATTATAATAGTAATATTCATATTATAAAAGTGTATATATATATATCTCATGTTGCCATTCTGTACACTGAGTTTTAGTAGCCTGTATATTGATTTAACATAAATACCTTGTGCGTGTATATTCATTGCACCTATCTGTTCTGTTCAATGTTATTTTCATATGGAAGTCCATGGTTATAATTATTCATAAGTATACAGTGTCATAAGTACATCTCTGACGTTTATAACAAACCAAACAGTTTGAAAATCGGTAGAAAATTGAGCAAGTTATGGTTATTTAAAAAGTACATGCACCATTAAAACACAATGTTACAAATGAGCGAGCTGACTGTGACAAGATGGCTGCCAGGTGCGGACATCGACCTCCATTGGCCAGCAGCGCGGACGAGACATCTAGCCTTTATTATGTATATCTATGGTTGTAGTCACCTTGCCGGCTACACTGAAATATTTCTGTTATTAAAGGTTTTGTTTGTGAAATCATCAGTTTCTCTGACACGTACACAGTCTAAGTGCATGGAATAAACATTTCTTTACATGTTACAGTAACATTTCATTAGGGGTCCATGAGTAATCCATCCGATGACAATGGATTTGTAAAAATCAGCTCAAAGAACCCATCATTCTTTTTCATTGAAAGGAATGAGTGGGAAAAACTGAAGAAGGATAGACAGAAAAGAAGCTTTAAAGGACTCCAGTGGAAAATGATGTCATTTCTAAAGGACGGAGGATCTTACACCCCTACTGTCCCAATGCTTTTAAAAGGGATAACATAATCTTTCTCAATGACACAGAAAATTTAAGCAGTTTTTTTCATATCTTAAAACTGCTTTCTTACATTTTATATAGATTTGTTTTATTTGTTATTTATGTTTACAGTACTAAAAAGACAATAAAAGCATGTTTGACAACAAAAAATGCTTTATTCATTGCATTATATTTATCATAAAAAGAGTAACAATATGATTGTGGATCTGTGCTCCAGTACTGATGAAAGGCTCAATGATGACAGAATTGTAGTTTGTGTGAACTGTCTCTTTAAGTTTCCAGTTATTGAGGTAATGTTTCAGCTCAACATTGAGAAGATTAGAGATCCGCCATTTTGAGAGAAGTGAAGTGAAAACTTAATGCTGATTTTAAGCTGTTCGTGAGTGCCAGTGAGTGTTTTTGTTCCAAATTAATGCGTAATAAGATGTTAATGCTAAGTGGATAATTTATTAATTTGACACCATTACACACACGAACATGTGTGTATATTTCTATAATATGTTCATGTATAACTTTATATCCTTATGGAAACTTAGTTTTTGTGTTTAATAAACTGATTGATTAAGAGTGACTGTATTACTTTATTTCACAATTAATGGATGTTTATTTATAATGTGATCCCCACGGATCTGGAGTCTGAACTAGTAAGGATTTTTCCTCATTTCTCGTTGTAGTTCTCCATATGGATCTTTTGAGCAGTTTTATTTTCTCTCTTCAGGTAAGTCTAGATCCTCCTCATGTTTCCTCGTTCTCAACAAAGTGTTCGAATGTATTTATTCATTGAGTGATTGAGTTTTGCTGTGGCTGTTAATGATGATGACCTCATTTCCTTGAGCATGTTGAGCTTTGAGGACGTTGCACCTTGTTGTCTGATGACATCACAGCAGGTGTATTGGACCCTAGTCAGGAACCATAGTTATTTTATTGATTTATTTTATATACAGGTGCTGGTCATATAATTAGAATATCATCAAAAAGTTGATTTATTTCACTAATTCCATTCAAAAAGTGAAACTTGTATATTATATTCATTCATTACACACAGACTGATATATTTCAATTTTTTCTTTATTTCTTTTAATTTTGATGATTATAACTGACAACTAAGGAAAATCCCAAAGTATCTCAGAAAATTTGAATATTGTGAAAAGGTTCAATATTGAAGACACCTGGTCCCACACTCTAATCAGCTAATTAACTCAAAAAACCTGCAAAGGCCTTTAAATGGTCTCTCAGTCTAGTTCTGTAGGCTACACAATCATGGGGAAGACTGCTGACTTGACAGTTGTCCAAAAGACGACCATTGACACCTTGCACAAGGAGGGCAAGACACAAAAGGTCATTGCAAAAGAGGCTGGCTGTTCACAGAGCTCTGTGTCCAAGCACGTTAATACAGAGGCGAAGGGAAAGAAAAGATGTGGTAGAAAAAAGTGTACAAGCAATAGGGATAACCGCACCCTGGAGAGGATTGTGAAACAAAACCCATTCAAAAATGTGGGGGAGATTCACAAAGAGTGGACTGCAGCTGGAGTCAGTGCTTCAAGAACCACTACGCACAGACGTATCCAAGACATGGGTTTCAGCTGTCGCATTCCTTGTGTCAAGCCACTCTTGAACAACAGACAGCGTCAGAAGCGTCTCCCTGGGCTAAAGACAAAAAGGACTGGACTGCTGCTGAGTGGTCCAAAGTTATGTTCTCTGATGAAAGTAAATTTTGCATTTCCTTTGGAAATCAGGGTCCCAGAGTCTGGAGGAAGAGAGGAGAGGCACACAATCCACGTTGCTTGAGGTCCAGTGTAAAGTTTCCACAGTCAGTGATGGTTTGGGGTGCCATGTCATCTGCTGGTGTTGGTCCACTGTGTTTTCTGAGGTCCAAGGTCAACGCAGCCGTATACCAGGAAGTTTTAGAGGACTTCATGCTTCCTGCTGCTGACCAACTTTATGGAGATGCAGATTTCATTTTCCAACAGGACTTGGCACCTGCACACAGTGCCAAAGCTACCAGTACCTGGTTTAAGGACCATGGTATCCCTGTTCTTAATTGGCCAGCAAACTCGCCTGACCTTAACCCCATAGAAAATCTATGGGGTATTGTGAAGAGGAAGATGCGATATGCCAGACCCAATAATGCAGAAGAGCTGAAGGCCACTATCAGAGCAACCTGGGCTCTTATAACACCTGAGCAGTGCCACAGACTGATCGACTCCATGCCACGCCGCATTGCTGCAGTAATTCAGGCAAAAGGAGCCCCAACTAAGTATTGAGTGCTGTACATGCTCATACTTTTCATGTTCATACTTTTCAGTTGGCCAAGATTTCTAAAAATCCTTTCTTTGTATTGGTCTTAAGTAATATTCTACTTTTCTGAGATACTGAATTTGGGATTTTCCTTAGTTGTCAGTTATATATTTATTAAAAAAAAATAAACATTTGAAATATATCAGTCTGTGTGTAATGAATGAATATAATAAACAAGTTTCACTTTTTGAATGGAATTAGTGAAATAAATCAACTTTTTGATGATATTCAAATAATTATATGACCAGCACCTGTATTTGTGTAATGTTGTTTGTGCATGAACACAAGTCAGTGAGGGATGGAGACAGAGCCAGTGAAAGTGTGTCTCTCCTCATCTTTCCATCAGAGACACTGTTTACATCAGAGATACTCACACCATGGACACTTCTGTGAAGGTGAAAGAAACTGATCCTGTGATTTCAGCTTCATTCTGCAGCACAGGCAAGTCATGAAGAACAGGAAAAATATGTTTATTAAAGCGTCATCAAGTGTAATTCATTCAAGCCATCAAGACACGGGAATCAGTAACCCTGTAGCACAACATTTTAAACAGCGTTCAAATTCTGTTTTTATTTTATTTTGGCATCAAAGAAGTTTACTCAGTTGGTTGGGGAAGAGATAGTGATGTGAAGCTCAAATTCAGAGGAACTTTTTGGATTTTTACTTTAAACACACTAACTACGTTTACATGGACAGCAGTAATCTAATTATTGACCTTATTCTGAATTAGACAATATTGTGATTAAGGTGTTTACATGAGTTGGTTTCAGAATATTCCTTTCATGTTCCTATTTTACATGTTATAGAACATAGATCGATTAACGTCCCCACGGCACGTCGTCAGACGTCCTCTACAGAATTTCACATATCACCAGTTCGTTTTTGTTATGGTACCATATACAGTTTTGGGTTTTTCATTTTTAATTTTACAAAAGCTTCAAGTGCAGTTAATTATTTGACATGCTATACGTGCAAATAGATACGGAGCCCCGCATGTGACATGCAAGAAAAAATAAATTTACTAATTCGTTCCTTCGATTTATAAATCAAGCACATGATTTATAAATCGAGGGAACAAATTAGTAAACCGTGCGCACAATTTAGTAAATGGAGGGAACAAATTAGTAAATTGTTCGCATGAAAGATAATAGTTCACACTATTCATTTTTCCTCTCATGTGTGGGGCTCTGTAAATAGACGACAGTGGATACAAATTCTCCAGCAACAGGCTTCCTGTACTTTAATTCAGCAACATTTCATTCATGCCACCGTGACAAACTCAGAGGTACAGGATGAGAGATGAGGTGAGAGGAATTTGATTTGTGGCTTCTTGCTTGAAGTTTGCTCTCTTGTTTGCCGTCAAGCGGTTGACCACTGCCGTGTGTGTATTATGTGTCCTGTTGCAAAATGCGGTTAAAACTCCCACATGACATTAATAGGGTGATTAAGGTGTGTACATGTCTATAATGCACCCCAATAATGTGACTAAAATAGGAATACTCCACCTGTCTTAATTCGATTTGTGTTTACTTTGAATTTGACTTTAGTCGGATTAAGGTAATCAAAAATCGCAGTTTAAATGGTAGTTCCCTTTCAGTCGGTCACGTTCGACGTACGTCAGAGAGCCCGAGCTTAAAGCTCTCAACTGCTGTTTTTACAGCAATCTTTTCCAGCGCTTGTGTTTGTTGCGATTGGGCCGGTTCCTCCGTTGTGTTCGGGGAGTGGTGTACCCGAACACATCGTGACACTCCCTGTGTGCTTCAGCACAAGTGAGCTGATTCTTCCCCTTCTGAAAGAGCTTCACAGACGAACCCTGCGTCTTTTTCAAGATGTCATTTCGTCTGTGCGTTACTGGATGTGGTCGTTCATTGGTCCCCGCTGAGGCAGACTCTCGTTCCTTGGTTCTCAGGGAGCGGGGGTCCCCTCTCCTATGCCCCGTGCCGCCGTTTTCTCTGGCTTCGGCCGAGGTGACGGTGTGTCGGCGTGTAGACAGGGTGATCTGAGGATTACGTTCAGGGCTTCCCCGCCGAGCGCTGCTCCGCGGGCCCCTGCCCTCTACTTCACTGCAACCAGTGGTGTTGCCGACTGAACGTGCTGGTCCCTCTACGGAGCGACCAGCCGTCTCTTTCGGTGCACCGGCGGATGACCGTATGTCGATCACGGCATCGGAAGGCGAGCAAGAGTCCTCAGGAGATGAGGACTCGGCTGCGTTACCTCCCTCTGGGGCCGTAGCGTTGTCCGAGCCCGATCCTGAGTTGACGGCTATGCTTTCCCGGGCTGCCGAGAAGGTTGGGCTCGTCTGGAATCCTCCACCGTGTCCCGAACCTTCTTGGCTCGATGGTTGGTATCTCGGGGCGGCCCGCGCTGGTCCCCAGCGCCCCGCCCCGATGCCATTCTTCCCGGAAGTGCATGATGAGGTGACCAGGTCCTGGCGGACGCCGTATAGCGTTCGTGCGAGACCTGGTCCCTCGTCCGCCTTCACCAACCTGGATGGCGGGGAGGCTAGGGGATATACGCGGATTCCCCCAGTCGAGAGGTCTGTTGCGATGCAATTGTGTCCAACGACCTCCGGCTGGCGCAGTGAGCCGCGTCTCCCATCCCGGGCCTGTAAATTCTCGTCGGGCTTGACGGAGAAAGCTTACAGAGCCTGTGGACAGGCCGCCTCCGCCCTGCATGCCATGGCCCTTTTGCAAGTTCATCAAGCAAAAGCGTTGATGGAAATGCCCCAGGGAGGTCTTGACCAGCAGCTGCTTGGGGAGCTGCGTGCCGCCACGGACCTCGCCCTCCGGGCGACTAAGGTGGCGGCACGTTCTGTTGGTCAAGCGATGGCCACGCTTGTGGTCCAGCAGCGCCACCTGTGGCTGACCCTTGCTGATATGAGGGATACCGACAAGTATCGGTTCCTGGACTCCCCCATATCACAGGTCGGCCTTTTCGGCGACGCGGTAGAGAGCTTCGCCCAGCAGTTCTCTGCCGCCCAGAAGCAGGCTGAGGCCATCAAACACGTCTTGCCCCGGCGGTCCGCTGCTGCCTCCACCCCGCCGCCGGCCGCACAGCCTCAGCCCGCTCGTCGCCGAGGGCGCCCGCCTGCGTCGTCCTCCGCCCCTGCTAAGTCGGCGAAGCAGCAGCCTACACCAGCCAAACAGCAGGGTGCCGGTCGCGGACGTGGCGCCCAGCCCGCTCAGGCCAAGCCAGGTGGCAAGAGGTCGAGGAAGACGCGACCCTGAGACGGGCGACCTGGAGGGGAAGGTTCCTGCTCTTCGGGAGAGGACTCCATCATCTCTCCCACCCCCGGAGGAGGGCGGGGGGGAATTTGTGAATTTGTCTGTACCCACTTTGTCACAAAAAGAGCAGTTTCCCAATCCTCCAGGTCACAAGAGACTGCGGCTGTCAGTGCGCGAGGCCCCCCCTTGCCACTCGCAGCCCACTCTCACTTCGCCAGCAGGTCCCAGTGTGATGGTCGAGGCCGCCCCTCAGCCGTCTCCCATTCACACTGCCACCTCGCAGAGTCTGACCTCACTTCGGGCCGCTGTGCCGTCCGAGTCGGGTTCCAGCACTCTGCTTCGCTGCCCCACCCCCGGTGCGTCTGTGGTGCCTTTGGTCCCGCTGGCTCGGTGTCTGGAAGCCTGGATAGCGCTTCCCAGCCCGTCCCGCTGGCTCATTCGTACTATCAGACTTGGCTATGCGATTCAGTTCGCCCGGCGTCCCCCGGTCTTCAGGGGTGTCCATTACACTCGTGTGTCCCTGGACAATGCACCTGTTCTCCGGGCGGAGATTGCTGTCCTTCTGGCGAAGGATGTAATCGAGCCGGTCCCTCCAGCCGATATGAAGTCAGGGTTCTACAGCCCCTACTTCATTGTACCGAAGAAGGGCGGTGGGCTACGGCCAATCCTGGATCTGCGTGTCCTGAACCGGTCCCTTCACAGGCTGCCGTTCAAGATGCTTACGCAGAAGCGCATTTTCGAATGCATCCGTCCCCAGGATTGGTTTGCAGCGATCGACCTGAAGGACGCGTACTTTCATGTCTCGATTCTGCCTCGTCACAGACCCTTCCTACGGTTTGCGTTCGAGGGTCGGGCATATCAGTACAAAGTCCTACCCTTCGGGCTGGCCCTGTCGCCCCGCGTCTTCACGAAGGTTGCGGAGGCGGCCATTGTTCCGCTCAAGGAACAGGGCGTTCGCATCCTCAACTACCTCGACGACTGGCTCATCCTGGCCAGCTCGCGAGAGCAGTTGTGCGAACACAGGGACATGGTGTTAGCTCACCTCAGTCGGTTGGGTCTTCGGGTCAACTGGGACAAGAGCAAACTCACCCCCGGGCAGAGGATCTCTTATCTCGGTATGGAACTGGATTCGGTCGCCCGGACTGCGCGCCTCACCGAGGAGCGCGTCCAGTCAGTGTTGACCTGCCTGAGTACGCTCAAGCGCAGGACAGCGGCCCCACTGAAACACTTTCAGAGGCTCCTGGGGCATATGGCATCCGCAGCCGCAGTCACGCCGCTCGGGTTGCTTCATATGAGGCCGCTTCAACACTGGCTCCGCGGCCGGGTCCCGAGATGGGCGTGGCAGCGCGGTACGTTCCGTGTCCCCGTGACACCGAACTGCCGCCGCACCCTCACCAAGTGGTCGGACCCTTCGTTCCTTCGGGCGGGAGTTCCCCTCGAACAAGTGTCCAGGCATGCTGTGGTCCACACAGATGCCTCCGCCACAGGGTGGGGAGCCACGTACAACGGGCATGCAGCATCGGGTCTGTGGACGGGGCCCCAACTGCATTGGCATATCAATTGCCTCGAGTTGCTAGCAGTACGTCTTGCACTGGGCCGCTTCCAGAAGCTGTTGACAGACAAGCACGTACTGGTCCGCTCGGACAGCACTGCGGCCGTTGCGTACATCAACCATCAGGGTGGTCTACGCTCCCGCCGTATGTCGCAACTCGCCCGCCATCTCTTGCTATGGAGTCAGAAGCATCTGAGGTCGCTTCGTGCCATTCACGTCCCAGGCGTGCTCAACCGTGCAGCCGACGAGCTCTCACGGCAGCCTCCGCTTCCGGGCGAATGGAGACTCCATCCCCAGGTGGTCCAGCTGATCTGGCAGCGCTTCGGCGAGGCACAGGTAGATCTGTTCGCCTCCCCGGAGACTGCCCACTGCCAGTTGTTCTATTCCCTGACCGGCGGCACGCTCGGCACGGATACCCTGGCCTACGCAAATATGCGTTTCCCCCAGTGAGCCTTCTTGCACAACTCCTGTGCAAAGTCAGGGAGGACGAGGAGCAGGTCTTGTTAGTGGCTCCATACTGACCCACTCGGACCTGGTTCTCGGACCTCATGCTCCTCGCAACAGCACCTCCCTGGCCCATTCCTCTGAGGAAGGACCTCCTGACTCAGAGACGGGGCACCCTCTGGCACCCGCGTCCCGACCTGTGGAAACTCCATGTGTGGTCCCTGGACGGGACGCGGAGGTTCTGAGTGATCTCCCGCAAGCGGTCGCAGACACTATCACTTCCGCTAGAGCTCCTTCTACGAGGAACCTCTATGCGTTGAAGTGGAACCTGTTCGTCGAATGGTGCTCCTCTCAACCAGTGCGAGAGGACCCCCGATCATGTTCGGTCAGAACCGTGCTTTCCTTCTGCAAGAGGGCCTGGAGCAAAGGCTGTCTCCCTCCACCCTCAAGGTGTATGTTGCCGCTATCGCCGCACATCACTATGCAGTTGATGGTGAATCGCTAGGGAAGCATGATCTGATCGTCAGGTTCTTGAGGGGGGCGAGGAGACTGAATCCTCCCCGGCCCCCCTCTGTACCCTCTTGGGATCTGACCCTGGTTCTTACATCTCTCCAGGGTCGTCCCTTCGAGCCTTTGCAATCAGTCGAGTTAAAAGTACTGTCCCTAAAGACCGTCCTCCTGGTTGCATTGGCCTCGCTCAAGAGGGTAGGGGACCTGCATGCATTTTCGGTTGACGAATCGTGCCTGGAATTCGGGCCCGGTGACTCTCACGTTATCCTGAGACCCCGGCCTGGATATGTGCCCAAGGTTCCTACCACTCCCTTTCGAGATCAGGTAGTGAACCTGCAAGCGCTGCCTTCGGAGGAGGCAGACCCAGCCCTAGCTTTGCTTTGTCCCGTCCGCGCTCTGCGCCTGTACGTGGACAGAACGCGAAGCTTCAGGACCTCAGACCAGCTCTTTGTCTGTTACGGAGGTCAGCAGAAGGGAAAGGCTGTCTCCAAGCAGAGGATGGCCCACTGGATAGTGGATGCCATCGCCCTGGCATATGAGTCCCAGGGCGTGCCTTGCCCGTTCAGGTTGAGAGCCCACTCCACCAGAGGAGTGGCCTCTTCCTGGGCGCTGGCGCACACCGCCTTCGTGTAGAACCGGTATCTTCCCGTGTACTCGCTTCCACCAGCCGGCAGACGCGAAGAGCCCGTTCTAGTGTCGGCTTGCAATGCCACTCCCGCCCCCTGGGCCGGATACGTGCATCCTTTTTACTCCAGTCGAGTTCCCCGCTTGGCGAACCCTGTCGAGTTCCTCCGCCTCCCCCTTCGGCTCGGACATTGCGGAGTGTCTGATGCCAGGCCAAACCTCCGTCACTGACGCTGACGTTTGGCTGGGTTCCACATGTTGTGACCCCTCCACGTGAGTGGTCCCATGTGTGTATTTGTCCACGGTCAACTCCCTACGGCGAGCCCGTGTCTTTCCCTTAGCAGAGCCAGCTCTGCTGTCACCTGTCAGATGAGTCTCCCCCTACCCAGGTGGAGCCATCCCAGGGACTCCATATGCGTACTGCCCACGGCCAGTCCATATGTGTACTCTCCACGTAAATTCCTCCCCTACGGGTGGGTAGTGGTCTCCACAGCGTCCCCTACGGGTTCGCTTCCCCAGTGTAGTCTAGTTTACTTAGTGGGTATTTCGGAACAGCAGTAGACTCTCTCGGCGTAAGCTCGCCCCCTTCCCCGTCCCACTGGTGCGCCGGGTGGCTAGAGCTTGCGCTGGGCACTGGAAGGGGTTCATACTGTGGCGCTTTATTTGGGATCCCAATTCGTCGGTCACTACTGACGTACGTCGAACGTGACCGACTGAAAGGCGTCTCGATTACGTATGTAACCCTCGTTCCCTGAAGGAGGGAACGGAGACGCACGTCCCGTCGCCACAGTTGCTGTACCCTCGCTGTAGTGCGGACTAGGTTGTCTCCTCAGCGAAAAACAGAGTGCGATTGCATCTGCTCCCCTATTTATACCACCTGGCGGGGGCGGTGCGCATTATGCAAATATCGCACGCCAACTTCATTGGCTTGTTGTAGTTCACTCGAAGCTGATAGGGCTCTCTAGCGATATCCCAATTCGTCGGTCACTACTGACGTACGTCTCCGTTCCCTCCTTCAGGGAACGAGGGTTACGTACGTAACCGAGACGTTTCTTAATCACTGTATTGTGTTAATATCTGAATATTGTTGTCCTTGTAAACATACTCATTGTCTCCAGTGTAATAGTTTAACAGTTAGTGGATCTGCACATCTGTTGCCGGTTGTGAGAGTGTACAAAGCAGTATGTGAGATTGTTGCTCTCAGGCCCTCCGGACCGAGGGAGACAGACTTCACTCAAACGAACCACTGCCTGCTGCTGCTTCTGATGGCTTTTAGAGGGAAAAGCTGATCTAGGATCTGTTTTCTTCATAATAATAGCATATTATTAGAGGAAAGAGTTAGGTCATGTTCACACAGCAGCAATTGTATATCCTTCTAAATGCAGATTGTAGTCTGAGAGATTGTGTGTACAGGTTTTTGGCCCAATAAGTAATACTTCAGTCTTACCTGAATTTAATAGAAGAAAATTACTAGTCATCCAATGTTTTACTTCTTTAACACACTCTGTCAGATTGGATAATTTAGAGATTTCATCTGGTTGTGTTGAAATATATAACTGAGTATCATCGGCATAGCAGTGGAAACTAATTCCATGTTTTCTTATAAAATTGCCGAGTGGCAGCATGTATTTTGAAAATAGCAGAGGGCCTAACACAGATCCTTGCGGCACTCCATAATTTACTATCGTTATCTTAGATTTTTCCCTGTTTAAATAGACAAAATTGTGACGGTCTGAAAGGTACGACCTAAACCACCGTAATGCCTGTCCCTGAATACCAGTGTAATTTTGTAGTCGGTCTAGGAGTATTTTATGATTTATAGTGTCAAACGCAGCACTAAGATCAAGTAACACTAGTATTGAGATACAGCCTTGGTCAGAAGCTAGAAGTTTGTCGTTTGTAATTTTATGTTCATGTTCATTCATGTTTATTTGATGCTATAAATAAAATAGTAGGAAGAGATGATCGGTTCACGAGCCGCTTGAGCTGAGGCGCTACAGTGATCTGTCACGACACATTAAAGAGCCACAAAACGGTTTTTATTGTTCTAATTTCTTAAAAAATGACACAGTTTAAAAGCTGGGACTTTGTTAAATGTCATCAGTAACCTGCTTTGTCTTGTCTGTCGACATGTTGTCAGTGTCCTCTTTGCTCCGCGATGTGTTTTTCACTGCGTGTGATGTGACAGCGCCATGGCTTGTCGGACAAAGCAAAAGTAACTAAGGGGGGCGGGTCTTTGCGAAGGGTCAATTAAAGCTAGTGTATGATTAAGATGGTGATTGGGTCCAATGACGTTTTGTTTGACCCCAAAGAAGTTTAGTAAATCTGTAAACGCATCCCCTAACGCATCATTTGTATTGTCTACATGAATGTTAAAATCTCTAACAATTAGCGCTTTATCAACGTTGACCAATAGGTCTGAGAGAAAGTCTGCAAACTCTTTTAGGAAATCAACATAAGGCCCTGGAGGTCTATAAACGGTAGCCAAAGCAAGAGATAGTAGCGACTTTTTACTTATATCTGAGAGTGTAACATTTAGCACAAGCACTTCAAATGAATTAAACCTATAATTTGTATTCTGAGTAAGGTTAAGAATATCTCTATAGGATCATCATGTTCGGACCGCTTCCGACATACCGACGAGGACATGAAAGGTTTAGTAGATTATTAGCTAAGCCTTTCATGTCGCGTTCCGCCTCGCGAAGAGGGGAGAAGCGGTTCCTCGTCGAGACCTCGAAGACCGGGGGGCGGCGGCGGAGGAGAGGTCCTGGTCCAAGGCCTGGATCGCGTCTTCCGCTGCTGAAGAACCCAAGGTCCCTGGTGTGATGGCGCCGGAGTGAACAAGGGCTGGGATGAACGCTTTCTGGGTGCTTGGGCCCTGTGCAGAGAAACACACGGCGTAGAGGAAGCAGGAGTGTTATTATCGTGCTGCAAAGGATTGGTGAGCGTCAGCACGGGATGTTTCCAGCGCTGTTCGCCGCTCCTGTAGCTCGGCCTGCTTCTCGAGAAGGGTCCGAATCTGTCGTTCCACTGCCTCCAGTTCCAACTGCACTGCATGCAGCTTGAACGTGTCCTCACCTGCACTCAAAGGTAGAGAAACATCCGATACACTCGCCATTAGAATAGATGAACATTAATATAGTGAGAGAAGAGTACAAACGCTAGTGTGACCACGCCGCTACTGCTAGTGGGCTAAAGCTAGTAGTGAATGTTCGGGAAGTCGGATAAAACTAGCGATATCAAGGCAATCCGAGTGTTTTTTATATAAAATAATGTCGGGGATGTGTTCCCTCACCGTAAAAGAGAGAATGATATGTTATAAATTTGATATTAAGAGAAAAAAACAAGCAATTAAGAATTAACTCGACGGAGCTCTAACTCAAACAGCGCGGCAGAATACGGTTGCAGTCTGTATGTGAGTTCTTAATACTGACGGAACAGGACTGGACAACTAGTTGTCTGTCACATCATACAGTGCGAGAGAGCCACTCTTCGAAGGTGTTTTGTGTGTGGTTTTCCTTTCGGTAACTTACTGCGACAGAGATGTTGCGATTGTCTTCTCTTCCGGGTCACCAGATAACACGTCGGCAGCGTCTTACGTCAGCAGCGTCACTGCGGAGTCGTGAACGCGGATTGACAACAGACCCGGAAGAGAAGACAATGCTGAATAAAGTCGTAGTTTTTGTTATTTTTGGACCAAAATGTATTTTCGATGCTTCAAAAAATTCTAACTAACCCACTGATGTCACATGGACTACTTTGATGATGTTTTTATTACCTTTCTGGACATGGACAGTATACCGTACATACATTTTCAATGGAAGGACAGAAAGCTCTCAGACTAAATCTAAAATATCTTAAACTGTGTTCCGAAGATGAACGGAGGTCTTATGGGTTTGAAACGACATGAGGGTGAGTCATTAATGACATAATTTTCATTTTTGGGTGAACTAACCCTTTAATACTGTCACTGAAATATCATGTATGCCTCTGCCCTCTGGACGTCCGCTCATCGCCATGGCTCCACCTCGGTCTCCCGTACCATCGGCTGCGTGTGGACTCTTCGGCTACATCTGGGTCTCCATCTTTAACTACGTCTCCATTGGTCATCCCCAGGGTGTTGTCGACACCACCACGGCTCCTCCCACCTGTGACTCCACCCTGGGGCCTCGTCATGGTTGGTCTCTGGACCAACATCTGGCTCCTCCTGCTCCGGGTTTTCCCTTGGCTCCTCTCTGGTTAGAATCTGAAGTGCAGATCCGTGCTCACTCTGACGGCTGATATTACTCACAACCCATTGAGCGCTGGACGAGGATTCGACTAGAACTACAAACATGGATAAAACAAACTACAAACATGAGGGATGTGCGAGTCCGATGGTTTAGATAAAGGGGTTTAAGTGAATAATAATCAGTAAATATCCTGACGAAAAGATAGTTATTCAGTGTTATCCACATTATATTTCATGTTTGCTGAGTTTCATGAATTTCTGGTGCTCAGTTTTTCAGCTGCTGAAATCTCAATACATAATATATGTATATATATATATTCCTCAAAATAACAATTTATATAATATTCACTTTAAAAAAGACCCACATTTCTAACTTTCATTCATGTAGATAACATGGACAATTTGCCATGGTTTAGTGTTAAAGGGATAATTCACCCAAAAATGAAACTGTCATCATTCACTCGCCCTCAGGTTGTTCAAACCTGTATTCATTTCTTTGTTCTGCTGAACATGAAGGAAGATATTTTGAAGGAAGTTTGTAACCAGGCCGCTTTGGGGCACCATTGACTTTCAGAGTAGGAAAAAAAATACTATGGAAGTCAATGGTGTCCCAGAACTGTTCAGTTTCCCACATTCCTCAAAATATCTTCCTTTGTGTTCAACAGAACAAAGAAATTTATACAGGTTTGAACAACCTGAGGGTGAGTAAATGATGACAGAATTTTCATTTTTTGGTGAACTATCACTTTAAGATTTTTGTACTATCGCTCTGACCCCAGAGACCCTGTGTGTAAAGAGGAAATGTGAGCCGTATGAGGGTTAAATCACAATATCTCCATAACAATATATTGTTACACTCCTACTTATTTGTTTGTGAATTTATTCACTGAGATATGGCCTTTTCAGTGAGCGACTTCACCTGATCTTCCATTATAGAAATGAGAGAGGACAAATAGCTAATGAAATGAGATCACTCTGGAATCCTTTTATATGTTGGCAAACTGTCGGCCAAGCTTGGAAAATGATACTTTAATGATACTTACTTAAAAGTCTACACACTCCTGTTAAAAAAGCTGGATAGATAAAGATAAATCATATCAGAACTGTTACCCCAAACTGCACATTTTCTCCCTGATTAAAGGGTTAGTTCACCCAAAAATGAAATTTCTGTCATTAATTACTCACCCTCATGTTGTTCCACACCTGTAAGACCTTTGTTCATCTTCACAAATTAAGATAGTTTTGATGAAATCCGAGAGGTTTCAAGAGGTTTGAGAGGTTTATGACTCGTCCATAGACAGCAATATAATCAACACTTTCAAGGTCCAGAAAGGTACTAAAGATATCGTTAAAACAGTCATGTGACTGCAGTGGTTCAACCTTAATGTTATGAAGAGATGAGAATACTTTTTGTGCGCAAAAAAATAAATAAATAAAAAATAACCACTTTATTCAACAACATCTTCTCTTCTGTGTCATTCTGCTAAGATTTTTTCGCCCAGCGCTTCCAGGATCAAACTAGCTCACGACTGTTTACTGAAACTGGTGGTAACAACAAAACTTGCGACTATAGTTGGCTAAGTACTGAATGTTATATGAAATATGGCCTGCTCAATTTGAAGGGCAGAATACTTCAACATTTACATCCATGCACTGCTAAGTCATAAATTACACTATGTTCAACATGACATTAAAGAGCTGACTGAGCCTGTTTTCTTTTTCTCATTTTCCTCAACTACTGTCATCTGATGTAATTTTGGTTCCTTGTCACGGTCACCTTTGGCTTGTTCTCAGTTGGGGTTTAAACGACAAACAAATATTCAGCAATATTACGGCTTTAACTGGTTTTGGAGGGGATTCTGGAAGTGTTCGAGGGAAAGGATCATGAGCCAGGACTCAAACTCGGTCACCTGGAGCGTAACCCTCGAGGTCATCAGCTCTGACAAACAGTTCCACATTTGCTCATAAGTCCAGAGCACATTGTTCCAGAATACAGGTCCTGATGTGGTGTTGGAGGACACAGTTTGTCATAACAGGTGTCTTCCTTGCTGTCCATGTCGTTCAGCTGCACTGTTAAAGGCATCACAAGATGTAATATTATATAATATATGTAATATATGTCTCCAGAATGTGTCTGTGAAGTTTCAGCTCAAAATACCCCTCAATCATTATAGCTTGTCAAATTTGCCCCTTTCCAGAAGAGGGCGAAGCTTTAACAGCTCAACAACAACAAAGCTGGAGAATCTCACGCAGCCACAATGAGGATTGTCAGTAATGGTGTTCAGCCTTACATTGTTCAAACCGGAGTCGACACTGATGGAGAGACTCAGGAAGAAGTTACAACTTTTAGAATGAAACTGGACGTTTCTAAATGGTTAGTGGATAAATTTATGCAGTTGCTGTGGAGTTGATTCAACTCATCGACTAGCATGTGCCATCATGTTCATCTTTTGTGCAAATCCAGCGTTGAATTGACCCTCGTTTGTGAAGCAGTCCGGCGTAAAATGACGGCATGACACATGTTACCTGAGCACCAAATCATCATATTAGAATGACCTCTGTAGGATCATTTGACACTGCAGTAATGATGCTGAAAATTCAGCTTTGATCACAGGAAAAAATTATACTTTTAAAAATTTTCAAATAGGAAACAGTTCTTTTAATGTGTAATATTTCACAATATTACTGTTTTTACTGTATTTTTGATTAAATAAGGCAAGGCAAGACAATTTTATTTGTATTGCACATTTCATACACAATGGTAATTCTGTTACATACAGAAGGGGACGGAGACACAGGTATAATACAAGTAGTGTTTATTGAACAACCAGAGATGGCAAGCAGAGTGCAGGTAAGTGAATGCAGATATAATTCGTGGCAGATGTTGATCGTGGAACTGATACTTGTCTTGTTTTCCCAGGGATGGCAGGCAGACGTGGAGCAGACGAGACACAGAGACACTCACAGGAGACGAGGAGAACACTAGGAGCCGTGGATAACGCTGGAGACAGGTAAGTAGTCGTTAGAGGAGTCCTTGAGGTAAGCGTAACAGGTAGGTATGCGTTAACGAGACCAGACAGTGACTGTGTGTTTGAGAGTGCCTCTTGTAGTGCTGCTGATGAGGATGGTGATGAGTGTCAGGTGTGGATGGTTAATACTCAGGTGAGGGAGTGCTCTGTGATTGGGTGACTGTGGAGCCTGGCGTGTCTGTGACAAATTCAAAGTGCTTTACATAAAGAAGAATTAAATACATAATAATAAAAATGGAACGCATAAGAAATAGAAATAACAGTACAAACAGCTATCTGGATGGAAGAGCTAGGAAGTTTCAGGGAGTTTTTTGTTGTCCGTCAGAGCGGATCTAAATGGGTCTTCTTCACACGTCAGGACCGCTGTCTAGCTCTACCTGTTAAGGCACTTAGAACTGATACACACAGTTTCAATCTCCCTTTTTGCCAAGACACCTCAAACTGTGCCACACAGCCCCAATCCCCCTTCCGGAGATATCTTAACTATACAACGCAGTTCAAATTTCCCCTTTGGAAATTTAAATGCAGTCTTTGTGAGCAGCGGAGACTTCATTTAAAAACAGTAAAAAATTTTAATGTTTCCAGACTTTTTACATGTACTGTATATCCTAATATGTTTAATAAACAAATAATAATCTAATATAATTGACCTACAATAATGATTAATGAATGCATATTCTAAGCTTCCCTTACATTTCCATTGCCTTTTATCACAATTTATATGCATGGTGTTCACTACAATTTACAAGTGTGTAAAGAAAACAGGGTATCCGCAGGGCATTAAAAAGCATTAAAAGTCATTAAATGGATCTTGCAAAAATTAAGGCCTTAAATGGCATTACAAAAGCATTAAATTTTATTCCTACAGGCATTACATTTTTTAGATAGTTTGGAAGAAAAATAATAATACCAGTTTATATTATAGCCTTCATAATTAATAACTTTGATTTGCTGTCGCAAAATATGTATATTGGTATTCACACGTGGAACCAGTTTGGAAATTGCCTCCAGCTGGTGCAAAATTGCCGTAACGCTGTGTTCCACTCCAGTTTTAGACACGCACTTGCGAACTTCCCCAAGCACTTCCCCTCGGGGGAATCCCTGCCGCCATTTTGAAGAGCGTTCCACTTCGTGAAGTGGACGAGGGAAGTTTATATGGACAGACCCTCGCTGCCTCGAGCGAGTCTACTTCATATGTACACTTCAGGCAGCTCCATAACCCACAATGCAACACGATTGTGATGTCACCTCATAACACGTTTAATTTACCCACCACAAGCAACTTTAAGATATAATCATAATTTTTTTTTTTTAATATTTAAAATACATATAGAATGTTGCATTAAACAACTTCATTGCGGATTCCAAGTGATCAAGGGCTTAGGATGTTCCAGTTCAGCCCATTGCAAAGGTTTCATCAGTAGTGAGTCAACGACACTGAGGGAAGTTAGCGAGGGAAGGTAAAAAAAAAAAAAAAAAAACGAACTGGAACCCAGCCATGGAGACGGAAGGTTGAATCAGTGTTGCCAACTTAGCGACTTTTCAGACCCCTTTTGCGACTTTTTCCAAGAAAGCGCACGAATATACTTGTTAACCTGATCTAGCTTCTGAGACCCCCGGTACTGCCGCACGAGCACGAGATTTTGCTTGCTCTTACCTCTCTCTCTGCGTCTTCTGTTCAGCGAGTGGCTGAGAGGACAATCGCTGTGCGCTCTGTCAGAGAACAAATAAAATAGATACTATTGCTTCTAACCTGAGTGATCATTTTACGTGTACATATAGCCAAAATCACAGCAAATTACTATTTTATGTGTATGGTGATTTTGTCAGACAACGTCTTGATTATAAATCAGGATTTTAGTGCTGGTTTACCATTTTTTTTGCCCTATTAAGGACCTGATTGAAATGTCAATACAAAAAAAACAAAAAAAAAAACACGCAAGAATGATTTTATTTCATTTAGTGTTAGTGGCGATCAATAGTGGATAATAGGCTGTATAATGTACTGACGATAACAAGGTTGCGCTGTTGAGTCTCGCAGCATCTCGAGGAGAAATGGAAACATGAGCGAAGCACACACAAAAAGAATCTCAGTTAAACATACTGTGGTAAAAATTCAAAATGTGGAGTTTTTATAACTTGATACTGGGAAGCAAAATCACACGACCAAGAATGCTGTTTTCCTATACAGGTTACCATCACGATTAAAAATGTGACACTGATTTCATACAACAGTTCAGTTAACAAATAGTTAATATTAAGTCACTTACATTTTAGAAGGAACATTGAATGTTTTTGTTCTATTTTAGCAGCGAAAATAGTTTCAAACAAAAATCACAGCAGTACCATAGTGTAGCAACACTCACCCTGCATCCCAAAGTGCATACTATCCGCCCTAAATAGTATTTTATGTTAATAATGTTACATATTATTTAGGAAGGATCGAATGCACATTGAGACGCAGACTCAGCCCTGTTTTCGATACTGAATGATTCAGCATTTTGAATGAATCAGCCATTGGAATGAATCGTTTGAATGAATGACTCACTTATTAAGACGGTTACTTGCCACCGCCTACTGGTGGTTTTAATAATTTTTTAAAAGAACCCCCAACATTTCTTACAATCCCATAACATTATTTAATACAGCTATAAAAAAAAATAATTGTAAATTTATAAATGATTTAATTTGATTGATAAAAGCCCTAGTTTGTTTTTAAATTTATTGATAGAATTTAAGAATAGAAATGGAAGATGAATCATACATTAACATGAATCGTACAAGAATCGTACAAGTGAATGACAAGGCTTAATGTTGAGCCCTGTATGTAGTCTTAATGGGCCGCGTTTCAGTCTCCATATCATATTGTCTGACAACAAAAACAGAAAAATACATAGATGAAACAATTTTATTGGGAATTTGGCTGTATTAAAATATATTATGTGAGCAAAAAGAGTAGCAGCAGAGAAGCAAACAAATCTAAAGTATATATAAAAATATAAAGTTCCTCTATTATAATTGGTTTTATTGATGCTTCCAAAGCGTTTGATAGAGTTAAACATCAAAAGCTGTTTAGTAAACTAAGACAAAGGGGTGTGCCTAATAGAATACAAAGAATCTTGGTATATTGGTATGCTAATCAGAGTATGGTAGTAAAATGGGTAACAGTGTCTCAGCTCCTTTCGGAGTAAGTAATGGAGTGCGACAGGGAGGCCTACTCTCACCAGCCCTCTTTATTGATTATATGAATGAACTGTCAGAACAATTAAGTGAATATAGGACTGGATGTATGCTTGCTAATACTTTAATTAATCATCTTATGTACGCTGACGATTTGGTTATTTTTTTTCTCCAAGCAGTGCTGGTTTTCAACAGCTGTTAAATATATGCTCTGATTATGGGATTAAATATGATGTGCAATATAATACAAAAAAGAGTGCTGTCATGATATGTGGAACAAAAGGAGATATGGATCTTAATTTTTCCAGATTTTTATCTGGCAGGGCAAGTACTAAATATATGCAATAAAATAAAATATTTGGGACATATCATTAATGATGAAATGGGTGATGATGAGGATATGTACAGGCAGCGCCGTATGCTATATGCCCAAGCCAATATATTGGTGTGAAAATTTTATATGTGTTCAGATCAGATTAAGATGAACCTTTTTAGAACATTTTGTAACCTCTTTTTATACTGCTCCTTTATGGGTCAAGTTTAAAAAAGTGAGATTATGTAAGCTTCAGACTGCTTACAATGATTGTATGAGAATTCTCTTGAGAAAACCGAGGTGGAGCAGTGCAAGTAATCTGTTTTGTATGTCATGAGTAAGAACTTTTATGGTTTTAATGAGAAATCTGATGTATACATTTATTTGTCGGCTGGATAATTCACAGAATGCTATTAATATGCTGTTGTCGAATCCTAGGCAAAGTGTGATCCGATACCAGTCATCTATGAGAAAATATTGGTATAATTGTCTTTTTAAAATTGTTTGTATGTTGTATGTTTCTGTCACCGAGACGAACTCTGTGGTTCCCTCCTCTGACCATCGGAGGGAGCCCTCAACTGAATATTGACTCACGCACTCACTACATTTCCCATCAGCCCGTACCTTGGACCAATCAGTACTCACCACACCCAGCTGCAGCTTGTTACCTGGACTATTTAAGACACTCTCGCTCGCTACCCCTTCGCGAAGTCTTGTATTGCCCCGGTGTACATTACTAAGCGTTATTATTCTGTCTGCCTGTCTGCCTGTCTGCCTGTCTGCCTGTCTGCCTGTTGCTGATTCTGTTTGCTACCCGTCTACGAACCTCTGCCGCCTACATTTGACCTGTGCTTGTACCTTGTTTTGTGAGTGATATCTGCCTGCCCTGATCCTCTGCCTGTTTATTGACCACGACTCTGTCTGTGCCCTGTTACACCTGTTTGCCCCTGTTTTGACCTTGCCTGTACGACTACGCTTACTCTATTAAAGCATGTAAATGGATCCCAGCCTAAATGACGATTCGTTACAGTTTCTTTTCTAATGGACCTTGAGTCTGGAAATAAAGTTGAATGAATAAAGGGCTGACACTTGGCAGAATGTGAATACAACAATGACATGATGAATATTCTGATTGCCGTATGTCATCATCCATCGACATTTAGCAACATATGTATATGGCATTAAAAAATAAAAAATTGCCATTAAAACGGCATTAAAAAGCATTAAATTAGATTTTATGAAACCTGCAGAAACCCTGGAAAAAGAAAAAAAGTAATAAGAGAAAAAAGTATGTATTGCATCAGTCAGAGGGTTGGAACAAAAGTTAAAATATAGCCATGTATTCGGGTCACAGGGTCCAAACAGATCACAGTCCAAACTGACCACTGTTTTCCACCGGTAAAAAGTTCACATGAAAAGATGTTTGAAACATGATATGATGGTTCCTGTGTGGGTGTCATGGGACACTGACGACATTTTATTGGTTGGAACTGAATGGACATCAGAAACATTATCATTCACTCAAAATGAACTTTCTGAAAAAAATTCATTAACTATGATTATATCAGGATTAGAAAACACAATAACACATCTGTTTTTCACTAGGAGAACATAACATAAGCCTCATAACATAAGGGCTCATTTTGTGTTATTTGTCAGGAGTTAATAAACAATAGCTGGGGCCAGTTGAACTGTTAGAGGGGCCAGTTACATTTAGACCTTATTGTTGTCATATCATTTTCTGCACTGCACTGCAGGGATTAACAGGCAAAATACCATGTTTATAATAATTCAACAATGTATTTGCATTTCAATTTTATTTTTTACATTTGCATTACATATTCAGTATTAGTCACAGTAACTGTAATAACATTTCCATTAAATTTTAACATTTGCATTACATATTCAGTATCAGTCACAGTAACTATTTGCATTTTAATTATATTTTTACATTTGCATTACATATTCACTATCAGTCACAGTAACTGTATTCTAAGATTTTTGTGTTTTTTTGCAAAAGATCAGCAAATTCATCTAGATTTAAGGCCTTTGCCCTCCTTGACTCAATACTTAGAACACCTAAATTGCTTAATCTGTCATCTGACATTGTGGACCCAGCTTTAGTGCAGAAAAACTCAGTTCTCAAGAAGCAGTACTAACAGGGATTGAAACAGCTATCTTGCATAGTTTAAAAAGCTCAAAGAAAACTTCTTTATAAGGTTCAATGAATAATGCCAGCTCTACTACACTGGAGGGTTTCTGCATGCCACTCTGTATTTTCCTTTCTAAAATTCTTCTGAACTGATGTAGTTCATACCCCAAGTCCTCAATATTTGATTCATACATTCTAGCAAATGGAAACAGGGACTTTTCTTTGAGAAACACATCACTTGTAGGGTTTAGAGTTTGGATGCCAGTCATTATTTCACAGTTTGTGCTAGAAAACCTTCTGTTAAGCTCATTGAGCATCTGATCTAAAACAGGGTAGAAAAGGGTTGTACGAAAACTATCTTTTTCTCGTTCTGAATCTGACCTCTGACCCACTGTACTGAGTACACAGTCTGCATTAAATTGAGAGCTTAGCTTTTTTGGTCGTTTTGCAGGGGGCTGTATTGCAGTATCACATTGCTCAGCTGTGTTCAACACTTCACTCCATAGGTCATCAAAAATGACTCATCCCTGTAGTCATTCAAAGTCTGAACTAAGGCTTCAACTAAATCAACAGCCTTTGACAGGTCAAGTGATGAAGACTGTAGCATATCTGATAGAAATTTTGCTTCTCCAAACACTTTATGGAGGGTAACAAGGCACACAATGAACTGTAAATCTATCTGTGCAAGCAGACCTCTAGCCTCAACAGATCTGTCACCACTGTGTTCTTGGAGTATGTCTTGCAGGACTCGCTTAATGGCAGGCAATCTATCCATAATAGTATGTAGAGCCATATATCGACATGCCCAGCGAGTGTAACTTAGCCTCAGAAGCTCTCTAGCCGGTGCACCTGGGTACATCTCTTTCTGTATGCTAAGCCATTTTTGATGCACATGTGACCCAGATGTGAAGACATACAGTCTTTCTAGTAAGGAGAAGAACTCTCCTACATCAGGGATAGCTTTGACTGTATCCACTAAAACTAAATTCAGACAGTGTGCATTGCAGTGGATGTAAAAGGCATGCTTTGCTTGTTCTTTAATGCGTGCCTGGACACCTGAATGCTTGCCACTCATAACTGAAGCACCGTCGTATGCTTGGCCTACTAGGTTGTTTCTGTATTCAAGACCATGACTTTCTAATATGTGTATGATTTTGTCAGTAAGCCCTGCTGCATCTAGTCGATCAGCCGATTCAAAGTGGAGAAAGCTCTCATGGACAGCTCCACTGAAATAGTACCTGAGTACTAGAGATATCTGCTCCTTTTTTTTTTTTACATCTTTTGTTTCATCTGCCATTATGCTATAGACCTCACTGTCTTTCACTTCTTCTACAATTTTTGTTCGAACCATGTCTGCCAAACAACTCAGAACCTCATTCTGAATCCCTTTGCTGGTATATTTTACATTATGAATGGAAGTCAACCTTTTTTGCACAGTTTTGTCATGCTTAGCTATTGTTTCTAAGATTGCCATGAAGTTCCCTTTATTATCTGACTCTGCAGACTCATCGTGTCCTCTTTGTGCAATGTTTTGTGTGGCTGTAAGTAGTAGTATTTCTCCTATTGTTTTAATATACTCCTGATTTTCTTGAACCTGTTTGTTGTGTTCCTTGTTTAGGCATTTACCAGTGTTGCATTACTTTACAGCTTTCTGATAGTCTCTCCATGTAATCATTGCTTGTTTGTGCCGCTCAGACCTTGCATGAATTGCAAATCCCCCCTGTTTGTAAGTTGCCTTCTTCCAATTGTTAAAACCCAATTTTGAATCAAATACCGTCTCTGAGATTTTGGGAGGGCTAAAATGCCTGCAGGCATAACAAAACACAGAGTCTGATTGTTTGGAATATTCAAGCCAGGGGTGGATATGGTACCAGGCTGCCTTGAAGCTCCTCCTCCAGTCCCCCATCAGAGTTCTTGGGTATATATTCATCATTGGCTGCACAGGTGGTTCTTCCCGGGATTTGCTGATATCTGCCAAAAAAAAAAAAAAAAAAAAAAAAAAATATATATATATATATATATATATATATATATATATATATATTAAAAGTATGTATACCCTTTCCATTTCAGCAAATAGTTTTCATTTACATAAATATTGAGAATTAAGTTTTAAGTGCACTTATTACTTCGTCTGTCTATCTTAGTATTTTTCAGTTTTCCATTATTTGCTGATGAGAATGTATTTATATATTTATTTTACCACAGAGAGAGAATATAGGGAGGCTACTATGTCAAAATGATTGATAACAAGTGTAAGAAATCATATTTATTGTCCGGCGTATGAATATTCCTATGGGGTTGGATTTACAGAATGATTGATAATGAACTGTCAGGTTGTATTTAAATAGTTGAAATTTGAACTCTCTCTAACCCCACTGATCTGTTGACCACATGTGTGAAAAATGGATAATTTATAATCAGGATGATCATAATATGACAAACAAAACCATCATTATTATTATTAGTGCAGAGCTTGACAGTCACTCTCTGTCTCACACCCACACCCCACCCACCCACACTCACACATAGACAGCCACCCATCCCACCCCCATGCACAAACAGTCTCAGATTTCACACCTCTGGTTGTAAGAAGAGAGAGAGAGAGAGAGTAAAATCAATGATCTATAAAATGGTTTAAAAATAAACTATGTGATCACAGTCGAAATAAAACAATGCAAAAGATTTTCCCTAAATGAGTGTATAAAACTGTCTTACATTTTTCTCGTGGACAAAGGAGACAAAATGAGTTCCATTGAGTCAAGGAAATTAAAATAATAAAAAAAAACATGCTTAAAGCTCTTCTCACAACTGCTGAAACTGGTTCAGAGAAGAGGGAAGAGGAAAATTTTTCCAACACGTGTGTATTTTAATAGATAAAAATATTTCAACCATAAACTTTTATATCTTAAATCATTACTGAGATCCAATCAAATGTTTGATTGTCTATAAAGCATGTGATTATGCATAAATGTAACTCAAAGTATGAGTTTATTCAACGGTCTGATCATTAATCTACATATAGCTTAGCGCTACATTTTTAATGATACAAACATATAGTTTACATAAATGAGAACGGATATTACCTATATATTTAATATTCTATTAAAATAAACTAGTTTAAACAGTTTAATCAACCGTCAATGCGTTTGATCAGATATCACACACATAAAGAAAATCTCAGAGAGAGAGAGAACATTCGTGGTTATTTACCTTAGAATATCCGATTACCACAGCATACCTTTCTGCACTGTCTTAAAAATAAATTATCTTCGCAAAAACAAAGTTGTCACTGCTTTTCTCCGGTCGTAAATAAAACCGGTGTTTAGTCAATATACTGTTTTTTCAAAATTAAATGTCTATTTTTCCGTATTAAATATTTATGATTTTTGTATGTCTGTGTTTTTTTTCATAAAATAGCCGCTGACCAACTCAGAATCCGGAATTCGGATGCTGGCACTGATCCTGCTTAAGGTAATTTACCTTTGGAAAAAAAAAAAAAAATTTTCTTGGTCTATCCGGGGCGTGAACCCAAACTGTCTTGGACCGCAGACGAACATGCTATCAACTTCACTATCATCCATATATGAATGACTTGTATATCTGTCTGTCGAGTTTTTTCACAGGTCAAATGTTCTACATGTGTCTTTCCTGTTTTCACAGATATATATTGTTAATGTGTCAGGAAAACGTGGAATAACCTAACGAAAACTTGTTTTTTCTTTGTTTAGACATAAAACAGTTTTTGACTCAGCCGGGTTTTGTCGATTCAATAATATCCAGCTGCAGACCCGCAGCACCACAGTTTCAGAACCGCAGCCACAGAACGGAACTGAGGGGCGGGGCTTAACAGTCATATTTGCGCTACCCATACATGTCATTTTCTTTTGTTAAATATAAGTTGTTTTTACCTGGATTTTGATCGGATCGATGTCTACAGTATTTAACAACAATACTTTTAATTAAAGTAATTTTTCTGTTCATATAGGCCTAATATGCATAAGATATCATGATGTAGGGTGACGTCAGTTAAAATGGGCCACGTTTTGGTAAATGACTTGTAATACCATAAAAAAAGCTATGCATGAGATCTAATGATATTTTTATAAATTCACATGGGTCTCTTGGATATATATATATATATATATATATTAAATGTGAAAAAGTATAATTATTTTAAAATTATGAGAGTTAGAGTATCAGCAGGTACCTTCTTGAGCCACGGCACAACATTCAGGTAAAATGGGCCAATATAAAAAGAGAACAACACTCGGCTCAATTTTGGCTGAAATCATTTTATTTTATTTGTATTTCATTAAACAGAAAGTTGAACAAATATTTAATTACAAAATGCAATTAAAAATGAACTGATCGTGTTGTATAGGTGTGTGTTTCTGTGCATTGGTGTCTTATGTGTGCATGTATGTGTGTATGCTTGTGAAATATTTTAAAGATTAGATCATCTTTGACAAAAAAACAAAACACAAAAACACTTTAACATTAGGTCTTAACATTGCACCTAGTCAGGCCAGTTAGATCTTTTGCTGCATTCCATTCAAAGGCAGTCTTTGCAGATGTAACCATCTTCATCACAAATGCCATTATCCTCTCCACAGCTCTCGTGGTACCATGAATTGCACGGACAACAGCACACCCAGTCCTCTGTGGCCTTTGGGTCATTCACATCACCATACACTCTCTGGCAGGCTGCGCAGGGGTATTTGCTACTCTTGCTTTGTGCTCTATTCCCTTTTTGATTTTTTCCCTTTGGTTGTTTTTTGTTTTTGGAAGTAATGTAATTGATGTGGTCTGTGCTTGTTAAATGGTAGGTGGGGGGCCTGGCCCTTGTTTTAAGGCTCCTTTCCCGTTTTGGAATGGGTATTAGGTCACTGAAGGTTACTGGTCTTGTGCTGACCTCTACAGAAGACCAGGAAGATGAGGGTTGTTCCTCCTCCTCCTGATGGTTTGAGGTGTCTTGCTCAGGGGTGAAAACATGGAATAAGGACCTCTCCATACCCTCCTGGGATGTGATGATTTCTTCTTCAAACACCAAATCCTCACTGAAAGTGTCACGATGAATCAAGATTGGAGTATCCTCTACCACGGGCAGTTCTGTTCCTGTGGGTAGTACAGCCCTCTCTGTTGTGATGCTTGGTGAAAATACATCATCATGGATTATGTTCTTGTTAACAGGGAACATCCCCGTGCCCCTGAATCCAGCCTGAGCGTTTTCAACTGTCGCAGTCTTCTGCCAGGCCTGGTGAAACAGAGAGAAGAACTGTGTTTTGGGGAGCTTCTGTCCTGCCGTCCTCCTTATCCACTTTCGCCCCTCCTCATACCAATTGTGTTTCAAACTTTTGAAAAGTGCTTTGTCAGCAGGCTGGAGAGCATGTGTGGTGTGAGGCGGATAGGCCATTACATGCACATTTTTGGCTTTCATCAGTTGTATGAAGTCCAAATTATAGACATGGCTACTGTGGCCATCCAATAGGAGAACATGGGGCCTTGGATCATCTTTTGGCAGCAGCTCTGTAAACATCTGACCCCACTCCAGAAACAGGTCACGGTTTATCCAGCCGTTGTCAGAGACCCTAACTGCAACATTTTCTGGGCAGCCATAAAGCCACTCACACCTTAGTCGCTTGCCTTTAAAAATGACCATTGTCTGACTAAATGTTCCCGCTGCATTGAATGCTGCAAGAACTGTCGTGGTTTCTCCTTTCTCCCCAGCAGTTACCTCTACACAGGGCTTACCCACCTCCCCAACCACACGGGTAGAGCAAAACTGGTCTTGCAGGCCAGATTCATCGCAATTCCAAAGATGTGATGGAACATCTTTGATTGCAAGTTCCTCCAGCAGGTCTTCATACTGTTGAAACCACTTTCCTACCACACTAGGGTTCAACCCTGCTGCTCTTGCTGCTGAAAGGGCCTCTGGTTTCCTGATGCTGAGGTCTGGATTCCGTTTCAAAAATTTCAAAACCAGTAATACCCAGCAGTGCCTTTGCTTCAGAAAAGCCTTTGACATTATTGGCCTTTGCATAATAAAGGCAATCCCTGGACCTCCCTTTTGTTAAGGAGGAAGCCTCTTTTGGAGAGGAGCTTGATGAGATTGGCAAGTTCTTTCTCAGAATCCTCTGGCAGGTATTGCTTCCTCCCAGATGCATAGCAAGAACCAGCAACTTTGCCGCTGATGCGCCTTTGCAAAGTGGCCTTTGGAATGTTCCAAGCCCTTGCTAAAAGCTAACATTAACTGTCTGCCCTCTCTCAACTATCTCCTGATATTCATCAATGGCACCCCTCATTCAGTCATTTCTCCACTGGTTGTACTGACATCTTCCTTTCTTTCCCTTTCTCTCCTCTCTTCTTGTCTTTCCGTTTCCTTTCTTTGCTTGTCCTCCTGCCATACTGTCTGCAATAGTTTTTTTTTTTTTTTTTAACATTGTTAAGATTTTGTATGGATACATATCTAGGCCTATAAACCTCTTTTCACCCTCAATTTCTGTGTAAAAGTGTGTGTATGCAGCCCATTTTAGATGAAAATTGTGGCCCATTTTAGCTTAACCAGCCATTTCTACCTAAAACGACCTTTTTCACAAAAATCAAATTTCTTTTTTAATTATTTTTTTTTTTTTATTTGAAGGAGCATGTCAAAACATTGTTCATAAACCTTTGCTTTGTTGGTAAGCTTACTTATAATTGCTTTAGTGCCCTTATGAGTGATGAATGAAATTTACTATGTCAGGCTCACTTACCTCACAATTTCTCTGACAAGCTTCAGGTAACACTCTGCCCTGCCCCTTAAAAACTCAGACCAATCAAAACTATTGTTACATGTCAACAAGTGTTGAAGCAACAATGCAAGATCATTTATTGTGATTGGCTGTAAAAATTTAAAGAGATATGACGCTACAACCTTATTTAGCCCATTTTACCTGATAGCCCATTTTAGCTGACTTCACCCTACAAAGAGCAAAATTTTAAAACAGCCTGTGCTTAATGTCAATGAATGGATACAAACACAGTAGTGTATATTGCGAGGATATAGGCTATAACTACGCCATTTTTATTTTAAATTATTTTCTCCACGTTCCAAATAATACGATGACACAGAGTTTGAGAAGATCTTCTTCCCTTACAAAAAAACCTACACACCACATACCCTGCACAATCCTACAGGATTTTGTGACCATTTTACCATGCAGGACTCCTTCAGGAATCCTACAGGAATCATGCAGGACTCCTTCAGGAATCTAAGCCTACAAGAAACCAAGCATTATAGTGCAATAGTATCAGTTCCTATAGGACTTGTGCAGGAATTCTAATGAACTATTATGTATACTCATCCTGTTGGACTGCTGAAGGGATGCAGGCCCTGATGTATAAAAATCACTTTCAAAAAAGCAATGTTATGTGTCTCAAATTTAAATACCAACAAAAATTAAAAACAACTTCAGAAGATGTTAATTATTAATTATTTATTAGTCAAAGACAAGTGTGAAGAAAATGAACTCTGAACAGAATGTGGCCCTTCACTCTGGAGAAACCGATAACTCTGGCCTCTAGAAAAAAGAGACATTTTTGCCTTAACTTAGCTAATAAAACATTTATAAATATAATTACACGCATATGTTCTAATGAATTTGCCCTCACCTCTTATATGTACTTCACCACTCAATGTTGCAGTGTAAAAGTGTCCTTCTTATGCTGCCTGAGAAATATAAGTATACAAAACATATATAAATACTAAAATAAAAGGTCTACTGCAATTATAAGAACTGTAAATGATCATCTTACAGATTAGTTCATATGTGAAACAAAATGTGTAATAAATAATACTTAAAATCTAAAAATTGCATGTAAAAACCTGGTGAGGAGTTTATGTTCATCATTCATTTTTTCTCGTAAAGCAGCCCGAATAAACTTTCGTTGAGTTGACGGAAATTTCTTCAGAACAGTGTCTGAAAAAGAAATGTAAATAAAGTTTAGTGTCAGATACATGTTATGAGAGCATATATACTTAAAAACCTTTAACACTTTTATACCTATAATGAGTTCCACTTTTGTGGGGTCCAAAGGAGGCTTGGGTTGGGATTCTTTGTCGGCATTCCCAATTTTTCCTGAAAGGCTGTGGGTAGCCAACATCCTGCTTCCAAAAACAGCCACAGCCTAATCCTTAACCATGGCTGAAACTTTCTGCATTTTTACATTTGAAAAAAAAAAAAAAAAAAAAAAACTTTAATTACTTTATTTTAAACCAGTTTTACAAATGAGGATTTTCTCAGGTTTTGATCACTTCTGGGTACAAAATTGTCCCCAAAATATGGTTAAGTAGACACACACACACACACACACACACACACAAAAACTGAAATGACTTATTTAAATGGTGTGAAAAGAAAATCTAAAAATAGTATTGTCACATGGTCAAGATCAGAAGAACTGAGATGTGAAGAGTTGGCTGGTTGAAGGGCAGCACTGCAAGCTGCACTTGTTACAGAGGTTGGCACAGCATGCTTGTTTACACTGTTAGGCAGCAACTCTCCAAATCTGTTAATAATCTCTACATAAAGAAGAACAATGTTTAAATAAACTCATTCATTCATAGCAAAAACTATATAAGCATGTATATAAATAGCTTACCATTTTGCAATTTAAAGTTCAGAGCCTTTAGTTGCTGATTCTCTATTTTCAAAGCTTTGATTTCCTTTCTCAAATCATTTAATTTTTCATTTTCTTTGTTTTTTTCTTCTATTTTCTTAAGCAATAGTGTGTCATTTTGTGTTTTTTCCACGTAAGTTGAGAGACAAAATTAAAGTCACAGAACAGCAAAAACACGATACACAAAAATAACAGTAAAAGATGTTCATATAATTTATCAAGAAGTTTTACTTTTTTTAAATCTCTTCTGGACTTGATCTGGACTTGATGATGGGGTGTTTTCTAGACTAAATATTCTTTTTCTTTCTATTGTTCTTTTTTCAGGCAGCTTGCACACTTCTTTCTGCCTTTTCTCTGACTCCATCTGATTCAGTCGTTTCAGTAGCTTGTCCTTGTTTTCTGTACAGGAAAGGTTCATCATTTCAAATTAATAGTTCAACCAGGAAAAAATAAAATATGCATTTACTCATTCACCAATCTCACCATTCATTTTGAAAATAACTGCAGGAGAGCTCTCATCTTCATACTGAACATCAACAATATCCCCTTCATGAACTACAGACTGAAGAATTTCTTCTCTTTTAACAATGTCCAGAGAGGCTTCCATTTCAGTCCATTCAATTAATGCCCACATTTTGTCTATAATGGCAAAAATATTACAATTTTAAACATAGATAGATAGATAGATATATAGATAGAAACACAGATAGATAGATTTAATCATTTGTCTGAATAGCGAGCAACACAAAACCGTTAACTTCATTGTTGCTTAATGTTTCCATGGTAACATACTTGCCTACAGTTAACTCTGTTAAGAAATTTAACAGTCGACATTTTATCCTTATTTTTCAATACACCACTGTTCTAAGGTGTCTTTTTTTACGTTCAAGTATTTTAATTGATGGAAAATTAAGCTTTACTTACCCGATTCACCAATAGACGGCGCAGTTGCACTGTTCTCCGGAATTCACAGCGCGTTTGACGCGTGTCCTCGAGTGCGCGCAAGCAACAAAGTAACGGATTCTTTTTGTGACAGCAAAGTAACCGCTTTAAGACCAGCAACACAACTGACTTTTCATGGTAAGTACTGCGTTTATTTATTTATCTGTTTATTTTAATTAATTAAAAAATGTATTTTAAGGTGTTACAATCTGTAGCCTGGCCTATATTTGTTACGGTGGCTGCTGTAGAGATGAGGCGAATGCGGAAATCCACAAACAAATAGGCTTTATTGAATCCAAAGGAAGAACGAACAGCAACACACACTTAGTTTAACATAAGAACAGACAAGGAGTGAAGGGAAAGTGTCCATTATATAGGGAGTGCTGATGATGAAGTCCAGGTGCAGGTGATGAGTGCTGATGGGGAGAAGACGAGGAAGAGAGTGCAGGTGTGGAGACAAGAGGATCCTGGGAAATGGAGTCCGGGGAACACGGGAACTGTGACAGTACCTCCCCCTCCCGGTAGGCGCGGCCTCGCGCCGTGGAAGGAGCAACCGGGGAGGGGGGGTGGGCGCCCTGAAGACCTCACGCAGGTGCAGGGAGAGGAGCAGACGGGACCGGAGGTCTCCAGGGCGGATCTAGGAGATCAGGCGGCCATGGCGGGTCAGAAGACGAGGCCGGCGGCCATGGCGGGTCAGAAGAAAAAAACACTAAAGTGTTCCAGCGTTCCTTCTGTATTATAAACGTTCCGAAACCGGTTTGATTAGAAAAAATAACGGGTAATAACATTTGATGTTATTATTGAATAATATTAGGCTATATATGCTATAATATTTAGTGATTTTGATATCGTAGACTAAAATACCGGCAGGCAGGAATAACTATTTAGGCTAATTTACTCATTAAAACCAGAGGTGTTCATCAGTGATTGTACATCAAGAGCAAGGACACGTTTTGTGCATTTTGTTTTTTGCTTTTACCAGAACGAAACGCTCGATTGTCTGTGTGAAAACTGCACGTGTGTACGAGCGCCATGAGAACTGATAACAGCCGCAACGAGCACTGGCCATGATTTCAAAATGAATTCAACACATTCCAGCAGCGGATAGATCGCTACTCAGTCAGTGGCATAAAAGCAACACGGAGGTGAACGCCGGTTCAACACACAGTGACGCGAGCGGTGAGCCTTGCGTCTTCACTAAACTTTGTCAGTTGTATTTGTTTTAAGGTTTGCCAGTTTGGTCATTCGAGTGATTTTATACGATTGGATAAATATTATTTCGAGCTACCGTGCTCGCGCAGCTGCATTGTGGCACAAACACTCATACATAGCTGTGCAAAACGTGAAGATCACACGCACAGAGAGAAATGCAGAAACTAGCACTGTCCTGTGATTTATCACTAAAGTAGCTTAGAAACTCAAAACTTATTATAGCATATATTTTTCTACTTTTGAAGGAACTATTTACAACCCACAGCTTCACAATTAATAGAGAGACGGTATGGCTAATTCACACACGCAATCACTCCTACTGGTACTGTGCTAATTTATCTTTTTCTGATTTACAACGAGCAGAAATGTTACGAACCATAGATAAAATAACTGAAGAAAATGAGCTGTTATGTCAGATCAATCTTTCAATAGGAAAAAATATCCCACCTTTAATAGTCAATCGTATTTACAGTATAAACCTTGTACAGTACAAACTATGACGGCAAAAAAAAACAAAAAAAAAAAAAAACAGAAACAAAATAATCATTCATTAATCGTAATTGAGGTAAAATGTTCAATTAATTAAAGGTTTTGATTTTAGGCCAAGTGGTTCAGCCAAAACCGCACTTTCATATTCTTCAAAAAGCTTACGCTGTATGTCCTTACACCTTCCCTATTCTACTTACAGAACGAACACAGTGCCAGTTCCATTTTTTCCGTAAGTAGATAAAAAAAAAAGCTTTTTGAAGAATACGAAAATGCGGTTTTGGCAGAACCACTTGGAAGGTGATCATTTGTTTATATAAAGCATATACATTTACATTTTTTTCGAAAATGGCCGATCATTTCGCTAGATAAAACCCTTATTCCTCGTCTGGTATCGTTTAAAGCTCTTTGAAGCTGCACTGAAACTGTAATTTTGACCTTCAACCGTTTGGAGGCCACTGAAGTCCACTATAAGGAGAATAATCCTGAAATGTTTTCATCAAAAACCTTAATTTCTTTTCGATTGAAGAAAGAAAGACATGAACATCTTGGATGACATGGGGGTGAGTAAATTATCAGGAAAAGTTTATTCGAAAGTGAACTAATCATTTAATCATTTATCTCGTTCCTAAAATTCTATAAAAAATTACTAAAACTTACCATTGTTCTGGATCATTGCCAGCTAAGCTGAGACTAATGTGCTATCTGGTACAGTGGTGCAATAGTGCGGTTACACAGTGTTGTGCCAGCAACACAGAAACAGCTACACTGGTAAAGTATGTAAGGATTACAATCTGTTAACACATCAATTAAATAACAACAAAATAAATAAATAACTCAAAATAATAAAACAAGACAAAATTACCATCTTTCCTCTAAAAGTGGTAAGTTTTTCTACTGATTAGACTTATCATGCCTGCATTTGTATAAATGTACAAATGAATAGAAACTTAATTTGAAAATATGAACAACAAATTAATCCTATTAATGCCTATTCTCATATGATTCGCTCTCTCTCCTTTCACCTAATCCTTATCAGAAAATGAAAATGCATTCATTCAAACATTCATTGTCCTACACAATCATACATACTGCATTTAAATAATAAAATTACTGAAACTAAAAAAAAAAAAAAAAAACAGACCAAAATCAAAAAATGAACATATAAGACAATGGCCTCTCACAAATGTAGCTAGGTTCCTTGCCAATACTTACCCTCAAAGTTCTCTATATAACTCGAAACATCCAAATTAACGCCCTTCTCCGTACTATTAGAGGATGTGACTGATGCCAACCCCAAAAATTCAATTGATTTCGTTCACCATGTAACAGCTCTAACAGTTACCTTAGAGGTTGTGTTTTTACACGCCATTAGGGGGCGCTAACCATCCTCTTAGATAAGTATTTAGCCAGGTACTGTACCCGAAGAAGTAGGGAAGCATTTGAATAGAGGAAGCAGTGGCTTTCTTGTGCTATTCCAGCTTTCTTTCTGAGGTCCTGTGATTGAGGAATTTGTTTCTTTTTGGTCAATCAGTAAGTAGTGTTGTTTTTCATGCATTGTATGTTTTTGGTGATTTGAAATTAATGTGTAATTGTATTGTGTATGTATTGATCATTGAGACAATCATGCATGCTAATTGTGAATGTGTCTTTTATTTAGATGGGCCTTTATTCCTATGCTTTCTTTCTTATGGTGCATCCAAAATGGTCAATATTCATATTCATGCATTTTATTCATATTTCATGTTAATCATTTATGTCTTATGATTTATCAATATTACTTTTGAGTTCATATATTCATGTACTCCTACTCCATATATTAATCCTCATCATATTTTCAAGTATTTACTCTTTAATGTACTCCTTTATGGTTATTCTTCTTTTATCTTTAAGAGTATGTATGCTTGCTATATTCAATATTTCTTCAAGTGTTCCGATGTGACAGGTCATGTTGACACGTTTGTGGTTAGATATTGGACGTCTGCCAAGTACTGCAGAAGCAATGATATTTTCAGAATTAGTTGCTCATTGGAACGATGTATCTTTGTATGAAAATATGTCTGTTTCCATTTCTTCAGACATGTGATAATGCAAGATCTGCAAAATTCTCTTAAATTTGATCTCTGACATAATCATTGCTGGACTGCCTGGATCTCATTTTCTCAAGTTTTTGCATCACTTATGAGGAAAGTAGTTAAAAAGGTTTGTTTCCACAAACTGCCCGCTTTGTTTGTCGCTGGACTCATGAACACTTGGGGCGTTTTACACGAACACAAAGAACTGGTGGATTTCAGATGAGGAAGATAGGAGGACTCCTAATTGAACATTGATTTCCTAAAGTGTTGACTTTTGCATGAACATCACAATTTCAGCCATTACCAAACATTGTTGGCTTCATCATCAGTTAAGTTTTTACCATTCTTATTTCTGGACCATACCGCCTGTTTTATGGTGCGTCTCTAACCACCTTTACCTGATTTTTATTATTCTCAGGTTAGGTAAGTAAGTCAAATCTGATCTCAATTATAAGCATTTTAAGATACTTACAATCAGACAGAAGACTTCTCCGTGGTCTGTTCAGGCTCAACGACTTAAATTAATGCCACATGAGGCAGAGTTTAGTTATAAAGTTATAAGTTCATTTATTTATTACATTAGTATTTCTAGCATTACATATATTCTACAAACATTCTATACAAGTATTTAAATGAAGTATAAATATCAAAAAGTTCTTCAGTCAAGGCAATATCAGCATTGGAGGCATCATCAGCGTTGGTTCTGGTGTCGGAGAAGCTCCTCAGGTGTGAAGCAGCCCCTCCTGTTCTCTTCACGTTCCAGCCTTTTATAGACTATCTGACCTCTTGAGGTCATCTTCTTTGGAATTCCCCTCATCTAAGTCTATATATAAAGGCTTGTCTCTTTGTTCTCGGACTCTTCTCTTCTGCTGTGTCCTGCGCCTCGTCTTCAAGACATTCTTCAACGGTAATGATTGCCTTTCTTACTAATACATGTTATGTCTGTACTGTTCTACTAGCATGCTTTATTAAAATCTTAAAACAACAGTTGTAGTGTCTTCCTTTATAAACATATTCTTAATAAAGCTTTACAACAATAGTGTTTTGTCTCTTTTCTTTATAAACTACATTCTTATTAAAGTACTTCTACAATAACAGTTGTCTGTCTTTCTTTAATAGGTAATTAATACATGCTTTAATAAAGACGTTACAATACTAGTTGTCTTTCTTTTTTTTCTTATAAAAATTTCTTCTGTTATTCTATTTCTTACACATCAGTTTCTTCCAATTTATTACATATGAAAGCTGTCCTTCATAAACAGCTGTCACTTTTTTTTCTCTATAAGTCAAACATCTGTTTTTTTTTCTTTATCTTCAAATTACAGTTGTGTTGTCATTATTGTTCTTTATAAGCAGAAGAGGTACAAGTAGCATAGAAAAGTTGCATTCCCTAATGAAGCAGGGTGTGGCTGATATCAACACACCCAAACAGAACATTTCTTGAATATTTTTGATCATTTCATTTTCATATTTTCTATTTGGTGTTTTGTTGTTTGCACAAAACAAATGTAAATGTTTGTGATGATTGATTGTGGTGTTGAATATAATATACGTGCAATTCACTGCAAGTTTTGGGTTCGTTGCTTCAAGTACTTTGTTGAGTAAACCAAAGGAGGTCAACATTCATTTAATAATACCTAGTTTTAAGCTTTCCATCCTTACTCTGATATATAACTTAAGGTCAAAGAAAGGGTAGCAGTTATAACCATAATAATCCGTGGAAGATCTTGCACGCAGCGAGAATAGAGTACCTCAGGGATGATGTGTTTTTGTAGGCAAAACCCAGAAGCGAGTTAGCATTTTAGGACTTCCGGTTTCATCAATGAAGTCAATGAATCTGAAGTTTTTTGAATGGGTTTTTGCTGAATCGCCTGAATTAAGGTCTGTGGTTAACAAAGCCTCTAAATATTTTCACATTTTGTTCTATGAAATAAAACACACCAGTTATAACCTGCTTGTGATTTTTTCTTTTTTTTTATAAACCTTTATTGTGTCTTAAAAATGGCGGTTGCTAACAAATTGCTAAAATGGAATACTTCCTTTGGCGGGGACTTTAGACGTCATCATGACAAACAGGACATTTGGACAGCATTTCTCATGAAAAAGTGGATAAGTATTCACAGCGCAGATCATAATCAGCGAGCATGTTTTTAAATAAAGTTGTTTTTTTAAATAAAGTTTGAGGAAGTTTGGTGGCGGTGACGTTGATCCGCGACCATGGTGTGCTGTAGTCCGTTTATAGCCTACTGTTAGCTTTTTATATCTGACCACTTTATTTAGGCTTCAAAATGTATAAATGTTGTGTTAACTTGTAAAGATTATCTTGATAGACAAAATGTGTAAGTGTCATAACCCTTTGTTAAACACAGAGCTTATTTTTTTAAGATTTTCCAAAAGTCTATGGGAAAAATGCATTGGCTTTCGATCAAGGGAACCCGTGCACCGCTAACTTCCGGTTTGGCCTACAAAAACACGTCATCACTGAGGTACTTTAAAAACCATGCTGACGGCGCTCACTGAAACGGCGCTGCGCTGGAACCTGTAGAACAACTGAAACTAAATATGGAAACTATCGTGAATAGGGACTTTGATAGAGGCTGTGTCCGAAACCGCCTACTCAATGAGTAGGTTCTTAGATATTAAATGCTGCCATATCCACATTGTCAAAATTCAGTCTGGCTAAAAACCATGCATCCAAGTAATTTAAAATTTCTTAAACACAACCACAAAAATGCAATTCACATACGCTCTTCACACAAGTGGCAGAGTCACCAGCAAAGGCCTGGCACCTCTAGTGACATCCAACTACAAAGGCAGTGGACCCAGGAGTTCTTTGGTGTTTATTTTGTGTGCTCATATCTCTGGAAAGCTGACAACACAGTCCTTATCACTATTTAATAATAATAATAATGAATACAAAAGAAAAAATTTGAATGTCATGGTCAGGACGCATGTGCAACATGGCAAACTGAGAATACTGTGTAGCTGTGGTTTGTAGTCTACTTTGTAGTTTTTTTTTAGTTTTTTTGAAGAATAAGTTGTTAGATTTAGTCTTTCCATTCCAAAGATACAACATGCAACCACATGGCGGTGCTATTCATCTCGACTTCACTTTATTAAATTAAATTTATAAGAAATATAACTACAATTTATAAAATTACTTGACTCTCCTTTTGACACTCTCTCTCTTTGCATATATGTTTCTCATCAGAGGAAAGTCAAGCTTTTGCGCAGTCCGACATGGACAACAATATTCCGATATTAACACGATTAAGACAATACTCTGATTAAGAAACTACCATGTAAACAACGATTTTTGATTACCTTAATCCAGCTAAAGTTATACTCGAAGTAAACACAAATCGAATTAAGACAGGTGGAGTATTCCTATTTTAGTCGCATTATTGGAGTGCATTATAGACATGTACACACCTTAATCACCCTATTAACGTCATGTGGGAGTTTTCGCCGCATTTTGAGACGGGACACATAATAAACACACGGCAGTGGTCAACCGTTTGATGCCAAACAAGAGAGCAAGCTTCAAGCAAGAAAGCCACAAATCAAATTCCTCTCACCTCATCTCTCATCCAGTACCTCTGAGTTTGTCGCATTTGTTGCCGAATTAAAGTGCATAGGAGGCCTTGCTGGTGAATTTGTATCCACCGTCATCTATTTACAGAGCCCCAGACATTAGAGGGAAAATAAATAGTAGGCTAAATCGTGTGCACAATTTATTTATTTATTTATTCTTGCATGTCATATGCAGGGCTCCTTATCTATTTGCACGTATAGCATGTCAAATAATTAACTGCACTTAAAGCTTTCGTAAAATTAAAAATGAAACACCCAAAACTGTATATGGTACCATAACGAAGATGAACTGTGTGGTGATATGTGAAATTCTGTATAGAACGTCTGACGGCATGCCGTGGGGACGTAATGACGTTTGCCATTAATCGATCTATGTTCTATAACATGTAAAACGGGAACATGAAAGGAATATTTTAAAAGCAACTCATGTAAACACCTTAATCATAATATTGTCTTATTCAGAATAAGGTCAATAATTAATTACTGCTGTCCATGTAAACGTAGTCATTGTCATACATTGGCATCGGACAAGTTACAAGCATATCTAGACAGGTAAATGCCAGCCAATCAGATTTGATATGGAAATGAGAATAGAGATATGGATGGTCAAATCTGATTTTATCTCTATACTGCTTCTGTTTCTCTTTCAAGGCAACAGCTACCTGAATCCACTGACACCAAGTACAGGGTTTGTACAAGGTGCTTAAATTTGTACTTAAATTTGACTTTTTGAAATTTAAGTACTGGAAAACCCTTGAAAACAGCCATATTTATGAAAAAGGTACTTTAATTTCATATATATTGCCTTTTAAAAAATTAATGTTTCTGTAATGTATTGTTTTTTTCTCATTAAAAACAATTCTTTAACACAATATTAGCACTGCAGTGTGTCTGATATAAATAGAGCCATTTCACATGATTAGGGGTGCACAAAATCTCGCAAAATTAAAACATGACGATGCTTCTCCTTGTGGTGAAAAGCGGTCTCGCGATATCAGTATAAAGTTGAGTTTGTGGCAAAACATTTGACATCGTCCAGTCTTATTGCATGTGATGTTTGTTTGGGTTTCCAAAAACATGCATTTGGGAAGGCATATGAAGTCTGACACGCTTTGTGTTGCACTGTTATCATTTACAAGCGTGGAGCATGTCTCCATCTCAGCAGATCAGACGACAGACTCTTCCTCTGTATATGCTGTGAGTTTGGGTTGCTTAACGTTCATATAACGTTCCGTTTCACCAAATTTGTAAAGTAAATCATTTATACACCAACACAGGAGAATACATTGATATATTTCTAAATATGCGATTTGTTGTACATCGTGTTGTGTAATATGCAATACCCTGCCTCATTGTTTGACGTATTTAGCTAATATGGTTTATTATTATTTTTATTTCCTGGAAAAGCCTTATATGGGCAATTATGTAAATATTACATAAGTATTGTATTGATAATACAATGAATATAACATTCATATGATGTCTTGTGGTGCTGGAGAGTGTTGCAGAGTTATATGTGTGTGCAGAAGCAGCTGTACAGAGTTGAATTCAAGGTCAAAGAGATAAGGATGAGACCACACTTTTTGTTGTATTAACACATTTTATTGTGAATATGTTTTATTAAGAAAAGGACCACATTTTATTGTTGTAAAAGCTTTTTTTAAGAATATGTTTTATTAGGAAAATAGAGTAGATGTTGGGTTGTGGACGAAACACAGGAGGCAGTAAAGGAGAAGAGTCTGAAGAAGAAAAACGAAAAGGAGAAGGGTTTTATATCCCTTATATATTCCCAGAGCTGATGACATCTCAATTGGAATTGACAAGCGGTCTATAAAATACTGAAATGCGATGATTATGGCAGATGCTGCTTTGGGACCACCTGAAGAGCTTCTCCGGCACCAGAACCATCGCCGATATTACCTTGAGTAAAGAAGCAATCAGGCAACAGGAGGAAAAACATATTGCAAGGGTTTTTGTGTTCTTGTTGCTAGAAAACTTTGTTTACTGTGCTTGTTGTGGCGAATTCTATGTCCCTTCAGTTCTGGTCTCAAAGAGAAAACTCTGAGTCGAATCTCCAGGTCCCAGGAGTTGAACTTTATTGACAAGCAACAAAGTGAGATGCCAGCTGCACATCTGATCATCTCACTCGCGACTCACACTTCTATACAGTTTTAACCAATGATCTCATTTGCAGGTGCTCTTCCCTTTCTCTTCCTGGAATATCCCAACCTTTTCATCACAGTCACTTAATTAATTGGCTATCTTGTTCTTTTTGTAAGGGTGACTGACTGCCAACAAATCTACATCTTTTGCCTTACTCCTTAATGGTGAAATTCTGCCAATTGATGATCAACCCTTTCTCATAGGCAAAATGAAACATTGCATCAAAAACAATCGACACTCCCAGAGGCAAGGATCCTCCAAGTGACACCTTTAACAATGGTCTTTTTCATTTCACATGCTTCGTGGCCATGCTGACTTCTCAGATACATCTGACCCTTGTAATCACAGTCACGTAGGCCATGAAGCCTCAGAACACTTCTGGCTTTCATAGTAAGCAAACTAATTCTACAATTGTTTTCTATAGGATAAATAAAATATTTCATCATGCTCACGTGGGATGTTGCGTTTGTTCTCGTTTCACTCAGTTAGTAAGCCGTGGCCAAAGCCAGCGAATAGTACTTAAACAGTTGTGATTTAGCTTTTAGTAGAGAGAAGCAGTCAGGCAACAGGAGGAACAACATACTGTTGGTGTTTTTGTTTTTTCTCATTTGATTTTAGCTCTGTTCTCATTGCTAGGAAACTTTGTTTACAGTGCTCGCGTGGGAAGTTAATAAGGTGTGGCCAGCTGAACTAAATAACGTATCAAGTGGGTATAAAACTGTAGTATACCACGGCAGCCCTCGTGTGAAGACACGCGACTCCACAGACAAAGCATTTGAGTATTACTCTTTTATGTTTCCTTTTTCTTTCCTTCCTATTTTATACAGCTTGTTATTGTCTGTTTGTTTTGTGACCTGTTTTAGATACGTGCTTCCAAATTCCCACTATTACTAACACTCATAAATCGTGTGCCACACGTTGGAGGCAGTGCAATCATAACAACCTGCGTATTTTACCCATGTCATCTAGTACATTACTTTATATTCCTATTGGTCTCTGGAATTGTCAATCTGCTGTAAACAAGGCAGACTTTATTACATCTATTGCTACTCATTCAGGTCTCCATCTCATGGCTCTGACTGAGACATGGATCAAACCAGAGGACACTGCCACACCAGCAGCCCTCTCCTCTAATTTCACTTTCTCTCACACCCCACGCCAGACTGGAAGGGGTGGTGGTACTGGTCTGCCTATGCCCAATGAATGGAAGTTCAATCCTTTGTGGCAACAGCTCATTTGAATCGCATGCAATTACCGTCACCTACTCTACTAAAATCCATGTTGTAGTGCTTTATCGTCCCCCAGGTCAGCTAGGTAACTTCTTGGAGGAGTTAGATGTGTTGCTCTCATCCTTCCCTGAGGATGGTACTCCTCTGCTAGTACTTGGAGACTTCAACATCCATCTAGACAAACCTCAGACTGCTGACTTACTTGCCTCATTTGATCTCAAGCGAGTGTCTACTTCAGCTACCCACAAATCAGGTAACCAATTGGACCTCATCTACACACGCTGTTGCTCCACCGATAATACACTGGTTACTCCACTACACACCTCAGACCACTTCCTCATTACTCTTAGGCTGAATCCCAAATGGCACCCTAAACCCTCACTGTCTTCCTCTGAGTCTGCACTTCCGTGACGTAGTGCCGCTTTGACTGCCGGGTAAAGTCCTGCGTAGCACCCTTCTGAAACCTAAAATGATGAATGGGACACCCTATGGTCTTGTAAGTCCACAAGACCAAAAGTGCATAGAAGTGTGCCATTTGGGATTCAGCCAATGGATAAAGGACTTTTTGATATTTGTACTTTATTTAATACTTGTATAGATTGTTTGTAGAATACTTGTACTGCTAGAAATACTAATTGTAATAAATAAATTGATTTATATTTTTATAACAAAGTCTGCCTCCCATGGCATTGATTTATGAGCCAGAACAGACCACAGAGAAGTCTTCGGTCCGAATTTATAAGGATTTTAAAGTGCTTATAATTTAGATCTGATTCGACTTACTTACCTAACCTGAGAATAATAAAAATAAGGTGAGGGTGTTTAAATACGCACTGTAAAACAATCGCATTTTCAAAATAAAAGTTTAAACCGTCACAGGCCAAATATTAAAATTAAGTGGATTTACACGTTGTTTGGCCGATATTAAACAAGGATTTGAATCACAATGTATAGTGAAACATTACGCCCTCTGCAAGCATTTGTTATAATACATAATGTATTTAATGTTCGTATTATGTATATTATATGGTGTACTTAAACAATGTTGTTCAATAAAACCATGTAATTATGCCCTTGGTTTTAATACTTTATTTATACCAATTAATATTGCCTTGTCGTTATATATATATATATATATTATAGTCATATTAAGCCTGTTTTTCACTTTTTAGGTCTATTTTTATTACTAAAAAATATGATTACACAATTGTCAAAATAATCAGTAAATGACTTTAAATCACTCCAAATTGTAATGCTGACTTGCATTCTCTGTAAAGCTGCTTTGGAAAAAAAAACATGTACTGTGAAAAGCGCTATACAAATAAATGTGAATTTAATTAAATTGACTTGATTACCAATTAAACGTTAGTTACAGCACTAGATTAGTGAAAACATTTCAAAATACAACTGCATTGTTTTGCATTTTGTGATTAAAAGACAAATATTTTCTCATTAAAATCTCTTAAAAATAGTATTAAAATATCTCGTTCTCGTGAACCAAATATCTGCATTTGTCTCGTCTCGTGAGCGTATTGCGTGTTTATGAGTGTATTGTCATACCCCTGATGTCTATGTGCATGACATAGCTCATATAACTTCCATTCTTCAGGTCAATCATATATTCACGATAAAAAAAAAAATAGTTTGAATAAGGAAAGTGATAAGACTTATGTGAAAGTGATATGACTTTGTCATAGTGTCCTTTCAGTGGTTACAGTTGCCACAGTCATTGCATGTGCTGCACTTTATTTGTACCAGTTTGTTTTATTACTTTTTTATTTATCTGTTTACCTTTTATTTAGAATTTGAAAGATAATAATGATAAAAAGTAGTGCTTAAAAAGTCCTTGAGTGCTGGAATTTAATTTGACAGTATCTGTACGAACCCTGTCAAGTACACATCCTAAACGAACATGCAGTTCATGACATACCGTTATGCAAATGAGATGTGCAAATAAGGTCATAAAAGAGTCATGTTACAAGCATTAGAAAGAGTCCTTTACGTAAAAAGTCCTTTTCGTGGTCAGTGAGCACCAAAAAGGGATGTTTTGCTCCCTCCAACCAATGCCTCCATTCCTCGAGTGCCAGCTTGATGGCTAGGAGTTCTCGGTTGCCGATGTCATAATTCCTCTCCGCCGGGTTGAGCTTGCGGGAAAAGAAGGCACATGGATGGAGGCTGCTGGGATTCCCCTGCTGCTGTGAGAGAACCGCTCCTACTCCTGTGGTCGAGGCGTCGACCTCGACGACAAAGGGCTTGTCTGGGTCAGGATGGACCAGGAGAGGAGCGGTTGTGAAGGCTTCGCGGAGGGTGTCGAAGGCCTTCGTAGCAGCTGGAGTCCAGGACAGAGACTTGGGCTTGTGTCGGAGTAGGTTTGTGAGAGGGTTGGCTATGGAGCTGTAATCCCGGATGAATCGACAGTAGAAGTTTGCGAAGCCGAGGAAGCGTTGGAGTTCCTTTATGATGGTGGGTGTTGGCCAGTTCTGGATGGCTTCCACCTTCCTCTCGTCCATCCGGATGCCACTGCTATCGATGGTGTAGCCAAGGAACTGCACTGAGGGCTGGTGGAATGAGCACTTAGGTAGAGTTGGAATTCCCTCAGGCGTTTCAGGACCTCCGCAACGTGGTGGCGATGTTCGGCCAGGCTCCGGGAGTAGATCAGGATGTCGTCGATGTAGACCAGAACAAACTTGTGGAGAAACTCCCAGAGCACCTCGTGTATGAAATCCTGGAATACGGAGGGGGCGTTGACCAGGCCATACGGCATAACGAGGTACTCATAGTGTCCTGTAGGTGTTACGAAGGCGGTCTTCCACTCGTCCCCCTCACGTATCTGGATGAGGTTATACGCGCTGCGGAGGTCCAACTTGGTGGAAACAGTGGCACCACGGAGATGTTCCAGGGCCGCTGGGACGAGAGGAAGGGGATATCTGAACTTCACTGTAATGTTATTAAGTGCTCGGTAGTCAATACAAGGCTGCAAGCCTCCGTCCTTTTTTGCCACGAAGAAGAAGCTAGAAGCAGCAGGGGAAGTAGATGGACGGATATAGCCTTGAGCCAGAGCCTCCTCGATGTAGTCCTCCATGGCCTTCTCCTCCGGAATGGAAAGGGGGTAGATCCTTCCCCTTGGCACTGACTCACCCGGTGGATCTGGTAAGTTGTAGGCGTGGGCGAGGTCTTGATATTGAGCTGACGGCAGAGGGCGCCAGCGATGAAGTTGCCGGCTGACCCAGAATCGAGGAGTGCGGTAACTGGAATGGAAACATTAGCAGCAGTAAGTGTCACAACAATGGTGAGTGGTTTCATCTTGCGAATTGATGGGAGGATGGCACTCACCATGGGACGAGGTGGATGTGTTGGACATGTGGAGAGAACATGTCCCGGGGATGCGCAATACAGACAAAGATTCTGGGTCAGCCTCCTCTGCCGTTCAGTGGGTGTGAGTCGAGAGGTTTCCAGTTGCATGGGTTCGTGGGCTGGTTCTGGAGGGCTGACGGATTCTGGTCGGCAGAGGTAGATGTCGTGCTGTGGCCGGCCCTGGTAGTCGTCGAGACACGACTGCATACGAGTGGCGAAGCGTATGGAGAGTTGAATGAAGCGTTCGAGCCCGATGGTGTCCTCGTATGCAGCGAGATGCAACCGCACTCGAGGATCCAAACCCTGACGGTAAGTTGTTATAAGGGCTTGTTCGTTCCATCCACTGGTAGCTGCTAGAGTTCTAAACTTGAGGGCATATTCAATCACAGTCATCTTATTCTGTTTTAAATTGTACAGCTTCTCACCAATTGACGAATCCCAGGCGGGTTTTCCAAAAACTTCTCTGAAGTGATTGACGAAGCTGGAATAAGACTGAATAACTGGATTATTTTGTGTCCATAGAGAATCTGCCCACTGACGTGCTTTGCCATGAAGTTGAGAAATGATAAAAGCTACCTTGGATCGCTCGGTGGGGAAAGAGTGCGGTTGCATCTCCAGGACCAGCGAGCATTGGAGAAGAAATCCGCTGCATTTCTCCGCCGAACCAGAGTAGGGCGCCGGTTTAGCCACGGGACTGGCGTGAGCAGCAGGTGAAGGAGTGGCGGTGTTGTTGACGGAGGTGTTCGCTGGTGTTAATGGTGATGGCATGGAGGTAAATGTGCGACGAAAGGCGTCGACGAGGTCCTGGAATGGGTCTGGTTGGCTCATGCTTGTGTCAGCGATGTTGGTCCGGTCTTCTGTTACAACACAGAAGGGTCGGAGACGGAATATAACAGGTAAGGTGTTTATTGACAGCAAGCAGAGGGTGAACGTGAACACAGGTGAGTAAAACTGAAGTTGATAAGTTGAATGATGAATAAAGTGGAACTGATACTGTCCTTGTATGTTGCAGAGTGGAGATCCGAGTGGAGATGGTGGAGATCAGACGTTGGATGATGACAACACACACACACACACAGAGAACACAGGAGGTCATTCGGGAACGCTGGAGACAGGTAAGTAATATACTGGAAGTCCTTGAGGTAAGCATTAGAAAGAGTCCTTTACGTAAACGAGACCGGACGAGGAGTGAGTGTGTGTGTGTGTCTAATATGGTGCTGGTGATGAACGTGCTGATGAGGTGCAGGTGTGTGCGATCAGTATTCTGGTGAGGGAGTGCGACGTGATTGGAGGGTGCTGGAGCCTGGCGTGTCTGTGACAAGTCACAGTTCATTTTAATTTTATATCTCATTTGTCTTTGTCTGTAAGAGATAAAAGGTAAGAGATACATGTAACGTAGTTTCATGCAAATCCGATATTCCATTCCATTTTAAAACATCATTCACTGACTGATCCATAGTTTCGAAACGTATAACTTATTCTCATTTCAAAGACAGGCATTTCTCTTGGAAATGTTTCAATAATCAGCTGTTCCGTCACTATACAGGTGCTAAAAGTGCCTGTTTACCAAAACGGCCAGTAACACATTTCTTTCAGTGAGAAACCATTAAAGGATTAGTTCACTTTCAAATGAAAATCAGCCCAAGCTTTACTCACCCTCAAGCCATCCTAGGTGTATATGACTTTCTTCTTTCTGATGAACACAATCTGAGAAATATTAATAAATATCCTGACGCATCCGAGCTTTATAATGGCAGTGAACAGGGTTCACGAGTATGAGCTGAAAAAAGTGTCTCCATCCACATCCATCCATCAAGAACATACTCCACACGACTCCAGGAGTTTAATAAAGGCCTAATGAAGCAAAGCAATGCGTTTGTGTAAAAAAATTAAAATCCATATTTAACAGGTTATGAAGTCAGCTTCCACCAGACCGCCTTCCCTATTAAAGTTATGGAGGTCTGTAAAGGTAGAATTTTTTTTTTTTTTTTTTTTTTTAAATGTACATCCAGCCGGTTGTTATTGCAGAATAATCCCTGACAGTGTGATCAAACCCTGAATCGAAGTGGTAGTAATTTCCCAGCTTTTCACCAAATAATTCAGATAAAGACAAAGACATAAAACATTATTTGAGAAGAAAGCCTTTTAAAATCTTTCTTGTATATTCATCTTAAATCCATTATAGTGTACAAAACAATCATTCTGGCAACAAGACAAACACTTAAACAATATTTCCTCTGGCACAAATTTATGCTTTTATAGTTTTTTTTCAGCACCTATCCCCACCCCTACCTTAAACCTAACCACTTCACAACAACATAACGCATAAGTCACAATAACTTATGGCGAAAAAGCATAGTAAACCAGTATTACAAATGACTTCTGCTGCATTTCAAGTATACAATAAATATGTTTCCTGCTACTCTTTACTATCTGACAAATAGTACATGATTGAAATACTGCTTCACTTTCTGCATTTTAAACTTTAATATATTCTTTATATATTCCATAGCAACAGGTCTGTAAGCTCAAACCTGCTCAGGAACAGGCTTATTTCATGTAAACAGGATTAGACAGCAGTAAAGTCTGTCCCAGCCACGAGAATACTCTATTGAACCAGGGACAATAATAATTCAAAATTATAATAATTTAAATATTAATTTGAAAATAATATTATAATGTTGTGTAATCAATAATAATATAGACACAGCCAGTTTTACTCAGACATTTATTCTTGATAGAATAATTAATTTATAAATGTATTGGAGTCTTACACACATGCTGTACAGTTAGTCTGAGCCGTGCATTCATTTGAACGGTAACAGCTGTTGCGCGAGTGGCTTGACGCAGATAACTTGATAAAAATGCTGTCTGCTGTGCCAAAATATTCTTGACCCTTAAGAATCTTTAATTAATGCTGTCACAACAAATCTGCTACAAAGGTAAAATTAAATTAGTTGAAGCCTGTACAAATCATGAAATCATTTTTTTTATTTACATGATATCATTACGTAGCTGTCTTGATGGCAGCCAATTGCTAGATCATGGTTTAGACTAAGTATTGATACATCTGCCCTTTCAATGAACTTTATGTCATTTAAATTCTGCATTTATATTGTTATTTCACAAAAACGTCCTATGTATCATATAGCTGAATTAGTTTTTGGCTGCTTAAACTGTCTGATTAGAAGACATTTTTTACAGTCTCTGGGCTTGAAATTTCATTTAAGACACTGAATACTGTGTAAAAAATCAAAATGCCTGACAAAACTGTCTGTGCCAATAGCCTCGTGGGCCATTGCGCTTTGGGGGTCCTGAGTTTGATTCCCGGTCCTGTGCCTCTCTCTCTCCCACCTCACTTCCTGTCCGCTTTACACTGTCCTGTCATAATAAAAGGCAAAATGACAATATATAAATAAAAATGCCTGACAAAACACTATACAAACTTACTTAAAACTAATATAAATAATATAAAATACTAATATAAAAGTATTTTTATAGAATTCCATATTAATATACTACACTCACTCACAAACTGCACAAATAGAGAAACATGAAATGGCAAATACCTTTTAAACATCAATGCAGCAATGCACTGCCCATTAATAAACACCAAGCTGTGTTGCTGACACAGGTGTGCCTTGAGGCTTGTGGGTGTGTTTTGCCAGTCCTCTTCAGAGCTTTAAGACAGGCAAGCATCTCTTTCAGGCATGACAGAAGAAGAGCTGCTCTTCAGACTGCTGCAGTCTACAGTTTTACAAGTAAGTAGACCTTTATTCTTAAGTCAAGAATATTTTGTGTATCTGACATATTAAATTGATTACTAACTAGTAATCAAAATCATGGAACATACTTATATTTGTCATTAATATTGTGAGAATATTATTTGACCTCTTTTGGTGCTATATTATTATTATTATTATTATTAGTGTAAGAGCATTAATTCTTTGTTATTTCTCATTGATTATTCACGGTCACGTGGGCACAGGTGATCACTTCCGTTTTCTTTATTATTTCCTTTGTCGGACTGATTGTTAGTGTTGGGAGGGGCGAGTAGCGGGAGCCAACTTTCTGTTGACCGTATTTGTGCTGGTCTAATTATATTTTCATGTGCTTAAATAAAACCGAAAGCAAGTTAAATCGTCAGTCTTCCTTTGATGACCGAGTGCGAACGAGTCACGCGCCCACTACCTAGCCTCTATGTGGCTATTGGATGCCGCTAATAATTAGTATTAGTATTATTCAAAAGTATTTTCTTGCCATACTGACAATATTCCGGTGAATACAGTTGGGGGTAACTGTCTGTATTGTCTTTAGATGCTTTGGTTTAGTGGTCACTTCTAAGCCTGTGTGTAAGGTCAACACCTTTAAGGACTGCCCACTGAATGCCTATAAAATACAATGTACAGTTTTCTTAGTTACGCTGGGTGCACACTGTGCGATTTATAATAGTCCTTTATAATTGTTGACTGTCAGACTGTACAAACATGATCCCGATGTCACACTGTGGGATCCCGCTCATATTTCACATCACTAGGAGGCCAGAAACTGAAGACAAGAGATTCGAAGTTGAAAAACAGCGAACAGTAGGCTACAGCGAAATAAAGTATGGCATAGCAATAAACACAATTAAACTGGACAAAATATAACCATTTAGCCATTAAAAACACAAAAAAATCAAGGAAAAAAATGTCAGACGTGCAAATCTCGTGGTCTCGCGAATCCAGCCGCTTTGCTTCTGAAATGCTTCTGGTGTGAGTTGACACTGCGCAGAGGACTGAACAAAACCTTGCCAGAGCTGTAACGCACCGCAGACGCCTGCAGTGTAAACAAGGCTTAATACATTCACATAACATGTTAACACAGCGGTAGAGTTATACTCACGGAACACTGCAGTAATTCACAATCACAAAAGTTTATTATTTGCATGTGTTTTAAAGCCTTGCCGGTTAGACATTTTATCCTCGTGCTGGTCTGACAGTGACACGTGCTTTTTGGAGCGGATACACCCGAAGCGCGCACACTCTAAAAGCCTGTCAAACGCTGCATTTGCTGGACAAAGTTATCAGTCGCATCTTACTCTGTTAATACTGTCAATACACACAAGGTTTACACCATCGGTTAAGTGAAAGTAAACAATTGAGAGAAAATCGAATGCGTGTCAATATATTAGATGTGCGTGTGAGCCTTAAAGGGACAGACAACACATACTGTGACATGTCCTTAAAGGGATAGTTCAACCAAAAATGAAAATTCTGTCACTCTAAAGTTGAACAACAAATTTTGAAGAGCGTGGGTAACCAAACATTTGCCACTACCCATTGACATCCATAGTATTTTCTTTCCTACTATGGAACTCAATAGGGACCAGCGGCTGGTTACCCACATTCTTCAAAAAAAAAAAAAAACTTGTATGTTCAACAGAAGAAATTTATTCGGGTTTAAAACAACTTCTACAGTGAGTAAATAATGACAGAATTTCCTTTTATTTATTTTTTGTTTTTATTTATTTATTTTTTTAATTTCTTTAATACAGTAGCTTTAACAAATTATTCATACCCTTAGTAAATATGACCAAAGAAGGCTGTGAAAATAAATCTGCATCGTTAATCATTTTGATCTTTTATTTTAAAAATCTACAAAAATTCAACCGTTCATTTGAGAATAATAATTTTAAATGGGGGGAAAATCTCATTATGAGAGAAATGTTTTTCTCTAATCCACATTGCTCACAATTAATCATACCCTTTTATTCAATACTTTTTGCAACCTCCTTTTCCCAAGATAACAGCTCTGAGTCTTCTGGTCAGATGAAACAAAAAAATAGCTTTTTTAGCAGCAAACGCTTAAGATGGGTTTGGTTCATGTGTACAATGAAATGTACAGCTGTATCTTTAATGTTGGGCCTATTTTTCTGCCGAAGATCCTGGACATCTTGTTCAGATACATGGCATCATGGATTCTATCAAATACCAACAGATAAAAAATCAAAACCTGACTGTCCCTGCTAGAATCTTCCATCAGGACAATGATACAAAAACAATCATCAAAATCAACACAAAAATGTGTCACTGAGCACAAAATGAAGCTTCTGCCATGGCCGTCCCAGTCCCCTGACCTGAACCCTAAAGAAAATGAGTGGAGTGAACTGAAGAGAAGAAGCACCAACATGGAGCTGGAATCTGAAGGATCTGGAGAGTTTCAGCATGAAGGAATGATCTCTGATCTCTTGTCAGGTGATCTCCAAACTCATCAGGCATTATAGAAGAAGATTTAAGTTAACTTTGGATTGTTCAGGATTGGCAAAAGAGGAGAGGTTGTGTCGATCCTATCTTCCAATCTTTGAATAGCACGCCATGTATATTACGTACTAAAGGACTATCACACATAGCTCTCCTCAGCTTAGAATTACGGACAAATAATACGTTTTGTAAAGGGCATTTGGACTGTGAAGATTCAAGATCAAGCCAAACTGATTTAGGGTCTTCATTAAGCCATTCAACAATGATTCGAAGCTGGGAGATCCAAACCGCCCTTTGCATTAGGGAGCTGAAGTTTTGATAATTTCAACCTGGGTTTTCTTTTGCTCCTGATAAATGAACTTAACCACCCATTCAACTCTTTTATGACCTTATTAGACAGTAATATAGGAATCATCTGCATTGGATACAGTAAACGAGGTAGGACATTCATCTTTATCAAGGCAACCCGTCCCAGCCAAGACAGAGGGAGAGTCATCCACCTGGTCAAATCATCTCGGATTTTTTCAAGCACTGGTGTAAAATTGGCTTTGTACAATTTCCTAAAAATAGGGGTTATGTTAATGCCTAAATAAATAAAACCATCCTCGGAATATTTAAAAGGAAAGGAGGAAGGTTGATTTATGGACTTCTTATTCCCTATAATTAAGGCGACTGATTTAGAAAAATTAATCTTGTACCCGGAAAATTGCCCAAATTCCTCAATGAGGTCAACAACCGCTGGCACAGAACTCTCGGGGTCCGAAAGAAAAAGTAACACGTCATCTGCAAATAAGGAGATTTTATGCCGCCTACCTCCCAGAGACACCCCCGACACAGCTGCACTCTCCCTTATCCTCTGAGCAAATGGCTCCATTGCTATTGCAAAAAGCAATGGAGAGAGGGGACAACCTTGCCTAGTGCCCCGGGATAAAGAAAAATGATCAGATCTGTGACCCTTGGTAATGACCGCGGAGAGGGGATCCTTATAGAGTATTCGCACCCACTTAATGAAATATTCCCCAAGGCCAAATTTTTCCAGTGTGTAAAACAGATACGGCCACTCCAGAGTCAAAAGCTTTTTCCGCATCTAGGGACAAAATAAAAGAGCTAGTACTAAGGTTATGGGAAAGCTCAATAATGTTTAAAATCCTCGTGACATTATGGGTGGAGCTTCTACCTTTAATAAACCCCGTCTGGTCTTCATGAATAATAGATGGCAAAACCTTTTCCAATCTTAGTGCTAAAATTTTAGATAACAATTTTAAATCTGAATTAAGTAAAGCAATAGGCCTATAGGAGCCACAATTTTCTGGGTCTTTGCCTTTTTTTTTTTTTTAAATAAGAGAAATATTTGCCTCGTGAAGCGAGGGGGGCAACCTGTCAGTCAAAAACGAATGATTAAGCATAGCTAAAAGAGGGTCTAGAAGCACATGCTTGAATTCTTTATAGAATCCACATGCAAGGCCATCTGGCCCAGGAGATTTACCAGACTTCAAACTATGGAGTGCGGTTATAGCTTCCTCTCTTGAAATAGGTGCATTAAGAAGTTCTCTCTGTTCTTCTGAAACAACAGGGAGAGTTAGGCAATCAAAGAATGACACCATATAATCGTGTTTTTGGGAAGAGTAATGAGACTGATGGAGAACAGAGTAAAATTGTTTATAAGTATTGTTAATAATAAGAGAATCAAAATAACACACTCCATTGGGGTCTACTATAGAAGTCATAAATTGTCAGAATTAGACTTTGTCAAATGAGCTAAATATTTACTAGGCTTATTACCCCATTCGTACAGCTTTTGCTTAGAATATAATATATTTGAATGAGACTGATGAGTTAGTAATGAATTTAAAGAAGCCCGCACAGCACTTATTTTTTTCTAACAAAACTGGAGAGGGATCATTCAAATAGCTGTTAGTGGCAATATTTAACTCTGACTCTAGGTGTTTCTGCTTCTCTGACTGTTTTCTTTTTTTGGTTGTAAGGTATGAAATAGCAAGGCCTCTAATATATGCTTTAGCTGTCTCCCAGAGAAGTGAGATTCATAATGCTCCGAATCTTCCTGAAGCAGTGTTTTGAAATCGGCCATCACTAAATAATTCGTTATTTTGTTTTTTTTGGTGCACCAAAAATATTCTCGTCGCTTTATAATATTAATATTGAACCACTGTACTCACATGAACTGATTTAAATATGTTTTTAGTACATTAATGGATCTTGAGAGAGGAAATGTCATTGCTCCCTATGCAGGCCTCACTGAGCCATCGGATTTCATCAAAAATATCTTAATTTGTGTTCTGAAGATGAACGAAGGTCTTACGGGTGTGGAACGGCACGAAGGTGAGTAATTAATGACAGAATTTTCATTTTTGGGTGAACTAACCGTTTAAATACACTACAACTTCAGGATAAATAATGTATTTTTTAAATATACTTTCAGTGCATTGTTACAATGATCATTTTCAGCACACAGTTAAAATATACCTCAAATATATTTTTATAAAGTGCAAATAAATACATTTTTAAAAAATAAACTGAATTTTCACTTCAAGTATATTTTTCTAAAATATATTTTTTAGAAAATATACTGAAGTACACAAGTAAAAGTTGTACTGTGAAAATATGATGCTAATATACTTATATATTTAAAGAGTAATTTTTTTGTTAGTATATCTGCAATGTACTATAGAAAAAGGGAATATATTTAAAATACAATAAAGTATTTTTTTCACTAGGGTAGCTTAATCATATTTATAAAAGATACGCTGTACCAAGTATTTCCGAAAACAGCCGAGCGTCTGGAGGCGTATCCTGTAGGTGGAGCTATAGTCACACAAGTACGCGCAGCTTTTGTGTAGAGATCGTCTACAAGCTATCAATGGTCAGCTAAACAACTGTATTTAAACCCACAATACACCATCACATTATCCATGGATAAATATAATATATCCTTATGTCGTAGCCACAAGATCATATGTAGAGGGAACTATATACAAACCCGATTCCAAAAAAGTTGGGACACTGTACAAATTGTGAATAAAAAAGGAATGCAATAATTTACAAATGTCATAAACTTATATTTTATTCACAATAGAATATAGATAACATATCAAATGTTGAAAGTGAGTCATTTTGAAATGTCATGCCAAATATTGGCTCATTTTGGATTTCATGAGAGCTACACATTCCAAAAAAGTTGGGACAGGTAGCAATAAAGTTAAATGTACATATAAGGAACAGCTGGAGGACCAATTTGCAACTTATTAGGTCAATTGACAACATGATTGGGTATAAAAAGAGCCTCTCAGAGTGGCAGTGTCTCTCAGAAGTCAAGATGGGCAGAGGATCACCAATTCCCCCAATGCTGTGGCGAAAAATAGTGGAGCAATATCAGAAAGGAGTTTCTCAGAGAAAAATTGCAAAGAGTTTGAAGTTATCATCATCTACAGTGCATAATATCATCCAAAGATTCAGAGAATCAGGAACAATCTCTGTGCGTAAGGGTCAAGGCCGGGAAACCATACTGGATGCCCGTGATCTTCGGGCCCTTAGGCGGCACTGCATCACATACAGGAATGCTACTGTAATGGAAATCACAACATGGGCTCAGGAATACTTCCAGAAAACATTGTCGGTGAACACAATCCACCGTGCCATTCGCCGATGCCGGCTAAAACTCTATAGGTCAAAAAAGAAGCCATATCTAAACATGATCCAGAAGCGCAGGCGTTTTCTCTGGGCCAAGGCTCATTTAAAATGGACTGTGGCAAAGTGGAAAACTGTTCTGTGGTCAGACGAATCAAAATTTGAAGTTCTTATTGGAAAACTGGGACGCCATGTCATCCGGACTAAAGAGGACAAGGACAACCCAAGTTGTTATCAGCGCTCAGTTCAGAAGCCTGCATCTCTGATGGTATGGGGTTGCATGAGTGCATGTGGCATGGGCAGCTTACACATCTGGAAAGGCACCATCAATGCTGAAAGGTATATCCAAGTTCTAGAACAACATATGCTCCCATCCAGACGTCGTCTCTTTCAGGGAAGACTTTGCATTTTCCAACATGACAATGCCAGACCACATACTGCATCAATTACAACATCATGGCTGCGTAGAAGAAGGATCCGGGTACTGAAATGGCCAGCCTGCAGTCCAGATCTTTCACCCATAGAAAACATTTGGCGCATCATAAAGAGGAAGATGTGACAAAGAAGACCTAGGACAGTTGAGCAACTAGAAGCCTGTATTAGACAAGAATGGGACAACATTCCTATTCCTAAACTTGAGCAACTTGTCTCCTCAGTCCCCAGACGATTGCAGACTGTTATAAAAAGAAGAGGGGATGCCACACAGTGGTAAACATGGCCTTGTCCCAACTTTTTTGAGATGTGTTGATGCCATGAAATTTAAAATCAACTTATTTTTCCCTTAAAATGATATATTTTCTCAATTTAAACATTTGATATGTCATCTATGTTGTATTCTGAATAAAATATTGAAATTTGAAACTTCCACATCATTGCATTCTGTTTTTATTCACAATTTGTACAGTGTCCCAACTTTTTTGGAATCGGGTTTGGGCACTGGGCCTTGTTTATGAAACCATAAGCGCAGATCCTGAGGGCTCGAGCAGCCACGGAAAAACACGAGATATTCTCCATTAATTTTAACCAATAAAAAAGTGATTGAAACTATCAGTTTCTATGGTTATTTTAATAACAAATATCGAGAGCACATCAATGTAATGCGTGAGCACCAAACTCGCAGCTCCTCTTACCACTGGGTTCTTTGGGAAGCAAGGTTATCTTTTTCTCACAACCAAAAACACACTTCTTTGGTGACATTGTTGATTTCATGCAGTCCTGTGAACTGTGCAGCGCTGCCGACGACTTCCGTAAACCCGAACGCGTGTTGATGGGTGTGCTCTTGCTCTCTCGCACTAGTCGCCATGCGTGCGCGCACGCCCTTCCGGGAGAAGTGCCCGTACAAGGAATTTTGCCCCCGTTGAAGTCACTCAGACCGATGCTTGAAAAAATGATGTGAAACCTGTGACTATTTGGAAGAGAATTTTTGGCACAGAAATACTCCGTCATACGTCCAACTCATGTTTTGAAACTTTAGCCATGTTTAGCAAGAGAATCCAACTCTTTAACAGTGTAAACAAGTCAGAATACATGAAATAGCATCATACCCCCCCTTTAACACCGAATGCGAGCCCGATCTCATTTGGCGTGCTATTTATACGCAGAAATAAAACTTTGGCGTGCTTATGATACATATGTGATTGACATGCATATAATGCACAGTTTTGGCATGCATAAGATACGCAATTTGTTGCCGTGCATTATATGATACGCACTTTTGGCATACGTATAACATGCCCCTACCCCACACCACTAATCCTACCCATTGCGTATCATCAGGGGCGCTGCTAGCAATTTTGGGCTCTATGAAAGAATATGAGGTTAGGCCCCCTACCGCAGCCGTTCCACACCATGGCTATAGCTAGCAGATGATTTATTATTAGGCAAATGTAAATGTAGTAGACAAATACAGTACAGTAATCAAATATTCATAGAAAATGCACCGCTCTTATTTGCAACATTCTGAATTGACTATCAGGTAGTGGTTACTCGAGTTACTCGATGTCTACAGTGAAATAGACTATGACATCAGGGTGGGGGGGTTTTATTCATTGGAATGAATTTAAAAACGCTTGCTCTGCTCCGTGCCAGTGGACACGCACATGTGACGTGCGTCTGGAGAAAGAAGGCTTGTTTGAGATGCGAATGTAGGCGGCTGCAGTTAGGAGGGAGTGAAAAGACTCTGTTCTCAAAGGCCTAATTATCATTTATGATTAATGTTATTTTTTGATAGATACATTAAAGATTACACTTTGTATATTACACTGACTGACTCACGAAAACTACTGTTTTGCAGAACGTGCCATGCCTACTGTGTTCGCGCCTTTTACACGGTTTTGACCAGCGGATGTCGCTAGCGTTCCACTCCACATGCTTAGTTTCTCATAATACGTCTCTCGTATTACTTCTAAGTCGTTATTATGAGAAAAGGTCATAATTACAAGAAAGTTTCTTATTATTATGATTTACAGAATGATATTTTTTACTCAAATGTGGCAGTTACTCAAACGGCACACAAGAAAGTCTCCTCTTCCGCCTCAAAACTCCGCCCACACGCCACTTGATTGACACGCCTCATTTGAATTTGATTTATCATGTGCGATGTCGGTTTGAGCATTTGATTTATGATTTGAGCATTGAATTATAGATTTAATTATGACAGGTTTATTCTGGGTTGATAATGAAAATTAAAAATCAAATACAAATGAGTTTCAATTTGATTTTTGATAGTTTCCCGAATGAGGATATTAAATTGCATTTGAGCATTTGATTTATCATTTGAGCAGCTGTTTTGAAACTTTGATTTATTATTTGCATTAAGCATTTGAATATGAATTTGAATTTTGTTAGGAAAAAACTTCCATAATATTCGTTATACACTTCAGTAACTAAAATAATGAATTATTTAAACCAGTTGTAGTGTTTTCAGAGCTGTGATCTCACTGTTGAGGTTTAGAAACATGGGTGTGAAAACTCTGTTAGTTTAACCACAGAGCAGTGATCATCTCGGACCCAGTTTGCACTGATGATGGGTGTGAATTCTCAGTCATTCTGATGTCGCTTCCTCTTCTTTCTTTAGGTGCTGCATGACATCTTTTCAGTTTACAAGTCTAAACCAATAACCGTGTTCTTGTAATCCGGCTATGAGAGAAGGTGAAGTGTTTTAAAGTCATTCGTTTATCAAAGTGAATTTCTGAACTAATCAGAATAAAGTTATTTGAATTATTATGAACATGAATGAAGCATTTCATTACACGTTTATCTTTGCTGCTGTTCATCCTCACATTACAAGCTCATAAATCACCATACTTGTAACAAACATCTCAGGAAAGGAGACATATTAAACAATTGTAGAGGTTTTATTAAGAAAATTAGTAGCAATCGTTCAAAAAGTTGCTACAAACAGGAATGAAAAGAATCACTAAATCATCTTGATCACACAGAACAGTCTGTGCTTTACTGTATTTAATATTATTTTTAAAGCACTTTATATAAGAACCACAAGAAAATGACATTCAACACTGTAAGCAAATATCCATCAAACCATATAAATGAACATAAATCTGACCTTTTATTTGTAAAAAAATATATTTTAATCTAAACTTAATGGTGTCCCTATTTCTTCAGGGTGTTTTTTCTGTTTTCGGAGAAGAAGAAACTCAAACAATGAACAATCCTCTGTGAGTTTTTGCTGTTTTAAATCTTGTTTCAGGTCGTCTCCAAACTCAGCAGTATTTTATTGTAACATCGTAATATTGTAGTATCATCCCTATTGCAGATATGTTCATAGAATATAAACCTAACAGATCACTCAGATCATCAGTTCTACCAGAAAGACTCGTGGGAAAAATAACGAAACAATGATATTTATTACCAATCAGCGAGCAAAATATAAAAAGATAACGTTCTTTGGCTTAGGCCCCGTCCGTAGCTCATGTCCTGAGGGTTGAGGACTCTGCGTTTCCTGCCTGAAGATGAAGGCAGGGGCGTAGCCGACCCCCCTGAAGTATGTACAGGGACCATCCTGGTGGTGGCGGGGAGGATGGAGGTGAAGGTTGGCATCAGCATCTGCGAACTCAGACATGTGTAAGTACCGATCTTTAATACTCCAAGTGTTAGATAATGATTGGTTAGATCTGAAGTAATGGATGACGTAACATTTGAGTCTTCCTGGCAGAACTTGCGCTAGAGCTTCATGATCAAGTCACTTAGAAATACCAAGGGTTCACTCAAAGCAAGGAGAGTCTGCTTTTAGCTGTTATGCCAGCTGCAGCTGGAACCAGCTTCCAGAAGAGATCAGACGTGCTCCAACAGTAGCCACATTCAAATCCAGACTCAAAACATATCTTTTTATCTATGCATTTACTGATTGAGCACTGTGCTATGTCCGAACTGTTTGCACTTTATTTTATACATACTATCTTTTTATTCTTTTAATTCTTTTTCTTGTTTTTATTTCATTTTTAATGCATTTTATGTCAATCTTTTATGTATCATCTTTTTATTTCTGCCTTTTAATGCATTTTAAAACTTGCTGTTTGGTTGAAAGAGCTGGGAGAAGTAGGAAGTAAGCATTTCTTATCCCTGGATGGAGCTCTGACAGAGTTAGTCCAGGAAGATTTGTCTGTAAGGGGTACTGTTTAAACGCACAGCTACCTGACAAATATTTTTACAGTTATTCCACCGCGTGAGAAATATCCATTTAGATCCGCTCTGACGGACAACAAAGTTGAGTAGAGTTATTCCTGGATGGAGCTCTGACAGAGTTAGTCCAGGAAGATTTGTCTGTAAGGGTACTGTTTAAACGCACAGCTGCCTGACAAATATAAATAGTTATCCCTCTGGATGAGGAAGATCCATTTAGATCCACTCTGACGGACAACAAAAAACTCCCTGAAACTTCCTAACTCTTCCATCCAGATAGCAAAATTCTCTGTTTTTACTGTTATTTATATTTCTTATGCATTCAGTTTTTATTATTATGTATTTGGTTCTTCTTTATGTAAAGCCCTTTGAATTACCATTGTGTATGAAATGTGCTATACAAATAAAATTGCCTTGCCTAAATAACATGGAGCAAACTTTACATCTTATCTCTCCATGATTAAAGAGGAGAAATGTAAATTTTACATAAAAGGTTGCCATTTTATATGAATATATACAAAATATATTAACTGTTTGAGGCAAATAAATAAAAAACTGAAATTGTGGGTTACATCTTTACATTTATTTTGTGCTCAAGCACTTTGGCTCTGTTTGCTACTTAAACACAAACAAGTGTGAACCACATGGACTGTGAAGAGTGAAGAGCTCATTGTTTAGTGTGATGTGGGCAGCTGCCTTGAAACCATCTATATTATTAATAGATGCAGCAACACTCATATAGAAAAAAAAGTGTTACATGTGTAATACATTTCCAAGTAACAAGCTGCGTTTTCACACCTGCCTCCAATAACTATCAGAGTCTAGCGAGCATCTCAGACACCACTGACTCTTTCTGAACTTCAGATCAGACCACAAGACGCTTTCATTTACACCAGTTCAAGAACAGCACAAAGGTAAACCCGCATTCTGTTCAAATTAGTGAACCACTTACAAGCTATTTATAATAGAACTGTCATTAATGTGCATCGGTTTTTTGCAGCCCCTTTGGTGCAATACATTGAGTGTAAAGTATATTAGTTTTTCTTTATGTAATAATATTCCTAGTGTTGAAATGAAGACATTATGATGACAGACGGTTGTTGTATTTTTAAATGCTATGGTGAATACCAAAATTTAAATCAAAACCCAATACACAAATTTAGTGCGCACAAAATAAATATTGACTTATTTTCAGATTTTTCTTTATTACATTTTGCATCTTTATAAACCAAAATTAAAAATGGACAGATTAAAGTCGAAATTTTTTTTTTTTTTTTTTTTTGTAAAATTATTGTTTCTCCCACATTTTCCAGAGCCGTCTCTGGAACCATGATATCGGGTATTGCAGAACACCTGTCCCAACATGGTGACGGGCGAGATTGCTCCTCTCATGTTCTCGTTAAAAGTCAACCCATTCTCCCTTACACTGCCGCATGTCCAAGAGAATGCTATATTGGCGGCAAACGCCCAATGAAGCGGGACATTAAAAGTGCTTAACGTGAAAATGCTGGCTTAATGTAAGCTACTAAGACAGTGATATTTCAGGAGCAAATTCAGTAGGCTACACACTTTATAAATAAAGCATATGTAGGCTACAGACAAGCAGATGAGCTCACATGAACGCAATTAATTAGCCAACACGTTAAGCATTTTCCTAGAAATTAGGCTAAAGTACCGTTATAAAGAAAACGCTCAATACATTTAAACAGTGATATTAAATTAAAACTAATTTAATTACTTATTACTAATTTAAACCTTTAGAAACAATATACAAATATTGCTACTTCCACTTTGTTTATGTTGCCGTTGTCTTAACAGTAGATTCTGTTGATAACAAGAAAATGTGCAAGAAAATAGTTTTTTCCTGGTTGTTGTTTGTCTTTTCAATTCACATTTATTCCTATAGCGCTTTTCACGATACATATCATTTCAAAACAGCTTTACAGAGAATGCATGTCAACATTACAATTTAGAGAATGCAGTTATCTAATAATGTAATAATTTAGGCAATTAATTTACAATTAACACTGTTAGCAGTTTAACTGAAGGTAGAAGCAGTGAGCTCCTGGAAATAATGAATTACATATTAACAATAATTAGGATATATAGAAATTTGGGAATGTGCATGTTGATCCAGAGTTTGCGTCATCTGAAGTCCTCGCAGGAGTTGGCGCCGTCTCTTCAAAGGTGTTGGTCATCTGAGGTCTTCTTAAGAGGCTGGATCCAAACTGAAAAGCAAATGGAGAATAATTAGCGTAGCTGCTGTTCATAACACTAAGCAAAGATAGTCATGTGCGAGTGATCTGATATGAGATGCATTATGTGAATGCTTGGCTAAAGAGATGCGTCTTTAATCTAGATTTAAACTGGGTGAGTGAGTCTGAGTCCTGAACATTATCAGGAAGGCTATTCCAGAGTTTAGGAGCCAAATGTGAAAACGCTCTCCTTCCTTTAGTGGACTTGTTACGCATCAAAGGGTTAACGGAGTACATTGTAATGGTCTGGGGTATGTTCCTTTAAGACCCGTGGTTTGGGGTTTCCCGGGAGCCCTGTATACATGCAGAGTGGGATATAGAATGTTGCACCGTTCTGCATCGTTTTTGTGTTGCCCTCTAAATTAAATATATTCGTTCAAGGAAACCTGTGTCGAGTGTCTCCTTACAACACACAGTAGATTACACCGTGTGCCAGCCAGGTACCAAAACAACCTGAACGTTATGCACTGGCACCAGTGTGACCATGTAAAATTTTAACTCGCACATTTAAAAAAAAAAAAATGATCACATTTGCGACCATTTTTGTCGCAGTCTAGAGTCCTGCTCATCGTCAGTGCGTGCTCGGCATTCGCTTAGCCGACAACGGACGTGGTCATGTAAACGCAGTAACACTTTTTCTTTTATCGGAGTAAGCATAAACCGGTCGGAACAGATAGTTTTTTGGCTCTTACCCCCGATTTCGCACAGCATGTAAACACATTAACCTGCTTTCTGTCAGCTTATTGAAGTGCGCATGTGTGATATATGACAGAAATGCATCCGGACAGAGCAAGCATTTTGCAGAAAAGGAAGAAGGAAATATATTGCAAACGCAAACTCTTTCAAGACCCAGAAAATTGTAAAAATGTGTAGAAGTAGAAGTGGTTCAGTCAAAACGCTGCATCTTTAACTGCATGCCATGAGAGAATAATATATGAGCCGTACGTTTCTCGCAGACATGTTACAAGCTTTATTTAACATCACAACTGACATAACGTATGGAATACTCCGAGTCAGATATGCAAATTATTATTTTTGACGTCTGTTGTGTTCTTCATGTGCATATTAGCCAGTAGGTGGCGGTAGAGGTTTATGTTAGGTGTATGTTAAGAATAGAAGAAGTCAGAAGCGTTCCACCCGCTGCTGCATGCGCTGTACTGTTAAACTACTTGCTTTGGTTAATTGAAGTATTCTTTTATTTTTGAATGCCTCCTCATTGCTTCCTACCATGGATATAGCAACGTCACTACAGGGAAATGACCCGATTTATTAATGAAGTCATGTCTACGCGGTTTACTTGCGTTGTCAGGTTACTGGTTTGCATGTAAATGGGGAAATTTAAATAAGCTGATATTTGTGAGTCATCAGCTTACTGGTGTGCATGTTAACATGCTCAGTGAAGGACTGTGGACACAAAGCTAAAAAAAAAACCTGAACACTTCATTTTTTTTGCATATTGTGCGACTGCTGTTTTGTTGTTGTAACTGTGGCCTTTGTTATATATGTTTTTATATATATAAAATTTTATTTATATATTTATTTTGTTTTTTGAAGTATAGAGAGATTATTAACATGTACCCCACTGTAAAAACATGAAAGATTTCTGAGCAAAAAGGACTTGTGTCCTTTTTGTGAATTTGTGTATTAAATATTATACAGCATTATACAATATATTCATAAATAGGCATTATACTTTTTGTTCAACAGAATTTTAAAAAGTATGTTTAGTTTAAGTTATGAGAGATTAAATGTTTAAAAAATCTGGCTACAATGTTGTAACACGCATTGCCAAACAAGTATTCAGTTTTCCCCAAATGGGCAATGTGAATACAAAAATTTATAATGTAAAATTGAAAAATGTAATTATGAAAAATGTAAAAATTAAATTCAAAATTTCAATATAAACATAATACGCTAACACTCAACTTTTTAAAAATGTTAGTCCCCTCCAAATATTGTAAATATGTGAAATATATCAAGTTTTATCAGAAGGGGTCATGCTGTTTTTAAATGCTGCCCGTGAGCTAAACAAAAAATGTATGAACAAAGTCAATATATCTAAATATTCACAACAAACACCCTTTCAACATAAAAACCAAGAAATGAGACACAAAACGTTCCCTGCCTCTCCCCACAGCCTCTCAAATGTTTGTATCTCTCGTGTCACGTCGCCCCTTTTAGTGTAAAGCTTTTAAAGTTTAACACCATCATTGTCATTCAACTGTCATTCTGCTGTTATGACCGCTGGTCAATTAGACACTCAAACAGTAGTAAATGTTTTGAAAATGTTGATGACTTAATGGACTGACTTCCCCAGCACTGCTAACTTCTGCTCTCACAGCTAGTGTTCACTCTCATATTAGTTCACTTCAGAATTTAAATTTACTGATAATTTACTCACCACCATGTCATCCAAGATGAGGTACAAGTATTATTATTGGTAATTATTATTATTAGTGATTACGTAACGTGTGGAGCATCACAGAGCAGTGCAAGACGAGCATTTGTGGTTAAAAAGTATATATATTTTTATTATTTTTAGAAAATGACAGATCGTTTCACTAGATAAGACTCTTATTCCTCGTCTGGGATCATGTAGAGCTCTTTGAAGCTGCACTGAAACTGACATTTGGACCTTCAACCCGTTGAACCCCAGTGAAGTCCACTATATGGAGAAAAATCCTGGAATGTTTTCCTCAAAAACCTTCATTTCTTTTCAACTGAAGAAAAAAAGACAAACATCTTAGATGACATGGGGGTGAGTAAATTATCAGGAAATTTGAATGAACTAATCCTTTTCTCCCGTTTTTCCTCAGGATGAGATCTGCAGCCCTTCTCCTGCTCCTCTTCATTCTGGCTCTCAGCGATGTTCAGAGTCAACTTATCAATGATCCATTTGCTAGGTTCAGGGATAGACACATTATACCAACTCAATTCAACACTGGTATTGAAAATGATTGGATGAATCTCCTTTCACGCGGACAAAGAGATCTCTGTGGCGGTATTATATCTTTCATCCAGGGTACAAGAGAGATGATTAGAGATATCTGTAGAGATGGTGGCACACACAATATCTCAAATGCTGCACAATCTTCTCTCTTAGTGTGTCACTTTTCATGATTGAAGTCTCAGCTAGTGTTTTGGAGGTTTTTATTGGATTTATGCAAGCCAGTGCTTCTTAACTTCACAAAGATGAAGGGAGAATAACTTTGACATCATGATCTATTTGTTAGTATTCTTAGTATCTTTTTGACCAGGACTATAAGATCTACAAATGCCTTATAGTACTTAACTGGCGATTCTCCATTTTTCATTGATGAAATTATTTCCTTTATCTCACTTAATGATACAGGTAATCCATCCCCTTCACCTGATCAGGCTGCAATCTTATCTAAGCACTTCAACGCTTGAGAGAAAATTGTTCATCTCATTTTGAATAAATTTAGTATATGTTGTCCCATATGGAAAAGTTTTGTTAAAAACATCTGTGATTCTTATATGTTCCAACAGAATATTATAAGGGACATATATGCACCAAAAACCACATAAACAAATTGCATCCTATATCATATATGTCCCACATACAACTAAAGTCTCATAGATTTTCATTATGTAAAAACATAGGAAAATAATGCAAATTTAATAGGCCTATGAATGTCCACCATATCTCTTAAGATGTGTATAAAACATAGTGCATCAGTACATGGCTGTACTTCACTCTTATCTTGTCATCAGTGGAGCCCTACACCTGTCAATCACAGTCATATAATGTATAATCATAGACTTTCAATCTTAGATGAAACACATATAAACTACACACACAAGCACATATTTTAATTACAAAATTAACATTTTAATTACAAAACTAATTAACGTGGGATGACTTTTAGTTTGTACAAACATTTGTTTTTACTTACACTTTTCCTATCATGTTGAATAAAGTTCCTCAAGTATACCTCTTGTGTTCTGTCAAATTATTTTCAAGTCACTAAGTCCCACCCACCCACTCATATGACTAAGTTACACCCAAAACACTAAGTCCCACCCACATATGACTAGGTCCCACCCACCCATATAACTATGTGCTCAAAATGTGTCTTTGACTCTCATTTATGTAATTAACTATATTCTAAATAAACTACTGTTGAAGCTCGTCTCATAAAGCGAACGGGCTTATGGAGTTATTAAAGTGTGCGGACATGAATCGTGATATTTTGGTCTTATTTTGAGCATAAAGTATTTGGATTTATTTCACTTTATTATGTTGCTGAGTTCGCTAGCAAGATCTGGCAACTTGAATAAGTCGAGGCTTGTGCTTTCTCTGTGATTCACCGCACATACAGAAGAGAGACATCTCCGATGAACGTTGAAAAACGTCATTAACAACTAATCGTTCAGTTCGGTTCCGTACACACTGCGTGGAATTTCTATAAATGTGGTTGTCACAACCTGTATTTTTCGGGAGTTAATTCGGTTGTAGAATGCGGTTGTCACTCCCGTATTTTACTCAAATGTGTGAGTACAGAACGCGATTAAGCACTAAAAGGTGAACTGACAACCGAATTTAGCTGCAGTGTGTGCCAAAGTTACGTGATTTCAGCAGTTTAGCCATTTGATAGGAGATCCGAGTCACTGATTCGATTCGTAAAGCTCCGAAGCAGTGTTTTGAAATCGGCCCATAACTGTATTGTTGAAAAGTCGTTATTTTGTTTTTTTGGCACACAAGAAGTATTCTCGTCGCTTTATAATATTAACATAGAACCACTGAACTCACATGAACTGTTTTAAATAAGTTTTTAGTACCTTTATGGATCTTCAGAGAGGAAAGCTTACATAATAAATAATAGTTTAGCATTCGTCTCGAAAATGGAAACAGTGCCAAATGAGAAAGGTAGGCTTCAGATTCACTTTAAATTAATTTGTTTAGCATCTTATTTAGTTTTATTTCTAATAAATAAACCTGTTTCTCGCCTTGAATGTAGCAATGGAAGCTGGAATGGCGTTAAAAAAGAAAAGAGATTTTTTTTAAAAATTCGTTTTGGCTTGATGTATAGCCTGAATAGGCTGTTAACTTTAGAGGTTTTGTGGTAAAATAAAATAGGGCAGTTTTGTTCATAAAACCGTTGATAGTTTTTCCTTTCATTTAATATGTTTACATTTGGACAGAATCTTGATAATTGTAGGCCTATTGGCTAAGACGGCAAATTGTATTAAATAAAATGCTGTACGTATTATTATTATTATTATTATTGGCTACATGTAGGCTAAGTAGACTACATGCAAACAAAAGAAAAAAGTTAAAAAATAACGTTATTAACAGCTATTTTTTCTAAACAAACCAGTTTCGGAACGTTAATAATACAGAAGGAACGCTGGAACAGAAACGTTACAAATACCGATTCTGCTCGGAGTGAAACGATTGAATTTTTGTTTGTTTTTAAGCCCTGATAATCAATACCATTTATCCCAAGTAAATAATCCCATATAAACTCTTATAAATACACTGCCCAGCCAAAAAAAAAAAAAAAAAGTCACTGTTTGGATTATAATAGGCAAATACTTAAGAGTCAATGGATGAATCATTATTACAGTGATTATTATTTTTCTAGCATGTTATATGTTTGGCAACGGTTCTTTTAACCCTAAAAGATGGAGTGTGTAGCTTTTTATTTCTTTTTTTTTTTTTAAACAGTATATTTATTGAACATTTTCCAACTTAACAAAACACACATAAATATAAACCATAATCACTGAAGAAGAAGATGAAGAAAAAAATAGAGAGAAAAAAAGGTAACGACAAAGTAACAATAAGCAGATTTATCTTAAGTCACTAAAAAGGAAAAGAAAAATTAGATACTCGAAAATTAAGTGGATAACCACACCAAGTACACAGTGGTAGTACAAAACAAAGTTTGAAAACTTGCACTCACTTGGGGTACATGTATAGGAAAACTCTTCATCAAGATAGTTGACACATCAATCCCTAGTTTACTGATATTAGGCTTCCAGACATTATAAAACTGATCTGGTTGATCATTAACAAAACATGTTAAATATTCCAATGGGATTAGTTCCATTAAAATCTTGTGCCATCCAGATACACTTATCCATCTCATTAATATGTTTTTCCTGGCTACAAATGTGAGAAGATGGTAAAGTCTCTTTTCATTTGATAAAGTCAAAGCTTTATCCAGCAGACCGAGAATCAACAATAGAGGATCCAAAACCAACTCCTTATCAAAGATATTACTCATTTCAAATACAATCTTGGTCCAGTATATTTGTAACTTATTACATGACCAAAGACAGTGAGTGAGAGTGCCAACTTGTGTTTTGCACTTAAGGCATAGAGGTGAATGGGTATTGTTAAATGCATGTCTACGGTTTGGTGAAATATGCGTTCTGTGTTCAATTTTAAATTGTATCGCCTTGACACGATTGCATACTGAAATGGATTTGGCATATTTCCAAATATTACCCCATTCTTCCTCACTTATAGAGATAGAAAGTTCCCTCTCCCAAGCAAGTCTATTTAAGGCTACTTGTCCCTCAAATGTAACACTAAGAATCTTATATAACAAACTCACTGACTTCTTTCCAGGTGTTTGAAAAAGCAGCTTTTCTATAGGAGACAGACTTCTATTAGTACATAATGAGGTATCCTTCAAAATATAATTTCTAATCTGTAGAAAACGAAAAAAGTCCTGTTTTAATAATTGGTATTTCTGAGCAGGAGAAGGACATTAGTCCTTCTTCATCAAACACATCCATTAGCTGATTGATACCTTGATTCACCCAAAATTTAAACCTCCCATCCAATCTGCCCGAAGGGAAGTCTGGGTTATTCTGGGTTAGTTTAGTTCTTCCCTCAAAACGACAAACAGCCTTCCATGCCTTAAGTGCATTTACAGTTACAGGGTTATCACAGTTATCCAATAAGGATTTCATTTTTTTGAAAAATAACAGATCCACAAGGGGAAGTTTCGACAAAGACTGTTCAAGGTCCAACCAGGTAGGGGAGTTATTGAGAACAACCCAATCAGAAATGTATTTTAAATGAGCAGACCACTGATATAGCTTAATATTAGGTAAATCCAGTCCTACAATCGAACCTGGTAATTGTAATACAGAAAACTTCAAGCTTTTTATTTCTTAAACAACCATGTAGGAAGACACATCATGGCCATATTCCAGGATGACAATGTCAAGATTCATCAGGCTCAAATTGTGAGAGAATTGTTGGGAAGGAGCATGAAGAATCATTTTCACACATGAATTGGCACTGACCTTAACCTCAGTGTAGGGATGTGCTGGAGGAGACTTTACAGAGTGCTCACCTCTTGCATTGTCAATACAAGATCTTGACTAAAATATAATTCACCTCTTGATGGGAATAAATGTTGTGATGTTATTTCCATCAAGAGGTGCTTCGGTTTTTGCTCAAAACATTGTATTGACAATGCAAGAGGTGAGCACTCTGTAAAGTCTCCTCCAGCACATCCCAAAGACTTACATTGAATTTGGACTGGTGCCAATTCATGTGTGAAAATGATTCTTCATGCTTTCTGAACCATTCTTTCACAATTTTAACCCTGGTGAATCTTGACATTGTCATCCTGGAATATGGCCATGATGTGTCTTCCTACATGGTTGTTTAAGAAATGAAGAGCTACACACTTCTCCTGTTAGTGTTAAAAGAACTCGCTGCCAAATATATAACATGCTAGAACCATAATAATCACTAATAATGATCCATTCAAAGATTCTTAAGTATTTGCCTATTAAAATCCAAACAGCGTTTTCTTTTTTTTTTTGCCCGGGCAGTGTAGATCTATAATACGTCTATGTAAATATAAATGCACATCTATGTAAATTTAGCTGCAAACAGCAATTATCGGGGCCAAGCACAAAGAAGACGATAAGATATGCCAACATGGCTGGGAATGTCAGACTCAACAATGAGCAATTTAAGACATTAAGATGTAGACAAAACGGATGAAAAATCATAAATATAGTCACTGGTAAAATGATTTAATGGTTTATCACTTCTGACCAATAGGTGGCGCAGTTATTAAATTGATGTGGTGTGGTCAGAGTGAGGTGACAATGACATGCAAAGTTTGGTCTCATTATGCCAAGGCATTGCAAAGATTATATAACATTAATTAGGAGGTTTTTGTGTGGGGAGGGGAAACCTCTCTTGGTCAAAATGACTTGAACACAACCAGAGGGTGATTTTTCTTTTGTAGGATTTGGAGAAGTCCCCAGTATAAGAAAATTGTATGGACATTCGAACTGAAAATGTGAGAGATCGTGTTTTCTTATTTGCTTGTTGAAATAATAACTAGACAGCTAGAACCACACATGCACCACTGACCCCAGTTGAGTATCCAGCCGGTCCATGGCAGAAACTGGGCATTGATGTGGTGGGCCCTTTTGAGATAGGCCGTTAGCTGCAGATATGCCATTACATTAATTGACTACCACTCAAAATGGCCAGAGGTTGCATTCGCACCTCACATGACTGCATCTACTGTTACCAGTTTTCTGAGATCAGTGTTCAGCCAAAAGGGGAATCCACTGGAGATTGTCGCCGACAACGGACCTCAGTTCCTGTCATCCGAGTTCAAACATTTCCTGCAAGAAAGAGATGTCAAGCACATTCGCACCTCCATATACCATCCGGAAGGAAATGGAGCTGTTTAGCGTTGGAATAAGGTACTGAAGAATGCCATTCTGACTGCGGAGAGAGAGAGGGCTCCATGGACATCATTTATTGTAGAATTCTTGCAAACGTATAGAGCTACACCCCATGCTACCACAGGAATGTCTCCTTTCGAGCTCTTGTTTGGGAGGAAAATGAGAACAAAATTGTCAGTCCCTCCACAGTGCAATCTAAACCCTGACATGAATGAACTGAGAACAAAAGTGATGCAAAATCAACAAAAGATGAAAGCTTACCTGGACACAAAGCGTAAAGCAAGGATTCCGAAACTCAAAGAAGGTGACCTCGTAAGGGTGAGAAAACCTGTGCATGTCAGGAAAGGGAAATCAAAATTCAGTGGCCCTATGCAGATTGTGAGGAGAAAAGGAACACACAGTTACGAGCTGAACGACAGACGAATGTGGGACGTGTCTCATTTGGCACCCCTACCTACAGATTTCACTCTGGGTGAACAACCAGTTTCTGCTTCACCACTGAAGAGTGTCAACATCCAAGCAGAGAGGCATCGTTGTAGAAGGAAGCCAATGTGGTTGAAAGATATATATATAAATATAAATGTGCCACTAAAATTTTTAAAAATTGGCATTAAAAAGGCAATAAAAAGCATTACATTAGATTTGATGAAACCTGTAGAAACCCTGGATAAGGTCATTTTTCACAGCCAAGTACAAGCAGTCTGTCAGTTGTTTATGTTGCTCTATTTGGCAGTAAGCGTTACCAAATGAGTATGAGCTGAACAAAGTGTCTCCATCCACATCCATATTCCACACGGCTCTGGAGGGTTAATAAAGGACTTCTGAAGTGAAACGATGCATTTGTGTAAAAAAATATATCCATATTTGACAAGTTATGAAGTTAAATATCCTGCTTCTGCCAGACCGCCTTCAGTATTCAAATTACGGAAAAATGGAACTGGCGTCGCAGCAGTTCCGTAAGTTGAAAAGGCGTAGGATGTACAGTGTAAGCTTTTTAAAGAATACAGAAGTTGTTCTGGCGGAAGTGGGATATTTAACTTGTTAAGTATAATTATTATTTATTAATAATAGTAGTAATAGTATAGAAAATATGTGATGCAAAGCAAAATTGTATCAGGCCCTCTAAACACTTTGTTTATTTATTAATATAACTTTAATGCATGTTTGCCTTTCCTCACAGCTTGAAATTCACCCGGGCTCAGGAGTTTATGTGTTGTGGTCATGCAAACAGCCCCACTGCCATGGCATAGACGCTTCTTCTTGGAGTATTTGAAATTGACACTTTTGCTAAAGAGCAATCTCAGAGGTATGTAATTGGTCATAGTGTGTGCATGTGTCTTTATAATTATTAGTATTTTTTGGTAATTATGTAGATTGAACTTAATATCTGAAGTCTTTGGGTAAGGGGTCAAAATCAAAAAACTGTCCTATTATAGTAATTCTGGCATATTTACAGATATATGTACACACATTTACATTAAAATATGATGATTTATAAATAATTTGAGTTGCGCTATTTACATTATCACCATTTTACTGAAGCAGACTGTCCAAGAATTAAATCAAAAAATTTAATTTAAGGTTGAGTAGTTAGATAGGAGTGGAGTTAATTCTGATTTCATTCTAAACTCTGTTATGTTGCTCTTTCTTAGTTGGCAAGTCTAAAAAAAGCAAGCCCTGGGGAAACAAAAGAGGCTTTGGACAGAACAAAAATTGATGCAATAATGAGTATGTATATTACTTTTTTAATTGGGCTTATTTTTTGAAACTGTTGAACCAAATGTGACAGTAAAACCATGAGAATTTATCAGTGTCATCTTGGTTTATCACACTTAGGCCCACAATCCCATTTCTACCCCTTCCCCTTTCCCCTACCCCTTCCCCTTTCCCCTACCCCTTCGTTTTGCGCGTTCACGAGGGGTGTCTCGATTCTCTTTTGGGTATGATGACGTGTGTAATGGTGTAGTAGTGGTGTCCCATTTCTTAGGGGAATATTTTCACCCCTACACCTTGCCACTCTGTTTCAAGGGGAAGGGCAAAGGGGTATAAAAGAGAATTGGGATTACACCTGGTTCTGAAAAATGCCTAAATTTCAGTAACATTTAGTTTATCTACCTAACGAAGTATGGCCGTGTTCATTTAATGTGTTTTAGGGGATTATAATTTGGATGTCCTTAAATGTTTTAAAACTAAAAGACATTTCTTTGTCTTTTTTACAGATGCAGTGATCCAGAAATCTCCTGGAACCACCAGGGGCCAACTAAGGGTCGCTATTAATCAAAAGGTCACTGAGCTGCGGACATCCAAAAAGACTCTAAAACTTAAAAAATGAACAGTATGCATCATATACCTGGGGTCTGTACCATGATGGTAGTTGAACACAGTGTTATAGGATTAGTTTCGAGGATTAAAACTTGTGAAGTTTATATAGTTGATAATAGTGATAGAGACTCAAACATGTAAGGTCACATCATATTTAAAGTTTATTTACAGCTTATTTATATTACATATAATCTCTATATATTAATATTCATTGAAACTAAATGCTTAACAATAACTGCTAAACTAAAATCGCTTGTTTAATTAATTAATAATAATATATCATATAATAATATAAATCATATAATAATTCTAAGTAATTATCATTAAAGCCAGACAATTTTATTACCGTTAATTTTTTTTTTTTTTTTTGGTGACTTTATTGCGTTGGATGTGTCAGTGTCAGTTTGCTCACATCTAATTGGCCCAATTTCGGTTTGAGATCTCTGAACAAGAACATAACCTGCCCTGGAGCAGGTTAGCCGTGGAGCGTAAGTTACTATGGTGATGAACACCGCTAAAAGCCAAGTTACTTTCATGGTACCTAAAACCCAGGATTGGGACAAACTAATCTGAAACTTACCTGGCTAGCTAGCTAATCCGGATTCATGGTACAGGCCCCTGTTGTTGGATTTTCCTGTTCTGGGCTTATGTTTTGTTGTGTGTTCATTAGTTTTCTAATTTTGCACAACTTAATTTTTCTCTTTACATTAAAACTGTTTTAATAAAGATTTAATGTTTTAACTGGTTTACTGTATTCTTTTTTTGCTAACTGCACCGTTTAACATTTAAGGCTATGTGCATTGCATTGCAAGTGTGTAAGTACACATTCATGACCTATATTTAAAAAATTTTAAGAAATTAATGAAAGCATGTTTATTACACTTGTTTATTTTACTTTAAAGCAAAATATTCATATACCTACTATAAGAACATAACAATTATTCAAAATATATATGCACACAATGTTTTTTATATGTGCCATTTATATATTCAATATACATTTATCAAAAATACAATTGTGTATATATATTTCATTTTAAATGTAAAATATATACTAAGACTATATAAAACATGTTAGGGACATATATATATGTCATATGTATGTAAGCAATATGCTATACATATGTGTGTAATTTGTATATTGAACATTTATACAAAGAAATATATGTCATGTATATTGATATTTATATATGTGACATATATGTATATAAGACTGTTTTATACATACATAAACATATATTTATATGGGCTAGTTTTATATGTTAATATATGAAATTGTTCCATTTTCGATAGGTTTCATATACAGGTGCTGGTCATATAATTAGAATATCATCAAAAAGTTGATTTATTTCACTAATTCCATTCAAAAAGTGAAACTTGTATATTATATTCATTCATTACACACAGACTGATATATTTCAAATGTTTATTTCTTTTAATTTTGATGATTATAACTGACTACTAAGGAAAATCCCAAATTCAGTATCTCAGAAAATTAGAATATTACTTAAGACCAATACAAAGAAAGGATTTTTAGAAATCTTGGCCAACTGAAAAGTATGAACATGAAAAGTATGAGCATGTACAGCACTCAATACTTAGTTGGGGCTCCTTTTGCCTGAATTACTGCAGCAATGCGGCGTGGCATGGAGTCGATCAGTCTGTGGCACTGCTCAGGTGTTATAAGAGCCCAGGTTGCTCTGATAGTGGCCTTCAGCTCTTCTGCATTGTTGGGTCTGGCATATCGCATCTTCCTCTTCACAATACCCCATAGATTTTCTATGGGGTTAAGGTCAGGCGAGTTTGCTGGCCAATTAAGAACAGGGATACCATGGTCCTTAAACCAGGTACTGGTAGCTTTGGCACTGTGTGCAGGTGCCAAGTCCTGTTGGAAAATGAAATCTGCATCTCCATAAAGTTGGTCAGCAGCAGGAAGCATGAAGTGCTCTAAAACTTCCTGGTATACGGCTGCGTTGACCTTGGACCTCAGAAAACACAGTGGACCAACAACAGCAGATGACATGGCACCCCAAACCATCACTGACTGTGGAAACTTTACACTGGACCTCAAGCAACATGGATTGTGTGCCTCTCCTCTCTTCCACCAGACTCTAGGACCCTGATTTCCAAAGGAAATGCAAAATTTACTTTCATCAGAGAACATAACTTTGGACCACTCAGCAGCAGTCCAGTCCTTTTTGTCTTTAGCCCAGGCGAGATGCTGTCTGTTGTTCAAGAGTGGCTTGACACAAGGAATGCGACAGCTGAAACCCATGTCTTGCATACGTCTGTGCGTAGTGGTTCTTGAAGCACTGACTCCAGCTGCAGTCCACTCTTTGTGAATCTCCCCCACATTTTTGAATGAGTTTTGTTTCACAATCCTCTCCAGGGTGCGGTTATTCCTATTGCTTGTACACTTTTTTCTACCACATCTTTTCCTTCCCTTCGCCTCTCTATTAATGTGCTTGGACACAGAGCTCTGTGAACAGCCAGCCTCTTTTGCAATGACCTTTTGTGTCTTGCCTTCCTTGTGCAAGGTGTCAATGGTCGTCTTTTGGACAACTGTCAAGTCAGCAGTCTTCCCCATGACTGTGTAGCCTACAGAACTAGACTGAGAGACCATTTAAAGGCCTTTGCAGGTGTTTTGAGTTAATTAGCTGATTAGAGTGTGGCACCAGGTGTCTTCAATATTGAACCTTTTCACAATATTCTAATTTTCTGAGATACTGAATTTGGGATTTTCCTTAGTTGTCAGTTATAATCATCAAAATTGAAAGAAATAAACATTTGAAATATATCAGTCTGTGTGTAATGAATGAATATAATATACAAGTTTCACTTTTTGAATGGAATTAGTGAAATAAATCAACTTTTTGATGATATTCTAATTATATGACCAGCACCTGTATGGGCAGATATATATGTCCATATATGTTTTCACTTTTTATGTGGATATATTTTATATATGTAAATTTCATATATGTACATACATTACATTTCCGTATGGGAGTCCAGGGTCAAAACACAGGCAAGACTAGGCAAGGACAAGGCAAAACAAGGTGGAAACATAGCAAATCAATACTCAGCCGTGTGTGTGATTGCAGCTTATAAAGGGTCACTGATGGGAAACAGGTGTGAGTCCATGATTGGTGCCTGGCTGAGGGATTGTGGGAAATGTAGTCCAGACTGAAGTGACTGCGTGTGTGCAATGAAAAAGTCTTAAAGGTGAAACGGAGACCTCTGGTGGGGAGTGGAAGGAAGCAGCAGTGGGCGAAAACGTGACGATATCATTGTGAAATAATTGATGAAGATAATGAAGTCCGTATTGAGACCACTTTTTTTAACCCACATCTGTGTGAGATGGTGCAAAGTCAAAAACAGCTTGTTTGTAGATGTAGCTAGAGCTCAAATGCAGGGACACCTGTAGTGAGCGCACATGTAAACAAGAAAACAAATAAAAAGCAATGCTTGCTGCTGATGAAATTTTCTTAGACAAACTAAATGATGTTCGTATAGTTATCCAAATTTTTAAAGTAACTTTGGTCCATTCACCCATGGAGGCATTTAAAAAAAAAAAAACACTGGAAAAGGGTACTATTTTCAGGGGCATGGAACAGAGGCTATTTTCAATATTGACCCACCAAGTTTGTATATCTTAACTCATCCATGAAAACAAGGGCCTCAACTGAGCTGCCCAAAAGTAAAACTTGAACTTTGGGAGTCCCAGCCCGCCACTTATTTTTGGTGACTGTAATATTTTAAACCTTATTCTTGGCCATTTTTCTTGCCAAATAAATTTAGAAAGCATTTTATTCAGAAAATCAAAGGTAGATTTTGGTAGTAGTTAAAGGCAGCAAGAAGGGTCATACCATACATTACGACCACATTGTGCTCCCGTTGGATGTCCAGTTAATCACAGGAGAGTGAGGACATCTCAATGGCACTGGGCCTCCTACTGTGTATATATTTTGCATTTAGAATCCAGCATCCTAAAGGACTGAAAAAGACACTGATCTTTTTGGAGTGTGTTGTTTTGAAATTGAAGGATGCAGTCGGACTTCCTGTCACTGTAAAAAGGGTGTACAACTCGATCTGTGAGTAGATTTTAGGAATCAATATTTTCTCTCTCTCTCAGTTTTAGTTCCAGTTTCTATATTGTTTCTGAAATCCTGAAGGACTTACAAAAATGTTAGTGCACTGTTGACAGTAAAAGATACTGGCACTGGTGGTGGAGATGCCGGTGAGAAGGGGGCTGAAGAGGCCACATGGACTGGGATTGGATATGATGGTGAGGAGGGGATGCAAAGACCACAGAAACTGAAACTGATGGTGATGAAGAGTTTATGTGGGATGCAGGGTAATTCCTCAACATGTAGGACAAATGGTCAACATTTATTTTTGGGAATTTTACACCCCTCTCATCTTCCAGGTCTGCATTTTTGCCTTCCAATAAAGTTATTGTATAGGGGCCAAGAAAGTTTGCCTCCAGTTTGCCACCCTTTCGTTGTCCACACTCTGTCCCTCACCTTGAATTGTTCAGGGCTTTCTTTTGTTTTGTTTGTCGCCTAAACCTTTCTTGTGAAGCTCTGGTATTTGCATGAGCCTCATGGGGCGTTCACACCAGACACGACTTGGGCGAATAAATCGCACTGTTCTCGCGTAGTTGGATGCTTGAACATTTTGAGTTTACTCAAAACGCGTCAAACATGGCTCGTGGTACCATCACAGAGAGGCACGAAATCACTCTCCAGGACATTCTCGTTCACTGTCCCTTGCTGGTGGAATGATCTTCCTGCCTTCATCCGCAATGCAGAATCCCTGGCAATATTCAAAAGACAGCTGAAAACTCATCTCTTTCGTGAGCACTTATCCTCATCCTAAAAAAAAAAAAAAAAAAATTCCTATATACCTATCCCTTCACTTCCTTTAATCCCTCTCTATTGTAGCTTATGATACTCTGAGCACTGCCTAAAACTTGTATTGTGAGCACTTCTTGTTCCTATTTGCCTCGTCATGACGACTCGCTTACTGTATTCCTCACTTGTAAGTCGCTTTGGATAAAAGCGTCTGCCAAATGAATAAATGTAAATGTAAATGCTCGAAACGCTCAATTCGCGCCGCAGGATGTCAATTTGCGTCTTTGCATTGACTTAACATGTAAATCACTCATGCTTAACGCTTCATTCGCGTCTGGTGTGAATGCACCATCAGTCAAAACCACACTGTCAATTCCTTATAACAACTGAGACAAATCAGACACAATTTTTTTGTCATACTGATCAAATAATCTTTAAAACTCACTCTGTCCCCATCCCCCGAGAAGACCAGTCTGTGCAAGAGCCTCTTGGACACGGTCAGATTAATTTATATGTGTAATTTATAGTGTGCTCGATCATCAGAAACACTTGAATGTCAAAAAAAATAAATCGCCACACTGCCACTGCTGCTTTTATTAAAAAGACAACATTTTGACCACAAAGGTCTTCGTCAGGTCAAACAGTAAATAATCAAAAGATGACAATTTCTTATCATTTTATCAACATAATCAATCACACCTGATACAATTCATTAAACTAACCCAATCAACACGAGTAACAAAAAGAATCAAGTATATACAAAAAACTCACGAATCACAAAAAAGGTTTCAAATCAAATTCCAAATTTAAACCTTTTGGAGAACCAGTATTTAATGTGTAAATATAAAAAGCTTTCCTTTGTAATAAGATTTTATTAATATCACCACACCTTCTAGGTACTTTTATTTGTTCAATGCCTAAATAGCAAAGAGTCAACCAATTATGTTTAAAAGCATCAAAATGCACGGCAATGGGATTTTTTTGGTCCTTCAACCATATGAAGAGGCTGAGAGGCCACCCAGCAGGAGTTAACCTGGGGCAGATGAAGATGCAAGAGAGCGAGGCGGAGCTCTGCATCTCCTTTTAAGGTCCGGGAGAAGTCACACCTCTGAGGGTTGACCTGACCAATGAGATAGGTAGGATTTCTGAGCATCAAAATTCCTCTGTGAGGGCTTTTACAGGCCTTTGTCTTTCTAGCAGGGCATCTGCATATGAAACTGGCTGAGTTGTTGAAGAAGAAACTATTAAAGATTCTTGTAATACTGATATGTTGCACAGGTATCAATATATCATATACACGATCATTTAAATCTTCAAAATACAAACTCGTAGACTCCAAACTTGGTGTAGTTGAGGATACGTTGGGTCTTAACATAAAATATGCATAAAACAAAAATACCATACAAAAGACCAGTGGTGTATAAAGTACTCGAAAACCATACTTGAATAAAAGTATAGATATCTTACCAGAAAATGACTTTGGTAGAAGTTAAAGTCACTGTTTAGAATGTTACTTGAGTAAAAGTTTTAAAGTATGTGATATTTTTTGTACTTAAGTACGAAAAGTATTTTTTTGATATTAAACGTACTTAAGTATTGAAAGTAAAAGTACAAGTAAATGTAAAATACAAAAGGAGCAAAAAAATATTATTAAAAATTGTTCTATACACAGTTTGAGCAGCAAGATTGTGTTCATTTTTAACTCTCTTACATTTTGTTTCTTTGAATTAAAAAATGGCTAAATGTTTATTGTAATTTTTAAATATAAAAATATTAATATATTAATTATACATTGATCATTCATGTTATTTCATAGTACATTATAACTAATGTAAGAGACAACTTTAAAATGTTAAAATTTAAATGTTTAAATTATAAATGAACAATACTTTTATTAACCTTATTTAATGTTACAAATGGACTCTTATCATAGTGTTACCATTTCATATAATTTCAAACAGTCATGCTTAAAAATGACCATCTTTACACACAAAGGCATAGCATGGGTCTATTATATGTATACTTTCACACATTATTTGCCTCTATTTTAGAGAACTTTATGATTATCTAAGTATGTGTTACAGTGCCGATAAAAAACCTCTCAGCCTCGACAGCAAACATACTGTACTACTGTTCTCTACTAATACAGCATCTTCTCGATATGAAAATGTACTGTCGTGTACACTGTATAACATACCGTTTTGTTGTCCGTTTTAAATCCGTTTTTGAAGTGTCCCTCTGTGCAGCGCGCAGCCTCACGTCACGTGTCAAAACATACTCTACGAGCATCAGTGAAGGTTTTATATTCCGCCTCTAGAGGCCGCTCTCGTACTGTATAATGACAGCGCACTCTTCTCAGCCGCTTCAGTAACGGACCCAACCCGGAAAATGAAATCAACTGCGGTTGTGCAAGCACTTGTTTGCACATGCTTGCTTGCAGTCTGTGTTCTTCCGACTTTATTTTGTAGTAAGTAATGAAAATGCTTTGGGAAAATGTACCGGAGTAAAAGTATACATTTTATTTAGGAAATGTAGTGGAGTAAAAGTTGACAGAAATATAAAAGCTCAAGTAAAGTACAGATTCTCCCAAAAAATACTTAAGTACTGTAACAAAGTATTATTACTTCGTTACATTACACCACTGCAAAAGACACTACACAAAACAATCATAATCATAAACACAATGTCCTGGGATGCATGTTCATTTATAGATCAGTATAAATTGATGCAGGAAAGTCTGTTTGAGGGCTATGGGTTTTTCTTTGGCCTCTGCTTTTCCATGTGGCTACATAGTTCATGGCAATAAACTAATGAATGGAAATATAAATATAATAATATAATATAATATAAATATAATAATATAATATAATATATAATATAATAAAACTAACTTCATATACAAAATATGATAGTATTGAGTGAAAACAGAGCAAAAACATACATTCTTTATTCATCATTTTGTATAAGTAGAGTTAAAAATCTTGCTGTATTTTCTTTAGAAGTGACTTGAACGCATCTGATGTCGTAATTATGATTTTCCAACTCAAACACAAACTTTCCAGGATATGAACGAACCATACTTAACTATTTTTGATCCCATCATTTTGCTTTTTTCTATCTATTCTGACCTTCAAACTACTTTACATTTCAATCTAGTTAATAAAGATTATATTCTGAACTAGCTGATATTAGTTTGCTTGAACGGGATTTTCTTATAGATTATTTTATTTTTTTCATAACATTGCAGAAAGGTCTATATCCATTAGTGTTTTGGCTTTAAGGAGAGCTTAAAAGTAGGCATGCACCGATATTTATCGGAGGATTTTTGCTCAATTTAACCATCGGCATATCGGCTGTAGCTGGAAAAAGGCCGATATAACACACCAATGGTTTATAAATTAGCTGTTGGCAGTGACTGGGTTATTTGAGATGGTCACATTCCTTTTAGATATTTTTTCAAAATATTTAGATATTTTTAGATATTTCTTTTTTCAAAATATTGATTCATTTTGTGCAGATGTAAGTTGTAATAGGTATATAGCTGATTATTCTAATGGTTTATGCTGGTCCTAGGACTAGCATACCAGCTTCAAAACCTACCTTTCCAGCATATGCTGGTTTTTTCAACAGACTAGCAACACAGTTATTTGATTTGCGCTAATTTCATTCATAAAGTTCACACGCATTCGCTTCACACTCATATTATTGCGTAGTGATTTTAGAGGTTAATGTATCGCACTATGATCCCCTTACTTACCAGTTATCCAGCAAACACGAGGAGTGACTGTTTCAGTCTCAGCTGAATATTATTCGGCAGAATTATTCGTTGTCCGTTATTTGTTGTGAAGCCGTTATCCGTGCCTTTCCGAATAAGGTATTCGGCTTCGGGCACGCCCCTATTAACAATCATTAGGATATACTATATATTTATGTGTATGAAGAAGGTTATTATTTATTTATTTATTTTTCTGCTGTGTGTTTCCTCAAACTGAGGTTCAAACAGACTCACCAACAAATGAAGACTCATAAATAAAACACTCACAAATAAAGTATCTTTTGGGTTAATTATTGTCAATAGGTGAGTTCTCACATGTCTTCATTTGGGTTAACCCTAGCATTAAAACTTGAGAGAGTTTCAATGAATTTGAATGCAATTTGTTGAGATTAACAAAGTAATTTGTGATATTTGTGTGACCTTCTTTCAGCAAAGAACACTTCACACCAGGAAGAGACTTTCATTTCCTGTCAAACCGACACATTTCTCATTGTCTTGACAAGTCAGCGATTATTAGGAAATAAAGAAAGCTACTTTAAAGAAGGATTTTTGAGAAGTTTTTCTGAAACAGAAGGTTATTTTTGAAACCATCGTTCAGAAAGTAAAAAGAAAAGTTTGGTCTGCTGGAGCTCAAACAGCGAAAATGGCATCACTATCTGCAGAAGAACTTTCTTGTCCTGTGTGTTATGAAATCTTCAAGACTCCTGTCGTTTTGTTGTGTAGTCACAGTTTCTGTAAAGAGTGTCTTCAACAGTTCTGGAGAATCAAGAAAACTCAGGAATGTCCTGTCTGCAGAACAAGATCCTCAAATGAACATCCTCCAGTTAATCTTGTGTTAAAAAACTTGTGTGAGTCGTTCCTGAAGGAGAAAAATTAGAGGCGTTCATCAGGATCTGAGGAGATCTGCCGTTTACACAGTGAGAAACTTAAACTCTTCTGTCTGGAGGACAAACACCCTGTGTGTTTAGTGTGCAGAGATTCACAGAAACACGTCAGTCACACATTCAGACCCATCGGTGAAGTGGCTTCATCATATAAGGTAAGACAGATTTTTTATTTGAGAATAAAAGCTTGTCATAAACAAGCTCCAACTGTGTATTTCACTTTAATTTCTAGGAGAAGCTCAATACAGCTCTGAAGTCCATACATGAAAAACTTAAACACAAAGAGAACATTAAGGGAGAGTTTGAGAAAACTGTTCAACACATCAAGGTGAGAACTGATTCTTTTGACATGATTACAAATTTCAATGCTTTTGCATTTTCTTGCAATTATATAGTTGGGTTATTATATTGTATATAACTTGCAGGCATCAGGAGGCCACGATGAATATGCTGGGTATTGAAATCCCTTTTGAATGTGCACTTGCTTTTCACTTTCATTTTCAAAATCACACATACTCTTGTGTATAGGAAGTTGTGGTACTGACCACCAATTTTACAAAATATTGAGTCAGTGACACTCAGGATCTGTTGTTCACCAAGAAGTTCATCCTCGTCCTGTCAGTTATCTCTCCTTCCTCTCTTCATGTGATAAGTGAAATGCTGTATGGAACAGAGCAGACAAAGCGAACAGCAGACAGTTTATATCTGAAGCCATTGTCCACCTGAACTAAATGGTATTTATTTTTAAAGCAAAATGACAGTAGGGGTTGTGCCGTGGTGGGCAAGTAATGTAATCGCTGTATGGCCAAACACTGCAATACTGTTACTGCAGCAAGCCTAGCCATGTCCCCTTATAGGGGCTGCACAGAATACGTTATTCCTTTTTTGTGCCTTTCTGAATAAGGTATTTAAAAGTGATTAATATTCATGAGTCTTCTAATGTCTCAAGCACCACCGTCCCATAAATCTGTTTAATATGAGACATGTATTTTCATTCAGACTTGGTTGGCATGTTTTAGTTTGCATGCTTTGAGTACACTTTTTCAAATTAACAATTCAAGTGAGAATGATTGAGGAATGAAGTGTAAAGTGCGGTGAGAACAGAAGTAGTATTTGTTCTGAGAAGATACTCATTCTTCTGTGTTGTTGTTTTTGGGGGGCTAAGACACCTCCTGATACCCGTGTTTAGGCTGTAAAATTACAGGCAATAAGCTATGGCCCATTTGGGTGCTTGTGACTACCTTCACCTCCTGACTATGTCTTCTGGGAGGTTAACATGCCATAACAATATATTACATATTAATGTATCTTCTTAAACCATTGAAAATAAAGCCATACCATAAAACGTCTCGGTTACGTATGTAACCCTCGTTCCCTGAAGGAGGGAACGGAGACGTACGTCAATAGTGACCGACGAATTGGGATATCGCTAGAGAGCCCTATCAGCTTCGAGTGAACTACAACAAGCCAATGAAGTTGGCGTGCAATATTTGCATAATGCGCACCGCCCCCGCCAGGTGGTATAAATAGGGGAGCAGATGCAATCGCACTCTGTTTTTCGCTGAGGAGACAACCTAGTCCGCACTACAGCGAGGGTACAGCAACTGTGGCGACGGGACGTACGTCTCCGTTCCCTCCTTCAGGGAACGAGGGTTACATACGTAACCGAGACGTTCCCTTTCAGTCGGTCACGTTCGACGTACGTCAGTAGTGACCGACGAATTGGGATCCCAAATAAAGCGCCACAGTATGAACCCCTTCCAGTGCCCAGCGCAAGCTCTAGCCACCCGGCGCACCAGTGGGACGGGGAAGGGGGCGAGCTTACGCCGAGAGAGTCTACTGCTGTTCCGACATACCCACTAAGTAAACTAGACTACACTGGGGAAGCGAACCCGTAGGGGACGCTGCGGAGACCACTACCCACCCGTAGGGGAGGAATTTACGTGGAGAGTACACATATGGACTGGCCGTGGGCAGTACGCATATGGAGTCCCTGGGATGGCTCCACCTGGGTAGGGGGAGACTCATCTGACAGGTGACGGCAGAGCTGGCTCCGCTAAGGGAAAGACACGGGCTCGCCGTAGGGAGTTGACCGTGGACAACACACACATGGGACCACTCACGTGGAGGGTCACGACATGTGGAACCCAGCCAAACGTCAGCGTCAGTGACGGAGGTTTGGCCTGGCATCAGACACTCCGCAATGTCCGAGCCGAAGGGGGAGGCGGAGGAACTCGACAGGGTTCGCCAAGCAGGGAACTCGACTGGAGTAAAAAGGATGCACGTATCCGGCCCAGGGGGCGGGAGTGGCATTGCAAGCCGACACTAGAACGGGCTCTTCGCATCTACCGGCTGGTGGAAGCGAGTACACGGAAGATACCGGTTCTACGAAGGCTATAGAATCTAGCGAACGTGTTAGGTGTCGCCCAGCCCGCAGCTCTACAGATATCTGTCAGCGGCGCCGTGCGCCAGCGCCCAGGAGGAGGCCACTCCTCTGGTGGAGTGGGCTCTCAACCTGAACGGGCAAGGCACGCCCTGGGACTCATACGCCAGGGCGATGGCGTCCACTATCCAGTGGGCCATCCTCTGCTTGGAGACAGCCTTTCCCTTCTGCTGGCCTCCGTAACAGACAAAGAGCTGGTCTGAGGTCCTGAAGCCGCGTTCTGTCCACGTACAGGCGCAGAGCGCGGACGGGACAGAGCAAAGCTAGGGCTGGGTCTGCCTCCTCCGAAGGCAGCGCTTGCAGGTTCACTACCTGATCTCGAAAGGGAGTGGTAGGAACCTTGGGCACATATCCAGGCTGGGGTCTCAGGATAACGTGAGAGTCACCGGGCCCGAATTCCAGGCACGATTCGTCAACCGAAAATGCATGCAGGTCCCCTATCCTCTTGAGCGAGGCCAATGCAACCAGGAGGACGGTCTTTAGGGACAGTACTTTTAACTCGACTGATTGCAAAGGCTCGAAGGGACAACCCTGGAGAGATGTAAGAACCAGGGTCAAATCCCAAGAGGGTACAGAGGGGGGCCGGGGAGGATTTAGTCTCCTCGCCCCCCTCAAGAACCTGACGATCAGATCGTGCTTCCCTAGCGATTCACCACCAACTGCATAGTGATGTGCGGCGATAGCGGCAACATACACCTTGAGGGTGGAAGGAGATAGCCTTCGCTCCAAGCCCTCTTGCAGAAAGGAAAGCACGGTTCTGACCGAACATGATCGGGGGTCCTCTCGCTCTGGTTGAGAGGAGCACCATTCGACGAACAGGTTCCACTTCAACGCATAGAGGTTCCTCGTAGAAGGAGCTCTAGTGGAAGTGATAGTGTCTGCGACCGCTATGGAGATCACTCAGAACCTCCGCGTCCCGCCCAGGGACCACACATGGAGTTTCCACAGGTCGGGACGCTGGTGCCAGAGGGTGCCCCGTCTCTGAGTCAGGAGGTCCTTCCTCAGAGGAATGGGCCAGGAGGTGCTGTCGCGAGGCGTGAGGTCCGAGAACCAGGTCCGAGTGGGCCAGTATGGAGCCACTAACAAGACCTGCTCCTCGTCCTCCCTGACTTTGCACAGGAGTTGTGCGAGAAGGCTCACTGGAAACGCATATTTGCGTAGGCCCCGGGGCCAGCTGATTGCCAGGGCATCCGTGCGGCGTGCCGCCGGTCAGGAATAAAACAACTGGCAGTGAGCAGTCTCCGATGAGGCGAACAGATCTACCTGTGCCTCGCCGAAGCGCTGCCAGATCAGCTGGACCACCTGGGGATGGAGTCTCCATTCGCCCGGAAGCGGAGGCTGCCGTGAGAGCTCGTCGGCTGCACGGTTGAGCACGCCTGGGACGTGAATGGCACGAAGCGACCTCAGATGCTTCTGACTCCATAGCAAGAGATGGCGGGCGAGTTGCGACATACGGCGGGAGCGTAGACCACCCTGATGGTTGATGTACGCAACGGCCGCAGTGCTGTCCGAGCGGACCAGTACGTGCTTGTCTGACAACAGCTTCTGGAAGCGGCCCAGTGCAAGACGTACTGCTAGCAACTTGAGGCAATTGACACGCCAATGCAGTTGGGGCCCCGTCCACAGACCCGATGCTGCATGCCCGTTGTACGTGGCTCCCCACCCCGTGGCGGAGGCATCTGTGTGGACCACAGCATGCCTGGACACTTGTTCGAGGGGAACTCCCGCCTGCAGGAACGAAGGGTCCGACCACTTGGTGAGGGTGCGGCGGCAGTTCGGTGTCACGGGGACATGGAACGTACCGCGCTGCCACGGCCTCATATGAAGCAATCCGAGCGGCGTGACTGCGGCTGCGGATGCCATATGCCCCAGGAGCCTCTGAAAGTGTTTCAGTGGGGCCGCTGTCCTACGCTTGAGCGTACTCAGGCAGGTCAACACTGACTGGACGCGCTCCTCGGTGAGGCGCGCAGTCCGGGCGACGAATCCAGTTCCATACCGAGATAAGAGATCCTCTGCCCGGGGTGAGTTTGCTCTTGTCCCAGTTGACGAAGACCCAACCGACTGAGGTGAGCTAACACCATGTCCCTGTGTTCGCACAACTGCTCGCGAGCTGGCCAGGATGAGCCAGTCGTCGAGGTAGTTGAGGATGCGAACGCCCTGTTCCTTGAGCGGAACAATGGCCGCCTCCGCAACCTTCGTGGAAGACGCGCGACAGGGCCAGCCGAAGGGTAGGACTTTGTACTGATATGTCCGACCCTCGAACGCAAAACCGTAGGAAGGGTCTGTGACGAGGCAGAATCGAGACATGAAAGTACGCGTCCTTCAGGTCGATCGCTGCAAACCAATCCTGGGGACGGACGCATTCGAAAATGCGCTTCTGCGTAAGCATCTTGAACGGCAGCTTGTGAAGGGACCGGTTCAGGACACGCAGATCCAGGATTGGCCGTAGCCCACCGCCTTCTTCGGTACAATGAAGTAGGGGCTGTAGAACCCTGACTTCATATCGGCTGGAGGGACCGGCTCGATTGCATCCTTCGCCAGAAGGACAGCAATCTCCGCCCGGAAAACAGGTGCATTGTCCAGGGACACCTGAGTGTAGTGGACACCCCTGAAGACCGGGGGACGCCGGGCGAACTGAATCGCATAGCCGAGTCTGATAGTACGAATGAGCCAGCGGGACGGGCTGGGGAGCGCTATCCAGGCTTCCAGACACCGAGCCAGCGGGACCAAAGGCACCACAGACGCACCGGGGGTGGGGCAGCGAAGCAGAGTGCTGGAACCCGACTCGGACGGCACAGCGGCCCGAAGTGAGGTCAGACTCTGCGAGGTGGCAGTGTGAATGGGAGACGGCTGAGGGGCGGCCTCGACCATCACACTGGGACCTGCTGGCGAAGTGAGAGTGGGCTGCGAGTGGCAAGGGGGGGCCTCGCGCACTGACAGCCGCAGTCTCTTGTGACCTGGAGGATTGGGAAACTGCTCTTTTTACATTTACATTTACATTTATGCATTTGGCAGACGCTTTTATCCAAAGCGACTTACATTGCATTATACTATACATTTGTATCTGAGTATGTGATTTTTGTGATGAAGTGGGTACCGCTGGACTCCGGAGAGCCAGCGGCGGGACAGACAAATTCACAAATTCCCCCCAGCCCTCCTCCGGGGGTGGGAGAGATGATGGAGTCCTCTCCCGAAGAGCAGGAACCTTCCCCTCCAGGTCGCCCGTCTCAGGGTCGTGTCTTCCTCGACCTCTTGCCACCTGGCTTGGCCTGAGCGGGCTGGGCGCCGCGTCCGCGACCGGCACCCTGCTGTTTGGCTGGTGTAGGCTGCTGCTTTGCCGACTTAGCAGGGGCGGAGGACGACGCAGGCGGGCGCCCTCGGCGACGAGCGGGCTGAGGCTGTGCGGCCAGCGGCGGGGTGGAGGCAGCAGCGGACCACCGGGGCAGGACATGTTTGATAGCCTCAGCCTGCTTCTGGGCGGCAGAGAACTGCTGGGCGAAGCTCTCTACCGCGACGCCGAAAAGGCCGACCTGTGATATGGGGGAGTCCAGGAACCGATACTTGTCGGTATCCCTCATATCAGCAAGGGTCAGCCAGAGGTGGCGCTGCTGGACCACAAGCGTGGCCATCACTTGACCAACAGAACGTGCCGTCACCTTAGTCGCCCGGAGGGCGAGGTCCGTGGCGGCACGCAGCTCCCCAAGCAGCTGCTGGTCAAGACCTCCTGGGCATTTCCATCAACGCTTTGCTTGGTGAACTTGCAAAAGGGCCATGGCATGCAGGGCGGAGGCGGCCTGTCCACAGGCTCTGTAAGCTTTCTCCGTCAAGCCCGACGAGAATTTACAGGCCCGGGATGGGAGATGCGGCTCACTGCGCCAGCCGGAGGTCGTTGGACACAGTTGCATCGCAACAGACCTCTCGACTGGGGGAATCCGCGTATATCCCCTAGCCTCCCCGCCATCCAGGTTGGTGAAGGCGGATGAGGGACCAGGTCTCGCACGAACACTATACGGCGTCCGCCAGGACCTGGTCACCTCATCATGCACTTCTGGGAAGAATGGCATCGGGGCGGGGCGCTGGGGACCAGCGCGGGCCGCCCCGAGATACCAATCATCGAGCCGAGAAGGTTCGGGACACGGTGGAGGGTTCCAGACGAGCCCAACCTTCTCAGCAGCCCGGGAAAGCATAGCCGTCAACTCAGGATCGGGCTCGGACAACGCTACAGCCCCAGAGGGGGGTAACGCAGCCGAGTCCTCATCTCCCGAGGACTCCTGCTCGCCTTCCGATGCCGAGATCGACATACGGTCATCCGCCGGCGCACCGAAAGAGACGGCAGGTCGCTCCGTAGAGGGACCAGCACGTTCAGTCGGCAACACCACCGGTTGCAGTGAAGTAGAGGGGGCAGGGGGCCGCGGAGCAGCGCTCGGCGGGGAAGCCCTGACCGTAATCCTCAGATCACCCTGTCTACACGCCGACACACCGTCACCTCGGCCGAAGCCAGAGAAAACGGCGGCACGGGGCATAGGAGAGGGGACTCCCGCTCCTTGAGAACCAAGAAACGAGAGTCTCGATCTCAACACTGCAATAGTCATGTTCCCACAATGAGAACATGAACTATCCACAAAAGCTGCTTCAGCGTGCTGAACGCCCAGGCACGTGATGCAGCGATTGTGGCCGTCAGCGGGGACCAAAGAACGACCGCATACAGTAGCGCACAGACGAAATGACATCTTGAAAAAGACGCAGGGTTCGTCTGTGAAGCTCTTTTAGAAGGGGAAATTTCAGCTCTCTTGTGCTGAAGCACACAGGGAGACAAGCCGAAGCTCGCGACCTCGCTGCAGTGCCGTGACACCAACACAAGAGAGAGATCCTTTTCTTCTTTCTGGCTCTTGAGGACACCGAAGTCTGAAAGCTGGAACACATGAGTTGGCTCCGAAGCGAAAGACAGAGTGCGATTGCATCTGCTCCCCTATTTATACCACCTGGCGGGGGCGGTGCGCATTATGCAAATATCGCACGGCAACTTCATTGGCTTGTTGTAGTTCACTCGAAGCTGATAGGGCTCTCTAGCGATATCCCAATTCGTCGGTCACTACTGACGTACGTCGAACGTGACCGACTGAAAGGGAACTGTTGTTTTGTGAAGAGAGGCTAATGAGATTAGTGTATTTTTTTTTTCAGAGACTGCACATCTACAGTACTAGTACTTCAGAAAGTTAAAGTTGTAGTTCACTAACCCACATTTACTCACTCACTCGTCCTGCTGCTCCAGAATCAGTTGCATCTTTGAGTTGATTGAAGTGAATGTGATCTGATTTCAGTCTCAAGCTGAACACACAGAGCGTCAGATTAAACAGCAGTTTGAGAAGCTTCATCAGTTTCTCAGAAATGAAGAAGAAGCTACAATCACTGCACTGAGGGAGGAAGAGGAGCAGAAGAAGCAGATGATGAAGGAGAAGCTGGAGGAGACGAACAGACACATCTCAGCTCTTTCACACACAATCAAAGACATGGAGGAGATGATGAAAGCCAATGACATCTGCTTTCTGAAGGTCTGATTTCAGATCATTGGTTGATCATTGGTTCATTGATTGAGTTCTTGATAATAAATGTTGTGTTTATTCTGCAGGAGTTTCCGGTCTCAAAGGAAAGGTGAGTGATCTGCTCCTGTCTCTGGTCTCTCTGCTTCTGATCCAAAGCCACTGCAGTTCTGACTCCTGAATGTTCTTCCAGAGTCCAGAGCTCACAGCCGGATCCACAGATGGCTTCTGGAGCTTTAATTCATGTGCCACGTTACTTGGGCAACCTGCCGTTCAGAGTCTGGAAGAAGATGCAGGACATCGTCCAAAACAGTGAGTCTGACTGCAGAAGATCTGTACTCTTATACACATACTGGAAATGGCGGATGGGTGAAAGTTTTTTCACAACACAATAGTGCATACTAAATTATTTATAGTTAATTTTATAGTTTTTTAATAAGTAATAAAGTATTTTATGCATATATATATATATGTTAAGTTAGTGCCTCGGGCTTTAAACTGACACCCTAACCCAGCCCGTACCTGAGATCGTTTGACCTGACCTGAACCCGAACGGACCTGTTATAGTTTAACCTGAAACCGACCCAAACCTGAAATCTGTCGCTATAGAGATGTACCATTCTTGTTATCTTAAGCCAAGACAGCTTTTTAAGACCTACACTGAATGACAAGATCATATCATACAACGTTTAAATAGACAGAAACATCAGGCTAAGTAGAAAAGACACACAGAGGACATTTGACATGTTGCGCTTCATTTCATTCATATAGTTTGCACTCAGTCATGTAGCCTATCATATCTTTCAATGTTTTAAACATGTAAATACACATATCAAATAATACAAAATGTGTATGATGTAGTGTTTTAGGTGACACCTCGCCGACGCCAGACAAATATCTAGCATGCTAAATATCTGGAGCTGTCGGCCGACTCGATATCCTGTGGTGTCACGTGTCGCGACGCAACAGCCAATGAAATATACACTGATGTCTATGGAAGCAGCAATAACAATCCATTCAAACATAATTTGCCGACATTTATTCATATCCGCCTAAAGTATTGTGGTCACATTTCAAAAAATAATAAGCATGAATAAAAAATTTTAAAACACATGTAAAAATATATTGCACAAACTTAAAAATGATCATGAACATGCAAAATGATCAGAATGGCAAAGAACGTGGTCACAGATCGAAATATAATAAGCGTGAATCGAAAAATTAAAAGTGCATTTAAAAAAATAAGCATGAATCAAAACTTTAAACACATGAAAAATTATATTGCACAAATCTTAAACTTGTGTTTGTGTTCTTAAAAGTTATTTTCCTTGCTTTTATTACTCTGTACTTTGTGCTCTTACATTTTCTGCTCATGTTTTACTCTTTTGTATGCTTGTGCTGTTTTTCTCTTTGCTCTTCTTTCTACGTTCCGCTCTTGCTTTTCCAAATGTTGCAGTTCAAGTTTCATGTATATTAGGCCGGGCTTAAGCATCTCCATTGGTCCACTAGTTCTAGATTGACCGCTCCTCCTCTAGCCAGTCAGTCGAAGAGAGGGAGATGACATCACTTCAATGCGACTCATGGCTACTGATGCTCACACTCGTAAAAGGGAAGATAACCATCACAGCTGGCAATTTCTGAGCTGGTGTAAAATCTTTCTGTGGTAGGACACCGTTATACTGTATATGTACCTGCAACTCGACCTGTCACCGCTATATATGTCTACCTGGACAATCTTTTATTGTTAAATTCACCATCCTAATGACAACCTGTCACAGCTGTGCCTGTCTGACAATTCATCTCTGTTATATTCAACTTTAATGCGCCTACCACTGGACCTGGCACTGGACCTGCACAGCGAAACGCAAATGCCACTATGCAGCGGGCTCACAACGTCACGCTTATGTGTGCCTGCCACGTCTATACCTGTTATATTGCTGTTAGATATTTTTAGTATTCATACAATAATAATAATATATGTTTGCTTGTTGTCTCTTCAATTCCTGTCTTTTGCACAAGAGAATATAACATGAAACCTACCTAATATATTTGCTCGTGAATTACAGTTAAAGTAAGATATGACATCGCAGTTGTTTAGATCATTGTATATTGCTCGTAATAGTAAACTGCCTGCATATTTTGTCATTTATTGTTTTCCTGTAAACAGATTTATAGATTTTGTCTTCCATGTACAGTATGTCATTGACAAGGGTGTTGGTTTATGAATTTGTTTCACATTTAAGCACCGAGATTATAAATTTAAGTAATAGCCTTCACACCAGCAAGAGTGTTTTCCCCAATATTAGAGCGAGTGCAAATGTTTATTGAGCTGTTGTATAAATCAATATTACAATGTTAATTTTGAGTGTGTTTTTGCACTATTTTAATGAAATGAGTATCAAACAAAGCCACAGAAGAACAGCATCGCTCGTCTCTGAGCAACACAGGAGTGTTTCATAAATGAATTCCCGATTTGAATAAAACATTTAAATGAAACACTCACTGATAAAGACAGTAACTTTCTGTCACCTACTGGCCATTTAAATTCATATTTCTATAACATGGATGGGCAAGTGCAGAGTTTAGCTTCAACCCTAATCAAACACACCTTAACCAGCTAATCAGTGTCTTCAGGATTATTAATACTACAGACAGATGAGATTTTTATTTATTTATTTTTTAATTGGGTTGGAGCTAAACTCTGCAGGACAGCAGCACTCCAGAACTGAAGTTGCCTATCCCTGATCTATAATTTTGTTTTTAAAGCTGTATTTAAAACATTAATCTTATAGTATTGTGCAATTATGTAGTTATGTAAATAAACACAATAAGCGTGTGAATAAATCACTGCATATCAAATCCACCTGGTTTCTGTAACACTATCGTAGTCAATGCAGAAATTATACATTCAGTCTTAGAATTAATTTACCAGGCTATGATCGTTTAACAACAACAATTAATAAGTACAGGTGCTGGTCATATAATTAGAATATCATCAAAAAGTTGATTTATTTCACTAATTCCATTCAAAAAGTGAAACTTGTATATTATATTCATTCATTACACACAGACTGATATATTTCAAATGTTTATTTCTTTTAAATGTGATGATTATAACTGACAACTAAGGAAAATCCCAAATTCAGTATCTCAGAAAATTAGAATATTACTTAAGATCAATACAAAGAAAGGATTTTTAGAAATCTTGGCCAACTGAAAAGTATGAACATGAAAAGTATGAGCATGTACAGCACCCAATACTTAGTTGGGGCTCCTTTTGCCTGAATTACTGCAGCAATGCGGCGTGGCATGGAGTCGATCAGTCTGTGGCACTGCTCAGGTGTTATAAGAGCCCAGGTTGCTCTGATAGTGGCCTTCAGCTCTTCTGCATTGTTGGGTCTGGCATATCGCATCTTCCTCTTCACAATACCCCATAGATTTTCTATGGGGTTAAGGTCAGGCGAGTCTGCTGGCCAATTAAGAACAGGGATACCATGGTCCTTAAACCAGGTACTGGTAGCTTTGGCACTGTGTGCAGGTGCCAAGTCCTGTTGGAAAATGAAATCTACATCTCCATAAAGTTGGTCAGCAGCAGGAAGCATGAAGTGCTCTAAAACTTCCTGGTATACGGCTGCGTTGACCTTGGACCTCAGAAAACACAGTGGACCAACACCAGCAGATGACATGGCACCCCAAACCATCACTGACTGTGGAAACTTTACACTGGACCTCAAACAACGTGGATTGTGTGCCTCTCCTCTCTTCCTCCAGACTCTGGGACCCTGATTTCTAAAGGAAATGCAAAATTTACTTTCATCAGAGAACATAACTTTGGACCACTCAGCAGCAGTCCAGTCCTTTTTGTCTTTAGCCCAGGCGAGACGCTTCTGACGCTGTCTGTTGTTCAAGAGTGGCTTGACACAAGGAATGCGACAGCTGAAACCCATGTCTTGCATACGTCTGTGCGTAGTGGTTCTTGAAGCACTGACTCCAGCTGCAGTCCACTCTTTGTGAATCTCCCCCACATTTTTGAATGGGTTTTGTTTCACAATCCTCTCCAGTGTGCGATTATCCCTATTGCTTGTACGCTTTTTTCTACCACATCTTTTCCTTCCCTTCGCCTCTCTATTAATGTGCTTGGACACAGAGCTCTGTGAACAGCCAGCCTCTTTTGCAATGACCTTTTGTGTCTTGCCCTCCTTGTGCAAGGTGTCAATGGTCGTCTTTTGGACAACTGTCAAGTCAGCAGTCTTCCCCATGATTGTGTAGCCTACAGAACTAGACTGAGAGACCATTTAAAGGCCTTTGCAGGTGTTTTGAGTTAATTAGGTGATTAGAATGTGGCACCAGGTGTCTTCAATATTGAACCTTTTCACAATATTCTAATTTTCTGAGATACTGAATTTGGGATTTTCCTTAGTTGTCAGTTATAATCATCAAAATTAAAAGAAATAAACATTTGAAATGTATCAGTCTGTGTGTAATGAATGAATATAATATACAAGTTTCACTTTTTGAATGGAATTAGTGAAATAAATCAACTTTTTGATGAATTATTTTGACCAGCACCTGTATATTAGCTACAGTAGCCTTAGCATATTAGCATCACGAGCCAAGTAATATTTTAACACCAAATACCATATATTATGAACATAAAGATTAACAATCATAACGAGTGCACATTAAAAAGAGTATCTCAAAAAGAGGATTTTTTTGTATATGTCAATAGTTCGTCAATGTCAATAACTTTACAGCTTGAAAACTAAACTGCTAAACTGCTATCTTCCCTGTATGAGTGTGAACATCAGTAGCCATGAGTTGCATTGAAGTGATGTCATCTCCCTCTCTTCAATTGATTGGCTAGAGGAGGAGCTGTCAATCTAGAACTAGTGGACTAATGGTGATGCTTAAGCCTAATTTACATGAAACTCAAACTGCAACATTTGGAAACGCAAGAGCAGAACGTGGAAAGAAGAGCAAAGAGAAAAACAGCACAAGCGTACAAAAGAGTAAAACATGAGCAGAAAATGTAAGAGAGCAGAAAGAACAGAATAATAAAAGCAAGGAAAACAACTTTTAACACATAAACACAAGTTTAAGATTTGTGCAATATAATTTTTAATGTGTTTGAAGTTTTGATTCATGCTTGTTATTTTTTTTAAATGCGCTTTAAATTTTTCTATCCACGCTTATTATATTTTGATCTGTGACCACGTTCTTTGCCATTGTGAACAGTTTGCATTATTTGTTTCAGTTTGTGCAATATGTTTGTACGTGTTTTTAAATTTTTTATTCATGCTTATTATTTTTTGATCCGTGACCGCAATACTTTAGGCAGGAATCTGACCCCACGCCCCTGAACTATGATGCAGAAACACAATAGGAGGATCCATCTGCTTCTGACCACAACTATGTTTCAAAATCACATCTCAACCTGAAGCCACCTACATCTGATATGAGAACACAATGCGTGGAGCTGGCACCATTGAACATAACTCTGCTGAGAAACAATCACCTCTGTCAGCTCACAGGGTTGACATTGGATGCATTTCATTCAGTTGGCGAGCACCTTACCAATACATACACCAACAGCTTCCAGCTACACACTTGGGATCAGCTCCTGATGACTCTGATGGAGCTGCATGTTCATTTATTGCAGGGTAATCTTGCTGAAAGGTTTGGTGTTTCAAAATCTGGTGTTGTGATAAATTCAAAACTGCAAATTCAGGGTCCCTGGAATACCTTCGTCCAGGTGATGAAGTAACGGCATACAGAGGCTTTACCATTACCGATCTCCTCTATGAAAGGAAGGTGAAACTTGTCATTCCAGCATTCACCAAGAGAGGCATGCAAATCTCTGAAAAAGACACCACCAGTAGGCACATTGCCAATGTACGTGTCCATGTTGAGTGGGTCATATGACTGAAAAACTTCAAAATCCTTTCTTAAAACAGTTTCAATTAACCTCACCCCTAAAATTGATAAAATGTTGTGCAAAATTTGTGCAGCCCAGTGTAACCTTCTAAGCAACATAATTTCTGATGAATAAGTGTTGATTTGTAGGTGCGTTCCACGTCTGTCGATACATTTTACTGTGGTTTTGCTTTAAATAATCAGTGTAAATTGTAGCGTCTGTGGTGGATCAAAAATTATCAATACAACTATAAATTAAAGAAAGCTTTTAACGTTTGACCTCCTTCAGATAACCCATAGACCATGGCTCCGGCAGGTCTGGATGAAATGACCCTGGTGGCATCTTTGTTACCTCTAGTGAGGAGAAGCAGGAGGCTTTCTCACCAGCTCCGGGGACTTCAAAGAGTCACCCGTGCTCCCCCCCACATGGCACTAAGGGCCATGTGGCATACCCAAGACGCTGTGAAAACCCAATACACATCACACACACACATACAGAGACACAAACACACATTTGGAGACTGTATCTACATTTAGCCTCAAAATATGACTATACCAAAATGTACCCGTTGCTGTATTCAAGTGAACGTGCATGTATCCCTAGTATATAAGATTAGTTATGATTGTAGCGGTGTTAGTTTTATTCTAAGCGGTATATTCAAATATAAACTGTATCCCTCACTTTTATGTGTTTGACGTCCGACAAGTTTGGTCTCATTGTAAAGCTCTCTTTATGCCCTAATTGACAATGTATGTCACATCACTGTAAAATGCATTGTTCTATTTTTAATGGTACTTTGAAGAAAATGTACTATTACCTGACACTTCATAAACCATGCAAATGAGGCCATAAATGGAAACAAAGAAAAAGTTTGCCCGCCAAAGTTGCACCCGCACCATTGGCTGACGCACCCGAGGAGGCGTTTGACTTGTTTGTCCTTAAAAGACATTCACACGCGTCTCTCGATTGTCTCTCGATTATCTCTCGATCGTCTTTCGATTGTCCGTCGCCGCCTCACGCACGTCTCTCCCGGACGTCTCGGCGACCGCGCTTCCATCACGCGCTCCTCTGCATCTTCGGGACGACCATCTGTTTGGCACAAGTTCGCTTCTGTCAAGCCTCCGTCATCCTCCATCACCTCGGAGACGGACTCTCTCTCTTCTTTATTTTCCGGTTATCTTACTCTTAAGTTAAAACCTTGTTTGAAAACCCCGCCGAGAACCCAGTCTCGGAAAAGGACCAATCGCTCCAGCCACACGCATTGAAACTCCTCCAGGAAGACACGCAACCGCAGCACCTAAAACCTATGCAAGTATAGAACCATTCTTTTCGAAGCGTTTTAAGCTCCATGCATAAGCTGAGTTTCCTTGCTGGCTCTCAAAGGTTTAACTGTTTGTAATTTGCCACTTTCTTTGATCACCTCTGTTTTCCTGCCTTTCGCTTTTGTATATATGTGTATTCCTTTGTGTATATCTAGTCATATAACGTTAGCCCATGTAGTTGTAGTTTCGTATATTAAATACATTAAATTCAAGCTTGATTGCCTCTGTTACTCATTCACGAACCAGGTCCCTTCTACGTTTGATTCTGCAAAACTGCTTTACGCTTTAATGCTATAATAGGAAGTTATTCTCGTGGCCAGAGACCAACTTCCTTTTATAATAGTTTATGAGAAAACTGATGGTTTGCTGGACAAACTAGGACAGTCTTTGTCAAACCACTATTGAACTAGACCTAATCATATATGTAATTAATTATAATCCGTTGTAATTAATTCACAATATATGTGCATAATTTCCTCTTTGGTCGATCTATATTATAATTAATCATAACGCGTTATGACTTAATTATATATATATTTCACCCATAATTTGAGCTAATTGATTAAATACATGTAAATTCGCTACAAAATAGTGTATGTAGTCATTTTTATAAACCTTTACAATGTGACCAGATGTTACGTGATCTGTGAATTATTTTTATAAACCTTTACAATGTGGCCAAATGTTAGCTGTCAGTAATTTCTTATAAAACCATATAATGTGAGTTCTGTAGATTCCCCTTGTAACCTTGTAAGTCTTCTGATCATGAGGGTCAGTAAAAGGTATCTCTAGCTTCCTGATAACACACACTCTTACAACAGATTTTATGCAACTTATATTAAATTATATATTTTTTAAAACACAAATCACAAAGTTATCTCTTGTTTAACAAAACTGATTTAAAATAATTCCAGTCTTCTTCACCTACACCCTCTACATGCTGCTCCATCAACTCCTGACAGTCCCCATAGGTTTCCTCTGGCCACTTCTTCATAACGTCTACCCATGTTAAAGGGTTAGTTCACCCAAAAATGAAAATTCTGTCATTTATTACTCACCCTCATGCCGTTTTGCACCCGTAAGACCTTCGTTCATTTTCGGAACACAAATTAAGATATATTTGTTGAAATCTGATGGCCTCCATAGCCAGCAATGACATTTCCTCTCTCAAGATCCATTAATGTACTAAAAACATATTTAAATCAGTTCATGTGAGTATAGTGGTTCAATATTAATATTATAAAGCAACGAGAATATTTTTGGTGTGGCAAAAAAACAAAATAACGACTTATTTAGTGATTGCCGATTTCAAAACACTGATTCAGGAAGATTCGGAGCATAATGACTCAGCATGTTGAATCATGATTCGGATCGCGTGTCAAACTGCTGAAATCATGTGACTTTGGCGCTCCAAACTGCTGATTTGACACGCTGATTCATTATGCTCCGAAGCTAAATATGTTTTTAGTAACTTTATGGATCTTGAGAGAGGAAATGTCATTGCTCCCTATGCAGGCCTCACGGAGCCATCGGATTTCAACAAAAATATCTCAATTTGCATTCCGAAGATTAACGAAGGTCTTACAGGTGTGGAACGGCATGAGGGTGAGTAATAAATGACAGAATTTTCATTTTTGGGTGAACTAACCCTTTAACAATGACAATGGATGGGACAATATAAGACCATCTGATCATTGTATAAAGTTTTCTCCGTGCTTCCAATTTAAAATATTTACGGCATTAATGTTATTTGTCATATCGCTAAAGTTATAGCTAGCTATTAACAATTTTCTAACTATTGATCTAGCTACCAGATGTGCCGCATTAGTTTAGCAGAAGTCGATGACAAAATGCAGAGTGTAGTAAGTATTAAAGTAAGTATTAAGAGTATTAAAAGTGGGCGGGGCGGAATAAGGTGAATGGCGTAGTAATTTTAGAGGCTTGTGTATAATTGTGCAATCCCCTGGCTCACCTGTTATTCGGTAGAATTCGCTGTGCAGCTTTCCCTGCATCATTTGACACTAATACGTTTTCCCTCAGTAATTGTTTGCCTTATCGCACTCATAATTAGAGGTTAGAGTGCCGTGTTGTGGCCAAAAGAGCTTATAATTCACACAGTTAATATATAAATGTGAATTGTAAATGCGCGCTCTTTCGAGCACAACAGCAGACGGCACACAGGGCTTATATAACAGCTTACGTAGTTTTTCTCAGTTACAGACCCGAACATATTCATAAAACCTTAACCCGAACCCAACCCGAAACCCGCAAGTTCTTCGGGACCCGTCAGGCTTGGGTCGGGTAGCAGACCTCTAACTGTGACACAGGGGAATATATACACAGGTTAACAAGGAGCCGTGGTAAATTGTCATGGGAACACTTACAGTGGGTACGGAAAGTATTCAGACCCCCTTAAATTTTTCACTCTTTGTTATATTGCAGCCATTTGCTAAAATCATTTAAGTTCATTTTTTTTCCTCATTAATGTACACACAGCACCCCATATTGACAGAAAATCACAGAATTGTTGACATTTTTGCAGATTTATTAAAAAAGAAAAACTGAAATATCACATGGTCCTAAGTATTCAGACCCTTTGCTCAGTATTTAGTAGAAGCACCCTTTTGATCTAATACAGCCATGAGTCTTTTGGGAAAGATGCAACAAGTTTTTCACACCTGGATTTGGGGATCCTCTGCCATTCCTCCTTGCAGATCCTCTCCAGTTCTGTCAGGTTGGATGGTAAACGTTGGTGGACAGCCATTTTTAGGTCTCTCCAGAGACGCTCAATTGGGTTTAAGTCAGGGCTCTGGCTGGGCCATTCAAGAACAGTCACGGAGTTGTTGTGAAGCCACTCCTTCGTTATTTTAGCTGTGTGCTTAGGGTCATTGTCTTGTTGGAAGGTAAACCTTCGGCCCAGTCTGAGGTCCTGAGCACTCTGGAGAAGGTTTTCGTCCAGGATATCCCTGTACTTGGCCGCATTCATCTTTCCCTCGATTGCAACCAGTCGTCCTGTCCCTGCAGCTGAAAAACACCCCCACAGCATGATGCTGCCACCACCATGCTTCACTGTTGGGACTGTATTGGACAGGTGATGAGCAGTGCCTGGTTTTCTCCACACATACCACTTAGAATTAAGGCCAAAAAGTTCTATCTTGGTCTCATCAGACCAGAGAATCTTATTTCTCACCATCTTAGCAAACTCCATGCAGGCTTTCATGTGTCTTGCACTGAGGAGAGGCTTCCTTCGGGCCACTCTGCCATAAAGCCCCGACTGATGTAGGGCTGCAGTGATGGTTGACTTTCTACAACTTTCTCCCATCTCCCGACTGCATCTCTGGAGCTCAGCCACAGTGATCTTTGGGTTCTTCTTTACCTCTCTCACCAAGGCTCTTCTCCCCCGATAGCTCAGTTTGGCTGGACGGCCAGCTCTAGGAAGGGTTCTGGTCGTCCCAAACGTCTTCCATTTAAGGATTATGGAGGCCACTGTGCTCTTAGGAACCTTAAGTGCAGCAGAAATTTTTTTATAACCTTGGCCAGATCTGTGCCTTGCCACAATTCTGTCTCTGAGCTCTTCAGGCAGTTCCTTTGACCTCATGATTCTCATTTGCTCTGACATGCACTGTGAGCTGTAAGGTCTTATATAGACAGGTGTGTGGCTTTCCTAATCAAGTCCAATCAGTATAATCAAACACAGCTGGACTCAAATGAAGGTGTAGAACCATCTCAAGGATGATCAGAAGAAATGGACAGCACCTGAGTTAAATATATGAGTGTCACAGCAAAGGGTCTGAATACTTAGGACCATGTGATATTTCAGTTTTTCTTTTTTAATAAATCTGCAAAAATGTCAACAATTCTGTGTTATTCTGTCAATATGGGGTGCTGTGTGTACATTAATGAGGGAAAAAAATGAACTTAAATGATTTCAGCAAATGGCTGCAATATAACAAAGAGTGAAAAATTTAAGGGGGTCTGAATACTTTCCGTACCCACTGTACACAGCTTACAGCTTACACTGTGAGCTTTCACGCTAGACACAGAGACTGGAGCTTTCAATGTAGCTTCAACAGTATAGAATAAGTAAATAAAAAGAGGGGCGTGCAAATAATTTGGTTAATAACCACCACAGAGTGTATTTGTGGGTTAGTGTATGTGCACCCTATAACAGTGTTTCTCAACTCCAGTCTGGGGACCCACTGCTCTGAACATCAGAATTAAAGCATCTGTTGATTGTGTTTCATCAGCTCCTGTGATTCTGGATCCAAACACGGCTCATCCAGATCTCATCCTGTCTGATGATCTGACCAGTGTGAGACGTAGTGAGAACAAACAACCTCTTCCTGATAATCCAGAGAGATTTGACTGGTATCACTGTGTTCTGGGTTCAGAGGGTTTTAACTCAGGAACACACTGCTGGGATGTGGAGGTTAATGGCAGTTCACCCTGGGGTCTTGGAGTAACTACAGCATCAAACCAGAGGAAGGGATATGATTTCTTTGACACTGATGTCTGGAGTGTGGAGTACGAGCTGCCTTTAGGTTCTGGTTTTCCTGTTGAACAGGATCTTGATCGTGTGAGAGTGAATCTGGACTATGACAGAGGAACGGTGTCATTCTCTGATCCTGTAACTAACACACATCTACACACATTCACAACCACCTTCACTGACAAACTCTTTCCATTCTTCTGGTGTTATGACAGATTTACCTCTCACAGGATTTTACCAGATAAACTGATGTAACTTACATATTTAGTCTGTGGAAATATGTAACATGTAGCTCAAAATATTCCCACTGTACAAATAAGATTCACTGTTGCCATTAAAAGTACAGTTCAAGAAGAGCAAGAAACAAGAAACTTCTGTTGCTCTGTTGTCTGATTTTCAGACACTCTTCAGGACTTTCTCTGAGTTTAGTCTGAATATTCTCTAATTTCTCATCATAACCTTCTTAATTATTATTATTTCTAAAAAAAAACAACATTATTCTGATCTCCTGCTTAGATCTCTCAGCATCAGAACATTTGTTAGGTTTGTCTGTTCGATATTCAGTGTTTGTCGTACTGGTACCACATGATATTCTGCACTGACATGGATGAGTGTTACAAACCACTGTTCTTATTAAATTGTTGTAATTTTATATTGCTTTCGTTCTCAAAATGGGATTATTCTATTGTAAGTCTATAAACTCTTAATCAGGGTTTGAAATTAATGGGGGTGTAACGTTGGGAGTCATGACGACAAGGGGTAGATCCAAACGCAGGCTTTATTAGAATGAGCGTATTCGTACAGGCAAGGGTCAAACACCAGCAAACAGAAACATAAGGGCAAGGCAGAAGAGTAATCCAAGTCACAGGCAATGGTCAAGGCAGGCAGCAAACGATCATCAAACAAGGAATAAACAGTCCAGGGTCAAAACAAGGCAAGGCTAGGAACTAGGAACAAGGATTAACACAGTTTCGTTTGAAAAAATGACAGAAAGAAGTGAGGTTTTACAAGTGAGTGCTGAGGGAAATTGAATTCATACGAAAAATGAATTAAAGGGAACTGCCATAACCCTAACCCTTGCTCTACAGTAAGTCCACTTGAATGAAACGACACTGAGTGAATTCAGACACAGAGTGCGCCGGAAGGGCTGCTGATTTCACACAGTTTGTGCTGTTGTTTAGTAATGATTTGAAACTTAGCAAACTATAGTAGTAATGAATTTTTATGTTGAACTCTGCCATGGAAACTAGCTTAATTAATTAAACAATTTAATGATCAATTAAAAAGGAATTTATACCTGAATGATATTATGCTGGAATGAATGGATTCTGTAATATTCTCTAAAATTATACTTCTGTATATTCTCTATTTCTGTAGAGCTGGACATTTTAATAAGGATCAAATGACTTGGATTTGATTGATGAAGATTTGGCGTGATCTTGGATTGTTCGGTTTTTCGACGCTCATCCTGGACTTGCTGCCGTAGCAACAGGTCCGTAAGCTTAAACCTGCTCGTGAGCAGCTTATTTCATGTAAACAGGATTAGATTGCATTTTTTTAAGCGGAATTGGTACTTAAAATCTGTCCCGGCTATTTTATTTCAAGAGTACTCTACTTATCCAGGGACAATAATTTAAAATGATGATAATTTACAAATTAATTTGAAAATAAAATTATAATGTTGTGTACTCTATAATACTATAGACACAGCTAGTTTTACTCACTGAAAGATTTATTCGTGATGGAATAATTACTTTCAGTACAGTTATTCTGAGCTGTGCATTAATTTAAACAGTGACGCTATTATGGGAGTGGCTTGATGCAGATAACTTGACCTTGACTTGAATTAATTTTTAAAGAAAACTTTAATTCTGTCACATTAAAAATCTGCTTCAAAGATCAAATTAAAAGAATTGCGAATTACAACACTGAAATAAAAAATGTATGACTGTACAAATGCTTGTGAATCTAAATAATTGGGAATCATGTATAAAAAACAAAAACAAAAAAAAAAACTGTGCACATTTAATTTGTCTATTATAACATTTATGTCATTTTGTTCGCTTGGCTGTTTCATTATAAAGGTCCAGAAATTCCTAAAGTTTTTTGTCAGGTTTCTTTTCTAATTATATGATGTCATTATGTTGCTGTCTTGCTACCAGCCAATCGCTGCATTGCTGATCATGGTTTTGAGTATCGATACATTGCTGACAGAGACAGTGAAGTTAGATTGTTTGTATTTGGACAGGTGAATCTGAATCTCTGAAACATCCTCACGCACTGCTTCAGTGATCAGGGAGAATCAGGATCGGCTCAAAGTTTTATATCAGAGAGGAACAAACCTCAGCAGTGCCACAGGCTGATCTCCTCCATGCCATGCCGAATAGAGGCAGTAATTTCCAGAAGGCCAACAATTCACTAAAAATGTTTTTTTTTTTATTGGTCTTATGAAGTATTCTACTTTGTTGAGATAGTGAATTGGTGTTTTTTTTTTTGTGAGCCAAAATCATCACAATTAAAAGAACCAAAGACTTTAAGTACTTCAGTCTGTGTGCACTGAATTTATTTAATACACGAGTTCCACAATTTGAGTTGAATTACTGAAATAAATGAACTTTTCCACTAAAAAATTTGAGATGCAACTGTATGTTTTTTTTATGGTTCACTACTAAATGCCAAAGTTGCAAGTTAAATAAAACGTTCTTAAAACAAACTGTTGATTTTTTGCAGAAAATTAGTCGTTAGTGGCAGCCCTAAATTAATTAGAAAAATATCTTATTAACCGGTATTTTTTCTAATCAAATTTTTTTCTAATCGGAACGATAATGTTACAAAAAGGAACGCATGTACAGAAAATACTATGGATATCGAGATATTGTGATATAAAAATGCAGTAGATTTAAGGTACATACAATTGTGTGAGAGAAACACTGAGCACTCTCAGCTTAGCATTGACGAATCCTTCTTGTGTGATATTACTTTAACAACAACAAAAACTAGAAAACTCAATGAATACCAGTTCCATTTTGTCTGGATCCAGTCTTGGACTTCCATTCGCATTAGATTTCTGCCTTGTCAGTGAGTCACATCTCTTCACGAGTGAAAGCCTGGGACATTAAGTCTTGAAGCATCCTCTTTGGGGTCTTTGCCCAAGACTACATTCCTTTGCGGGAGTGCTGCAATGAAATTCCAGTGAAGTTAGTTTGTAAATTAAACGAAGGGTGGCCAAATTGGGGTATTATTTAGCCATTACACAGCTACAAATCTGTAAAGCCAAGGGCTGGACGATTAATTGAAAAGTAATCAAAACCGAAAATCAGAACCTCTAACCGACATAATTTTCCCATGTCGGTTATTTCGCCAAGTCAACACACACACACAGCGCGTGAGTGGCGAGCCCCGAAGTAAGATCACTTTCACTTTCATCTTCAATAAACTTTGTCAGTAGTATGTGTTTTAAGGCTTGCCAGTTTGGATATTCAAGAGATTTTAGACCATTGGATGTGTATTATTATATTGAGCTACCGTGCTGTTACAAACAGAAGTTCTGGGCGTACTCGGCCCAACCCAGGAACTGGTTCCAGGAGTCCTGGTGACCGTGACAGAAGGTACGCAGGAAACAGCCGATCTCCTGTATCTTCCTCTCCGTCTGCCCGTTCGTTTGCGGATGGTAGCTGGAGGAAAGGCTTACGGTCACACCTAGGAGCTTGAAGAATGATTTCCAGACTCGGGAGGTGAACTGCGAACCTCGGTCTGATACTATGTCTTCGGGGAGTCCATAGTATCTGAACACACAGTTAAACATAATTTCAGCGGTTTCCATTGCTGTGGGAAGTCCTCGCAGGGGAATCAAACGACATGACTTAGAGAATCGATCCACCACCACCATGATACAGGTGCATCCGTCAGAGGCTGGAAGGTCCGTAATAAAGTCCACTCCTAGGTGTGACCAGGGGCGATTAGGAACGGGCAGAGGATGTAGCTTTCCGAAGGGAAGATGGCGTGGACTTTTGGAGATGGCACATTCCCTGCACCCTTGCATGTACCTCCTGACGTCGGCTGCCATGTTCGGCCACCAGAAGCGTTGTTTTAACAACGAGAGGGTTTCATTGACCCCTGGGTGGCCAGTGCCCAGTGACGTGTGTGATGCGTGGATGAGGGGAGTGTGTCGTGACCGGGTGATGTACTGCAAATCTTGGGGGCAACCCGGCGGGGTGTTGGTGGAGGCATTGGACTCGGGCAAAGTCTCCTTAGACCAGACGATAGGATTTTCTACTGGGGTTCCCCTGCTGCTGGGAGAGGACCGCTCCCACTCATGTGGTGGAGGCATCAACCTCTACGATGAAGAGAGTGTCTGGGTCAGGATGAACCAGGAGGGGAGCGGTGGTGAAAGCTTTCTTGAGGGTGTCAAAGGCTTGGGTGGCGGCTGGGGTCCAGGACAGAGACTTGGGCTTACTGCACAGTAGGTTGGTGAGAGGGGTGGTGATGGTACTGTAGTTTTGAATAAATCTTCTGTAGAAATTGGCGAAACTTAGGAATCTTTGCAGTTCTTTTACAGATGAGGGAATGGGCCAGTTCTGTATTGCTGATACCTTCCCCTCGTCCATCCGGATGCTACTGCGATCGTTGACGTACCCAAGGAACTGCACTGAGCGCTGATGGAAGAGACATTTCTCGGCCTTGAGGAACAGGTTGAAGGCCCTCAGGCGTTGCAGGACCTCCGCAACGTGGCGGCGATGGTCAGCCAGGCTCCGGGAGTAGATCAAGATGTCATCGATGTAGACCAGGACTGACTTGTGCAGGAACTCCCGGAGCACCTCATGCATGAAATCCTGGAATACGGAGGGGGCGTTGACGAGTCCATACGGCATGACTAGGTACTCGTAATGGCCAGTAGGGGTCACAAAGGCGGTCTTCCACTCGTCCCCCTCACGTATCCGGATGAGGTTGTACGCGCTGCGGAGGTCCAACTTGGTGAACACAGTGGCACCACGGAGGTGTTGGGATGAGGGGAAGTGGATACCGGAACTTCACGGTTATTTTATTGAGAGCTCTGTAATCTATGCAGGGCCACAAGCCTCCGTCCTTCTTCTCCACGAAAAAGAAGCTTGAAGCAGCAGGGGAAGTAGACGGACGAATGTAGCCTTGAGAGAGAGCTTCGTTGATGTAATCCTCCATGGCCTTCTCCTCCGGGATGGAAAGGGAATAGATTTTCCCTCTGGGCACTGGCTCACTGGGAATTAGGTCTATGGCGCAGTCCCATGGCCGGTGTGGAGGCAGTGTGGAGGCCTTCTTAGGACAGAAGACATCACTGAAGTGGGAGTAACATTTTGGGATGTTTGTAGAATGGCTTTCAAGAGGGCTTTCAACAGAAGTAGCACAGACTTAGAATTCTTCAGAACTTGGAACAGGAAACTTAGGGAAACAGTCATTAAAGCATTGGTTACCCCACTTCAGGATTTCTCCTGTCCTCCAGGAGATGATGGGGTTGTGCTGCTTTAACCAAGGGCGCCCTAAAATCACGTCAGATGTTGAATCCTCCAGAACCAGCAGATGGATCTCCTCAACATGAAGGATGCTGATTTGCAGTTGAATGGGACCAACACTGTAACGCACTTAAAGGTCTTCCAGTTACCGAATGGATTTGGTAGGTTTTCGGCGTGGCTGTTGTTTTGAGCTTGAGCTGGCGGCAGAGGGCTCCAGAGATGAAATTCCCCGCTGACCCAGAATCGAGGAGGGCATTAACTGGAAGACAAAAGTCAGCAGCAGTAAGGCTTACAACAATGGTGAGTGGTTTTATTTTATTTAACGTAGGAGTGAGGACACTCACCATGGGTCGTAGGGGGCGAGTCGGGCATTCAGCTATGTAATGCCCAGCAAGACCACAGTACAGGCAGAGATTCTGGGTCAGCTGTCTCTGCCGCTCAGCTGATGACAACCGGGAGTTTTCAACTTGCATGGGGTCATTGGCTGGTTCTGGAGAGCTGACGGATTCTGGACGGCAGAGGACGGATGGGAAGAACAACTGGCCCTGGTGCTCTCCGAGACACGACTGCATACGAGTGGCAAACCTGATGGAGAGTTGGATAAATCGCTTGAGCCCGAAGGAATCCTCGTATGCAGCGAGATGCAACCGCATGCAGGAGTCCAAACCTTGATGGTAGGTTGTGATGAGAGCTTGTTCGTTCCATCCGCTTGACGCTGCTAGGGTTCGAAACTGGAGAGCATAATCAGTGAATGACATTGAACCTTGTTTTAAAGAATATAACCTCTCACCGATAGATGAATCCCAGGCTGGTTTTCCAGAAACTTCCTTGAAGTGTGTAATGAAGCTTGACAGAGACTGAACAACGGGATTTTTCTGCGACCAGAGTGGTTCGGCCCAACGAAGAGCTTTTCCGTCGAGTTGAGAGATTATATAAACAACTTTGGAACTTTCGGTGGGGTACAGTTGCGGTTGCATCTCCAGGACCAGCGAACACTGTAGCAGAAATCCGTTGCAATCCTCCGCCGAACCAGAGAAGGGCGCCGGTTGGGCCATGGGACTGTTGAAGTGTGCGCTGGTGATGTTGACGTGGGCGTGCTGGAGAGTGTGCGACGAAGTGCATCAACAAGTTCTTGAATGGGATCCGGGGCGCTCATTCTGACTGTTCAGACGGTGACGGTCCGGTCTTCTGTTACAAACAGAAGGGCACGGAGACACAGATGGAAATATAACTGAGTTTATTGAACAACCAGAGAGCTGTGGCAGAGTGCAGGTGAGTGAAGGCTGTAGCAGATCGTGGCTGTGGTGATAAACGGACTGATTCTGTTCTTGGTTTGCAGGGAGCGTGGATGACGGGCTGACGAGGAGCTGACAAGACACAGAGACACTCACTGGAGACGAGGAGAACACTGGAAGACGAGGAGAACACTGGAAACAGGTAAGTAATCTAAGGAGTCTTTAAGGTGAGCATAACAGGTAGTTAGCATCAACGAGACCGGACAGTGACTGAGTGTGCTGCTGTGTCTTAAATAGTGGAAGTGATGATGAATGGCAGGTGTGGGTGATCAGTACTCTGGTGAGGGAGAGCGCTGTGATTGGGTGACTGTGGAGCCTGGCGTGTCTGTGACACGTGCTCGCACAGTTGCATTGTGGCACATGAACATTCATACAGACACTAGCTCGCACATCACGTGAAGATCGCGTGCACAGAGAGGAGCGCGCAACTCGTTATCAACGCTTTCCTGTGATATAAAAATAATATTCGATGATCTCTGGGAATTATTTGATTATTATTCGAAAATCGCACCCTTGTATAAGCTACACACACATAAACAGAGAGAGAAAAAGGCAGAGAGACCATTCACACTTTAAATCTTTTTTTCACAGCCATTCATAACGTGCAGAGTAGAGCGAGCGTTTCAATTAATTCCTATAGAAGCTGAGCTTCCATAGGAATGAACTGAAAACACTACTTGAGTGGACATGCACTATGAATTAAATTTATGATTACCTCAGCTTCAGTTTGAGGTTGTGTCCTCAGACTTCTAATGTCATTAAGAAGTCCAGGAATCTCTAAAAAAAAACATTTTGACACAGTATTTTTCTTGTTATAACAGTTTAACTTGAAAGGCAACCATATTTTAAACAATAGTATACAGAAATTTAAAAGTGTCTCCTTGCACTGTATTTGTTTATCCTATAACAAGTGAGGAATGATAAATGAATTTGATCAATTATTAAATCTAAATACCTGAAAGAAGTGACTCCAAGGATCTGTTCACTATTTTGTCTTTTACACTTCTCAAGTTCCTCTTTGAGATGTTTGTTTTCATCCTGTAGCTCCTTTAATCTTCTTTGCATGTCACTAATTGATTCATTTACAGGTGCCTTTAAAAGATAAAGTAATACACACATTCACTGTCTTTTGAATACAGTAGTGGCCAAAAATGTTGGTCTTAGGAAAATTGGTTTCTTTGGAGTTTATTTTAATAAACCCACAAAATAACATCTAATAATATAGCTAATAAACATAGCAACAGAAAGTAACGTCTCAGGTTACGTATGTAACCATGGTTCCCTGAGAACAGGGAAGCGAGACTCTGCGTTCGAGGCGATATGGGGAACGTCACTCGTGACCCGGTGTTCAAAACCACTATCAAAAACTCCAATCCTATTGGCGGCGACAGCCTATGACGTCATATGGCGCGACCGGAAGTATAAAGGAGCGCCTAGGAAGCAGTCAGTATCAATCGTCTTTGAGGACTGTTCCGCAGGCAGCCCGAAGCATGGCAGGGAAGCGCAGAGTCTCGTTCCTGTTCTCAGGGAACCATGGTTACATACGTAACCTGAGACGTTCCCTTCGAAAGGGAACTTCAACTCTGTTCGAGACGCATATGGGGAACGATATACCCACGCCGCCATGCTTGAGGAGAGTGCATGCCAAAGAATGGCTAGGACAAGAGAACAGTTCTGTAGAAACTGCAGCAACTCCCCCTCGGGTCACACCAGGCTGTCAGTGACAGCATTCCCTAAGGCCAACAGCCCAAGCTGAGCCCAAGGAAGGCCCTCCAGAGGAAAAGGCCTACCAGGACCGCTAAAGGCATCTGAGACCAACTTTTCCGCAGATAAAGTGGTCTCTTTAAGGGAATGTGGTCAAGGAACCGAAAGGAACCCCGACCAGTCACTAGAGGGGGAAAGAAGTCACCCTCAATGCCACCAGGGAGGCCGACCTGGTCTGTTATAGGACAAACTTAGTCTTGGCCAACCCTGTCTGAAAGCAGAATCTTCAAAACGCATTCTTCATAGAAGAGAGCAGGAAAGAGCGACTGCAAAGGCAGGAGCAACTCAAACCCACGCGTAGAGATGGGCATCCTGGAGAGCAGAACTCAGCTGAGTGCTATGAACCCTCACATTGAGGGAGTAAAATCCGCTCATTCTAGGATCTACTCAGTGCTTAAATTAACGCACTGAGGAGGCTGTGCGCTAAACACCTGTTATACAGGGGCACAAACCAGCCTAGGGCCGAATCTTAGGAGGAGGCCTGATTAAGGCCTACCACCATGATCAGCTTAGGGAGCTAAGCACTATTACAACATAACCCGAAAGGGAAGTACAAAGCTCACCTAACAGGTAGACCATGCAATGGGCACATAATCATGGAGGCCGAAGAGGGGCCTACAGCATGATAATAGCTATATGTGAAAACAGAAGTAAATTCAGAAAGTGGCCTGAGGGGCCACTCTGAACATCTGCCTTATGGAACAGACAGGAAAACTTCAAAGGCAGCAGGAGGGCTGCCAATGTGCCCGCATGACCATCCACCTAACACAATCCAACGAGCAGTGCACTCCAGTAAAAGCACCTTTTACTCTTTAAAGCAAGAGGAGTACAGCATATGCCGACACGTATTAAGGAAGGCCTGGAGGGGCCTATAACCTCAACAGACACGTGGCATCAGCTCGTGGCAGTGTTTTAGACACCAGGACCGATAAATAACCGAACTAAAGGAGGTTAGATTTATCACCTGGGCCTCTGGCCAACCGGAAGTGTATATAGATAAATCTAAAGAGAAATATACACAATCATACACCAGTATGTTCCAAAAAGGCGGCCCATAGGGCCTAGCAACCTTTAAGACACACAGCGTAAGTCTAGTGGCCATTCCTAGGAGCACAATAGATCCACCCTAGGCGCTAGGTGGCTATTAGCTCAACTAGAGTAAAATCAGACTCAGGGAGGCAGATAGCATTCACCCTGAGGGGCCAGCCACTCAAAGGTACTCGGTAAAGCACCCTAATACTCTCACAGCGAGAGGAGTACGTAGCTGAACTCCACATGCTACACCGGAGGCCGAAGTAGGCCTACCTTAGTAAACACGTGGCATCAGCAAGTGGCTATAATAACCATATCAACCAATGGGCCATGTATACAGACCTTTTACTTAAAGGGATACATAAAACGCTGCCATACAACGTGAACAGGCCTGTTTAGGGCCTATCCGTGAACGATGGGGCGTGGCCGATGGTGGTATGGTTTCCTGAGCATCCTGCCAGCAAGTCAAACTAAAAAAGAGACCTTAAGGGGCCTACAATCTCAGCGACAAGTGGCGTTCAGCCCTAAAGCAAATAAATACAACTGTGCCAACATGTCAATAAAAAGGAGGCCTAAAGGGGGCCTACCATATAAACAACACGAGGCTTCAGCACATTTTGAATAAAAGAGCCAAGCTACAGGGAACCAGTTTAACTAACTGCAACCTGAGCTAAGCTACACATTCCAACAGGCAATGTACCCTAACATAGAAGGCTAAAGGGGTCCAAACAAGCCAAATGGTCTAAGGAAGGCCCATAAGGCCTACACCTCAAACAAACACATGGCAAGGCCTGTGGTAATATAAATACGTGAGCAAGCATTGATCAAGTAACAGTATGCATGGAAACAAATGCTAACTAGAAGGAGGCTAGACAAACAGGCCTACAATCTAAGTTATATGCAAATAACCGTTAAGAGACCACAGAAAAGGGGGGTAAAATAGCAACCATCTTTCCTCAGAAAGTGGTACTACCACCCTAAATATGCGAGCCAACAGGTAAAGCACTAAATAACAGTAAACCAGCTAAAGGGGAATAAAGTCATCAAATCTCTAAAGCGGCTAAAGAAAGCCCGCTAAATAGAGAGCAGGTGCCAACCTGAGGCAGCATAAGCTCACATAAAATGTAGGGCAAAAGTCCAGAACACTCAAAGTCATACAATGCTTTGATGAATATGCTATTTCTAAAGAGGAAATAATTTTCTCCAAACAGATTCTCAAATCTGTACCAAGCCAAAGAGGACGGAAGCTAAAAAACCTAGCAACGTCAACTCAGACTTGTTTAAGAAAACAAGTGGCTCAGAGGAAAAATACAATTTCCACAGCATAAATGTTCTAGAAGTGGGGCCTAGCAACACCGCATGACTTATCTAAACAAAGATAAGGGCCTAGTCCACCTGAGATAACAGCAGCAGGGAGTCTAAAAACAGTCTACACTTAGCTGTTAAACTCAACAATTGCACCTACATAGCAAGGGGGTAATGGGCATACGGCCTAACAACTCCCTCAGGAGGAGGCCAGAAGTAGGAAATATATATATCCAGAGGATAATATATATATAAAAGGGTTATAAAATAACACAGTAAACCTAGCTCTAGCCTGGCCGCTAAGCTATGGGCCTAAACCAACACAGGCACCAAACAGCCTATAAAACCTGTTATTCGCTTCCAAATCTCATAGAAGGAGAAAGGAAGCGAAGTTCCTAACAGACATGTCAGGTGGCCAAAAGAAGCCACCGATACATGTAAACTGAAGTAGTAAGTGCCAACCCAAACTATACTGAAGATAGCTGAGAAGCTAAAGAAGACTAAACAGCAGCCATTTTGTGGCCTGCTCAGTCAACTTAAAAACCACTTCAGTTTTCTGCCCAAAACCCTAATATATTTTACTGTTACATGTTCAGGAAAATATAATATACATAGGAACAAAACAAGGTCAAAATTTAGGAAATAAATCGGACCTTGTCTTACCTTTCCATGCTCAAAGACCAAGGATTCTCCTTCAGATATAGACAGAAGGATATCAACCTGGTTCTTAGGCCAAGAACCCTTTCACTACCAAGCCAGAAGGCGGGCCGTCAGAGAAAAAACTCATCATGGGCCCAGCCATCAGCCTGACTGTTCAAAGGTTGTTTCCTGAACATGCATTAAAAACATTCCCGGGAGGCCGGGGAAGAGGGGCGGGGGTAGAAATTAATCTACCTCCGCCAGAGAGGAGACCGATTACCGGCGCTGCTGGCGCCTGTACTCAATCACCTCCCTCAAGTCTTGCTTCCTCTTCCTCGTGTCCCGCCGCTTTTGCGACTTACTCCGAGGTGGAGGAGGCGCTCGAGCGGCGACACTGGATCGCTGGCCCTGTCTCTGAGCCTCGGCTCGAGACGGGCCAGGACCTCCCGGCTGTCTGGGCCCAGAATCGGATCTGAGCGGTATGCAATTCTTATAAGCTGCTGAGCGCGCCCTCGCCTCTCTGAACTTTCCGACGACCGTCTCAACGGAGCCGCCGAAAAGCTCAGAAGGCGAGACTGGGGCATCGAGGAGAAAGCCCTTCTCTTTCTCCCCGATGTCCGCCATGTTCAACCACAGATGTCTCTCCGTAGCCACCATGGCCGCCATCGATCGACCGATCGAGGCAGCCGTCTGCTTGGTGGCCCGGAGAGCGAGATCCGTAGTGCGGCGCAGCTCAGCTACCGCATCAGGGGACAAACCCTGCCCCTGATCCAGATCCTTCAGCAGATCAGCCTGGTAGGCTTGCAACACCGCCATGGAGTGCAAAGCCGCACCAGCCTGACCTGCAGCAGCGTATGCCCTGCCGTTCAAACGAGATGTCATCTTAAGGGGTTTGGACGGCAGGACCGGAGCTTTAAGTGTCGGTGCACTGCCAGTGACGAGATAGTTAGCAAACGTCTCGTCAATAGGCGGCATCGACGCATACCCGTGCTGGCGCAATCCCTCCACATCAGCGAAATTTCCCCGCTGATGTGAATGTATTCTCGCCGATGCACGGGTTCTTCCATGCCTTCTCGATCTGAACATGTAGATCAGGAAGGAAAGGAAGGCTCACCGGAGTTACGGGTTATGGTCAGAAAGAAATCGTTCGTCCAACCTACCGCGACGACCTCTCTCCTCTCGCGCACTCCACGGCAGCTGCAGTCTGCCCGCAGCGCGCTCCATAACCTCCAATAACTCAGCATACGCTGGGCAAGGAGGCTTGGAGAAAGAGGCTGTCTCACTCGCCTCTTCCTCCACCGCCATCTCCTGCTCACGGGGCTAGCTGCCAGAAGAACACTTGCTCCTGGATCCGATGATGTCAAAGATAAGACATCATCATCATCCAGGAGCTCATCCTCGCCAGCCGCCGCAGGAGGCCGAGAGACAGTAACACCCTCTCAAACTCCGCGGCGAGCTCCATCTGCGAGCCCCATGAATGCAGCCGCTCTCTGCCTCAGCACGAGCAGGGCCAGATCCACCGGGCACAGATGCCGACACCCTTCCCTCGAGAAGAGGGCCAGGCGGGAACGGAGGCGTTTTCATAGGAAAACGCTCACAATTCCACACAGACAGCGCCCTCAAGCACTGTCCGTGCGTGTTCTTCTCCCAAACAGTGAACGCAAAGGTTGTGTGTATCTTCCGGTGTCAAGAATCTCGGACACGGATCAGCACACTTCCTAAAACGTTTAGTCTTGTCCTCAGACATGATAAATACCTTGTAAGAAGACGAGGTGGCACGATAGTGGCAGAAACACAAACAGTCCCGAAAAGACGAAAGATACTGACTGCTTCCCTAGGCGCTCCTTTATACTTCCGGGTCGCGCCATATGACGTCATAGGCTGTCGCCGGCCAATAGGATTGGAGTTTTTTGATAGTGGTTTCGAACACCGGGTCACGAGTGACGTTCCCCATATGCGTCTCGAACGCAGAGTTGAAGTTCCCTTTCGAAAGGGAACTAAAGAGGAGGGTATTTGCGAATGGTCAATTCTGCGCTGAATTTAAATGCTTCCCACTAGATCTCGCAGCAATGTTATTAACTTTTTGCTGCGAATTCAAACACATTCTTACTGGATCTCTTAGAGGTGTGTAGTATTAAGCAGTGTCACGTGATTGCAGTACGCTTTCGTAACGTTAGTAAAGTAATGTTAAATGTTTCCTTGTGCGCCATATTGTCCTCTAGCTGTTTTATGGACCTCTCCCGCGGGTGAAACAGCGATGGATCGATAATATGATGAGACATGATTCATTTCAGTAAGCTGAACTGTATCTTTCAATACACCTTCTACTGTTCACTTGTGTTTATTTACTATTAAATAGTAGTAAAGAGGGAGAGATGGTCAGGTCACGACATGTTACGTGACATTTAAGAGCGCCAAAACGGTATTTACTGTTTTAACTTCGTAATAAATTGACAATATTTGAAAGCTAAGACTGTATTTCATATATATATATATATATATATATACACATATATATAAAATCTGCTCTGCCTTGCCTGTTGTCGTGTCATCTTTGCTCCACGATGATTTTTCACTGCATGAGAAAATGGATGTGAGAGCATGAGAGCGTCAATTTCTTGAGTCTCGCGCTGAATGCCTGAGATCTGCCAGGTATATTTTAAAATAAAACAGGACAGACATCTTTGCTTCTTGCCTATCCATGGGAGCGATAGCAGCAATCCATTATTGACAATGCTTAGGTTTTGTGGGGATATAGTAAAACTTTAATCGGTTTATCACAGCCCACAGCGCAGCAGACAGGCGGCAAATGGCGGCCTTACCACTGTGTGACGTCACATGGAATCAGTATTCAATTAGTATGGAAGTGATTAGCATGATTAACAGTCACACTTAACTCTATAATTACTACATTTCTGCTGCATTCTGTTATCGAAGTTGGATGTTAGGCTATTTCACTCACTGGCGTTTTCAGCTCAAGAACGTTACAAATGATCATTCAGATATGTGTAACATAGCAGGCGCGATTACATGATTTATTTCTGCTCAATATCATGCAAATTGTAGGCATTTAAAGGCTAATTCACACTCCAAACTCCAACAAACACCACCATGGCCTGCTAGATAAATACATTAATTAATTAAAATAACTTAAAAAGCAGTGAGCCATTGAACAATGACCCATTTTAAGACTGCACAAGGTAAAATTATTTGCTTCACTTGTGGAGTTGTCAGATCAGCCAGGCTCTACTGGTTATCTCTGCTCACTTCAGACAGTGCAGCTGGTCCCATCAGGATAATGTCAGGTTTTTATGTAGCCTATATATATATTTTTAGGATAACTTAACATCATTTGTATTGTGGGATGACCACAGGCCCAGACTGGCAATGCAAAACAGAATCTAAAGCACTTGCGTTCTTACTATCCTCAATTAAAGTTTGGATGCATGTCTCTAATTCTGAAATCTTCTCCATTAGCCCATCTCCCTGCATTTATTATGTGTAAATCTTACCGCTGACAGAGAAAGCTATACTAAGCATGTGACAGGCAGTGGAAGTAACAATAAGAGGTAATAATAGGTGAAGATAACCTGACTCACTGTGTTTAATGACTGATCCGACTCACCACAGTTGTTTGATGGACTCGTGAAAGGAGTGAGAGGAAAAAGACCCGATTTTGATTAAAGCTAGTGATGTCAGATTAATGTCATAGGCAATACAAGGTAATATCAGATATATTATGATGATTATCAAGCAATATATGCAGCAATTAAAGATAGAAAATAAAGATATACGTAGCTACAAACGCAAACCACTCAGCAGAGGCAGACGGGAAACTCACAAACACTTCAGTCACAAGCAGCTGCTGCTGGAGTTCAATCTCATGCTGTATATTAACATGATGTTGTGTCTTTTTCAGGCTCCTTTGAGTCTCTTTATAAAGTGGGAAAGAAGATTGGATCTGGAGCCTACGGTCATGTCCATAAAGGGATTAGAAAATGGGATGGCAAACAAGTATGCTGCATAAACCAAACTTTTTATTGTTCAAATTCACAAAATTCACAAATGTAAAAAAAAAAAAAAAAAAAATCATTTTTTATTTGTTGTTGATCCCATGTCTGAGGACCCCATTAAAGTGATGAGTTGAGAAGACTTCATTCTTCATGAAAATCTCTAAGAATTGTTTTATGAAAATCTATATGTAGATGTATGAGATATAACTGCATTACACATACAAAGCCTAGAAACATCAGTAGTAAAGTAATTGTAAAGTTCATTGCTTTCATCTTTGTTTGAAATTGGTTAGGAATCAACTAACCTTTTGTCAATCTCTTTTCTTTAGCCTGGGTATTTGAAACCTATGAATGAAGAGGCACATGCAAAACCCTTCAACTTACGAGCATGTAGTAAGGTTAGACGACTGGTTTATCGAGAAAAATCGAATCACTTTAATTTTGGAATAATCAGTCCTTCATGACCTTATGAAAGTTCATCCAAGAAAAGAGAGATTGCCTGACCGAAGAAACAGTGAAATGCATTATGAGGAAACTCATTGATGCACTGCATTACTGCATTGAGTGTGATGTTCATCATCGTGACACACATTGGGGAAACATTCTCATCCACCCAGACAACATGAAGATAAAGTTAATAGACTTTGGCATCGCAAAGCACATCAAGAAAGGACGTGAGTTGGCTTTCTGAACACATTTCACTGATGACTTATTTACTACAGTTCACTGTTGATGTTTAACTAACAGTAGAGATGTATTGTTTACAGGAACAGACAGATGCTTTAAAGTGTTTTCACATGAACGCTGTATCCAGAGAGGTCGCTGTATTAGAGGGAATTGACAGCTTGTGTGAAATAATGAATCGGCTCACTGAAGGGAAAAAAAAGCCTCCTGTCCAAAGGTGAGACCAATAACAAGAATGAAATGGAAATAACATTACTTGAAAAACATATAAAGCTCTGATATAAGTGACAGAAAAATTATTAGTGTCAAACCTTGATGACAAAATTCAGGGCATTGACAGTGAATGTTTAGCAATGGAAAAATGTTCCTGGGCAACCAGAGAATGCCATAGTAACAGCAACAAATGCAGTGTATTTCATGGTAGCATTACCTTACATGAACTACATACAGTATCTCAAAATCTGTTTATGTGTGTCAATATGGACAAACATTACTAATCAGCTGTCTTCTGAAAACTTTACAGAATGCCTGGATCTTCTTCAGAAAAACAGAGCGACAAAGTTTGTGGACACCTTAGATGCCATTTTAGATCATGCCTGGTTTAAAAACCATTCAGAGAGCATGAAAGAAGAAAGAAATCAAGAAAAGTAGAAAAAGTAAGCATAAGAAAAAGATATGTTTTTTAAAAGATTCAGGCCCTCTTGGCATTTTCGATTTAAATGTCACGCTCTCATTATTTGACAGGTAAATGCAGTAGTGCCTGCAGCTCCTCCACTGGGGCCTATAGTTCAGCTTTAGGGTCATCAGCTGGAGTCCACCTCTCACCTTTAACCCCGGGACGTCTCGATTCCAGCCCAGCAGCCTCACTTCTCCTTTCTCCTCATCCATAGCCAAAATCTGCTCTTTTCAGCCTCTTCAGCCAGGTCTTTCAGATATGGGGTCAGAATTGTTTCTTTATTCTGAATACATAGATTATGATCCACAAATGTAAAGAGATTCACAAATATATGTTTGGAGCAAACACAACTCTACCTGGCATTTACTTGAGAATCACTTCCTGTACATTTGTGAATTGCTTTTTGTGCATTTGTGGATCACACACATTTGCGAATCGCTTTCTGGGCATTTGTGGTTCGCTGGACACATTTGTGGATTTTAAAACATTTCTAGCATCAAGCCGTGCACACAAATCCACAGATAGGTGGACTCCACCCACCGTCTACTCAGGCCAATCAGATAACGGCCATTTGCGCTGACCAATCGTAGCACGTTCTCGCTACAATCACGTTTTGCTTTATAATCAGGGCGGTCTCACCCTATAATAATTTTGCTCGTGCATGAGCTTTGTAAAAAGGTCCATAAAAATTGGTTCAGTAAAAAATGTTTAAAGTTTGGATTTCTTGTGTGTCAAGCCAAGCCACAGTATTATATTTTATTAGTCTTTGAAAATGCTAGATAAAGAGAAATAGCACTTTACATCTCGCTATAGAATAGAAATAGCACTTTACACGAGCAATGTCACACTCGTAGCCGTGCGATATGGCTGTGTATCAGCACGGATGTGATTCGTCCGTAGGCGTAGGTAACCACAGTGTGCTGATATACAGCCATATCACACGGCTACGAGTGTGATATTGCGTTTATACAACAGTTTGACGGCACGAGTGTGTAAATAAATAAGAAATAACAACGTGTCTTTAAAACCCTCTTTTGTGCAGCACTACTTCCTTCCGCCACGGATTCAAATCTCAAGTTGACACTCTGCTTCTTTGCAATGCAAAGGTAAATAAAGATCTGGGGCCGTATTCACAAAACATTTTATTTTGCCACTAAGAGTTCTCCTAAATAGCAGTAAAAGTTCTTAGTTAAGAGTTCTCTCTTAAAACCTATTCACAAAGCTGCTGAGACCAACTTTTACTAAGGAATAGAGAGAAGTCTTAAGCTTAGAGAAAGGGCAGGGTTGACCTCCTTGCCATGGAATATACACACAGTGATTGGCTGATGGGGGAGGAGTCAGCGATTTAACCATAGAGATATTGTAGAATGAGGTGTCATGTTTCCATATTCAAATAAAGGTTTTAAAATACAAATGTTGCCCTATTCAAATAAATATTTTTTAATAAAAATGTTGTCATATTCAAATAAAGGTTTTAAAATGTAGGCTAAGTGTCATTAATTAAACTAGTATATACAGTTAATTGTCCGCCTCTTAAATGTCTGCATCTCAAGAGAATGCAGAATTTAAGCGACAAATTATGTTTTATAAACAAAGTTTGGGAGAAACGCATTCAAGCGGTCTATCTAATCAGCTCGAGAGGATGAATATATAAACAGACGAGAGCCGACTCGCCTATAGTTACTTCAACAGTTTTCTGCATCCCTCCGCCATCCCGTCCCTCACTCTCGGCTGGGGATACGTATCCCATGTAAATGTGAACTCATGAAAACCACTGCCACAGGTAATCGGATAATATTTATTTGTGAAAGATTTATTTTTGGCGCCTCATTGTAGATTCAAATCTATAAATCAAAATGTATTGCATTTATGAAGAAAAAGTTCAGCACCTAAAGCTCTATCGCTATTGCCTCAATGGTGTACAGTGTCTTTGGGTGGATTAGGACTGTTTGTGATTTGGTCTTAGTGATTTAGGAGTCCTCTTGACTACTCCTAACATTTCACAGATTTAGGAGCTAGTTTTAGCGCTAAAATGCTTTGTGAAATACTCGTACAAACTAAAATTAGGACTGACACGCCCATTATTTTTAAGAGTTTCTCCTAAATCGGCAATTTAGGAGCAACTTTTGGCCTTAAGATGTTTTGTGAATACGACCCCTGAACTTTAAATTTAAGGCCTTAAAACGTCTTAAAAAACGCCAGATTTTCATCCGAGGTATTACATTTTATTTAGTCAGGTCTAAAAAAGGTTTTACTCTCATTCATTTCCAGAAACGCTAGCCGCTGAAAGTTATTACTAAGTAGCAAAAAGTATCGAGTCGTAGCCTACAAAGCGTAGCTCTAGAGTCTTTGCTACAACTGTAACAAAACCAGCAGAACGCTGCCCTCAGAACGTTGGTTCGGTGTGTTGTAGTTCTTTCTGGGAGATATTGGTGTTGGTACGTACGCGGTGATAAAACTACAAATCCCGTGATAAATGCAATACCTGCCCTCGAAATATGCGTCTCCTCAGAGTTTTGTTAAAGTTTGTGTGGAAAATGGGAAAGTGTACTTTCAATGAGACATGGCTAGATCACAGCGATTTCTGCTGTTGGTTACAAGTGGTACCCAGCTCCAGGTACGAGGCTCGCTGCAAACTTTGCAAAAAAAATATTCAATTAGGGACTCTAAGTGTGAAGCCGCTGGAGTCACACGCCAGAGCGGAGAGACACAAGCTTGCCATCAGCGGACTCTGCCAATTAGCTCAATGCCTGGTCCCTCTGGTCTCCAGATTCCAGCGCAATATCATCACAGCTCCGTCGAAAGCCGAGGTGCTTTGATGCTACAAACGGTGACTAAAAACCACTCATTTAATAGCAACAGTGAGACTAGCGATCTCTTCCAAGTAATGTTCCCTAATTCAGTAATCACGAAGACGTTCTCTTGCGGGCCCAACAAGATCGCTTATGTGGCGAGATTTGGATTGGACACACTCACACACACACATATCAGATCATCCATGTTAGATAGATAGATAGATACTCTAATTATCCCGAGGTATCTATCTATCTATCGAACATGGATTATCTGATGTGTGTGTGAGTGACTGAGTGTGTGTGCTACATGGGTTGGAGTAGCCTGTTCAATCTCTATTAGGCTATTAATATGCTATTTTGTAATGTAAATAAATATGAAATGAAATCTATTCTTTTTGAGGGCAAGTTTGTTTTAGCCTATTTTCATTTTGGGCCTAAGGTTTTGGGCATTTGGCATGTTGTTGGGATGCAGTGGTGTAAAGCACACCGCCACTGGACTCTAGAGCAGTGGAGACGTGTTCTCTGGAGTGACGAATCACGCTTCTCTGTCTGGCAATCCGATGGACGAGTCTGGGTTTGGCGGTTGCCAGGAGAACGGTACTTGCCTGACTACATCATGGAACCTCGTGGAAAGCCTTTCCAGAAGAGTTGAAGCTGTTGTAGCTGCAAAGGGTGGGCCAACTCCATATTAAACCCTACGGATTAAGAATGGGATGTCATTAAAGTTCATGTGCACGTAAAGGCAGGCGTCCCAAAACTTTTGGCAATATAGTGTATATTGTGAAATAAAATTCTTCATATCATGGTCATTAAGCCCACCCCTTGCTCACCCGTCCCGTATTTCACCATGAGAAATCTGGTCACCCTACATATAGGCTATATTTGAGTATTGTGTGTATCGGAAAGTACACACAATACTCACAATAAGAAACAAAATTAAATTATTTTGACAATTTTTGCCATTGAAATGACTGGGAAAAGTGTCAGAATCAACCTGAATTTACCCTATTCTTTTTGAAATCATAATTACATTGCATTGTGTTGTTTTAAACCCCAAATATTTTATAAGTAAAATTCTTCATAAACAATTATTCAGTTAAGCCTATTTGTAACAATGTCATTGTAAAAACCTTTGATGTAGTTAGCTACTTTTTGATAGTAACTTGTAGTGTAGCTAACTACTTTTTCAGTATTTTTCTCTCTAACCTTTTTTAATCTGATGGGTGCAGCAGTATCTAATGTACTACAGAAAATGGTGCCCATACTGCTAGTCATTTCCTCAAGTTCATTTGTGTGTTTGGGTTCACTGAGCAGCTGAGACAGATCAGGCAGGTTATTTGTGAATCTTATCTATATTGTTGGGAGAGAATTGTTCTAGTCAACTTTAAAAGAACTAAGTCTGAATTTTCAGGAAACTGAGAAATGCGTCATATGCAAATGCAGAGCTGCTTGGGTCAATGTAGTGCAGTTCAGTATGAAAAGGACTCGTTCAGATTAGGTTTGTGAACCAAATGATTTATTGAAAAGTTTTGACTCAAAAGAATGATCCAATAATGAACGAAAGAACAATGCAATAATGGAAACTTCTAGCAAATTGAACAGTTTGTGTCTTGTGCATTTATTTTGTGCTCAAGCACTTTGGCTCTGTTTGCTACTTAAACACAAACAAGTGTGAACCACATGGACTGAGTGTGAAGAGCTCATGGTTTAGTGTGATGTGGGCAGCTGCCTTGAAACCATCTATATTATTAATAGATGCAGCAACACTCATATAGAAAAAAAAAGTGTTACATGTGTAATACATTTCCAAGAAACAAGCTGCATTTTCACACCTGCCTCCAATAACTATCAGAGTCCAGCGAGCATCTCAGACACCACTGACTCTTTCTGAACTTCAGATCAGACCACAAGACGCTTTCATTTACACCAGTTCAAGAACAGCACAAAGGTAAACCTGCATTCTGTTCAAATTAGTGAACCACTTACAAGCTATTTATAATAAAACTGTCATTAATGTGCATCGGTTTTTTGCAGCCCCTTTGGTGCAATACATTGAGTGTAAAGTATATTAGTTTTTCTTTATGTAATAATATTCCTAATGTTGAAATGAAGACATTATGATGACAGATAATGTGTTTGTTTATATCTGTGTGAACTTGAGTAGAACTGACTTCCTACATCCACAAAAAGAAAAACTAACTTTAGGGGTCACACAGTCTCCATACATGACTAATTAATAGATGTGGTTCAAATGTATCTTTCAACAGTAGATATTAATTTGATCTAAATTAATTAGCTCCTTTTATTTGGAGTATTAACAATTTAACACTGTCAGTGACCGTGTTTTCCTCCTTTTAGGACAAGTTGTTTCGCAGACTGAAGTTACCTAGAGAACTTCAAACTCTTAACAAACATGACAATAAAATGTATGTTAAGCAACTACTGTCTGATCACAGTCTGGAGGATCCTACTTATTCAGGACTTCCTTATAACCATCTGGACAATTAGTCATTCAAACTACCTTAATAATCTATAATTTGGAAAACGTTGATGTCTTTGGTCTGTGTACTTTTGCGTTCATTCCTTTTTTGTTTTTTAACCCCGTCGAGAAAAACAAAAAACAAACGGTTGTTGTATTTTTAAATGCTATGTTGAATACCAAAATTTAAATCTGAATTACACAAATTTAATGTGCACAAAATAAATATTGACTTATTTTCAGATTTTTATTACATTTTGCATCTTTATAAACCAAAATTAAAATTGACAGATTAAAGTCGAAGAAATGTTTCTTTTGTAAAATTATTGTTTCTCCCACATTTTCCAGAGCCGTCTCTGAAACCATGATAACAGATGACTTGATTTTAAAACTGAATCGGGTATTGCAGAACACCTGTCCCAACATGGTGACGGGCGAGATTGCTCCACTCTTGTTCCCGTTAAAAGTCAACCCACTCTCACTTACGAGGGGGCCGACACTGCCGCATGTCCAAGAGAATGCTATATTGGCGGCAAACGTGCCCAGCGAAGCGGGACAATAAAAGTGCTTAACGTGAAAATGCTGGCTTAATGTAAGCTACTAAGACAGTGATATTTGAGGAGCAAATTCAGTAGGCTACACACATTATAAATAAAGCATATGTAGGCTACAGACAAGCAGATGAGCTCACATGAACGCAATTAATTAGCCAACACGTTAAGCATTTTCCTAGAAATTAGGCTAAAATACTGTTATAAAGAAAACGCTCAATGCATTTAAACAGTGATATTAAATTAAAACTAATTTAATTACTTATTACTAATTTAAACCTTTAGAAACAATATAAAAATATTGCTACTTCCACTTTGTTTATGTTGCCGTTGTCTTAACAGTAGATTCTGTTGATAACAAGAAAATGTGCAAGAAAATAGTTTTTTCCTGGTTGTTGTTTGTCTTTTCAATTCAATTCACATTTATTCCTATAGCGCTTTTCACGATACATATCATTTCAAAGCAGCTTTACAGAGAATGCATGTCAACATTACAATTTAGAGAATGCAGTTATCTAATAATGTAATAATTTAGGCAATTAATTTACAAACACTGTTAGCAGTTTAACTGAAGGTAGAAGCAGTGAGCTCCTGGAAATAATGAATTACATATTAACAATAATTAGGATATATAGAAATTTTGGAATGTGCATGTTGATCCAGAGTTTGCGTCATCTGAAGTCCTCGCAGGAGTTGGCGCCGTCTCTTCAAAGGTGTTGGTCATCTGAGGTCTTCTTAAGAGGCTGGATCCAAACTGAAAAGCAAATGGAGAATAATTAGCGTAGCTGCTGTTCATAACACTAAGCAAAGATAGTCATGTGCGAGTGATCTGATATGAGATGCATTATGTGAATGCTTGGCTAAAGAGATGCGTCTTTAATCTAGATTTAAACTGGGTGAGTGAGTCTGAGTCCTGAACATTATCAGGAAGGCTATTCCAGAGTTTAGGAGCCAAATGTGAAAACGCTCTCCTTCCTTTAGTGGACTTGTTACGCATCAAAGGGTTAACGGAGTACATTGTAATGGTCTGGGGGTATGTTCCTTTAAGACCCGTGTTTGGGGTTTCCCCCGGGAGCCCTGTATACATGCAGAGTGGGATATAGAATGTTGCACCGTTCTGCATCGTTTTTGCGTTGCCCTCTAAATTAAATATATTCGTTCAAGGAAACCTGTGTCGAGTGTCTCCTTACAACACACAGTAGATTACACCGTGTGCCAGCCAGGTACCAAAACAACCTGAACGTTATGCACTGGCACCAGTGTGACCATGTGAAATTTTAACTCACACATTTTTTTAAAAAATGATCGCATTTGCGACCATTTTGGTCGCAGTCTAGAGTCCTGCTCATCGTCAGTGCGTGCTCGGCATTCACTTAGCCAGCAACGGATGTGGTCATGTAAACGCGGTAACACTTTTTCTTTTATCGGAGTAAGCATAAACCAGTTGGAACACATCATTTTTTGGCTCTTACCCCGATTTCGCACAGCATGTAAATGCATTTACCTGCTTTCTGTCAGCTTATTGAAGTGCGCATGTGTGATATATGACAGAAATGCATCCTTGGTGCAGATTTAAATGCATCCGGACGGTGGCGGTAGAGGTTTATGTTAGGTGTATGTTAAGAATAGAAGAAGTCAGAAGCGTTCCACCCGCTGCTGCATGCGCTGTACTGTTAAACTACCTGCTTTGGTTAATTAAAGTGTTCTTTATTTTCGAATGTCTCCTCATTGCTTCCTACCATGGATATAACAACGTCATTACAAGGAAATGACCCGTTTTATTAATGAAGTCATGAACTATCAATCAGAGGACAGAAGGCATGAAGTAGATTGTGTAAAACAAGTTTTTCAATAAAGTTTTGGTCGTAATGATAATTTATAGGGCCCAGAAATGTGAGTATTAAATATTATACAGCATTATACAATATATTCATAAATAGGCATTATACTTATTGTTCAACAGAATTTTACAAAGAATGTTTTTGAAGTTATGAGAGAATAAATCTGGCTACAATGTTGTAACACGCATTGCCAAACAAGTATTCTGTTTTCCCCAAATGGGCAATGTGAAGTGGGTGATACAAAAATGTATAAAGTAAAATTGAAAAATGTAATTATGAAAAATGTAAAAATTAAATTCAAAATTTCTATATAAAGGTAATAAGCTAACACTCAACAACTTTTTAAACATGTAAGTCCCCTCCAAATATTGTAAATATGTGAAATATATCAAGTTTTATCAGAAGGGGTCATGCTGTTTTTAAATGCTGCCCGTGAGCTAAACAAAAAAATTATGAACAAAGTCAATATATTTAAATATTCACAACAAACACCCTTTCAACATAAAAACCAAGAAATGAGACCCAAATGTTCCCTGCCTCTCAAATGTTTGTATCTCTCGTGTCACGTCGCCCCTTTTAGTGTAAAGCTTTTAAAGTTTAACACCATCATTGTCATTCAACTGTCATTCTGCTGTTATGATTATGATTACTGATAATTTACTCACCACCATGTCATCCAAGATGAGGTACAAGTATTATTATTGGTAATTATTATTATTAGTGATTACGTAACGTGTGGAGCATCACAGAGCAGTGCAAGACGAGCATTTGTGGTTAAAAAGTATATACATTTTTATTATTTTTCGAAAATGACCAATAGTTTCTCTAGATAAGACCCTTATTCCTCGTCTGGTATTGTTTAAAGCCCTTTGAAGCTGCACTGAAACTGTAATTTTGACCTTCAACCGTTTGGAGTCCACTGAAGTCCACTATAAGGAGAATAATCCTGGAATGTTTTCCTCAAAAACCTTAATTTCTTTTCGACTGAAGAAAGAAAAACATGAACATCTTGGATGACATGGGGGTGAGTAAATTATCAGGAAATTTGAATGAACTAATCCTTTTCTCCCGTTTTTCCTCAGGATGAGATCTGCAGCCCTTCTCCTGCTCCTCTTCATTCTGGCTCTCAGCGATGTTCAGAGTCACCGTATCACTGATCCATTTGCTATGTTCAAGAAAAGACACATTATACCAACTCAATTCAACACTAGTAATGAAAATCGTTGGATGAATCTCCTTTCACCCAGACGAAGAAATCTCTGTGGCGGTATTATATCTTTCATCCAGGGTTCAGAAGACAGCATTAAAAATATCTGTACAAATGCTGGCAGAAATGTGGGGGGAGACAATTACAGAAGTACAGAAGCTTTCCCAGTGTACCAGGTCAGAAGCCACATGAGAGATGATGGAGAGTGTAACATTGATTCCTGTACTCAGAACAACTCTGTTGTAACTGTTGCCTGTGCCAGAAGTGTACCTGTGCACTATGAGGCACCAAGAAATATCATAGGAGACCCTTGCTATTAAACAGCATGATTTGCTAGTAATCATAGTGGGACTGAAGAACAATATTGGGCTTGAAATGATGCTGTAATACAAAAAAAAAAATGCTGTGCTGCTTACTTCTTTCAATCTGTTATGTTTCCAAAAAGCAATATTTCAATAAATGCTTAATGCAGTTTGCAAAGCAGAGTTTTGTATAATCTCCGTTCTTTATTAAACTATACTGATAATCTGAGAGGGGGTATTAATATCAAGTGACATGGCATCTGACGCAATGGCACATCCGGTCTTCATTGGCATGTGTCAGTGGATAGTGGCATGTGCCACTGACACCACTGACATTGTCGCGAAAAATTGACACTGTCGCGGTCTCGAGGACCATGTCTCCGTATTTTGTGACGCCTGCAGGATGTCTGACTGATGAGTTGAGCAGCTATACTGACGTAATTGCTCAAAATTCTAAATAAATAGTATAACTTAGAGACGTGTGTGTTTTTTTTTGTTGTTGTTTTTTTTTAATCCAATTAAACGTATTAAAGTCGGTCAAATTTTTTTCAAACGTCAGGTTTGTGGAAAAAATACTATAGTAAATAATATAGTGTTTTTGAACCATAAAGTCCTTGAATAAATTTGTTGTGGTAATTCTATAATTGCTGTGGTAATACGTATTGGGTAAAGTAATTTGTTTACATTATATTTTTTTACAACAATTTTTCTACAAGTATAGGGTATAATACTACAATATACGCTACAGTTGATTTAGTCATGTGGTTTCTCAGTTCTGTTCTGTCATTGGTTCATTGTCTTAATTGTTCACAGGTGTTCCTTGTTTGTTATAAGTCTTTGTATAAATAGCCCTCATGTTTCATTGTTATGTCTTGTCTAGCTTTGTTTCCTGTAAACATCTGTTTGGTGAGTTCATGTTTTTTGTTTCAAGTCATGTCAAGTTTAGTCATATCAAGCCAAGTCTTTGTTTTTGTGTTTGTTTCACGTTTATGTATTTGTTAAATAAAACTACACTGGGTTCTCAACACTTGCCTTCAGTTGGACATTCATTACAATATTTCTCATATATTTATGTAGATTACAATTAGTGCAGCATTTAAGGTTAAATAGAGTAAAGGTTTATAGATTCCAATGCGAAGAGCCAAATATTTTGTCCAGAAAAATATTTTTCATTTGTATTGCCATTGTTTACCCGCTAGGTGCCTGTATGGCTATACAAGTATCTAATCTAGCTGCTCCTATACATGTATCCAGTCCTAACTGATTACTTAAATTTTGCATTTGAATGAATATTTAGACATGATCAATCACGTTTTTTTTTTTTAGAAGTGTTAAATTCACAAAACTAACAACTCCCATCCTAATGTCTTTATGATACTCACAAACCAGTGAGTATTAATGAATGCAAGTAAATACTGAATTTAACCCAAGAGAACAAAAGTACTAAGAAAACAACTGAATGACAAACAATGCTGCCATTGATTTGTTATAGTATGTTTTGGAACACAACTGCCTGCCCATACTTAAACAGAAGAAATAAATTTTGTAATGGGTCATTACGATTACCGCATTAACAGTCGTGTAGATAAACTTTTGCATGATGCCAAAAGCACGCCGGTAGGTGTCAGTCTAAGTAGGCTGAAGTGCGTATTGGTCAGTCCAGGATAAACGAAAACTTACAAAGGAAGATTCATGGATGGGGTGTTTGTCGTTCTGAGTTAGACAAGAGCAAAAACACGTTAACCAGAAACTGGTATTGATCTAAATACGCTACATGTAACGAGTAGTACTACTTTCGGTCAAACATGAACTGTAAGTCAAACTTTGTCATACTACGTCGCTACTGAGGATATCCAATGTAATGTTAAACATCGAGGTTCAATGCTGAAAATAGAATACCTTTACCCCCGGTTTCACAGACAAGGCTTAAGCTAGTCTTAGACTAAAATGCACGTTTGAGCTGTTTTAACTGAAGGCAACTTGCACTGACAGATCCTAAAATGTCACTGCCATTGTTTTGTCTCAAGATGCACATAATGCTGCCTTTTTCTAGAGTTCGTTTATGCTACCTAAATGGCCTAATTGAACGAATGCCTAATCTTAGCTTGGTATAAGCCCTGTCTGTGAAACCAGGTCAATATGATGTAGGTAAGTCCATTGCTTATTACATTATGTATAGTTTGCAATGGTTGTTGCCTACTATATAGTGATAATATCGTTGACGGTAGGCCTAGTGCCTTAATGTAGTCTCAAAGTATCATAAAATGGTGTTTTTAAAAATAGTGTTTGTTTATTGTTAAAGAAACAACTGCCAGCTATGCAAACAGGCTGTGATTGGGTCAGAAAAACACCTACAAAAAAAAAAAAAAAAAAAAGTTAAAAATGCTGTGCACTTTAAAGATGGGGATTTTTGGTAAGCTTTTGTTGGTTTTGTAACATTTTATTCATTAAATTGTTTTTATTATACACTATTCACTTTGTGCTTCAGATCTGTTCACAGTACCTTGCTTTTGTGACAAAATTGAGCAATTAAAAAAGTCACTGGCATTGCTTTAAGTGTGACCGGATTTTGCAAGGGCGAAATGCATTTGAAGACATTTAGAGTTGGTCTACAGTATGTGTATTTAACCTGGACCATAGCTAATAATTAAGCCTGGTGCATAAAGTGATTGTTACACTAATTAAACTCATTAAGTCTGAAACTGTTACTGTAATTTATTTTAATTTGTAGGTGAGCCAAAGAAACATTCTGAAAATGCAACGAGTGCCCCTGTTGGTGAGCAGAGTATTCTGTATTGCCACTGCTCATCCTCTTTCGCTACAGCTGGGAGTCTTCGAAGACATGAAAAGGAGTTTCATGCGACATCAGATCCTGTGTACTGTTGATGTACAGCAAGGTGTCTTTTTCACAGCAAAAAAATAGTAGAGGCCAAAGAGTCCCAGTACATGTGCAGAAAAGCACCACCTCTCAAGTAATTGCCTGTGAAGTAACAGGGTGCTGGGAGTTCAAGACTCTTGCTAAACTTGGTGGAAAGCCTGGAGTGGAGTGTGAGCATTTGCTCAGAGTTTCCTCTGCTCCACCATACGTTCCTCCTGAGCCTCTGAGAGAAGAAACCTTAAAGATGATGCACGAAAAAAACACAACCTTTTTATAACTTAAAATCAATTTGTTGTACAAAAAAAGGTATTATTATTATTATTATTATTACTTGCACAATTATAACTTTTACTTTTTATTTTGAAAAAAAAAAAAAAAGTTACATTTCTTTTTCAAACCTTCCAAAAGTGAGCTGCTGGCAGCATGTGCACAGCTTGGAGTATCTTCTGCTGGCTCTGCATCAGATATTATTAATCGTTTGGAGCTACTTCTATACAAAGACATTTACCCCAAAATGTTCATCAATTTTGGGGTAAATCAATCATGCACTACAAGGTAATTTGTTACTGTATTCACTTATCCTCATTAACATTAGTTCGTTGTTTGTTCATGTTAGTTCACAGTGCATTAACTAATGTTAATAAGACTAATAGTATTAGTAAACTCTGCAATTAACTAAGATTAATAAATGCTGAACTAATGCAGTTCATTATTAGTTCATGTTAACTAATGAACCTTATTGTAAAGTGTTACCGAAATGTTTTAGCTTTTGCCACTTTTTTTTTTTTTTTTTTTTTTTTTTTTTTTTTTTTTCCTTCTTTTAGGTGGTGTTCTCCATGTTGGCTGCCCACATGCCATTGTTTATGTTTGTTCACCTCTTTGGTGGCAAGAGTCAGCAAGGGACCATGTTGACGCACTTTTGAGTTTAAAAACTCCACTGACAATCTACATTTCAGATGTTGCTGAATATGTTGCATGGCATGTCAACAATAGAACTAGGCAGACATTTTTCAGGCCTTTTGATGGCAGGCTGTGTGAGGCCACAGCTGAAAATGTGGCCAAGGCCTCAGCCAAGGAGCTTGTTGTTAGTCTACCCTGGGAGGCATTCCCTGTGTTGTGGGGATATTTTTAGGTCCCCATGAGGAAACAGGCTTATAAATCATTACAACTATGGAATGTCCCCATAATGATAGGAATATCAGTGTGTTTAAGAAAAAATCCCCTCGAAATTTATCTTGCTTGAAGGTATACTTTACACACATGTGTATATTATAATATATTCTCATTATACTATCACTGTTTGCAAACACACAAGTGGTCTATATATATGTGTGTTTTAAGGACTATGGACTGTTGTAATCGCAATAATTACACAATGTATTTTTATTATTTTTTTGAAAAGAACCTTAAAGCCAGCGACACAGTGCTCTTTCCTCGATGTGTCAGTCAGAGTGAGAACCCTGAGGTTGGATACCACTTCATTTTCTGGGTTAGTTGAAATAATTAGATCCTACAAATGCCTTTTTAACATTAGCTTTTTTTTCTGTATTTCATGTATTTGTTTCCTTTTTAATATCTTCAAAGGTTTTCTGTGGTCAAAGTCATGAAATCCAGGTCTTTGATTCCATGGGTCTCTACAAAAACATACCACAACGTCATATGGAAATACTTTGGTAATCTATTCCCCTTTTTTAACTTCTGTGCTATAAATACTGTATAAAGCACACTGACCATTCAGCCAAAAATATTTTTGTCTACTGTGAAGTAACCATGTATGTATCAGTCATGCATGACTGTTGCGTACAGTATATTTCACATTAATATTAAGGCAGGGTAATCTTAACTTTTCAATATTAATTAGGAGTCTACTACAATTCACTTTATTACATTCAGATCAGCAGTGTCTAATTATGGTCTTGTCCACATGTTTGTCTGTTTACTCCTTCAGTCATGCTTTCAGTAACACATGGACACTTGCTGATTGGACTGTGTCTTATCCACTACAGTGGCTTCAGACCCAGAGTGATTCAAACAACTGTGGAGAGTTTGTATGCACTGTAAGACTATAATAAACTGTTAAAAGCTAGATTAATTATGTTTATTTCTTGAAAAAAAGAGTGGTAGAATGTTATGGTTTGCAGCAGTATTAACATTAAGTCCAAAGCTTCCTGAAGGTTATTTTTTTCACCTCGAATAGATGGCAGAGATGGTCCATTGGTCTGGCACAAACCCAATATCTACGTGAATATCATACATCAGTCTTGGTAAAAGATGTTGTTGTAGGTTGGTTGTCTTTTAATGTAGAGATTATCTTAACTTTAAATGTTTAAAACTAGTAATTTTACAGGAACAGAACATTATTATTTTTCATTGTAGGTGTTACGCACGCTGTGTGTGCGTCATGTTTATGTATGTGTGGTAGTCCACTCACTCTTACGAGTCTACACTCCGACCAGAAGCCTACGCTCATTAAAGGAGCGAAGGCTCGTGGTACCATCACAGAGAGGCACGAAATCACTCTCCAGGACATTCTCGTTCACTGTCCCTTGCTGGTGGAATGATCTTCCTGCCTTCATCCGCAATGCAGAATCCCTGGCAATATTCAAAAGACAGCTGAAAACTCATCTCTTTCGTGAGCACTTATCCTCATCCTAAAAAAAAAACTTCTATACCTATCCCTTCACTTCCTTTAATCCCTCTCTACTGTAGCTTATGATACTCTGAGCACTGCCTAAAACTTGTATTGTGAGCACTTCTTGTCCCTATTTGCCTCGTCATGATGACGCGCTTACTGTATTCTTCACTTGTAAGTCGCTTTGGATAAAAGCGTCTGTTAAATGAATAAATGTAAATGTAAATGTAGTCTTGTCTTGTGTGTTCCAGATCCCATTGGTCCATCAGCCTGTCACTCTGATGACATCCCCGGTTCACGCTGCTAATCATCTTTCAACGCCCCGGTTAAAAACCTGTATCTTCTCCGCGTTTCCAGTTGTTTGGCTCAATTCGTATTTTTTATTTGGTTGTTTGCTTGTGGTTTATTGCGCTGTTTCTTTTTTCCTTTTGTCCCGATATTGTTCATTGTATATTGTACGTGTGTTTATTACCTGTTTGAAGAGTCCTTTGTTGATTTTGTTTGTTCAGTTGCGTTTTGTTGTCAGTCTTTCCAGTCGTCACGTTGTGTGTGAGGCTGGGAAGGTGCAGGTAAGTAAGTCGCGCGACATACATTGTGCACACGTAGGACATTTTGTTTTTTGAATTGGACACACTAGGTTAGGAGAGAGTGCCACCCGCTGTATGCTTTTTTTTTTTGTTGTTGTTTTTTTGCCTTTTGGGTTAGACAGAATAGGTTAATTAGGGCGTTTCTACGCCGAAGACCTTTTTCTTTCCACATTTTCTTTTTGGTAGTCAGCTTAGTTTGTTAAAATAGCTAGCTGTGTTTTGTTTTATTTCTTTGATTTGGCATCTCTCGAGCTCCCCTTCCCACCTCTGTTTTTGTTAACTGTTATTTGTTTTTTGTACTTTGTAAATACTGTAAATATTGTAAATATTGATTACACCCTTACACTTAATCACTGTGCACCATTGAGCAATAAAACACCTTACACAGTTTTCTTGTCTCTCGGCCTTCCTACCACTTCTGTATATGCATACACACATTTTCAAATGTTACTTCTCCAACTTCCCCTAACCAAACGAATAGAAAAACATCTGAAAGAACGTAACAGTAGGACTCAATGAGAGAACCTGAAAAACCAATGGAGTGCATGGCGGGTGACTTGCGTGTATGCTGTTTTCAAAAAGTGGGCGAAGGGTGAGCCTTGTTTTTACCTTTTTATATCTATTTTATATTTAGGTGAATACAGTTATTATACCATGTGTATTTTATTCACAGGCCATTGTATCCCAGCATTGTGAAGATCCTGTGGGTACAGTGTGACATTTGTTCAGGCGTGCTACACACGGATTGTGCTGGAGTGAAAGAAACTGAGGCCAAAGGCACTTTTAAATGTGGATGTGATTTGACACAGGCATACACTTTTGAGGGGTAAGTTTTTATATGGAAAGATTGCACTGTCATTAAGAAACATCCCCAGGATTAAATTTCTATTTTCACTGTGATGTTTAGGACCATGTTAAAAAAACAAAAAAACACAAGAATTAAAGTACTGTAATGTAAACCTTTTTTTATCCATGTAATATAATCAGTATGATGTTACTTAACTTTGTTAGCTAACCACTTATTAATGGCCTTTCGTGGTGCTGCTGGCTCATTGTATCTTAATGATAAACAACCTGTTTTCTGTCATAACATGATGTTGATAAACATTTATATAATTTCTTTGTAGCGCTCGAAAGGCTCCGAGACACGGAATTGAACAGATAATCTCAGATCAAGACATGAAAAGTGAGTTCTATCAAATTGCAATTAACATTTTTGATGTGTATATGTAACATGTTAAGAAACTTTTGTTACAACAGGCTTTACACAAAGCTTTTCACAGAAGTCAAATCATGCCGGTTTTACCTGTGGAAGGATCCAGGGACTTCGCTGAAATTCAAGCAGCACTTAAAGCCAAAACGGTGCTATTTCAGTGAAAGTGATGTGAGAAATCATCTTTTTAAAAGTGTTTCACATTTTACTTGCGGTATATTTTGTTCTATTACTTGAAGAATGTATCATAAATTATTTAATATTCTCATATTTTACAGTTCATAAAACTGGCTGAGAAAATCAAGGCAGCAGTGGATTCAGATGGAGACCTAGAAAACCTAGACTACATATTTGATGTCTTGATTCCAGAGGTATGTGGTAATTGTCTTAATGATTTGGTGTTTTGTTTGGAAAACAACTTTTTCTTTCTTCTCTTTTAAGGTGACCATAATTGTTGTGCAAAGACAGGAGAAACTTTGCCAGTGAAAGTTTTACTGGCCTCTGGCATTGTGAAGTTCTACTGACTCTATTAAAAGAGGAAAGCCATTGCTTTAACTTGCATATTTGTTGAGCCTTCTTTCTTTCTTTGCTTACTGAAAAAGGTTTATACTTTTTTTTTTTTTTTTTTTTTTTTTTTTTCAGAAGCGCAAAAGAACAGTTTTTTTTTTTTAAATTAAGTCAGCAGTAAATTGTATGGCTTCTACAGTAAATGTTGTATTGTCTTATATATGTTTTATTTTACCAATTGTGGAATCCAACCATTCATCCATCTGAGGTAACGTAGTTAGCCTACTTTATTGAGTATTGCCATTTTATGCAACTTTACACATTTATTAATAGTAAATTAATAATTAATACATTTAAGATCATGTTTGCAGCGAACAATATATTTCAGACCTAGTGGAGTAATAGTAATAATAGTATCACTCCACTATCTGAATTTAAATATATATATTGTATGTTTTAATGGATCATGCTATAAACATAATCTTATAATACATGATGCATTGCTGTGTCCGTTATCCCATAATTCCCACTTTTGGACACTTTTGCTTTAACGGACATTAGACAAAACTGCTATATCAAGCTGTTATATTCATATATTTATTGTCCAACATTCCCAATTTTTCTGATGCATGTCCTTAATTTAATTTCATATGTTGGTATTAATTCAGTGTTTATAATGTTAATACTTGATCTTTTAAAGGATTTTAACCCAAACTGACTGGGTTTCTAGAGAGCAAAGGTTTTGTGTAAAAAGACTTAAACACAAAGTGTGTAAAATAAACTGTTAAAAGGATTTGATGATCACTAGTGATAGTATTTTATTCTGTGTTGTCATCATTCAGGTTGGATTTTAGCTTTAATGTACGTTTTAACAAAGCAGCTGATATTGTCATAGAAACTAGTGGACTGCCGAGTCACTTTCACCCCAAAATGGCGGAAACGCAGGGCTGCTGCTGGGCGCCGATGTTGAAATGAAACGTTCTATTAAGTGTTGCTTCATGTTCGTCTATATTCTTTGGTATGGTTCTGCGGTTCGGAGCGCCAAAGTCACATGATTTCAGCAGTTTGGCGGTTTGGCACGTGATCCGAATCATGATTCGATACAAAAGATTCATAACACTTCAAAGCTTCCTGAAGCAGTGTTTTGAAATCGGCCATCACTATACAAGTCGTTATTTTGTTTTTTAATAGAACCCATTATAATCAGTGATAATGTCTAGAGTGAATGCGGCGCAACAAATTCCCGACATCCCAAATTCCCGTAAACGAATTCCTTGTTCTATTTCTGACATAGTCCAGGTGATTTGTCGTGTTCAGTGTAGACAGCTTTTAGCTGTTGCGGTGCGATGCGACGTGATAAGTCGTGTCTGGTGTAGACACAGTGTTATAAAAATGTTGTAGCGAAAGATATGGTTAATGCCTAAAGCTTTTAACAATTGCATTGTTTAAAAACTTTTGACTGCATTGATTTGATTACACAGTTTCCATGATTAAACTGGATTGAGAATCCAGAAATGTAAAAGCACAAAACTGAATTTTAAAAAAAACAAAGCAGGTTGGAGCTGATAGCCTCATGGTCTACGCTTCTACTTCTAGTATGGTCAGAGGCATCATGCCCATTCAAACCATGGGTCCCCTTAGATTTCTGAGCAAAAGTGGACATGAAAATGAAATTTTTTATATCTTAAAACTAAGTTCCACAATTTTAGTAGGCACAAAATTATTAGGGCCCCAAGGTAATTGATTTTTGTGAATTTAGTCTTTTTGAAGCCAAAATATAAAATGTATGTGATTCTTGCAGAAGGAGTGTAGGTAATGAATTAGTAAGTAATAGGGCTGGGTATTTCAAAATTCAATTTGATTTCGATTCACAAGTAGGGCTGGGCGATTTTTTTTTTTTTTTTTTTTTTTTTTTTTAAATCGAGAAATCGCAATTTTGAATAAAAATGTTAGCAAGTGTTCAATTAGGCATGTTGACAATACAGCAATGATAACCGTATTAGGAGAAGAAAATGATCTGACCTCATGATGGCGCCGGCGCGCCTGATTAACCACTCTCATGTGACGCTCTTTGAACGTAGAACACATCACTGTTCTTAAGCGGCTGTTCATTCAGAAATGCGTTATTGCGTTAGAAAAATGAGACGTGGGCAGTTGAATGAGGGGAAAAAGGCAAAGTTATTAAACGCAAGTTGAGCTTTTTTTTTTTTTAACTTGACCGCAGTGTTTTTACAATGCCATTTCATGGGCGAGACGCTGCAAAAGACACGAGACAAGTGCAACACCTAAACATGTCCGCCAAACATAAAAACAATAGGGCAAATAGCGCAAGAATAGAATGCGTAAACCTGTTTGATATTTCATGTTTGCATGATGGTGACAGGCTGAAAGCTGCTGTTGTTTTCTGTTTTTACAACGCATTTGCTGTTAATAATAGCCTATTACTGGTGTTATTTATTGCTATTATTTTTGGCTAAGAAATATTTAGCATTTTCTTATTTTATTTATTTCTGAGTATATAGGATGTGTTTAAGAAGTTTGTACAACATTTGTCTTCATATTTCAGGCATATTTCTGCAAAGATATTTAACAAATTATTTTACATTTACACCATGTTGATCACTTCATGTGTGGTGCACTTGGAACGGGGCTTTTTTTAACCAGATTGTTAATAAAGAGAGTGTTACTTAAATCATATTGTAGTTAAGTTTTTAAGATGACTAGTTAAACGGTTAAAAAAAAAAAAACGAAATCGTTCTGAAAAATCAAGATTTTTTTTTTTTTTTGCCATATCGCCCAGCCCTATTCACAAGCTTGCTATTTGATTAGATTTCGATTAAATACGATTTGATTCAATATTGATTATTTATACATTATTTAAATGGTGGCTGTCATAATAACTTTGGATTTATTCAAACATGCATTAAATATGAGAGGGGGTTCAATCTTCAATCACGTGACCTGTCAGTGGCTGGCAGTCTCAGTTGCAGTTGCGCTGTGAGTATAATGTGTTCCCTATCACTATCACTGCAAGGAAATGCATTTATTATGAATATAATCTTATGACTCTATTCTTTTGTATGATTGACGTTTTAGGTGGGTTTATCCCAATTAAAGCAGTCAAATGAATGTGATCACAACTGGTTGCTTGCGTGTTCTCTATCACTCTCGCTATAAAATTAAATGAATACTCTGTATTACCATGCAGCAATAGTAATAGAGAACGCGTTATACTCGCAGCTTCACCACGGCTGGCTGGACTGAGCGACAGTAGGCAACCAGTCGGGATCACGTTTATTTGACTGCATTAATTGGGATAAACTCACCTAAAATGTCAATTATACAAAAGAATAGAGTCATAAGAATACATTTATAATAATAAAATAATGTATCTACATGTAGAAATAGTGATAAGGAATACGTTACACTCTGCCAGCCACCAGCCTGCCACTGGCAGGTCACATGACCTGCCAGAATCAGACTGCAGCTGCCAGGAGCCACTGACAGCCAGCTGAAGACTGAACACCTACTGTTAAATATTGAAGAACATTAAAATTATAATATGTATTATGGTGCATATATTTAGCAAAATGCTCCTCTCTATAGTTAGGGTTAGGGTTTTTATAGCTGACTAACGAGTTATGGTTACACAAATCTGAGACTTTGTTTCATATCAAAAGTAACAAAACAAAGTTTATTTCCATTTCCTGTTATATTAGCTGAAAATATTTTACAAACCACTTGTTTAGTCAATTTAAGAAGGTCTATATTTCAAAGCTCTTTCTAACTTGTACTCAGCCTTAAAAATAACATAGTTCTTATAATTGTTTAACTATAGCATTTGCTTCAATAAGTATTTAATTACAAGTAAGACTTTTAATGGCTCCTTATTACCACGCCTAGGGCGATGTTAACTTTTCTTCTTTTCTATCTATAGCATTTATGAGAAATAGCAACACAGTTAGAAACTATAGCTACAACATGCCACAGTTGTAATCTATTTAGTGAAAAATCTATTCCCTTAACAGATTATCTATTATAAATTCTACAACTAGTCTAAACTTACCACAATAAATATATAATAAATAATAGAATTTGATAAATTCTAGTAGATGTGGTCTTCATGAGTTTAAAAAGCTTGCAGGATGACGTTTTCCCCTCTTTTCATCATTCGTTTTAGTGGCTGTTTTAGATCATGTTCGACTTTCTCCATAGCGTTTCACTACATTCTCAGTAGAATTCAATGGGTCACATCATCAGCGTTGCGATAGGAACGGCTCATGCAAATCTTATCACACTGTTGGAATGCGCTGATGAAAGCGACTACAGTGATTTGCGCGCCATACAGCTTATGAAAGCTCAGAACGCGTGATATATTCAATTAATAGTCTGATTCTATGTTTCGGTGTCGGCACTCAGAGAGCCGTCAACATGTGAGAAGTTCTGGTATGCAAAAGTGAGGGGCCGGTAGGGACCGGTACGCAGTACTGCAGGGGTTAAAGTAAAAAAAATCCTGAGCCTGAACTTTTTTGGGGGGATGGGAGTTGGTGTTCACATATGCAGGTTTTTTTTGGCAAAAAACAAAACAAAAAAAAACATCTTCCTTCAAACGAACTACCTGCAAACTCAAAAAAGGTAAATTGTTCTGGGGGCATCCTCCCCCATGAGAACATTTTTCTGATTTTAACATTTAAACGAAGCGTTTTGGTGCGCTCTGACTAGAAAATAAATGGAAAAAACATTTGATTCAAGTTAAAAAAAAAAAAAAAAAAATATACACACACACACACACACACACACACACACACGTACACACGCGTACGTTTGTCGGGCTAGAGGGACGATTTCTGACATTTTTCGCAAATCAGACTAGGCACAGGGCTGTGGGGACACCGGGTTCTAGTGGTGCTAGAGCTACAAAAAACATATCAAAAATCATGAAAAAAATCAGCAAACCTATACACAACTTAAAATTAAGAGATTTTCTTTGCACAACCGAGAAATAAAAAAGGGCTATTTTTCAGACTTTCTGGTGGTTTGTAAAGACTTTTCTGTAACACAGTCTATAAGGACAGTGTGGTGTACAAGGTCAGTGATGTCATCATACATATACACTAAGAATAACCTGCTTTGAAAGGACACAAGGTCTGTAAGGCCAGTTCACCATACACACACACCAAGTATAACCTGCTTTGAAAGGACACATGGATTATAAGACCAAAGTGACTGAGGCACACCATTAAAATAATATGGAATATATTAAGAGTTCATTTTTGTTTTCTCTGTTGACCTCTGTTGTGCATTACAATTTGGCACATAAGTTGTAAATAACTCACCACATCGGGACATACTTTGCAGATAAGAGCATATCCACTAAGCATGGATAAGAGCAGGGAGAGCAGCAATAACCCCCCTAAGGGTAAACAGAACAGAACCAACATAATGTATTGCAGATATCATTAATGTTGGTATTAAATGTACAAAATAATTCAGGAATTTAGTCTGATTCAAAGGGGATTAGAATACCAAATCGTGACTGGACAAGAGGAGGAGCTGGGGATGGAGGAGGGTAAATGAGCTCTGGAGAACGCGATAGCAGCTGATAATACTGAGGAGCTATATTATATATGTATGCTGTGATAGACGTCGTATTCCTATAGTTAGACGTGATCAGCTGACAGTCAGCTGATGCAATCTTGACAACGTTACCTGCCAGAACTGACGCTATACTTTTGATTTATGCTTGCTCTTTTGTTGTTTTGTGGAGATTGCGAATAGGATCGCAACTTGCTGAGGTCTCAAAGTATATTTAGCTCATTAGTTGATTTCATTATGTTTGACTACTAAACTTAACTCATCTGCATTTAAGCTAAAAATGTTGAAAAAAATAATCTATGTTTGTCATTATTAACACACAACACAACATTTGTTGAATCACTGAACTATATTTGATTTAGTCACCTCAAGAATCAATTCCTTAACAAAGGACAGCATTGTAAAAATTAAGGAAAATAAAAGTGAATCCTGACATTAAAAGGCCCAGGCTAACCACATAGCAAAAAAAACCAAATACTGCCTGTGAGCAAAATAAATGAAGTTACCTAAACCATTTCTGAACACAGGTCACCAACTTTTAAAACATGCCTAGAAAGGTAAAGGCTCAAGCTGTCCAAAAGTGCATTTAGTGTTTAGCATTTGAATGCCTTTTAAAGGCCAAGCCTCTGTTGCGTACAAAATCTCTAATGTTTTGAATGGATCTGGTCTCCAAGATAGGTTGTTCCTTTTCCTTGCACTTCAGGCACTGCTCATTGGTGACAGTGACACCATTTTCAATAAAAGGCCTCATATGTTTCATCACAGCTTGTATCTCCTCCTCAGACCATGGTCTCTTCACACACCGCCTTGATGAAACACGGAAACCTGAACAATTAAAAAAAGATCAGAAGATTAAAAAAGATAAAAGATCCTGCGAGATGTACTTGCAGGTAGGGATGTTGCTGTTCAAAAGTGCCAAACAAGCCAAAACTTGTGTAGACAAAATGTGTGTGATAATAAATTGACTTTAGATCTGCTGAAAATCAAGTTTGATCGTTTTCATTAACATGACATTTCATTACACTGCTTGTTAAAAACAAAATACATCCAGCTTCTTTATATGCTTTATATGTCTAACCAAACATAATGTAAGTGTTGACTGCACATTAGCAAGTGTGCCTAGAGATGGACATGACACCGTATTTAAATGATACCTTGAGTAACTGAGTCAGGGAGATGAGGTGAACCAGAAGTTACACAGGCAGCGTTCCCCTGGTCATCTAAAAAAAAATATTGCACAGTATAAATGTAAAAGAGCCTGTCTGCCTACCAATCAAACACCATGGGCATGGAGGGGATACATGTAAAACTGCAGACAGCCAATATATACTCATGGCAAAGTTGTTGAACCGGATGAAGTCAGGAGAGCGTGAATATGCAACAATACCTTGAGTGATAATTTTACTAGGAAATGATGTAGATTTTACACAGGCCAAGTCTTCCCTGTTGTTTTAAAATGATCATGCAAACTACTGAACACATCACAATACTAGCCACAAAGCATATGCGTCACAATTAGGGATGGAACTATTACCGGTTTCACGATAAACCACAGTAAAAGGTACTGAAGGTTAGTAATATCATTTAAAATTTAGTTATCATTAAAACTGTGTTTGATTATCACGATTTTGAAAACTTGCAGTAAATCCTATCCAGCCAGCATCAGTCTGATGTAGACGCAGCGCGCAATGTTGTTTTTTGAATGAGAAGAAATGGCAGAAGGCAGTGACAGCACCGGGAGATTTCAGCCTTCTAAAAGGACCAAATCTGAGGTGTGGTTATATTTTGGCTTTTACAAAAGTCTTAATAGAGTAACTTAATAGAGTATGATCATCTTTCTGCAGAACATGCAAGAAGAAAGTCGCTGCTATAGGGGCAAACACTTCAAATCTGCAAACACAAGGCAAGTGGACTTTGACCTCAATACTAAAACTACATCAGGGAAATAACGTGAAGCTTCCATGTAGAAAAGTTCGCAGCAAATGGCTTTGAGCCAAAGACGAACTAACAAGTTCAGACAAGACTAGGGTGACATTTAATGGATAATAATGTATATTCATTGTGCACTTATTACACAGATTTTCTTTACCACATAAATAATTACAGGGACATACTGAATTGAGATTAATGTTTTAAATCTAACCTGCTTATAAATCCATTTTGTACAGTGTACAAAACAATCGTCCAGACAAGATGATCACAACAAGTTATAGTAATAATTATAGTAGTATTAATAGTAAAGTCTGATTTCATTTTCAATACAATCAATAGATAACAGTAGGCTGTTATCTAAATATTTCACCAATACAACTGCAAAATTCACAACACGGAATACAACAATTTCAGTAGCCTTGGGAGCCAATTTTAACAGTACCTTGCAATGTGGAAACATTAGGAAGTTGCTGTGATCCGGTATCCATATCGTCTATGTCATCTATTAAATGATATTGTAAAAATGTTATTGAATGTTATTACACCAACCATATACACATACACCAGGTAGATTTAACAACATGTAAATGATACATACCACCAATTTCGTCCAGAGATTTTCCTTGAATATCCTTCACACTTCCCTTCTCCATAGCCATAAGCAGCTTTGAGATCTTAGCTAGCTGAATTGTTGATTGTCGATAGTACTCCCTATGCACCCTAATATCATGGCCGAGAAAATCGGCCAGCTGGTCCAGTTCATTATCTTTCAAGTTCATGACTTGGCTTATTGTGGCGATCTGTTTGCGAAGGTTAGTTGATCTGAGGTTTTGAGGATCTTCGGCTCTACAAGCATCTGCAAATTGACCAAACTGCCCTCTGTAGTGACGATCACTACAAGGAATAGCGAAGAGGTAATTGTTGTTTTCAGTTACTCCACACTCTTTCCTCTTACTAATGAGGAGTGACAGGTTAGCAGTCATATCAGGAGTCAGGATCAAAGCAACCTTTCGTCCTTTTTTCCCCTCAGTTCCACTCTGGCGAATTGTTTGCAAAGTCTCTTCTCAACTTCTGTAAGCCCAGTGCTTATGTCATCGTTTAGTTGGGACATGTCACGATCTTCAAAATTTTTTACAGTCATCCGTGCCACTTCACCTTCCCTCCTCCTATTAAACAAAATGACTTGACAGAGGGTCACCTTTGCTAGTGCTGCATAAGTGCCTGCTGTTGGGTTATCGGCTAGTTTCTCCTTAGTCAATTCCACTTGCTGACCAAGATATAACTGTAGCTTCTGAACGTCTTTGGCCAGTGGAAGCCTGGTGCTCTTGTTGTATTTTGCCTCACTCAGGTTTGATAAGGCAGAATGGGAAACTAATTCAGACCACTTTGTTTCATGAAGTGTATGAAACCTCCTGATGGAATCGATCACCTGTTGGTCCTCTTCCATGAGAGCACGACACATGATGAGGTCACTTATCTTTTTGAGAGAATGCCCAATTTTCAGGGCCAAACTTGGGACTTTGAATGTGTGGTTTTCATTATCAAAACCTGAAACTCTCTTGACAGCACTAGTAAGAATAAAGAAGTTGCCTGGTTTTATTGCCTCTTCCATGTTATGGATTCTTGTTGTGTGGCGCAAAGTCACAAGTAATCTCCCAAGTTCCCTTACTTTCTGTCTTATATACTCATGCTTTGATCTGTCACTCCCATGCTTATTAAAGAGGGACTGGGAAAACTGCATGATCATTCCTTATTGCAGTGGACACGTCATCCTTGTCCATTTTGCCCAGAACTGACCAAAGTTCACTGAGCAGATGCTATACCAAAGACTCTCTCTCTCAACTCAGGTCCCTTTTCAACATTATTCTCTGGTCTTAGAGCACATCTTTTCATATGCCAAGAAAGCTCTTTTCTGGATAACATATCTTTACAGTACAAGCAGTAATCATACGTCTCAGGGCTGCTGCTCTGTTTGGAACTCCTTTTCACTTTAAGACAGCCTGATCCTGTGATTTTAACAACTGAGCTGTGCTTGAAGTTGCCAAGGTTTCAGAATTTCTCAAAAAGAACCTCTCTGTCCTTTGATGATTTGGGGAACTGGAGTGCCTGTGCGATTTCAGCATTTTCATTTACATGCCTCTCGAGATGACGTGCAAATTTTGTTTGAGGTTTTCCACATACAAAACAATAATTGACTTGGCTTTTAAGGAATTTTGCTGATTTGGTTGGGGATTTACTTTGGCCAAGAATATCCACAGTACCCTTTTCGTTACTCGCATCTTTTGTTTTCTGCTGGTATGACTCTGAGCTATCTGGTTCTGGTTCGGGGTCACTTTGGAGATCACAAGTAGTTTCTAGATCCATCAGGATATTCTTACAGTTGTCCTGTATATCTATGGTCTGTTCTTGTTCAGCAAAAGTAACACCTAAATCAGGCATATTAGTGGTACAGGACTTTTTGGATGGTTCAGGCAACTCAACACTCAACTCTGTCCCTGAGCTTTCTGGATCCGATACAGACTCTGGGATGTACTCGTCATCAGATGAGACATCATCCTGTAAAGTACATTAAATTAATTAATTAATTTAATTAATTAAATACAGCATACTTTAAATAACAGAAATACACATGGGAAGGATGGATGTCAAAAACAAACTGCTAAGAGCCCATCATATTGATATTAAGCATATTATACTTCAATGTACACTTAGATCTGATATATCCCAGTCTTCTGAGGATTTCTGGAGGCAGATTTTATGCCACACACCACAGCATTCTTCACAGACAAAATTAAGCAAACCACAGTGTTAGACAACAATTGATCAGTTTCCCATGTTGACCAATTACAATTACATACAATTACAATTACTCATTTTCTTATTAAATGCAAACAGCTTCACACTTATGAAACATACAAAATCAAGAAATGCAACGGTTTGAGTGATGGCTAACATTTTCCATTTAGACAAATGTACACAGGTTTCGACCATTAAGGTAGAATTCACTGGAGTGGCAGAGCATTTACATTACCCATTCAAAGTCAAAGTTAAAAAAAGTATGTAGTGATCCCACACATCACACATTAAATTCACTAACGCCACTAAACATAAGCATACAGTGAGTTCAGAATGAAAAGCAGGATTTTTTGAAAAATGACTGTTCAAATGGTGCATTCTGATGGGATTTCCAGACAGATACAAACAGATTTAAACTTACAAATATGATATATGGCATCGTCTTAACAATCAAGAGATTTGAGATTCTGATTATAAAACATTGTTATTGTAAAAACAGACAAATTAGTAGCCTGACCTGACCAAACACATTCTTTTTTTAATGTGTAATATGCAAGGTGTGAGGCCATATAGGCTATGTTTCAGAATGCATCCTTGGCCCAAAGACTTCTGGCAGAATGGTCTAATGTGGAACAGAAATGCTGAAATGTTTATCCTACATTAATTAATAAGGCTTGTGAGAATAAGAGGAATTCTTCCAAAAAGTAATTGGAAAGGTGCGGAGACACCCACAAGCATTTGGATTGCCAATTGCTTGGTGGATCTATTGAATTAGGTCTGGATTTATTAGGCCTAAAGTTTTTGTTCATCATGACCTTTTATATACACAGTATATTTATCATCTCAATTAGCCAAACTAAATTTGAAGTCCACTCAAAAAAGCCCACTCGATCTATTATCAACTCAGATGCATAAAGATAGGCCCAGTGACTTATTGGAAGGCACAAAGTTAGAAAAAGTTAGAAAAAAAACAGACACTTGGACAGACACTTATTGGACAGATACTTTGAGCACATAGACATTCTAAGAAATTTGCAAGTTTGATGCAATGTTTGCTCGAAGGGTTTAACATCATCTTCTAAGTTTGTGAGCGTATGCGTGATTACAGAATGACTTCAGCAATGACCTGAGCACACCACGGACTTGAGGGCATTTTCCTTGTGTTGATACTAACTTAGACATAATGAAACATTTGTGCATTACGCTTTTTAGCCAAGCTAATCTTTAAAAACATTACGTACACACGTAGCGGATCAAACCAAGAACTGCGGTTTTTGCATTGGTAGCGTCGCAAATATGAGCTTATTGAAATTCGTCTATACAACAGTTCAAACAGTGGCGTTTCGCTTATTGTGCAATTGGGTTAACATTGCAAATGAATAAAGTCCATGAAAGACGCATTTAGCTGAGCTGCAGCGAACCGAATGAAGGAGCGAAACATTTGCAAGGATTTAAGGTTGTAGCCTAACTTAGGGCTAAGTCTAATCAACAAAGAGCAATAAGACAATATAGATAGCCTAATAATATAAGTGGTGAAAGGTGAATGTCTCCAGGGATAGGGAAACCCTGCGTGATAGATTTGTGATGCGGCTTCTCCGACTCGCCGAACCCCCCCTCCCCACCCCAAAATAAAAAAACTCCTTCGCTTCACGTCAATGGCCTATTTTGATTCCAAAATGGTACATTTTGCCAAAAGTTTAGTTTGCAGTATTCTCTCTGTTCTCTGCCATATGCCTCAGCTTGCAAACTCACTTGCGTGGTATGTCATAGTATCTGCCACTACAGTGTTTTCCACCGCAATGGTTTGAACTGATAAAACATTCAAGCAACATGTTTTTATGCTTTATAGGTGTAAGTCTGGAACTGACCCATGGCATGAAATTAAACAACTTATGGTATACTAAGAAATGCATTAATTAAAAGAAAATGAATAACACACTTACGTTTGCATCTTACACCGTGCCATCTGATAGATGTTAAAGGTGAATGGCATATCCAGCATTTTTCAATTCTCACCGATTCAAAAACCAGCTTATGGATTGTACACTGTGAAAAAAAAAACATTCAAAACTTGAAATAAAAACACCTTTACACACAGAAATTATATCATGAATTAAAAAAAAAAACATTTGGCTGTTTTACTTTCACACAACCTTTTCTACAAATCCTTCAGGAGAGATGAAAAGGGGGAAAGAAGTTACTTTTGAGATACAATAGCAAAGCATATCTATTCAATTCCTGTGACTCATGTTAAGCTTGGCTAACTGTTGGGGCGTCACTCATCACACACACAAGAGAAAGATATGCTTCTACTTGGAACTCTTGTGATGATGGCAAAGACGACAATTCCTCTAATAATAATGAAGTAAACCTTCATCTGGCATTTAAAAAACACAACACATCTAGTTTCTGAACCTCTGTCCAAAGCCAAATTTAGATTTACCCTGCTTAACTTCTATTATCTGTTAAAAAAAAAAAAAAAGGCAACAGGAATCTCTACCAATCAAAGGCTTTGCTTAACACTAAAAGTTAAACTCTAGGTCCAGGGTAAATCAACCTATAGCCCTGTTGTTTGAAGACAGCGAGTGCTGTAAGTAGGAAGAAGAATGAGACCATTTTCTACAATACAGACCACTAGTGAAACAGCGGATAACTAACTGATAGGGGCAAGAAAACTGATTATTCTCTTCTTCCTAGCCACAGCACTACATAACCTCTAACTGCAAGGAAATAAATAGATAAGGGTAATCAACCTAAGTAAAGCAAAAGTAAAAACAATTCTAAGAAACTAAAGTAATTTTGTGAAAAAAAGGTAAAGACCTGTGTACGTGTGTGTAACACAGACAAACTCAAGGTATGCAAGGACACTGTCCTTTGGACTTGTAATGACATCCATGCTCAAACCCTGAGTCTTCCACTGTTGAACTCCCAGTGTGTGGCACACTCAGAAAAACACCAGTGTTGGGGGGACACTGTGGTTAGAAAAGACCATCCATACTGAATAGAGGACATTTCCACCGCAGCTGCAAGAGGTTTATTAAAACACTGAAAACTGTGTTCCATGGAACATCACAGTACTTCTAACCACTGGTCAATTTCAAAACAAAGGTAAATTCAAACTCACCTCACAAGCAGATTCGTTTGGCGTGGCTCTGGATGATTGACACACTGATCTCGATTCGGTCTCTGTACAAGGGAACACAGGGAGATTCAGTGCTTGGCTTTCCTCGAGTCATAAAGCCACATATAGGCATAACATACTCAACTCACATCCCTGACAGTCAAAGTTCTACTCAAAACATCCATCAAGACACAAAATAATCATCTTAAAATGGCCTGATATTGCCACATGTTTTTTCCATGCTGCAAACCCTCAGGCATGCCATGCATTGCCAGAAGTTAACAACATTTACTCAAAACTTTAACTGACCACTGGTAAGGTCTGTTGAGAACACAGGGGGTGACACCTCCTGGCGCTGGACACCAACTTCTCCAATCCCCTCTTTCGCAGAAGAAGTGCCACATTGACCTCTGACACAATGCACCTAAAAAAAAGAACAGCAATATGCAAAGATGAACAGGCATCAACTGGTACAGTGTCCATTTCACCTAAGAGGGACACCCTCACTCAAACCTTTAAGTTTATGACACTCAAAATGATGTAGACAGGGGAACACAATGTTAAATGATCTGTAGCGACAAAGATTTTCAGACTGTACCTGCAGTATAATTGTAATTAATTGATAAATATGTCCCTTACGAAACGAAACATTCATACATCTCATAATAAACAGCTGAATTCAAACTAACCTCATGCTCAGGGCTGTCTGGTGTGGGACTGGATGACTGACACTCTGCTCTCAATTCGGTGTCTGTTGAAGAGAACACAGGACATGAAGGCACAGTGCTTTGCAAGACCCCAGTATTTACCAAGCATTGCTTATTCAAGCAGGGACTCACCTCTGAATAAGTCTGTAGAGAAAACATTGGGTTCCACGTCATGGGCGTGGTCACCAAGCTCTGCAACGGAGTGTTGGCCAGAAGCGCCACTGAGCTGTGTCTAAACAAGTTAAACAGAAAAATGCACATGTGAACTTGGACATCACCTACACAATTGTGTTATTGTACAGTTGAACTGACTAAAGTCCTATTGTTGTAAAACAATGGGACTTATTGCTTTAACAGACAGCCATATTCAACCTCACCTCACAAGCAGAACTGCCTGATGTTATATTGCAGGACTGGACTTCTGGTCTCTCTCTGGTCTCTGTAGAATACAGGAAAGAATATGAGGAAGGTCAGGGAGGGTGGGGTTGTGCATCACTCTAGAAGCAACCACACCATCACTGGTTCACATCCTTTATAGACACAATACGTTTATATGCCCACCATAACTAATGTAAAACATTAAGTCAAACAGTCACTGACCTTCAATAGAGACTGTGGATGACATGGTTTGGTCTTGGAAACGGTCTTTAATAGACTCTTGGGCAGCAGTGCTTGTAACAGTAGGGGGAATCTACAAAACATACAGGACAAAACATACAGATAAGCTTGCTGGCATCACCTGGGAGAGTCATGCAAGTTCAAGATTAACCTGACAAGATTGACTGAAAACCAGACTGAATACCACCAAGAAGTGACTTCTGTTTTTTGGTTATAATTGTTGGCACTAACAAGCGATAGGTATTGTGTAATCTCTGTGGCATCATGAAACTGACACAGCTTAACACACAGTAGCTTTTAAGACAGAGATGATTTCATTGTTATCAAGATGTATAGGCTTTAAACCCTGACACCAATTCATAGGAAAAAAATCAAAATGACCCACCTCTTTACGCCAGGGCCATTCTTTCCCACCATAGTCATAAGTGATTACAGTTCCTGCCGTAATTTCCTTCAGTGCAAAAAGGCAGAGATGTGGCTTCCCTTCTGCTTCGATCAACTTCATTCTGCAATTTGGTGCCTTGTGCTCATCGTTTACCAGTCGCCCAAATGACCCATCTTCAAGTGCTCCATCAATACTGCAAATTTACAAACATCATGCATTAAACAGACGTTTATAGTGACAGGCTTTTGAATTGTACTTTAATTTGTAAGCAACTACACTAATGCCAACATCCAATACAAGTATAGTTGTTCGATGCATAGTTGATAAGTTAAAGAGCAACATGAGATCTTTACTTCAGAAATCCTGACTTCTCACTATAGAAATCTAAACATATTAGTGTGACGAGCAGGGCGGGCGAGAGCCGTGAGAGAACGGCACGAGGCCGGTGACGCGAGTGATAACGAGCGTCAGCTGCGCGTTGCACCGGCCTCGAATCTCTCACGGAGGAGCTCCGGAAGCATAAAAGGGGAGCGACGACAGTGAAAGACGAGAGAGGACCAGGCCTGGACTTTATTTTATGGTTTTGTTATGTTTGTGTGGCCGGCAGACGGCCGTGAGGGTCTGCCGGCATTACTTTCGTTTTGTATTTGTTTATTTTATATATTAAAATTTGTGTTGAATGTTCGCCGGTTCCCGCCTCCTTCTTCCCGTATATACGAACTGTGTTACAATTAGTCATTCTGAACCTACCACCATGTCTTCCGCTTCCATATGAAGTCAAACATGAACATCGAACATGCATTGTGGTACAGTTTACGTCTATGTTCAGCTTCAGCTGCATCAATGAGCTCCCCTCTATACTCCACCACAAAGTCTCCTTGATTGAAATCAGCTAAAGTGAAGATACCACGACCTGCAGACACAACCTTATTAGAGACACAGGGGTAGCAGACTATCCACTGGATACAACTGCAAATAATCACATAAAATTGAATTATTCCTATAAATTGCTACTATGCAACGTTGTGATTTTTTTTTCAATTCTACATGTAGAATAATGAATACATGTCCAAGTGTAGAATACAGCAACAGACATGCCCACTATTAACTAAAATATTATTAAAATACTATTAAAAACTTTAATTTATATTGATGTTTGTACAATTAATAGTCATAGACTGAAAACCACTGGTCATAATATCAATTCAAGAAGCAGTGACGTGTAACCCCTCAGTCTAGCCTGCAGTGTGTCAAAGTCACTCACCTTTAACTGGATTAATATATTTGATTTCTAACATTGAATTCTTGTCTCTTCCTGCAAGGATGTGATTAATGGCATCCTGAAGGGGAGTAGTTCTCCGTGGCATGACAGGATTTGCTCAGGAAATTAAGAACAAAAATGTAAACAACAACACAACTTCAGTACTTTTCATCTCACTAATAGCATGGATATTCAAACAGTTTCAATTGAGTTCTGTGCTTTCATAACATTCACATAACATTTCCCCGCTGTCAGTATATCAATATATTTTAAGTTCTGTGAGGGGACATGCACAGACAAACAGATGGACTCAAGGGTCTAATTTCAATACCCTAAAACATTAGCTCCCAGTTTCACAGACAGGGCTTAAGCTAGTCTTAGACTAAAATGCATGTTTGAGCTGTTTTAACTGAAAGCAACTTGCACTGACAGATCTTAAAATATGTCAGTGTCACTGTTTTGTCTCAAGATGCACACCAGTAATGTTTTTTTCTAAGGCACGTTTATAAAAGCTACTTAAATGTCCTAATTGAACTAAGGCCTAATCCTGGCTTAGTCTAAACCCTGTCTGTAAAACCGGGCGTTAAATGTAATAAGCTTCACTAATACAGCTATAAGAGTGCAAAACAATATAATACAATTTAAAAAGGTAAAACTTTACAATATTATGTAAACAAATATGTGCAGAGTATACTGAAGAATGTGTCCTGTCAGTCCTGTTACTGTCATTAATTTCATGAAAAGTATAAAAATTATATTTGTAATGGCCTTCCAAGTTTTTCCATTGTAACCCTATCTATATTGTATTTTTGACAAAGCCCTTCTTTTAATATTTCTCTTGTAAAAATATATATTTTTCTTAATTGACATGTGATCACCCTCCAAAATTTGTATGTTCTTGGTCATTTGAATGACAAATGTAATCCAAAATCCAAAATTTGAAACAATCCCAGTGAAAAGAGGGACTAAAATACTGCTCATATATGTGAAAACTATAACATAGTTCTAATTAAAACTATCGTATAGTAACGCATGTATCTGTAACACCCAGGTGAAAAAAATACTATAGTAATTTATAGTAAATACTATAGTGTTTTTGAACCATACTATAGTAAAGTACTTGAATTAATTTGTTGTGGTAATTTTAATTTTTAACTTTACCCAATACTGTACTAAGTTTTCTACAACTATAGGGTATATTATACTACAATACACTACAGTTTACTGTAGTAAAAACTAAAGTATACTAAAGTATTTATAACAGTTTCAGTTCACTGTAGTTAATACTACAGTATGCTGTAGCATGCATTAACAAAGTGTTGTAAATACTATAATATATACGGTATACTACAATTTACTATAGTATGGTTCAAAAACACTATAGTATTTACTATAAATTACTATAGTATTTTTTTCACCTGGACAGGCATGACAAAAATATCAAAACTTGAGGTGGATAAGTAGTCGTATAATAAAAAATACATATCCTGAGATGGCACAATACAATTTCTTGTCCTTTTAAGCTGTCTTAATTTCATGGATATTTAAAACAAATCCATTAAACTTATTTTAATTTTTGATTTGCCAAAGTTGAAAAGGCCCTGATTTCGTGGAATGACCCATTTTACTGTTAAGTTTAATTTTGTATTGTTGTTATTTGTATGTGGCTTTGGACAAAAGCGTCTGCTAAATACCATAACCATAACTATACAGGTGCTGGTCATATAATTAGAATATCATCAAAAAGTTGATTAATTTCACTAATTCCATTCAAAAAGTGAAACTTGTATATTATATTCATTCATTACACACAGACTGATATATTTCAAATGTTTATTTCTTTTAATTTTGATGATTATAACTGACAACTAAGGAAAATCCCAAATTCAGTATCTCAGAAAATTAGAATATTATTTAAGACCAGTACAAAGAAAGGATTTTTAGAAATCTTGGCCAACTGAAAAGTATGAACATGAAAAGTATGAGCATGTACAGCACTCAATACTTAGTTGGGGCTCCTTTTGCCTGAATTACTGCAGCAATGCGGCGTGGCATGGAGTCGATCAGTCTGAGGCACTGCTCAAGTGTTATAAGAGCCCAGGTTGCTCTGATAGTGGCCTTCAGCTCTTCTGCATTGTTGGGTCTGGCATATCGCATCTTCCTCTTCACAATACCCCATAGATTTTCTATGGGGTTAAGGTCAGGCGAGTTTGCTGGCCAATTAAGATCAGGGATACCATGGTCCTTAAACCAGGTACTGGTAGCTTTGGCACTGTGTGCAGGTGCCAAGTCCTGTTGGAAAATGAAATCTGCATCTCCATAAAGTTGGTCAGCAGCAGGAAGCATGAAGTGCTCTAAAACTTCCTGGTATACGGCTGCGTTGACCTTGGACCTCAGAAAACACAGTGGACCAACACCAGCAGATGACATGGCACCCCAAACCATCACTGACTGTGGAAACTTTACACTGGACCTCAAGCAACGTGGATTGTGTGCCTCTCCTCTCTTCCTCCAGACTCTGGGACCCTGATTTCCAAAGGAAATGCAAAATCTACTTTCATCAGAGAACATAACTTTGGACCACTCAGCAGCAGTCCAGTCCTTTTTATCTTTAACGCTTCTGACGCTGTCTGTTGTTCAAGAGTGGCTTGACACAAGGAATGCGACAGCTGAAACCTATTTCTTGCATACGTCTGTGCGTGGTGGTTCTTGAAGCACTGACTCCAGCTGCAGTCCACTCTTTGTGAATCTCCCCACATTTTTGAATGGGTTTTGTTTCACAATCCTCTCCAGAGTGCAGTTATCCCTATTGCTTGTACACTTTTTTCTACCACATCTTTTCCTTCCCTTCGCCTCTCTATTAATGTGCTTGGACACAGAGCTCTGTGAACAGCCAGCCTCTTTTGCAATGATCTTTTGTGTCTTGCCCTCCTTGTACAAGGTGTCAATGGCCGTCTTTTGGACAACTGTCAAGTCAGCAGTCTTCCCCATGATTGTGTAGCCTACAGAACTAGACTGAGAGACCATTTAAAGGCCTTTGCAGGTGTTTTGAGTTAATTAGCTGATTAGAGTGTGGCACCAGGTGTCTTCAATATTTAACCTTTTCACAATATTCTAATTTTCTGAGATACTGAATTTGGGATTTTCCTTAGTTGTCAGTTATAATCATCAAAATTAAAAGAAATAAACATTTGAAATATATCAGTCTGTGTGTAATGAATGAATATAATATACAAGTTTCACTTTTTGAATGGAATTAGTGAAATAAATCAACTTTTTGATGATATTCTAATTATATGACCAGCACCTGTACTTGTCATTCGAACCTATTAAAACGTTTTGTAATTGATTTCTTACCTGTTCTTCACAACGTGCACTTCCAGAACTCCCGGGAAAATGAATCAGCTGATGACAGTCGAAGCTCTCTCCCATCCATCCAATCAAAATTAGCAATGCTAACATGAGCATGCGCAGTGTTGAATTAGCGTCTAATTTCGCGCGTTGTGTATAATGTCCCGCGTTTGTGTATAATTTCCCGCGCCTGTGTCGCTGCATGCAGGGACCAGGACAACAGATAGGGGGCAGTGGCGGACACACAAATATACAACATATGTCAGGTTTTTGGTATACAAAGACTTTTGAGAGAACCACTTTTTGGGTATTAAAACATGCTGAGAAAAGGTTTTATACGGTTTATTTTTATGAGGACAGCCAACTGTCCTCCCAGACCAGAGGGTCCTCATTGCTTTTTGAAATGTCTTCAAATCTGTCCTTCTATGCCCCAAAACAAACACACACAGGCCTCTCTCTCTCACACACACACACACACACACACACATACACACAGGCTTCTTTCTCTCTCTCAAATTCAAATTCAAAATTGCTTTATTGGCATGACTGTAAAGAATACAATATTGCCAAAGCATATATACATAAAACAAAAATAAAACCATCTGTATAATAGAAGAAAATATTATAACACTATCAAATATTACAACTTAACTTAAACTTAAATTAACAGTGTAACAAATTAGAACATGTCTGAACATTTGATACCACAGTGTTTTAACATACACACACGTACTGAGGGTCACTGTGGTACAGTAGGGAAACACACTAAGGTCACACACACACAAACATTACACACATTCACCTGCTGTCTCTCAGGCTGTGGCACGTCCACACGTATCTCGCAGCCAGTGCTGCTGTCTGTCCCTCTCCTAATATTATCTTTATTTGTTCTACTTCAGTCATGGCTGTAAAGTTCTTTATTAAGTGACTGAATTTGGTAGTAGAGATCTCTTATAGCTATGTATTTGTGGCAGTGAAGGAGGAAGTGCGTCTCTGTCTCAATCTCTCCTGTTCTACAGTGAACACACACCCTTTGCTCTCTGGGTAACCAGCTCTTTCTGTATCTGCCGTTCTCAAAGGCTAGACTGTGCTCACTGAGCCTGTACTTGGTCAGGATCTGTCTCTGCTTTGTGTCTTTGACACTTTGGAGATATTCCTCTAATTCATTATTTGATTTTAGAGTTTGATAGAATTGTAATTTACTTTGTGTTTTAGTTTCCTTATCCCAATGTTCCAGATATTAATTTATAGATTGTTTGATAATTTGATTTATTTTGATGTTTGGATGAGGAGCAGTGCTGGTCTGACACTGGTTAGTGTTAGTAGAGTTAGTCAGGTTAGTAAGTCTCAGAACCAGCTGACTGAGGGAACTTTGACGGGGTTCAGTTCTTGGGTTTGTAATGCTTTAAAGTGTAGCGAATCTGTGGGACTTTATTTTAGATGCATCCAGAATTTGAGGGATCTTTTTGCATATTAATAATCAATGGGAATCAGCCTAATTCTGCCCTACATGCATTGTTGGGTGTCCTTCTATGTAGTTTTAGAATCATTTTGCAGAATTCTGTGTGTAGGGCTTCTGTTGGATGTCTGTCCCATCTAGTGTAGCTCTGATCACTGAGTGGACCCCAAACCTCACTTCCATACAGCGCAATGGGCTGAATCACACTATCAAAGATTTTACACCAGATTGGAATTGGTAATTCAATGTTTTGGAATCTTTTCTTGATGGCGTATAGAGTTCTTCGAGCTTTATCTTTGAGAGCATTCACTGCAATATTGCAACTCCCCGATGCAGTGATGATCAGGCCGAAGTAAGTGTACTATAGAGCGTGTGTTCTAGAGCGGTGCTGCCTATACTGAACTGTGTTCCTGACATCTGGGCTTTTTCTGAAAGACCATTATGTTGGTCTTCTTAAGGTTTACTCCCAGGGCCCAGTTCTGGCATTAGTTCTCCAGCAGGTCCAGGTGCTGCTGTAGTCCCTGTGCAGTGGTTAACAGCTGCATACAGCAAGAGCTTGATGTTCTTGTCTTGTAGAGTGAGTCCGGGAGCTGTAGATCGTTCCAACTGCACCGCTAGTTCATTAATGTAAATGTTGAACAGCATTGGACTCAGGCTACAGCCCTGCTGTACTCCTGTCTTCTGGCTGAAGAAATCTGTATGTTTGTTGCCAATTCGTATTGCACATTTGTTGTTCGAATACATTGATTTTATAATGTCATAAACTTTACCCCCTACACCGCTTGGTAAAAGTTTGTAATATAACCCGTCGTGCCAAATAGAATCAAATACTTTTTGAAAAATCGACAAAGCATGCAAATATTTTTCCATTTTTGGTCTGTTTTACGTGTTTATTGATTAGGGTGTGTAGGGTGTAAATGTGGTCAGTATTTTTGTGATTTGGAAGGAAGCCAATCTGACTCGGACTCAAGACATTGTGTTCAGTAAGGAAGTTTACATTTCTATTGTTTAAAATACTGCTAAATAACTTCCCCAGATTACTGCTCACACAAATGCCTCTGAAATTATTAGGGTCCATTTTATTTCCACTCTTTTGAATTGGGGTAATAAGTCCTTGGCTCCAGATGTCAGGAAAACATCCTGAACTAAGTACAATGTTGAATAATTTGAGCACAGCCGTCTGCAGCGTTTCAGCATTTCACCTAGAATGCTGTCAGGACCACAAGATATCTTACATTTTTGGCTTTTGAGTTTGTCAGTTCTTCATGTGTAATTGGGAAGTCGAGTGGATTTTGATTATTCTTAATTGTCTTCATAAGTTTGTAGTTCCCTTTCGAAAGGGAACTTCAACTCTGCGTTGAACACGCAATAGGGGAACGTCACACGTGACCCGGTGTCTGAAAGCCAACTATCCAACAACTCCAATCCCTATTGGCCGGCGACAGCCTATGACGTAATATGGCGTGACCCAGAAGTATAAAGGAGCGCCTGGAGAAACAGTCAGTATCTCTTCGTCTTTCGGGTCTGTTCTGTCTGATCGCGACTATGTCGACTCCGGTAAGGGATTCTATATATGCCTTACAAACGTTCAAGAGAGTGTGTTCATCCGTGTCCCAGGGTTTGACGTTCCCCCATTGCGTGTTCAATGCAGAGTCTCGTTCCCTGGTTCTCAGGGAACTATGGTTACATAGGTAACCTGAGACGATTTTGGTTGATCAGATTATAATTGTCATTGACTTGTTTTGGTGTGATTTCTTTATATAATTTCCCTAAATTTCTCTGTCTCGTATTGGTAGGTCTTGTGGTTTTGTTGTGCTCAGATTATTCCACATATCCCAAAATTGATTTTGATTTATTGAATGTTCTATTTCCTGTAAACTTTTGGTCAGATGGTGTTGCTTTTTCACTCTAATTGTGTCTTTGTATTGTTTTAGTTTTGAACAGTATTCAGTTCTGATGTCTTTGTTGTTTGGTTCTTTGTTTCAAATTTGATAATTTTCTAAGTTGTTTCCTTAATGTTTTGCAGTCTGAGTCAAAACATTTTTCATCTTTTGTGTATTTTTAGTATATTTTTTGCCTTTCTTTTTCAATTCACTTCTGTGTGCTGTTTTTTTAAATATGTAATTTATTTAATTTGTAGCCAAATTAACACCATCTTTAGTTGTTTAAAATTTCTTATTAATGAATGTATTTATTAATTTTTTTAGTTCTTCTGAATTGAGGGCTTGGATAAATTTGTCTGGGCTGTCTGGAGCCCATCTGTATCTCTGCTGGACCGGATACATTTTACAGGTTTTCAGCCTGTTTTGTTCTGGTGTGTGATGTGTTGTGATATAAATGTTAGTTTGGTTATGGTCAGAGAGTGGAGTTTGCCGTTTGACAGTAAATGCACTGAAGGAGGAAGGGTCCATGTCAGTGATGGCATAGTCAACTACACTAGCTCCAAGACCTGAACAACACATGAACCTCCCTAAAGAGTCCCCTCTGATCCTGCCGTTATGTATGTACAGGCCTGAGGCTCAGCAGAGCTGGACTAACTCTCTACCGTTTTTATTTACAGTTTGGTCAAGGGCCTGGAAATGGCTGATTTCTGTGTGAAGGTTGTTCAGATATTCCTCATCATAGTAAGGGGATTCTTCTGGAGGAATGTAGATGGGACAGAGCTATGTGTCAGTAGTTGAAATGTTGGTTAAAAATAAACAAAATGTGTTTGTTTATTTTTAACCAGCAATGAAATTTTCCAACTGTAGTAACAGAAATGTGTTTGGCCAGATCCTCCCTCTACCACACCAGAATTCCTCCCGAGTCTCGTCCACGATGGACTGTACTTAATTTAACTGCGGGCACAATTACTTCATAGTAGCCTGAGGGACAGTAGGTAAGCACATCATTTCTACACCAGGTTTCAGTGAGAATGATAATATCAGCATCTTTGATATTTTTCAGAAATTCAGGGTCTGTGCTTTTAGAACCAAATGTTGAAGAATGAAGACATTGAATATTCCAACAACTTATATGAAATGAACACATTAGTATTATTAGAGTATTATTTTTTTTTTGTCAGTAGAGCACTGTGTTTGTGAATGATGTTCTTATCTGCTCAGGAGCTGGTTGCACAGTGTGTGCAGCATCTCTCTGATCTGGCTCAGTTCGCTGGCAGGTGTGGTGGTGATGGGTGGAGCAGGAATCCAGGCTACAGCTTCAGCGTAGCTCTGTGCTCTCGGCTGCAGTGATGTCTCTTGGTGTGGATGTGGGGCAGGTTTTGGTTTCTTCTTCCTTATGGGGGCTTGATGGCCAGTAGGTGGATGTGAAGTTGGTGACTGCAGGTTTACAGGTGTGTAGTGAGCCATAGGTGGGTGTGGGTGTGGTGGATGATGTTGGATGCTTGTCCAGCCAACGTCTTTCCTCACCGGGTCGGAGAGGTGTGTCTGGGCATGTAGGGGTGAATGGGCCGGTAGTGTCCTGGAGTCGGTAATAAGTGTCTTGGTGGCGTTGGGCTGCATCCTTTAGGGTTTTTGCAAAAACATGCACTGTGTCTTTGTGTAGATGGAGTCCATCATACAGGTGTTGGAGGCCGAAGTGGTGGTGGACCAGGTGCACATTTGGGAGTGCAGAACATCTGCGGGAGATTTCAGCATTGATGCTGTAGATGATGTGTGGTGGTGTGTCACGTCGTGGGAGAAGTGTGGAGATGATGATTCAGGAATTTTTTTGCTGGCGATTTCTGCCATTTTCCTGACAGCATCAGCAGTGTTGTTGCACAGCGAGTGGAGGTCATTAGTCCCGGTATGGATTATAACACACAAGGGGTGTCCTGTGAAGTCTCTGATGATCTGCTGGGCGTGGCCTGTTGTGCTGCATCGTTTTGCAGTGACTTTCTGATGTAGGAAGAGTTTCTGTGGGTCCAAGAACTTTCCATTAGAGTCCATGAGGAGAAGAACATCTGGATCAGGTTCAGGAGGGTGGGCAGGTGATGTTTGTGTGTTTGTGGCAGGCTCGCTGTCTGTGTTTATGTAGTCTGTAGGAGGAGCTGTACTGAAGTGAAGTGTGTTGTTTTTTGTGTTTTTCTGTCACTGCTCTCATTTCTTGCAGCTGTCTGGAGAAGTTCTCTTCCTTTCTCTCTTTGTCCTCCTCTAGCTTGCATATCTGTGTGCGGAGAGTTTGGTTTTCTTCTTTCAGTTCTCTGAGAGCTCTTGTGAGTTCAGTGATGGAGGAGTTGGTGTCTTTCTTCAGCTGCCTGAGTTTGATTGAGTGTGTTCTCTTAATTCAGTGAAGTCCAGTTCCAGCAAAGCTAAACTGTCTCTCAGTCGACGGTCAGATGTTGAAGGTAAAAGTTTGACTGGGTCTTCCTCCTCAGAGTCTGTGCAGTTTCCTCCTCGACTCTGGCCTTCAGCAGGTGGAAGATCTCCTCGAATGAGTTCAGGCTGGCTTCATTGCCTTGAAGAAAGAAGGTGCCTTTAGTGTAGTAGGTTATGGTGAGAATGGGGTTGTCTGTGTTCTTTAAAAATGTGCTTGTGTTCCTCACAGATGGCTGATTTCCATGCAGTAATCAGAGTGGTGTAGAAGATGAGGTTGTTCTTGATTCTCTTCCCATTGAGTTGAATGTAGTCAGCATACTGAGTTTTCTCTTTGTGTTTTTTTTGTGGCCTGCACTCTTCTGCGTCGCAGCAGCAGCTCCAAGCTACATATAGTGAGAATTTCTTTACAAAAACAGCTATAAATTTGTTTTTATAAGTTGGTCATTTATAAACTTGATAGTCTTGAAAGTTTGTTAACATGGGGAGGTGTAGGCCTACAACATTCTCATGTTAAACGTAAATAACAAATAAACATACGAACAATCAAGAAGCCTCGTGTCATATTGCTGCACATGAATGAGGTAAGCTTTGTGTTTACATCATCTGCCGCATGTACATGTTTACAAGACAGCAAACTCGGCGAAAAAAGTCCATAAACTTGTGTTTGATTTGGGTATTGCTGCCTATATAGCCTACCTGTCTCTGTAATAACTAAAAAAAAATGTTTATCAAAAAAATGTATCATATTTTCTGGCTAGTTTACTTTAGTTTTCTATAACCCAAATTGAATAATTAAAAACCAGTTAAATGGGTAAATCTTCTATAAATATTTTTTTATTCTTAATTTCTTTTCTGACATAGTCAAATTCTTGTTAAAACACACTAGATATACTTATTTGTGCATTTTGAGCACTTTTTGTGTGAAAACATATTTATTTTGTTAATCAAAAGAGTACTTTCACTTTAACTGAGCGTTAGCAGCACAGCAAAAATAGACTCGGCGCCAAAATGAACGGGCACTGCTGCTTCTGCTCTGCTCCTGCTACGCACTGCCGCACAGCCTCTGCGTGCGGTGTGAATGCTCTGTTCTGTTAACATGGGCACCGAAAAAAATATGCGCTGCTCATATATCCGCTAACGCTTGCGGTGTGAAACTGGCCTAAGACACCTCCCTGCACTCTGCCTGTGCCAGGGTCGCCATGGTGATCAGACTGATCAGACTGGGCACTGAGCCAAAACTGCAGCTAACTTAACTTAGCTTTTAGTTTGTAATAATGAGAGTTTTTACTAGAATAGTTTTTTTGCCAGAAAGTGCTCACCTCTCTGTTTAGCAAGTGAAGATCAACAATTGTGTGACGTTTTTCAGCTGTAGTTCCTTTAAAACTCCTTTAGCGTTTTGAAGGGAAATCTGCAGTTAGCTGTTAGTGGTGATCCAGCAGCCAGATGCTAATCCACAGCTTCCAGTCTTCTTTCTTCTATTAAAATGTATTTTCTAGACGAAGAAAAAAATCTGTATTTACCCGAATTAAGTTGTTCCTCTGCTGTTTTTACTTGTTTGTTGTCATCTCACTCTCTGTCTCACTTTTTGGCTTAATCTTTTATAATTTTTCAGGAGCTAGAGTCATCCTTGAGCAGAGTGGCTGATCAGTGGCCTCTCTCTCTCTAGCCCTGTCTATCGATTGATCGATCGACCATATCTATCTATCTATCTATCTATCAATTGATCGATCGACCATATCAATCTATCTATCTATCTATCTATCGATTGATCGATCGACCATATCTATCTATCTATCTATCTAGTGACCAGTGTTGGGAGTAACATGTTACAAAAGTAATGCATTACAGTAACGTATTACTTTTTGCTGTAATGCAGTAGTGTAAGGCATTACTAATCAATTTTCAGTAATATTTTACTCGGTACATGTTCAGTAACGCTTGCGTTACAACACACTTTTAGCCCAAAATTTAATAGTTCAAAAAAAAAAAAACAACAACAACAACAAAAAAAAAAACGGCGAGACATTAAAAGATTAGTCCACTTTCAAATTAAAATTTCCTAATAATATACTCACCCCCATGTCATCCAAGATGTTCATGTCTTTCTTTCTTCAGATGAAAAGAAATGAAGGTTTTTGATGAAAACATTCCAGGATTATTCTCCTTAGAATGGACTTCAATGGCCCCAAACGGTTGAAGGTCAAAATTACAGTTTCAGTGCAGCTTCAAAGGGCTTTAAACGATACCAGACAAGGAATAAGAGTCTTATCTAGAGAAAAGATCGAAATGTACATGCTTTATAGACACAAATGATCGCATCACAAGTGCTTCCACCAGACCGCGATTCCGTATTCTTCAAAAAGCTTACGCTGAATGTCCTACACCTTCCCTATTAAACTTACGGGAAAAACAGAACTGGCACCGCGTTCGTTCCGTAAGTTGAATAGGGAAGGTGTAGGACATTCTGCGTAAGCTTTTTGAAGAATACGACTGATCGTTTCGCTAGATAAAGCCCCTTGAAGCTGCACTGAAACTGTAATTTTGACCTTCAACTGTTTGGGGCCAATTGAAGTCCACTATAAGGACATGGACATCTTGGATGACATGGGGGTGAGTAAATTATCAGGAAATTTTTATTAGAAAGTAAACTTTAACAAATGAAAAATGCCGCAAGTAAGTTCTATTACCTGTTCGTGGTCAGTCATTAGCTGCGTGTGGTGTCCAAGTGTGTAAATAAAGACTAAATGACAGCTGATAGATATATTTGTTTAGTGATTTATTTCATTCATCTCCCTCTCGCTGGTGTAACTTTGTATTGTGTGACGTAGTCCAGTCAAAGAATATAGAACCCAAGAGGCGAAACTCTGATACTTTTTGGGCAACAGCCACTGGGTGGCACTCCAGTAGCGCAGCCGCCATTATGGGGTGAAAATACTAACTGGACCATAGAATCCTTCACATCTTACGCACCCAAAACCGAATTTCACTGCCAAATCAGAAGCGCAATAGAACAGTTTTTTAAATTAAGTCACCAGTAAATTGTATGGCTTCTACAGTAAATGTTGTATTGTTTTATATATGTTTTATTTTACCAGCTGTGGAATCCAACCATTCAACCATCTGAGGTAACATAGTTAGCCTACTTTATTGAGTATTGCCATTTTATGCAACTTTACACATTTATTAATAGAAAATTAATAATTAATTCCATTGCAACACCAGATGGCCGCCGGTGTTGCAATGGAACGTTCTATTGAGTGTCGCTTCTTGTTAGTGTATATGCTTTAGTCCAGTGAAGGTGTGTTTAGGGCGGGTTTTACAGGAGTGACGCGAGGCTAATAGCCCGACAGTGGAAACGTGGCATGATTTCGGCCTCTGTGCTCGCGCTGGCCAGTGGAAAAGCGGCTAATGGGTGAAGATGGCAGAAGAAGACTGTACATTCGCGAGATGGACGTATGCGCATTACTTCAAGTTTGTCAGATAATCACTTTATACCTCTACCATACTTTTAACAGACTTGGATCGTTTGTGATTCTGTCTGTCATCCTTTCTTGCATTGTCTTGAGCCTTCACTTAGCCAATTATAAATTATATTGTTAGTAGCCTGGATAGCCCACAGTCATTACGCTACATCATATCGCCCTCTACTGGATGTGAAATGCTCTGCAGTACATTTTGTCATTTTAGAATATATTTTGGTGAAAGTGACTCAAAAGTAATACAGGAGTAATGTAACGCATTACAATTCTGAGACGGTAATATTGTAAGGTAAAGAATTTCTTTTAAATAACAGTAACAAGTAATCTATAATGTATTACAGTTCAGAAGTAACTTGCACAACACTGCTAGTGACCATATCTATCTATCTAGTGACTATATCTATCTATCTATCTATCTAGTGACCATATCTATCTATCTATCTATCTAGTGACCATATCTATCTATCTATCTAGTGACCATATCTATCTATCTATCTATCTGTCTGTCTGTCTGTTTTTCCTGATAGACTGTATTGCCATCAAAACCGTCAAACTTTACGCTTTAAAACTACTTTAAACTTCAAACTATTTTAAACTGAAAACCTTCAAACTTCAAGCTTTTTAAACTTTTTCAAAGTTTCTGCTCTGGCTTTCTCGAAGTTTGTCTTGACAAACATTTTTATCTAGTTATTCTTCTTCTGAGCCAAAATTTAGACTGTATCCCCAGGTGAAAGAAAATACATTTCTATAATGTACTTAAAGTGCTCTATTTTTGCGCAATAATTTTGTACTTAATATACTAAAAATTCTTCTTTAGTACTTAAGATAATCTTAAGAAAATCTTAGTGTACTAAACTGTGCTATTTTGAGACACCATGAAATATGAACTAAAAATGTGTTTTTAATATACTATCTCTATTTAAAATATATATTTAGATACCACTTGTAGTACACTATGGGTTCAAATGTACATTTTAGAAGTGTACTCCTCTACTTTTTTCACCTGGGTCTCCTCCTTGAGCTTTAACTCTACAACCACCAAACTTGGGTCAGATCTCCAGACTGTTCTGACTCGAGTTGCTATACAGGTGCTGGTCATATAATTAGAATATCATTAAAAAGTTGATTTATTTCACTAATTCCATTCAAAAAGTGAAACTTGTATATTATATTTATTCATTACACACAGACTGATATATTTCAAATGTTTATTTCTTTTAATTTTGATGATTATAACTGACAACTAAGGAAAATCCCAAATTCAGTATCTCAGAAAATTAGAATATTACTTAAGACCAATACAAAGAAAGGATTTTTAGAAATCTTGGCCAACTGAAAAGTATGAACATGAAAAGTATGAGCATGTACAGCACTCAATACTTAGTTGGGGCTCCTTTTGCCTGAATTACTGCAGCAATGCGGCGTGGCATGGAGTCGATCAGTCTGTGGCACTGCTCAGGTGTTATAAGAGCCCAGGTTGCTCTGATAGTGGCCTTCAGCTCTTCTGCATTGTTGGGTCTGGTATATCGCATCTTCCTCTTCACAATACCCCATAGATTTTCTATGGGGTTAAGGTCAGGCGAGTTTGCTGGCCAATTAAGAACAGGGATACCATGGTCCTTAAACCAGGTACTGGTAGCTTTGGCAGTGTGTGCAGGTGCCAAGTCCTGTTGGAAAATGAAATCTGCATCTCCATAAAGTTGGTCAGCAGCAGGAAGCATGAAGTGCTCTAAAACGTCCTGGTATACGGCTGTGTTGACCTTGGACCTCAGAAAACACAGTGGACCAACACCAGCAGATGACATGGCACCCCAAACCATCACTGACTGTGGAAACTTTACACTGGACCTCAAGCAACGTGGATTGTGTGCCTCTCCTCTCTTCCTCCAGACTCTGGGACTCTGATTTCCAAAGGAAATGCAAAATTTACTTTCATCAGAGAACATAACTTTGGACCACTCAGCAGCAGTCCAGTCCTTTTTGTCTTTAGCCCAGGCGAGACGCTTCTGACGCTGTCTGTTGTTCAAGAGTGGCTTGACACAAGGAATGCGACAGCTGAAACCCATGTCTTGCATACGTCTGTGTGTAGTGGTTCTTGAAGCACTGACTCCAGCTGCAGTCCACTCTTTGTGAATCTCCCCCACATTTTTGAATGGGTTTTGTTTCACAATCCTCTCCAGGGTGCGGTTATCCCTATTGCTTGTACACTTTTTTTTTTCCGACCACATCTTTTCCTTCCCTTCTTCCCACATCTTTTTTTTCGACCACATCTCAGTCTTCCCCATGATTGTGTAGCCTACAGAACTAGACTGAGAGACCATTTAAAGGCCTTTGCAGGTGTTTTGAGTTAATTGGCTGATTAGAGTGTGGCACCAGGTTTCTTCAATATTGAACCTTTTCACAATATTCTAATTTTCTGAGATACTGAATTTGGGATTTTCCTTAGTTGTCAGTTATAATCATCAAATTTAAAAGAAATAAACATTTGAAATATATCAGTCTGTGTGTAATGAACGAATATAATATACAAGTTTCACTTTTTGAATGGAATTAGTGAAATAAATCAACTTTTTGATGATATTCTAATTATATGACCAGCACCTGTATAATGAGTCAGATGACTTAGGGTGCGTTCACACTTGTAGTTCGATTCGTTTGGTTCATTTGGTCCGGACCAAAAAAGAAAAAGAAAAAAAAAACATTTAGTCCTGGTCCGATTAGCGTTCAGATTGGCAATTTTAACACCGAACCAAAAGATGCCGAACCTAAAGGCACAGGGATACGTCCACAACCTGATTGGTTGGATTTTATGACGTATTGACTATTTTGAGACAGAACTTACTGAACATCCAAAACAATGCTGTGTGCTGAGGTAAATGCACTCGTTGTGTGTGCGTAGCCTGCATATGATGGTATTTTGGCCAGCTGAGAACTCGTGAAGAGCTTATAAAATGTGTAAAGGAGTCAAAACAGCAGCGTTACACATACAAATGATCTGCTGATCTGCAGAATACCCTAGCAACCGCATAGCAACACCATAGCAACCACCCATAATACGCTAGCAACCACAATTCTTATCTATCAATTTTTTTAAAAATCTATTTATCTGAAAAAAAAAAAATAGGAACATAACTGTAAGTCTGGATGGATTTATTGTGAGGTGAGACAATCATATATGAGCTTGACATGTTCTGATGGGAAGCTGTACATGTGTTTGTGTATTTTCATTCTTATGTGAATTAGTTGAGGTCATCATGTTTGCCTGCAGCTGATCTAGACTGAACTTTACCATCCTGCTAATAATTAATCTGATATTATAGACCACTTTGTTGAGGTTTGAATTCATGTAGGCTCAGTTACAGGCAGCTTAACTGAACAGAAAGTTCAAAAGAACAGTTTATTTGAAATAGAAAAACTTTGGTACAATTAGAAATAAGGAATAAAAAGGTAATGTTGCTATTCAAAAACAGCAAAAAAAAAAAAAAAAAAAAAAAAATCAATGTTCTCTGCCATTTGTTCAATACTTAAATACAACAATTTTGACTTTTACAGCAGCAACTTGTGAGCTTAGGTCAACCAAATTCGGAGTAAAAAAGATCAACCCAGAGGGTAAAACTATTTTCAGAGCTAGAGAAAATGTGGAGATCACCTGTAATGAAAGATACTGGATCTTTGAAAAAAAAGAAACCATCAAATCATTTACATGTCAAGACAATGGGCATTGGGATCATGAGCCTGTTTGTGATGGTAAGATTGTAGAGAAACACTTCTGCTTTTGGTGCCAAGCCCATTGCGTTATTAAAATAATGTAAATCTTATTTCAGGTTTTAGATGTGAAATTCCACGTGACCAGCATGTGTCTTCCCCAGAATATTACTTCTGTGGAGATAAGAAATTGGGAGCAAAAAGACATTACAAATGCATGTTTGGATATGATCAAATGGCAGCAGAGGCCACATGCACACCAAACGGATGGACACCAAAACCACTATGTGCTGGTATGTTCTGATATTAAATCTTACAATTTGTGTACATAATATGAATTCTAATTAGTATGATGGATATTTTTGTTTTACAGTAAAAATGTGAGCAGCACCAAACATCAAACGTGTGTAACCACATCATCTTAAAATAAAGCATTACTAAAATCTTTTGTGCCATTAGGGTGAACAAATGTCTTTATTGTAACTTTTGATCAATTGAATGCATCCATACAGAATTTAAAAAAAAAAAAAAAAAAATCTTACTGACCCCAAACCTTTGAATGGTACTATGAATTTCTGTTGATTTATACATGTGTAAAAGAAGCTCTTCAGTTAAGAACAGTGTCATTTGTTGTCAAACTGGTTTGAAATAAATCAAACCCTTTAATGTAAGGATAAACTTCTGTATTTTGTGTCCAAATAGAAAAGGTTTAGTTAATAGCTATATCCTTGATGATATTTAACCCTTTTTTCATTGATATTATTGGAAAAAAATTCTTCAGGTTCATAAGACATAAATTAAAAGAAAGATGGAGTAAAACACTGAGATAAAAACTATGAAACATTTTGATGACGTTACTAACCACATATCTGTTTCCAGCGTTTATTCTGCAGTGAAAAATTTGAATGGGATAAAAATCTTGTCATGATTATTAGTAGATAAATGTCTGTGGACATGTAAACTGAATAAAAACAACATTAAAGTCCACAAGCCTGTAACTCTGCATTTTTCTGTATTAAACCTCTTGAAGCGCAACCCCTTTTGAGCCCCAAACAGGAAAATGACATGCTTGAACTCAAATGGTTGTCTTTCCTAAACCATTTGGAGAATGAGCATAGTTTTTTTTTTTTTTTTTTTTTTAACCTTTATTTATATAAAAGCAGCTTTACAGTGATAGAGGGAACATCATTTTGGCTGTACAGCAGCTCTAGAAGAAAATAGTTTCATTGTCCAGTATTGATTCATTCCTTTGTAAAAATCATTAGTTATTAATTTAATTAATTTATCTATACAGCAGCTCTGGAGAAAACAGTGATGTCATCATCCAGCTCAGTTCAGTTCACATACAATGGTGTCAATGCAGGCAGATCAAAACATTGTTGAATATCAAGACCCAGTTTCACAGACAGGGCTTAGCCTAAGCCAGGATTAGGTCTTAGTTCAATTAGTATATTAAAGTAGCATTTATAAATGCACACTAGAAGAAACATCACTGGTGTGCATCTTGAGACAAAACGATAGCACTGACATATTTTAAGATATGTCAGTACAAGTTGCTTTCAGTTAAAACTATGAAGGGGCGTATAGGCCATAAATATTGAAAAGCCTCATACAAACACTAGTGAAATGAAAAACATTGATCAGCCTTAGTGAAATTCATTCATATGCATTACTGAAAAACCTCTTACAAACACTAGTGAAACAACAAACAGAGCTAATTTCACTTGAAACGGAAGAAGTGTTCACACTTCTGTTTAATTTGGCACGTCTTTCACAAACTCTTTTAGGCAATGGCGGTTAATCGTAACAAGATGTCTGAAGCTATTAATATTTTAAACAACATTTTACAGTCGCCAAGTACAATTCCTTCTCTTGCATTGAGTTTGAATGATCAGCGAAGTAATGTTTCAACAAATAACACTGTCAAGGATGAAATCAGAAATGCTTTTCGTCCAGCCAATGCAGGACCGCGTTATCAGACTCGCCAACGGTTTGGAAGCAAAAAGAAATAAAAAGAGGTGAGTAATTCAACATATTCTCAAACATTTGACTATATGTTTTAGGCATGTCAATTTAACACGTTCAATTTAATTTAGTATATGCAATTAATGAAGTAATTGTTTAATACATGTAGCCAACCACCTGGATTGACCTTGGTGCAGTAGCGGTTTTTGGCACGGGCGAACCGGGCAGCCACCCGAGGCGGCATTTTTTCATGATACATGGGAGGCGGCACGAGCAGTTAAAAAAATAAGAAAGAAGAAGCAGCAGTTTTCTATTATCTATCATTTCACTGTGTGGGGAATTGGCTAATTGGCGCCCCTGCTTCATGAGAAGGTGCCGTGCAGAGAAGCTGTGTGCGAAGGGGAAAGGGGAGCGGGACACGGCGCGGGGGACAGTTCACCTCTGGGTCTCTCCCAAATGGAACGGACAAGGGGGGGTAACGGGGGATCCACTGTATAGAGCAATACTCTAATAGAATTAGTGGGCTAAAGTCAGTCACACCTCGACTTTCTTCCAAATAACGCACATTTCATTCATGATATTATAAATACAGGCCTATAGTTCCTGCACGTTTTTGTTTTTCTGAATTGTGTGAAATGGCTAATACAAATAGGTAATACAAAACGATTATGTGGACACCAAGGTGAAATGGTTTAGTCTTGACTTCTGGTCGTGAGTGATAGTGTTTGGGGGTGGGAAATCTGTTGATTGTCGAGTGCCAAATAAACACAGAGATGGACAGGAAAAGGTCAAAGCCATCAGGCGCCCAATTTAGAAAAAAAGAAGAGGAGAAACGAGCAAAAGATAAAGGAATGCAACTATGTTCTCTCTGTATTATTATTACGGTGTCCATGTCATGAATGAAGGGCTAATTTTAATTGGTGGGTATAACTCTTAACTCGAAGGGGGTCTCGCCCAGGGTGTAATTCAATGTAGAACCGCCACTGCTTTGGTGTGTCTGGTCGTAGATTATTTTTCACTTTAACGGATGGAGTCAGTTTCATCTGGTCCATTTAAACTTTTTGCAATTGGAAGGTTAATGTCGACATGTTTCAATAAATGAGCACTCTTAAGATCTGATGTTCCGTTCTCATGTTGCTCCCTCGTGAACCTAAACAGTTAGGCATTCTTTAATCTGATGTAAATTATCTTTTAAAGGTGCCCTAGAATGTGTTGAAACAATATTTTAAATTGTTCTCTTATATCTACATAGAGGGCATGTGGCTTATTTAAGGGCAGAAATTGTCCCTAGAATGAAATGGTCTGTTTTTGCCTTATTTGGAAGGGTCATGAATAGTAATATGGAGTTCTGCTCTGATTGGCTGTTTCACTGCGCGGCTCATTTCAGTAGCTCACAGTGACAGTAAACACATCTCTACTGTCTGGCATGACAATGGAGAGATTAGGCATCCAACCTTATATGTTTGAGCCTGTTTCTGACGAAGATGCAGATTTTGAGGAACAACCAATTGTTTTGAAATTGGAAATGGACGCTTCTGAGTGGTAAGTTTAGTCTTTATTTTCAGTAAGAACCTGCAAAACGTAGTAACGCCAATACTAGAACTAAACGTTAACTAGCATATAGCATTAACTTTACACATTAACTCATAACGTCAGCAGTCACAACTTTGTTTTTAGCATTGTAAAAACATTTTAATTATTGTAATGTGTCACCGTATGATTTTACAATGATAGCTTCTTCACTTTGAATCACGAGCTCTAAACAGCGAACTGGGCAGCCTGTAAATGTGTTGTTTGTAAAGAATTGACAGTAAAGTCGATTTATTTAGCCAACCAAAGTAAAGTATAGAAGCCACTCAATATAGTCAAAATAGTCAGTGTCATGTTTACTACTAAGCTGCTGTACACTGTAAAAAAGGATTTGAGACTTTAGCTTCCTCAACTCATTTTCCTAAGTCAGTTCAACTAAAATGTTGGGTACACTTAAGATATTAAGTCTACCAGTGCCCAACTAATCCTTTTAATCAGAGTAGTTCACGCAACAAAGATTTCTTAGTTGTATGAAAGGAATGCAAGGAAACCCCGCCCACCGAGCCTTTCTCACAGAACAAACAGGTCGCCATGTTTGAAGACTGACGAGTCAAGAGTTCCAGAGGTAAGAGCAAACTTATGTCCAGCTTATATTCATGAAAAATGAATACATTTATATTAATATTTATTTACATTTATATTATTTATATAAAAAAGATGATGAAGAAAGCAAAACGATCAGAGCTGAACTTTTTGCCAGATTTTCCGGATGGGAAGTCTTCTGACTGCCTTGAAGGCGAGAAATTAATTCTGATGGAAGAGATGAAGAAAAAGAAGAAAGACAGGAAAATGATAGATTCTCTGATGGAGAGCACCTTTGCCTTGCGAAGGAAGGAGATTGTTCATGGTGAACCTCTTGTGTCCGAAATCAAAGACAGATGGCCTGCATTGTTTTGAAAAAAAACGGGTAATTTTTATTTTCCAAATAATACATTCAAAATAGATCCGCTGATAGAGGTGGCTTTTAAACGGCCCGTGTGTATCTGTGTTAGCGCTCTGTGAAGAGCGTGAAGTGATCATTGTAGCCGATCATCTGTTGTGCATGTGAACACAATGGGCAATCAGAGGTGCTTAAGAATCCACTCAACAGCGTCACATTTTTAAAATTTCAGTGCCGACTGTTACCGAAGTCGGTACTATTGACAACCCTGCTTAAACATTCAAAATATATTAAAATTTCAGACTTAGATTTGAGTGTTGTCGTGTTTGTTTGTTCCGCCCCCCAATATCACTGGTTTTGTTTGTTGATTTTAGGATTTTTTTTTTTCTTTAGTTTAGCCCAGGTGAAAAATTTTACATTTTAATTGTCTGTATAGCCAAAGCCATATTTATACTGTTATATTTATGTACTTTTTTTTTTTTCTTCAATTGTCTTCTTACAGATTGGTGCTGAGTTTATGCGCCTGGTTTCTACTGATCTCCAACAGTCTTTCTTTGATGGACTTGACAAATATGTCCCAAGACTTTTACAGAAGTACAGAGTGCGAACTAGTAGCAGTTCTGACCTGCGCAGTCTCCTTGAACCCCTTGATGCACAAGTAAGGATGATTTTATTTTATGATTGATCACAGGACCTTAACCAAAAAAAAAACAACAACACTCTGTCTCTTCTAGAAGTAGGCAATCATTGTTAGAGGTTGACTGATGTGTGTGTTTCCCTGGTCGATGCCGATATTTAGAAATCAGGGCGGCCGATATATCATACTGATATGCCCATCTCATAAAATCTAACAGTTAAGTAATAAGAAGTGATACAGCCAATTGCTTAATATGTTTAAATTAAACATTTATTGAACAAAAGCCTGTCCAATCAGTGCACTCTTTCTGAGCATCTTTATAAGCTTGGAGGTGGTGGGCTTTCAGATGATTCCACATGTTTGTGGTATTTTTAGTCTTTCCTTCATCTGCTATCAGGTTCTATTTCTGTAGTACTACATGCACGTCACAATCTAATATGTTTTGAAAATAAACAAGTGATTTAGAGAGTTTGAATAAATGTAAATTGCAGGGTACAAGACAGTAATAGTAGTAGTATTAGCAGCAGCCTAAAGCCCTATTCGGACGGGATTAGTCTTACATGGAGAGGTGGGTAAAGTAATTTTTATATTATTTTTATAATATACTGTGAAGTATAAGAAGATCTTTTTATTTATTTGAACATTTACTGTGATTCTTTGCACATTTGTAAGTATTGTTTAAAATAAATATTTTTTGGAAAAGCTTACAAAATGTTGGCTCTGTTTTCACCGGTTTGATGGTATGTCTTCCTTTTTTGGCCTTTGGAAAGAGAAGCTGCTACACAAGTTTCCCTTTAGATGTTGTCATTTGTGGCCGAACAGCATTCTCATTGAAGTTTTTTTTTTCTGATTGGTTATAGTAGCACTTTGGGCGGCGCCCTGAGCTCTGATTGTCCAATAGAATCTGTCTGCGGACTGCAAAAGGGGCGTAACAAGAAGGGGCGTAACTTGATGCAGGGGGCGTAACTTGAAGTTGTCCAAATCACACAGAACGACACGATGTCAAAACGAAATGTCGGCAAGACAAATCGCTACAGAATCGTACTACTTATAATTTGACATTATTTGTCTTACCGTGGTCAGTATTGTCATATGTCGGCATGACATATTGCGATCTTCAAGCAGGAGATGGATGAAATATTCAGAAATGTGATGCCGCCTGTTTCCTCCATAATTTATGCACTTTAGTTATTGACTGGTAAAAACACAGGACTTAAGTCCATTTCCATTCCAATAAATGTTTCATATTTGGTAACAAGTTACAGCATTAGGTGTCATGAATTAACAATGAACAATCATGTTTTACCATAAAAAAAGGCACATTAAACATCAACCCCAAATGTTTAAGACAATTTTTCCATTTCAACAAATATTTCATTTTGGATAACAAAAGTTACAGCATTAGGTGTCATGACTTAATAATGAACAAATCACAGGCACAATGAGGTCTTTGATGTGTGAGTTCTTGTTTAAGCTGTTTACTTCAACCTTAAAAACAAGAAACAACAACAAAAAAACACTTTACAATAAGTTACTTTATACTTTACAATAGCATTAGGTGTCATGAATTAATGAACAATCATGGTTTAAAGAACTGAATCTTGGTTACTGTTAAGGTTCAAATTGGTTAAAGGGTTAGTTCACCCAAAAATGAAAATTCTGTCATTAATTACTCTCCCTCATGTCATTCCACACCCGCAAGACCTTCATTCATCTTCAGAATACAAATTGAGATATTTTTTATTTTGTCTTTGCACACAAAAAGTATTCTTGTCGCTTCATAAAATTAAGATTTAACCACTGCAGTCATGTCAACTGTTTTTCTGGACCTTGAATGTAGTAAATTCATTGCTTTCAATAGAGAATAAAAAAAAAACATAAAAAAAACATTAAACATAAAAAATATTCCTTTACAGTACATTTTTAAAAATCTAAATCCAGTGTTAAACTACCTGTACCTATTCTTTGAATATTCATGCTATTATTATTATTATCATATTTTTATTAAACATAAAGCACTGGTATTCCTTTACAGTAAATTTTAAATATCTAAATCCAGTCTTAACCTGCCTACAAAATCCACCAGACTACTACTACTACATGAAGCAATGGTGTAGAGTTTCATTCAAGCTATTTTAAGGCATGAAGAATTTTTTTATTTATTTATTTTTTCCCCACAGGAAAAAAGAAACTTAAATATGTCCCCAGGAGCAGAGTTAAGAGACACCTGCGTAGTGCATCAAACTGTACAGCATACCATTCACATGAAATGATTCATACCTTGGTAACCTGCTTTCTCTTCCGTGGGATACGGAACATTGGGGCAAAATATCCACTGCTCATCTGTAAACCTTCCGGTGTGAAATGAGCAAACCTTCGGCCATGCCTAAAAAACAAACAAGTAAAAGTAGTTGTGTTTTGCTTTGCCAGAATACTGTGATTAATTCTCTTTTCCCACCAAATCCATACCCTTCAATCTGAAGGTTCTCAATTAGAAGCTTACACCACCACCGTCTCAAATAAGGCATGTCATCCTGAAAAAGGTCAAATAAAAAAATCCCACACAAATTAAAAGTCCCACACTTAAGGATCAGAATCAGATAGTAACATACATTATTAATGTACATTAATGTGCACAATTAAACATCTGTACAGTTATACTATTGTGTGTGTGTATTATTGTATTTGTTAAATAAGTTTGCACTTGCAACTGTGAAATCAAACTGTGCCTCCATGGCAACATACCAGGAAAACTGCTAATATAGTAAAATAATCATTCCTCCCAGTTAAATTTATCTAATCTGCTGGTTGACAATTTTACCGGAACACGTCTCTTACCATGATCATAAAAACCCCACAGTCAATGCCATATTCTTGTTTAGGAAGCCCCTGTTTTGTATTGTGAAATTACATGCTCAGTGAAAAGGGTAATAATAGCTTAAAGATTTTCTTTGAATGACTGTTGCATACCTTTAGATCCAGACCAGAATACTCTGTCCATGGTCCAGGAACCAGGTGGTGTGCCACAGCCCTGGTAAAGTAACAAATCTATAGTGTCAATTCACAAAAAATTTGAAATACTGCATGAAACCAAAGTAATTCTGAACACATTTTTAGAACTGTTTTAGAATTGAAAAAAAGTGCAAGTCAGGGGAACATGACTGCTTAATAACCAGTTTTAACCGTGTTGACAAGCCAGGGGAACATGGCTGCCAAAAGATCATCTTTGAGTAACCTTAAGATGTTTTGATAAGGCTCATGTCCAAAGCCTTGTGCCTGCATCGAATATTGCGAGTCAAGAAAGAAAATTTCTCTCTTTTGTACCTTCATAACCAACAGGGAGTGCAGCCCAGACAATGGGTTTAAAAATCTTTACCAGCATAATTATATTACATAGACATTTAAAAGTAATAACAAGGATCTAATTTTTTATCAGCTTGCAAACTAATTTGACACCAACAATAAATGTTTGCAAATGTTCATATCCATCACTTACACAGAGAAGAAAATGTCCTGGGGTCCAGAGTGGGAAAATCAGGAGATCTTTCTTCTGACAGTTTACCTTATGTAAAAGATAAGGTCAAATTTGAAATGTTTTTGTATAATAATGATTTATCTTATAGAACTAAAAACACTTACTGGAAGACTACACAAAGGGTCACAACACAAAGGCTGGAGCCATGTTGGAGGGATATGGAGATCCATTATAAAAACATCTTTTCCCTGTAGAAAGACATCAAAACTAAAAATTCTACATTTTCTTGGCGGAAAAAACATGTCAAACATACATACCTGCTTCTGTATCATTGCCTTGACAAGTCTCAAGCAAGCATTTCCCACCTATAATTGTTATGCATAGATAGATTTGTCTCCAAAAATATCTTTACACAAGTTACACAACACAAATAGGGTACTTCATACTCACCATAGAATCCATGTACTTTATTTTTCCCAAGGTAATGAGATTCTCTCTTGTCAAGCATGTCTGACCATCTTTCACAATGATTTCATTTTTTGGTCTTCGATCATCCAGAACGTAGTTTACCTACAGATCGCATTTTTTAAACATATGAAAGCAAACATTTAAATGAAATTAAAAGTGCAATATGTAATATTTTTGCAGTAAAATATCCAAAAACCACTAGGCCAGTGTTATATATTTTGTTCACTTGAGTACTTACAATATCCCAAATGTTTCCAACTATTTGTAAATCGTGAGAAAATTGCAATTTTAACCAAGGCTCCGGGACGTGTGAGGAGTCGCCTGTCAATTGCGTCATTCCCGCGTTAACCCTTGGTTTCCGTTTTTATTTTGTGGAAACCATGGAAACACCAAAGACGCTTTAATATTTACATGTTTTAATAGACAAGAGAACAACTGTTTTGATATATTTTTAGACAGAAAACTAATTATTGTTATATAGCTCAACACGTTTAGTCTTATTGTTTAAATCTAATTTTCTTGATTTTTTGTGAGTACCATGCTTTACCATGCCTCAGAGAAAAACACTATTTTGTTTTTCATAGCATAATCAGATGCAGCTTTATTTTTATTAACAGTAATACAGCATTTTCTCCATCATACAATAGCCTACGTTTTAAAATTATTGCAATTTTTTTCAACACAAGCCATCCAGCATTTAATATGATATTCTAAAATCGATCTATCTTACTGCAGTGTGTCTCAAACAAGTGTCTCACAGCAGCCGCCGAGCGAACAGAGTAACGTTATAACATCATTTTCAACACTCTCAAATGTATCTAATATGATAAACAGAGCTGTGTTACCTCATACTCATGACCGGAAAAGCGGAAGCGGCGCCAGCGACTGTGACATAATAAAAGTTCTGCTGCTCGTGAGGCGTGTGTTGTGCAATCGCTCCAGCGTCCTCGTTCAGCTCCACAACACTCGGTCCTGCTCTGCTTCATACTACAATAACATTAATAATCGCATCGATGAACATGATTTCTTCCCGAGTCCTATACCTATTCTTTTGTGCGTCCGTTGAGGTGAAGACCACATGTCCTCAGATTCCGCTCTCAAACTGGCGTCATCAAGCTACGCCGTTGTTTTGAAATAATAATGTTACAAATGGCATGTTACAGGGCTTACCCTAATGCTAATTAAAACAGCACATTGTATACCTCAGTTCAACCAACCACTAATATTATTTAATTAACGTACAGCTAGCGCTAAACTAATTTAATCTACAAGCAACGTTACGATTTTCAGCGGGCTAGCTAGCTTATTTATGCCCGCCAATAATTGTTAACCCACCAAAAAAAAATGCTTACTTAACAACAAGAGAGAAAGGTTAAACTTTGATAGATATTCAACTTCAGAAACAATACCAATATGCCTTACTACTGTATTAAAATGATTTATACACTTCAATTTAAAAAAGTCATCTCGGAAAAATATTCTTACCGTTGTCTCATTACATGCAGCCATCTTGCTGTTTTGACATCTTGTGTGGTTCTGTGTGATTTGGACAACTTCAAGTTACACCCCCTGCAACAAGTTACGCCCCCTTCTTGTTACGCCCCTCTTGCAGTCCGCAGACAGACCCATCTCGCGTGCCGCGCTGAGCAGAAGTGTGTGTGTTCAGGTGTTTTGAGTTTCAACCTGTTTAGACTTGGTATCCTGTTGTTGTTAATGTGTGAATCCAACACTTGCTTTTGTACTATTCAGCCTCTCTGCTGAGATTTGTTAAGAGTAATTGTTCTTTATTTTTGGGGAAAGGTAAGCAGGTCGCGCGATATGCATATTGCCCGCAATTATCAAGTGTTAGACACCAGGTAAGAGGTGAGCGCCCTCCTTGTATTTTTGTTTTTATATTTAGTGTAGATTATCTGTGGCTTTGTTTTCACATTTTCTTTGGTTAGCCAGGTTAGAGGGTTTTGGGGACTTAGTTTATGGGTTATTTTGTTTTGTTTTTTTCTTAAATTTGGCGCCACCATCGTTTTTTTTCCCCCATTAGTTTGTTGTATTTTCTTTATTTATGTTTCTTCAAAATGCATTGTAAATAGCTCACACACACTGTTTAGTGGCTTCGGCTTTAAGTAAATAAATAATTCAGTTGGCTTTAATGGTTTTGTCCCTGGTCTAACCCCTAGACCAGTGGTTCTCAACCTTTTTCCCAGAGGGCCGCACTAATTTACATATGACGTCACCAATGCAAATCAATCAGATTTAATGTTACGATATTAGCAAATAATACTATTTATACCTAGATGATGCACACAATAAATAACAAATAAAAACTAACTTACTGACAGTAGCTTTACAATAATAGTCAGATAGCAATGAACTGTAGTACACAATAGTACTTTAAGTTGCTATTTAATTCTGTATGACTGTAAACTTTCTTCAACAGCATCGCAATTTGACGCATATTATTAATAAAATTTGACTATAGTTAACAAAAATTAAAACCATAATAAAATCATAACTTTAAAAATAAATATTAACTGATAATAAAATATAAACTTACACTCTTCTTATATTTTCATTTAACTGAAATCAACCAGTAATTTAGTTGCATTAACCTAATGTACTAAACTGAAATTGAAATAAAAATTAATAAAAACTATATACTTTTTTAAACACAGCAAAAACAAAATTACTAAAACTTTTAACTAAAATTAAAATGAAATCAGAATGCAATTAAAATTAAATTCAAAAATTAAATTGAATTCAAAATATTAACAAAAACTACAATAGTATCTCAGTGATACTAATGATACTAAAATAACACTGCCTAGTGTGGCGAAATCTGTTCATTACAGTGTGTTATATATATTACGTTTACTAGGAAATGTGCGGGATGAGTAGAGTGCTGAAGTTTTGTCCAGAAGAAGAAAAAGTATGGAGAAGAACAATAGTGATGCTTTGCCAGAGGCCAGCACCACTAACTAGAATGTCCTGAAGAAAATGTGAGTGGTGCTTGCAGTGGCAAAACTCGGCACTCGGTTACCAGGGTGTTCTGAGTGGTTGGTAGTTGTCACAGATGGTTACTATGGGTTTTTTTATAGAGTTCTTAGTATGTTATTAACATGTTTCAACACTTAGTTGTTATTAGCATGTAGCTATTCACTGCTAGCATATGTATTTGGAAGTCATGTTTGATGGCATGAATAATTAACAAACAGATTGAGAAAAGCACAGACACACACACACTGATCTGTCTTACACACTTTTATTCTGACATGATATTTCAGTGTCACAGTATTAATGTAATGAAGAGACTCTATATCATCTCACTGTCACTGATTCATCATCAGCTCAAAGCATTGTGGGTAGAGTCTCTCTACAGTCTGCTCTGATTCATCAAATCAGTTTCACTGATCCAGGAAATACAACCCTAAACCCAGGATAGAGAGGCTCAGTGAATGTGGTCTGGACTGTGAGGATGAGGATCATTGTGTCTCCAGAGACGCTGTAGAAGGACAGAGTTCCTGCACTGTGATCCACATCCACTCCTACTCTACTGCTGATGGACTTTACAGGGAGTTTAGTCTCTATTTTATTGTGTATGAATGAGTATCTGGAGGAAGAACAGATCAAACTCCAGGACTGATCATTAGATCCAAACTCACACTCATCACTCCCTCCCTTCCTGCAGATGCTCTTATATGACACTGATATAAACACAATATCTCCACTCCACTCAATCTCCCAGTAAGAGCGTTGATCACTCACACTCTCACTACACAACACCTGACGAAACAAATCAAATCTCTCTGGATGATCAGGATACGTATGACGCACTCTGCCAGTGTTAGTAATCACTGTGTTGTTCTCAGACAGACGGAGGTGTTCATTCACTGTGTTCAGATCCAGAGTGAGCCGATGGGAATCTGATGGAGATAAAACACATCAGGAATGATCGATTTGATCTTTTAATGTATCTGAACTCTTCATGTTCAATATATCAGCAGTGTCTCAGTACAGTTGACCAGATATCCTGTGAAAATCATCATTTACACGATCAACTCTAAAACTCTTCTGTCACGTTTTCTTTCACCTTCTACAGGAAGAACATGAACACACTCAGTGAGTTTCTCTGCTTGTTTTCTCAGTGACTTACATTGTAGGAAGTCTTTCCTGGTCCTGGGAACACTGTCTGTGGAAATCAAGAGACATGAAGAGTGTGATTATCATGTCAGGAGAAAATGATCCCTGCATCCATCGCTCACACATGCAGAAATCCTCCAACACAGAAGATATTTAGAAAGATGCCTCTGCTGTTTCCTGACACAGACACTACTGAGGGTTTGATACTATTGACACATCACCATATTTGATTTGTCTTCTGTAGACATGAACTGATCAGAAGGAATCGGATCAAATTTCACTTTGCTCCCCATACAGAGAAATCATATCGCTTCATAAGACTTGGATTAAACTTCAACCTCCTTGGTAATGTTCTTAAAAGAGACACTTATTAATCAATAAATGTCTCCTGCTCAATCATTTGATTAGCCTACAGTGTATTATTATTCTACTGTTCATTATAAAAATGTCTGAACACACGGAAGCCTCATTTTAGCTTTAGTTATTAAAACCATAAAAATGATATTTTGGTTTTAAATACTTCTAAAAACATATGTTCTTTGGGATCAACAGTATTTAAATGTGTGATTTTGACAGTAAATGCGGGCTACAGTAGACTCATGTTAGTGCTGTCACCAGATTGAACCGGTTTTACCTGTTTGTTTAATAGACCTTTATTACAGCAGAATTGATTACTGGAAGTACTCGTTGAAGCAGTGCATTGATTCTTCCGGTTCTGTATATTTTCAATGCGCTGTTAACACCTAGTTCCTCTTAAAAAAGCATCCTCAGGATAATTTCAAAATCTGGACATTTTCAGAGACAGGAGAAGAGATATTCCGATGATTGCTCTGTACAGAATTGTCTGACAAAGCCGTGGCTCATAAACAGATGTGATTATTTCACTACACGGTGTCAGTGCTCATCTAAAATAATGTCTGTGATGCTGCAGTGTGTGAGACTTGATGAGTAATATCAGAGTCAACATATTTATTTATTTGAATTAAATGTTTTATACATTATTCTGTCATTTTTCATTTTGATAATCATTTCACTGTATGTAACTAACATTTTTTAGGGCCGTATGTGGCTGCCCTCGACTAAAGATTTTTCTAGTCGACTAGTAGTCATTCATTTAACCCCTCAAGCCCTGAGGGTATTTTCAGATTTAGCTTTTTCTGAGTGACACAAAAAAGTAAAGACCCATATCTCTAAAACTAAATTAAATTTGGACATTCTCATGCTGAGAAACTGCAAAAAAAGAAATAAGGTAGTGGATCATTCTTTTTTTGGTGATGTTCCTGTATATGTGAGCTGTATCTGGATCAAATTTTGTGGTGATCGCATAAAGAAATCAAAAGTTACAGCATTTGAAACAAAGGTAGGCATTTTTAATTTTTTTGTTTTCTGAGTGACATGCACAAAAATAATGACTCATTACTCCAAATATCTAGCAAGAAGAGTCAAAAGGTTGGTACCATTTGAAAGAAAACTTATAAAAAATAATAATAATAAATAAATAAATGTGGTCATTCTCATGTTGAGAAACTGCTGATAAAGACAAAAAAAAATGTTTTCTCAAGTAAAATTTTACATGTATTTCATATTTGACATGCAATAACCCAGAGATAAGGTAGGAGCACAATTCTTGTGGTGATGTTCCTCTATATGTGAGCTGTATCGGGGTCAAATTTTATGGTGAGCGCATAAAGAAATCAAAAGTTACAGCATTAGGAACCAAGGTAGCCTTTTTGTTTAGCCATTGGCGCCCCTGATGGGCATTTTTTTAAATCATTCTTTCACATGGAGTCACTCGTGATTGACGCATGGGATTATGTTGATCTTGGAATAATTTCAATCGGGAGCATCCACTGTAAGTAATGATGTGCCATTTTCTACAATCTATGCATGTTATAAGCGCAAATGCCACATGAAAGCTACGTTTTAGTTTTAGTTAGTGTAACCCAATGGAAAAATGTGGTTTAAATTTCTTTTGTTGTCAATTTCTTTATTCATTGTTTATTTGTTATGATTGGTATTATATGTTAAAACCTTCAATTATTAAATGTAAATGTGTTTAGTTTGTTTTATTTTAATTTCTTACCTTGTGTGTGGCCAATCAGATGTCCAGGGCAGAGGTGAAGGGGAGGAGCTATGGAAGAGAAGGAAGAAGGTGTATGAGAAAGAACGTGACAGCGTGAGCTGGTGAACTGTATATTGCACGAATAGATTTGTGTGTTGAAATTATAGATTAGTGGTTTTCAAAACGAAAGCCGAGTAACTAATTTATAATGTGAAAGGGGAGAGGGGACTTTAAAACAAAGTTTCTACAATTTCTCCCTATTTTGAGAGTTTGTGTGGACAACGCGGCTCGTGCGTTCTGATCAGATACTCTGTTAGCATGAGTGTTGCGCAGAGACTATAAATCTATTTACCGACGAACGAGGACATCGAATACCCAAATTTGTGAAACTGTAGTGTTTATTTTCTAGTGCTTTTGTGAACAGAAACACATTTTTTGTATTTTATTTTGAATACATCCTATTTTGATCTACTAAATTTTCTGAGTGATTTACTTTGATTCTTTTGAATAGAGGTGAATAACAATTTATTCATTACTATATTTATTAGTTGCAGTTGATTAAAATAGCATTACTTTAGTTATACTTTAATAGAAGTTAGGAAACCTGAGGAGAATACCATTTAACGGTAAATAATTTATTTGACTTGAGTCTCTTTCACAGAGTCAAAAGAGCGCTACATTAGCGTCTGTGGGGTTTTATGTGTTGTAATTGCGTAAGCAATATCTCGTGATTGGCTTCCTGGATTTTGCAACTTGGGTAAATTTGGTTTTATATTCGCACATTCGGACTTCCACATAGGCTACAATAACTTTGTACACTACATTGGACATTCAGTGGACGTTCGCAAGTAAGTATGCCATTAAAATAATACTTGCCCATTTTGATCGATTGTGAAAAATGTTGTAGGGTTACAATCGTTGGTTGTAAATATCATGTCGCTGTTTAGAGTTTGCAAACATTAACTTTATTGCACATTATTAGAACTTTCTTAAACGCGGAAGTCCGAATGTCTGAATATAAAACCAACTTTACCCAAGTGATTTTGCAGACTCATTTTAATCATGAGAATTTGTGTACACGTGACATAAATGCTGCATCGGTTTATTATTTACATATAGGTCTTGCGAGGTTTCACGTACCCTCGGGTGGTGCACTCCATTTTAGAATGATGACTCAGCTCTCGTTAAGAGTTGAACAAAATGTTTGGATGCATTAAAAAGCTTAGTTTCTAAGCTGTGTTATTCCTGTCAATGGTTGCTTAGTGAATTTTTTCACAAGGGTGGTGTCCTGCCAGCGGGACACTTCGGGCTTAAAGGTTAAGCCAGGTGAGGGGAACGTTGATCCCGGAAAGCCATTGTTATGCAGAGTTTAGCTCCAACCCTAATTAAACACACCTGAAGCTAATCAAGGTCTTCAGGATTACTAAAGTTACAGGCAGGTAAGTGTGTGGCGTATGTGGCGGAGGGAAATATGCCACTACCTTGTGGGCAGACTGAGTGAGCAACAGGATCCTAGTCCTCTTACCCAATGCTTTTCGTCTTGGTACAACTATTAGTTGTATGTGGTGCCTACTGTGTTGCAATGTGTAAAAGCTCAAGATGTGGTGAGCTGGGCTTCAGGATTCAATCAATACACGGCAGCCACCTGAAGTGTATGTGTGTGCAGAAAACTCAGGGCTAAGTGTTGTTGTCTGCAAAACCTGCCCGCCACAGATTTAACAGGATAGGTAAGCACTTGGGTAAATTTGGTTTTATATTCGCACATTCGGACTTCCGTGTTTAAGAACGTTCTAATAATGTGCAATAAAGTTAATGTTTGCAAATTCTAAACAGCGACATGATATTTACAACCAACGATTGTAACCCTACAACATTTTTCACAATCGATCAAAATGGGCAAGTATTATTTTAATGGCATACTTACTTGCGAACGTCCACTGAATGTCCAGTGTAGTGTACAAAGTTATTGTAGCCTATGCGGAAGTCTGAATGTGCGAATATAAAACCAAATTTAAGTTAGGTAAGCTAGGTATGCTCAATCATCACTTAATCTCATTAACTCCAACACTGCTTCAGTGGTACTTTAACTTGGTAGTGTGCACTTTTTCTGCGTACCATTCCATAAATCTTATCCATTTAATTTACGTATGACTGACAAATATGAATCACATTAAGTTTATTAGTTTATGTTAAAATTACGTAGTCCAAATGGATGGAAAATTGGAATGTAATTCAATTACATAAAACTCAAATTTAGACCAAAATATTTTTTTGATTGTAGTTTGGAAATAAATTTGTTTATTATTCAGAATGCACATTTGGAAGGGAATTTTTCAGCAGGTTGAAGATATGAGATGTAAACATCCTCAGTTTCGAAAGGCCTACTACACACGAACATACTCCCGCGTATAATTGTAGAAGAAGGACTTTCATTCCATCGTACCAGTTTCACCCATGCTTTCCTCAAGTCTTTTTGTCAGTAAATTGTGAAAATGGAGGTAAGGGTGTTGTTGTTTAGAATTAGAGCAGCCGGATCGCTGCATAACACAGGCAAAAGGATTCAGCCATTAGTTTTGATTGCGTTGCGATGGGACCAGAAGTAGTGACACACTGTTTCACTTAACGAGAGAGGAAGATATAGGAAGTGTGATAAAGGCCTTGTCGCTTCATAACATTAAGGTTGAACCACTGCAGTCACATGGACTATTTTAGAGATGAAGATTAGCCTCTGTTTAGGCAGGGAAGATTAGCATCACATGCTAATATTTGTTATCCTGTTTAGGCAGGGAAGAATTAGCATAAAGTGCTAATAATTTGTGTATTCTCTGCTCTGTCAGGGAAGGTTAACAACCGTCGATCTGTGTTGACAAATTTACAAGTTTACCCTCTGCTTTGCCAGGGAAATTTGAAATAGTGTATTAGCCACTAGGTTACCCTCTGTTTTGTCAGAGAAGTGTTGGAAGTGTCCTGTTGTGACAAAAAGACATTACAAAATGGTGAGAAGGAACGCTAAGCTGATTCCAACAGCTGAGAAAGGTGGACTAGCTACACCTTTATGGACAGACAGTGAGTTAGGAAAGCACATGGACTCAACAGTGTCAGAGTCAGTCAGATTGGATTTGACAAAGAAATTTGTAATAGAAAAGTATGGTCAATTGAAGAATGCAAAAAAGTACTTGGCATGTATCAGAAAGAAAAACATGAAAGGCATTATCTGTTGCCACAGAGAATTCACCTTATCCTTAGCACATGAACAAGCTCAGTTTATTGCTAAATTAAAAGAGCAGAACAAACAGTTGCACACTCAAGTGTCCTGTCTCATGAAAAAGGTGGGCCTTAACAAAGCCTCAACCAAATGTGACCCAAAAGACCAACAGTCAGATGAAAGCTATTCCAACTTACAGTCTTTCTGTAAACTAGAAGATAATAGCAATACTGGATTGATGGATAAAGATGTAAATGCAGTTGAAGTGTGTGGAGCAAGACAAAAGGCTCAGAGTAGGGTAAAAGGTTGACGCACTTCCACCTGTAACCCCAATACTGCAGTTACAAGCAGTCAGTACAACTCTAGGTCCTGACGCCATAGAAAGACTTGCTGAGAGTTTGCCATCAGTGCATAGAAACTGCGAGTTTAGGACAGAGTTGACCAGAAAAATGAAGCTCTATGATATGTCCCTAGCTGAAGTCACCCAGCTAATGTCACAAATCTTCCATTAATAAATGGAAAATGAGATTTTGACCAATTTTTCATTTTTCATTTGTGATTTATATATCAGTTTATGGCTTTGATATTTCATTCGCCACTTTATAAGCTTTTGAAATGAAAAAGTTTATATAATATGAATAAAAGTAAAATGTTTTCTGTATGATGAATGGGCATGAAGAATCCTTGATAAGACTTCCGGTTTGGTAATGCGGCGTTAGGACGGTGTCTAAGCTCCGCATTATTTCATGTAATCCTTTCATAATACACCCTATTTTTTCAGTACATCGAACTCATTACATCCTTTTTTCATGTTTGAAACACCCCGTCTTCGGAATTTATACTCAAAATGAGCAAGTTTACGAAGACAGGCGGTAAGCAACAGACTCAAGTCCAACATGCGCAGGCTGGTCAAGAAAGCAGCAAAATGGCAGATAACGAGTCCCTATCTGCACATCTCACAATTGAATCTCTAGTTAAGGAGCTCGAAAAATTCAGAAAAGACATGACTGGAGAATTTGTTGCACTTTTAAATAACTCTCTGGAACCAATCCGGTCCTCAATCCAATCGATTGGCGCAACCCTGACAACACAGGCAGCGACCATCAGCAAAATGGAATCGGGTCTTTCAGATCATAGCGAACGAATAACTCAGCTTGAGCAAGATGTCTCAAGTGAAAAATAAATATACTAAAATCTATTTGAAATACATTTATTTTATGCTAAGTGTACTACAATTGCATTTACATTTCACTGTAACTGCTGAAGCTAAACCTTGACCCCCATTGGCCTGCCCCAACATCCTACTATTGGTTGAACCAATGATTGATATATTTTGAACACGCCATAAAGCCAATGCCATCACACTCGCCAACAATCGGTTCTGATGTACTTTTGCTAAACAACTGAACTCGCTGGAGTGCACACTATTAGGAATCTGTGTTGCAGATTTTGGCACATTTGTCAGAAGAAAACCTTTAGAGTCTAGAAAGTCATTGTAGCTAAAGATACAAGTCTCACCATGTATTTCAAATCTGAGAATGATCAAATTATTTTTAGGTGAAGCCATATCATTTTTTAGATGAGACTTTCTTTTTGTGGAAACCACAGAAAACATGAGGTATGAACTGAAACATCTAGTTTGTTTCTGCCAATTGGCTGTAAGGGCAGAACTTTCAAACCCAACTTTTGCCTACAGCTCAAACGTAACCAAGAGAAATTTGCAAATAAAATGATTTCATTTGTTACATTTTTAAGTACTTAAGTAATTTATTTTTGTTGAATACTATGTTGACCTGTTATGATTAAATGTACAATTCAATGAACAGTATTTGAGTTCTACTTGTTTAGTATAAAAATAGTATTGGCCTAGATAACAGTTTACAGGAAATGTGTTTTGAGATGCAAAAAATAAGTAAGTTTTATAATTATGACCTTTACCATTTTTAATAATTTGCTCACACTCTGAATATCAGGTAGGCTATTGTTTAATTTAATTCAGTTGCACTTTTCACAATTGTCATGGTTGCAAACAGATAGACATACATATAGAAAGTAGTTACATAAGTAAACTACTACTACTAAACTACTACTTGCCCAACACACTATAATGATGCCATTAGCACACTACAAGTTAACTTGGAATGCCATTGCAATGTGTTTTAAAATCACTAAAAGTTTGTTATCAGTATAATATTAATGTATGTTCAACACTCTTATAATGTAATTGAACTGCAATTCTAATGTCACCAAAGTACATTTGAAGTTTATGCTAAGTGAATTCTGCATTTCAAAACTTAAATACAAGAGTATATTTAAAGTGTACTTACGTATACTTGGAATAGTTCCACTTCAGCACAAACAAGTATATTTAATACAACTTTAGTTGAACTTCAGCACTGCTTTTGGACAACTAAAATGCATTTAGTACAAAATTAGTTGTTCCAATTTAGCAGACTTTAAGTATACCAATTTAAAGCATGCCACAAGTACATTTAGTTATACTAAAGTACATACAAATAAATTGTGCTTAAGTATACTATTTTTTTCACTAGGGTAGCCTCACCTCGTTTTTCCTTTCTGATTTCCTCAATCCGAGCTTCACTCTTAGCAAATCTGATTTCCAGATCTTGTAGTTGCTGCAGTACATCTGTGCATATTTTCAAAGGACAAGTCGATTCTGAGGCGGCAGGTTCTGTCGTGGTGGTCAAACCTGTGACATTCGGAGCGAATACAAGACATTTGTACAGAAGCAGAAGCACTGCAACTCTTAACTTCATTCTTAATGCTTTAGCTAAAGCGTGTTGGAGATGTGTGTGCTGTATGTGGATGTTCAGAATGTTACAAATCGAATGCTTTTATACCATAATCTTCAGTAATGCACACATGATTAACAATTTAGTCAATGACAGACAAAATAGCCTACAACATATGACTGCTTCTCAAAAAAATACCGTTGTGCTGGCTTAATGTTTTACAAATTTATGCAATGTTGACAGATTAAAGTTGTATTTTCTTTGGCAGCTTTGATCTTACAAAACACTGAATTTTGGACTTAATAACAGTACAAACTATACAGTACTAGACATACATTCCTCTATGTTTGCAACATGTGGACAGCACCTGAGTTAAATATATGAGTGTCACAGCAAAGGGTCTGAATACTTAGGACCATGTGATATTTCAGTTTTTCTTTTTTAATAAATCTGCAAAAATGTCAACAATTCTGTGTTTTTCTGTCAATATGGGGTGCTGTGTGTACATTAATGAGGAAAAAAATGAACTTAAATGATTTTAGCAAATGGCTGCAATATAACAAAGAGTGAAAAATTTAAGGGGGTCTGAATACTTTCCGTACCCACTGTACTATTTAGGATGGATAGTATATGTACATTGAGACGCAGGCTCCAAGTGGATCAATTTGTTCCTTGAGTTGCTGCATCTCATCATCAGTCACAGTGAACTGGTTTGGAGGTAGAGTAACTCGTTCAGGCCAAATCACATAAGGCAAGTTAAGGTAAACTTTATTATCCCACATGGGGAAATTTGACTTGGGCCATCACCCATGCTGCAGTCACAATTAACACACAATATTCAACAAACAGTAAAAGCAATAAATGAAGTAATACAAAAATAAATAAAAAGTAATACAAAAATAATAAAATAAAAAATAAATTACAGCTCCATACTGGCACTATTTAACAGCTTTATAGACACAGGAATAAATACGTTTTTAAATCTATGCAGTCTGCAGAGAGGAACTCTAAACCTCAGAAGGCAACAACTCATACTCTGTATACAAAACATGGGATGGATCACAGACAATCTTATTAGCTTGTCTTAAAGTAGGCTGTTGGTAAATAGTCTGCAATGATGTCTGTTCTTTAACACCAATCATTTTTCCAAGCAGTGTGAATCATCTGGAACGGTTTAGTTCTCAGCTGCACAGACAGATTACCAAACCAGACTGTGATGCAGTATCTAATTAAACTCTCAAGGACTGCCTGATAAAAGATTATCATGAACTTCTGATCAACACCGTGAATTCTCAGATGACGTGAAAAGTGCAACCGTTGTTGTCACCTACTACAGAGATTATCTACATGAATTTTCCATGTCAGTGAATTATCAAAAAAGACACCAAGATATTTATATGAGGGGACCTGTATGATGGTTTGATTGTGGATGATCACAGGCCTGTGATCTCCAACTCCTCTAGGGTCCTTTGTCTTATTGACATTCAGAGCTAGGTGCTTGTCCTTACACCAATTCACAAACCTTCCAATCTCTTAAAACATATTCAGACAAGTCCCCGTTCTTTTTCAATAAACCTAAAATTGCAGTATCATCTGAGAATTTAATATTATTATTAGAATAACATCTTCTGCACTCACCCATATACAAGGTGAACAAAACCGGTGGACTAACACTGCCCTGAGGGGCTCCTGTGCTCAAAGTTCAGAATTCAGATTGTGATCCATTAAAGGTGCCCTAGAATTGAAAATTGAATTTATCTTGGCATAGGTGAATAATAAGAGTTCTGTACACAGAAATGACGTACAGTGAGCCTCAAACACCATTGTTTCCTCCTTCATATGTAAATCTCGTGCGTGAAAAACACCACGGAAAAACAGGCGAATCTCAACATAACGACTGTGATGCAACAGTCGGGATCATTAATATGTACGCCCCCAACTTTTCCATATGCCAGCCCATGTTCAAGGCATTAGACAAGCCAGTATTAACGTCTGGAGCTGCACAGCCGAATCGTCAGACGTTCTGCAGGTAATGTGAGGCAAGCAAGGACAATAGCGAAAATGGCAGATGGATCGATAATAACTGTTCATGATATCATGATATATTTAGTGATATTTGTAAATTGTCTTTCTAAATGTTTCGTTAGCATGTTGCTAATGTACTGTTAAATGTGGTTAAAGTTACCATTGCTTCTTACTGTATTCAGGAGATCAGAGCCATGTCGTTATTTTCATTATTAAACGCTTGTAATCTGTATAATTCATAAACACATCTTCATTCTTATCGAGTCTCTCCAACAGTGTGTAGCTTTAGCCCCGTTAGCCATGGAGCACTATCAAACACCAAATCAGAGCATTTTTAATCCCACCCCAAAATAGGCAGTTAAAACATGGTATAATTAAAAATCTATGAGGTATTTTGAGCTGAAACTTCACAGACACATTCTGGGGACACCTTAAGCCCCGTTCACACCGCCAGCGACTTTTTCGCTGCATGTCGCTAGTCTCTGTACTGTGAAGTCGCTTGTGGGCGTTCCTAGTGCTGTCGCTCTAATGTCATTGGTAGACTGCACATCTGATCATATCTATAGAAAATGCAATCACAAATAATATATAAAACTAAGAAATCAATATAATTTGACTAGGAATTAGGCTTAAAAGAATTAAAAGTAACATTCTGCTGTTGTAGAGTGTTGTGACTGCAGAGCTCAGTGCATTAAATCAGATTAACGATGATCAATCAACAAATTAAACTCACTCATACTGTCAAAAAATACTAAAACGTCATTCGAATTTGATGAATAATCAATTTTCTTGTCCCTAATAATCAACACAATGCAGGGGAAACTGTAATATGAACTTAGGCAGTGCTAAACTGCTCACAGCATCATAATTAACAACACAAACTAACAATATGAATCAAACTCACAAGACTGCCGACAGTTTCTTTTCCACGCATCAGTTTATTATATCCATGTATGTACAGCCAAATCATATAAACAGTGAAATCGCTCCAGAACTATGTCCTGTTTGTCTTGCCTGCACTCGAGACGGTGACGCGAGCTCCAGAGAGCCTTCACTCCTATTGGTTGTTGCTCGCGAAATTCGCTCCTGATTTGCATAAAGTTAAAATATTTGAACTTTTGTCGCGTGTCTCCCGTCGCTTGACACGCCTACATTCTGTCGCTCTTGTCGCCAGCGCTCCATTGAAATGAATGGGATCCTGTCGCTTTGTCGCTGGCGGTGTGAACAGGGCTTTAGACTTATATTACATCTTGTGAAATTAGGTTCTTGGGCACCTTTAACATTTAAATGGGCAACTATGAGCCACAAACTTAAACTATAATCTATTGCACTGAACAAGTAATACTCAGTAAGAACAGGGGGGAAAAGGGTAATATTCATGTTAAAATACTGATCTTTTCTTATCAACATTGCTATATTTTCAAAATAAATAACCAGAAGTTTGCTAAGAAGAAATGCATTAAAATATAATCAAGTCAATTGATTCAATTTCTTGAATCACATTTGAATCTCAGGAAAAGACCAGAAAAATCCAGGCAAGACAACTACAGTTGACATCTGCGTGAAACAGGTAATACATTTAGAATTGACTGTTATAGCGGTTTCACCTTCCGAAAACGCCGGATCTGTGTGGACGAAACACCTATCCGATACAAAATTTGTGCGTATTCACAAAAATGCGTCTCCATGTGGACGGGGCCTGAAATTTTGTAAAGTTCAACTCTAAAACCATTCCAGTGTATGCATTTACTCTTTTACAAAATAAACTGCATTCAATTGATTCTTTCCATATTTATGTAATGCTCTCAATATACTGACTTTTAATGTGTTTCAATTCGGACACATGAATGAACTCATACAACCTTTTAAACATTGTTGGTACCATATTTGTCATTGTTTTAATTTTAATATACAAAAATTATCTGGTACAATAGTTGGATTTCTATGCACTTCTGTGATTGTAGACTATGCATGACTTTTATTTTGGAGTGACGACATGACGTCATAAGACTGCGCCGCGCTCCTGCATCTGTTGTGATTCTGCTGAAGAAAGGTTTGTTTTAAGAATTTAAGCTGTTTTAATCGACAGAAACAGTTTTGTAGTTTTAATAGTTTTACCAGCGATGTTAAAATAGTTTATTTACTATTTAATGTAACATTGTAATGTTAATGCTAACCGTAATGTAAGGATATTTGTGTGAGTAAAGCTCATCCACTGATGAGAAACAGTCAATCTGCGTCTCATTTCTCTCTCTATCATGTTTATCATGAACACGAGTTCAGTCTCTGGAGAGTAGTGATGGAGAAACTGAACTTTTTAACTCAATTTTTCAGCGAGTCAATTGAATCAAATACTTTGAGAAATGATTCAGTGAATCACGACACGTGCTGCTCAAACAGTGAACATGAACGAGAACAACAAACACTAACAAACTAATCATGTTTTCATCAGTGTAATCATTTAAATATAATCTATAATTCTTTAAATACCAAATGTAGATCATAAATATCTAAATATTACGTTGATTAATTTGCAGCGTTAGTTTTGAGTGTTTTTTTTTTTTTTTGTCCAACAGGTCATTGAAGACTTTTAACTCTGTTTAATTATTCTCTTCTTAAAGATGGAGTTTATTAAAGAGGAGACTGAAGACATAAAGATTGAGTTTAATAAAGAGGAGTTTGAAGAAATAAAGATTGAAGAAACATTCAGTGTGAAACATGAAGATACTGAGGAACAAACAGGTTGGTTTTATTCTCACAGCTGAACTCAGTCATTTGATCCTTAATAAAATGTCCAGCTCTACAGAAATAGAGAATATACAGAAGTATAATCTTAGAGAATATTACAGAATCCATTCATTCCAGCATAATATCATTCAGGTATAAATTGCTTTTTAATTGATCATTAAATCGTTTAATTAAGGTTTGCAAATGCTGAATGAATTTTCACTTTCAAATGATTATTAAACAGCCGCACAAACTATGTGAAATCAGTAGCCCTTCCTGCGCACTCAGTGTCTGAATTCACTCAGTCGTTTCATTCAAGTGGACTTACTGTAGAGCAAGGGTTAGTGTTTGGTTTAGGGCTGGTTACTTGTAATTAAAGGGTTAGTTCACCCAAAAATGAAAATTCTGTCATTTATTACTTACCCTCATGCTGTTCCACACCCGTAAGACAACATCACTTTAAAATTCAGTGTTTCCATTAAATGTGATCCCGGACCACAAAACCAGTCATAAGTCGCACGGGTATATTTGTAGCAATAGTCAACAATACATTTTTTAGGTCAAAATTATGCAATATTAAGTAAAGATCATGTTCTATAGATATTTTGTCCATTATTTTAGTCCGTTATATTCAAACAAATCATGTATGAGCGCTCTCTCTCTCTCGACGCACTGATCGCACATTGTCTTTCTGCACAGACACATTTCAGTACATTCATGTTGTTTCCACACACATTCAGGATAATGTTTGGATTTGTCCTGTGTATGTTGCTGTGTACTTCAGTAAATATGCAGGTCAAGACGGTTGGTTTAGGTCCATGTGGTCCTGTTCAGTATAGTAACTGGACTTGTCTAAAATGTAAACAAGCTCTTTGCTGTTGCACACACTATACACTGAATTCTCAAACATTTTTTTCTGTGGTTTTTGTGTGGGTGCTTTGGTGTACAGAAGTGTATGAATTATTTGGACTCATAGCATTTGGTTATTTGATGTCCTTTTGGAGTCTGCAAGTGTCCTCTTTTTGAAAAGACATCTAAATTTATCTTGAAAAAAGCTGAAAATTCTTAGATTTGAATCGCCAGTGTGTGTGTTAGAGGCTAAGTGTAAGTTTAGTATAGATATATTTTCACTTTCATTGAGAGTTTCGCTCTCTCTCTCAAGCAGTCATTCTGTACTATTTCAATTCAGCTCAATCGATGCGTACCTGTATTTGAAGTACCACAAACTCTAGAGAGACGCACGACTCGAGTCTTGCATACCAGGCTGAATCGACAAACTACTTGTAAACGATGTTCTTTGTTGTATTTTCCTGTCAAAAGTTCATTTGGAATTATTCAGGTTTTAAAGGTCACTGTCAAAGCAACCTGAGCTTCCATTACACCTGAGCAGTGCCACAGACTGATCACCTCCAAGCCACGCCGAGTTGATGCAGTAATTCATGCAAAAGGAGGCCCAACCAAGTATTGAGTGGATTGAAATGAACATACTTTTCAGAAGCCTGACATTTCTGTTTAAAATACCCTTTTTTTTAATTGGTCTTATTAAGTATTCTAATTTATGGAGATAGTGAATTGGTGGGTTTTTGTTAAATGTGAACCAAAATCATCACAATTAAAAGAACCAAAGACTTAAAGTACTTCAGTCTGTGTGCACTGAATTTATTTAATACACGAGTTCCACAATTTGAGTTGAATTACTGAAATAAATTAACTTTTTCACGACATTCTAATTTATTGAGATGCACCTGTATATATATATATCTATATGATTCCACCAAATTAGCTTATCTTTAAAAATGGCAAAGCTATTAACATAATCATAATAATAATAATCAAGCATTATTTAATAATAGAACTTTATTAACTAGAACTAAAACTTGGTAACCATGAATGCATATTTGTCATTTTAACTAAGCAGAACTGGTGGTGGTGCTTAAAGTCTGCGTGAACCGGAAGTTGCAAACATCTTTTCTCCAGTGTTATGACGTATTTCCAAGTGAAACGGAATATTGAATAGAGGGCAGAGTTTTACTTTAGCGCTCCTCCTCTCTATCTCTGGCTCATAGCAGACTAAACGGTTGGAGGGGAGTGGTTTAAGCGTTTTCAACCCAAACCGTTAAAATGACGTTATCAGAGAAGGAACGCCATTCCAGACCGGAAGTAACTTTTCAGATTTTTATTAAAGATTACCGCGACAAACAATTTTTTTCTGTGTTTCAACTTGCACGGATTAATTGTTTACCACAAAATTAGTAATATGCACTAACAAAGTAAATAGGGTCGAGTTTGTTTTCATGTCGACTTTAAGATATTGTTTGTCATTCAGTGTTTCTGTTAAAAAAAAATAGATAATAGTAATTATTATTAAAAGATAATACTACTACTAATTCTACCACAATAACAACCAGTGTTGTGCAAGTTACTTCCAAACTGTAATACATTATAGATTACTTGTTACTGTTATTCTATAAGTAATTATTTTCTTTACAATATTACTGTCTCAGAATCGTAATGCTTTACATTACTCCTGTATTACTTTTGAGTCACTTTCACCAAAATAACTACAGAAGTAGAACTTACTGTTCTAAAATGACAAAATGTACTGCAGAGCATTTTACATCCAGTAGAGGGCGATATGATGTAGCGTAATGACTGTGGGCTATCCAGGCTACTAAAAATATAGCTTATAATTGGCAAAGTGAAGGCTCAAGACAATGCAAGAAAGGATGAAAGACAGAATCACAAACGATCCAAGTGTGTTAAAAGTATGGTAGAGGTATAAAGTGATTATCTGACAAACTCGAAGTAATGCGCATACGTCCATCTCGCGAATGTACAGTCTTCTTCTGCCATCTTCACCCATTAGCCGCTTTTCCACTGGCCAGTGTGAGCACAGAGGCCGAAATCATGCCACGTTTCCACTGTCGGGCCATTAGCCTCGCGTCACTCCTGTAAAACTATAAAAAATAATCCAATCACAGGCAAAGGTCTAGGCAGGCAGCAAACGATCATAAACAAGGAAACATTCCAGGGTCAAAAACACAGGCAAGGATCAAGGAACACGGAGACAAGGTCGGATACAAGGCTAAACAATAGCTGCGTCTCATTTTGAAGGCTGCGTCCTCCAGAGGTCGCATTCGAAGGTTGCATACGTCATTGAGGCTGTATCGTTTCAAAAAAGTAAGTAGGACTCTTCAAACGTGACCTTGGAATGCATCCTACTTTTTCACAGGAATTCGGAGGATGCATGAGGTGTATCGTTCGCTGCTGCAGATAGCCCACAATTCTTTGCGTCGCTGTTAACAACCATCATTTATTTGAAAAAATAAAATAAATGGCGGCGTCGGCAAATGTACATACAAGCGAAGATGTGTTTAAATGTAAGTAGTTTCAAGCAAGTTTTTGTTTTAAACTTTGTTCTTCCTAATATCCTCCCCTCCTTTGTCTCTGTAACAGATATCTGTTGTACATAAGCCAGCTCCTCAAGCATTAACCAAAATAAAACAAATACATTTTCTTTTCAAATTACATACAAATTTATTAATAATTTTCATTCATTTGCTGAGAGCGCAACAAGGCTGTAGTGAACGCGTTGGCATAGCAACGATATACTTCCTGTTTCCTTTCATGCCTGTGTGTCCTACGAAGGACGTCTCGTTTAATTCTGGCTAAGGACACTCCATATACTGCATCCTTCACAGAATTCGTCCTCTTGAGGATGCAGCCTTCGAAATTAAATGAAATGAGACAGCTATAATTTAGCAATGTGTGTATGAGAAACCGGTGTGAGTGCATGATTGGTTCCTAGGTGGGGGATTGTGGGAAATGGAGTCCATAAGATGATAATAGAACACGGACCCAGGGCACATGTAACAATGTTTTGTTTGCACATATTGTTTAATGCTTTGATCTAAAAGAAAACCTTAAGATATAATGTAAGCTTGTTGTGTATATTGCCTAATCGTAAGCTTGTCCAGAAATGGTTACAAAATCTTGATGAATATAAAAAACTAACGTCTTTCTCGTTTAACGTCATTTAAATAAACGAATATTCGTTTTTTAGGAGCCCAAATATTAGAATACAAAATTTTGGAAAAATGCCCATCCATAGTCTATGCGTCGGTTTTTAATTTATACTTCCGTGTCGTTGTCCGTGTCGACGTGCATGCAGAGTCCACGTAGTGTCCACGGTCTGTTGAGTATCAAGGCAAAAGCCAAAGAAGAAGCAGCTTGTCATGTACTTTGTCAGAGAAGCTTACACATATAGGCGACAGAGAAGCAGCAAATAGGTAATGGTCTGACTGCATGTGTCCCCTGAAACAGTGTTTTTTCATTCCTGTGGAAGTTGAAAACACTCTGTTACGAGGTTCAAAAGTATGGAAGGAAGAAGACAGGGTCAGCGTGACTGGAACTCGTGGTTTATTCAGTTCTTATATGGTAAAACAAATAAAAGTTGTGCTCTCTGCACTCTCAAAACTTAATCAACATAAAGCTGTCAACACGGTAATCAAATTCCAGTCTCCATGAGTGTCCAGTCAGTCTCTCTCTCAGCCACTTCCTTTTTCCTGGTGGCTTTATCTGGTCTTCCCATGTCAATTACTGCAATGAGATACAGGTGTTTATCATTTGCACTTGACCTACTTACGCACTGCTCATCTCCTGCCTCTCTCTCCCGCTCGTCTCCTGCCTCTTTCTCCCGCTGCAGACCTCGCTGAACCACGCCCCCCTTGCCACACACTCGCTCTTCTCCTATTGCTCCGCACCAATTTTTTGACCCAAGGGAGGGATTCTAACAGACCAATCACAGCGCTTGCGGTCTGGGTAGAATTGACGCATTGTTACATTTTTTAAGAGGTGCGCATCAGGCTACGTCATAGGCTACATGTGGTACTCACAGCCTACGCTGTACCTACAGCGTACACGTGACGCAGAAGTATAAATCAGCCTTAAATCTAAAGGAATGCTTGAAAATTACAGGCAGGTGTATTTGATTAGGGATGAAACTTATTTCTGCAAAACAGTGGCCCTCCAGTACCAAAGCTGCCCATCCCCGATCCATAGGATACAAACATGTTGTTGGTTTTGATGCTTTAAATGTCTAAATTGTTTTATGTCTATTTTTGTCCTAGACCTAATGGCACTGAAAGAGGCGAGTCATGAACTTAATGAAAGGCAAGAAGAGGAAGAACATTATTATAAACATCATGATTTCATGACTGGGGAAAGATCAACACAGGCTTTCTCACAAAAAGGAGTTCAAAAGACTGGAACTAAAAGTTTTTTCACCTGTCAACAGTGTGGAAAGAGTTTCACATGTGAAGAAACCCTTAAAGTCCACATGAGAATTCATACTGGAGAAAAGCCTTATACCTGCCAACAATGTGGAAAGAGTTTCAGACATAAAGAAAGCTTTAAATACCACATGCGAATTCACACTGGAGAAAAGCCTTTCACCTGCCAACAATGTGGACAGAGTTTCAGACATAAAGGAAGCCTTAAAGACCACATGAGAACTCATACTGGAGAAAAGCCTTACACCTGCCAACAGTGTGGAAAGAGTTTCACATGTGAAGAAACCCTTAAAATCCACATGAGAACTCACACTGGAGAGAAACCTTTCACCTGCCAACAATGTGGACAGAGTTTCAGACATAAAGCAAGCCTTAAAGACCACATGAGAATTCACACTGGAGAAAAGCCTTACACCTGCCAACAGTGTGGACAGAGTTTCAGTCATAAAAGAAGCCTTATAGTCCACATGAGAATTCACACTGGAGAAAAGCCTTACACCTGCCAACAATGTGGACAGAGTTTCAGTCATAAAAGAAGCCTTATAGTCCACATGAGAATTCACACTCGAGAGAAACCTTTCACTTGCCAACAGTGTGGAAAGAGTTTCACACGTGAAGAAAACCTTAAAGTCCACGTGAGAGTTCACACTGGAGAAAAGCCATATATCTGCCGACAATGTGGAAAGAGTTTCAGTGAGAAAGGAAACCTTACAGTCCACTTGAGAATTCACACTGGAGAAAAGCCTTACACCTGTCAAGAGTGTGGAAAGAGTTTCAATAGAAAAGGAAGACTTGAAATTCACATGAGAATTCACACTGGAGAGAAACCTTATGCCTGTTAACAGTGTGGAAAGAGTTTGTAGAAAAGAAAGCCTTAAAGACCACATGAGAACTCACACTGGAGAAAAGTCTTAAGGCAAGAACACACCAAGCCGACAGTCAGCCGTCAGGTAGTTTTTGTTCGTCGGCTGACTAGGGCTACGTCCACACGAAGCCGGAGCTTACCCTTTCCAATCTTTTTTTTTTTTTCCTCGTCTCAAGAAATATCCGCGTCCACACGAAACCACTGAAATGACTCAAAACGATGTAGTATACATGCTAGACCAGTATGTGGCACTGTAATTCTGCCACAGAGATACACTTAAAGCAGCAAATAAGACTTGGAGCATGCGCATGAACCTTGCGCGCTCTATACAAACTATAGTAAAGCTTAGAAATAACGCTTTTTTTTGGCTCAGGAGCTTCTGCAGCACGAACACAAGCATCTAGAGTCTGCTGTTGTTGTTGTTATTGCTGTTTTGTGCTGTTAGCGGCGTCTGACTAGGGTCGACACGTGGGGTGATGACATCATCGTTTCACAAAATATACGGATAGGCTGTCCACACGAAAGCGCAAAGACGGCGTTTTCAGATTTATCCACTCTGGGGGCCGGTTTCAAAAAATAGCGGTTTCACCTTCCGAAAACGCCGGATCCGTGTGGACAAAACGCCTATCCGATACAAAATTTGCGCGTTTTCACAAAAACGTGTCTCCATGTGGACGGGGCCTAAGTTTTCTCAGTGTGCTCCGCACCGTCGGCTGAAGTTGGTCCTCGTCTGCTTTTTTTTCCCGGCCGATTCGACATGTCGAATCTGCATCGGAGCTCCTCGGTCCATCAGGCCATCTGATCATTCTGATTGGCTGTTCAGCTACTGCCACCTGCTGGTTCGGAAAGGCATATCATCTTACGCAGGCGCAGAAGGGACGTGCTACTTGTCCGTCGGCTGTCGAGCGTTGGTTTGGTGTGTCAGGGCAACTTTGGACACAGACGCTGCCGACGTGAGCCAACCCCGCAGTCTGCTTTTGTGTGTTCCTGCCTTTACACCTGCACTCTGTGTGGGAATGGCTTCACACGGGAATGAAGCCTTAGGGAACACATGAATATTCAAGCACATTTATATAATAAAAGCACATTTAAGTTCATATTTCATGGTGTCTCAAAATAGCACAGTTGAGTACACTTAAATGTTCTTAAGACTATCTTAAGAAGTACTAAAGAAGAATTTTTAGTATATTAAGTAAAAAATTAGGGCGCGAAAATAGAGCACTTTAAGTACATTATAGAAGTGTACTTTTTTTTCACCTGGGAAGCCATATGACTTCCTTCTTTCAGACAAACACAATCTGAGATGTATTTAAAAATATCCTCCAAGGTTTATAATGGTTGTGAATAGCTGCCCAAATTCTGAAGACAAAAAAAATGAATCCATCCATAAAAAAATTAATCCATATGACTCCAGGCCCTCTGAAGCATTTGTTCAAGACAAATATCCTTATTTAAAACATTATAAAGTAAAATAACGAGCTTCTGGCAGGACAGCCATACCCATTCAACGTACGTCCAAAAAACTTTAACTTCCGCAACGCAGTACACAATGACATGACGTACTAGCATACATCATGCATACATACTAGCATACATATATACTGTTTCACTTTGAAATACGTCACAATACTGGAGAAAAGTCATTTGCAACTTCCGGTTCACAGGGATTTTAATGCTGTATTTTTATTTTATTTTTTTTTTACAATATATTTACTGTATTTTCAGTTTGCATATCACATCAGATTACACAATGAATAACATGTCATGTAAGTCACAGCAAACATTTTTGACCCTATTCTCCCTCCCACCCCCCATTCCCAAACAAAGAAAAAGAAAGAAGAGAAGAAAAAAAGGAGTTTTTTAAAGATACAGGTCTATGTAGGAGATCATGATGCTACCCTACTCCCTTAAAGCTTGTTCTTGTTGTAGCAGGTTAACAACATTAACATTGTGCTTTAAGAAATCATTAAATGGTTTACAGACATCTTTAAAAACATTTGGTTTCTTTTTGACAATGTTATTTTTTCCATTGACATGCTTGACGCCATTTCTTCTCAACATTTCTGTTGTAAAAAAATTTTCATCATCATACTTATGGAACCAGAAAACAAGTATCTGTGTGAAATTAAGGCTATATTCACATTGCAGCTGATTTTCCACTTTGGGTGAGGCTGTTCACATAATCTTTAAATGAAGCCCATATCAGATGCTCATCTCCTACAAGACTCCATCCTGGTTCATCACAAGTGATTTGTCCATTCTCACTTGCTTTCTTTGCCTCTCTATTTTTCAGGCTTTTCATTTTCTTATTGTGTACATCCACACTTGCTCTTTTCACATTCCTCTTGTATTTTTTGTTTCTCAGTAGAGACTCAGTAGTGTCTTGTTTAGTTCCTTGTTCATCCCTTTGTATTTGATATATGATGGCGCCAGCATGTTTGTTGGGATGTCGTCAGGCTTTGGAGTTTCCTTGTTTTATGTGCATTTTGTACCTGTTCAGCTCTAGGCCTACTCTTGGCACTTTTCTTCCAAATGGTAACTCCATGTTGTGTTACAATCGTCAAACTCTTATTAGCACTGGATGTCTTTATTGACGTTGGGCCCCCCGGACTCCGGTCATCATGGTTTTACTCATCCTGCGTTTTTACTTTAGGTTCCTATGGAGCTACTTCGGCAAGGTTTTTTCCAGCAAAGAAAGATTGTTAGAAATGTGGAAAACAAGGAGTTTTTTTTATTAAATCTAAGGCCCTGTTTACACCTGGTATTAAGATGCATTTTGGTCAATCGGATCATTAGTAGACGAGGGAGACAGATAACTGTTTACACCTGGGACCTGATGTATAAACGTTGCGTACGCACAAAAAAGGCATTAAAGTGTGGGTACGGATTTTCCATGCATATATCAGGATTTATAAAAAATAAGCTAGGCGTAAATATGTGCGCACCGTACGCACACTCTTAACTGTGTGTAAGCACTCTTGCTGGCGTGAGCAAAGTAATGAAGTAAAACAGAGTGATTTTTGATATACACATTTAGATTAAATATGCCACTCAACTCAACTATTTCTAAAGCACTTTCAAAACCACAGTGGGTACCAAAGTGCTGTACATGAAAATAGCAAGAAATAAACAAATAAATACAGTTTACAACACATTATTAAAAGCTAAGGAAAATAAATACATTTTTAACACCCACTGAAATGACCCTAGACTAGAGGAACCATCAGACAAGACTGATTATTGGAGCGAAGAGATCTCAAAGGTTTATGTAAACTAATTAAATCAAAAATATACTCTGGTACCAAGCCATGGAGAGATTTGTAAACATACAACAACACTTTATACTGTATCGAATCGGTAACCAATGTAATGAAATCAATACAGGAGTAATATGGTCTCTTTTTTGGTACCAGCGAAAAACCTAGCAGCCGAGTTCTGAACCAGCTGCAGGCGAGAGAGGGAGGCCTGACTTGCACCCAGATACAAAGCGTTACAATAATCCAAACGAGAAGACACAAAGCCATGAACAACCTTCTCCAAATCATTGAAAGAGAGGATAGACATCAACTTGGCTATAGATCTAAGATTAAAAAAACTATTTTTAACAATAGCATTTATTTGATGATCAAATTTAAGCTCAGTCAAAAATAAAGCCAAGATTTTTCACAAAGGAAAGTTTTTCGCCAGGAAGCAATAATAGGTTGTTATTAGAATTCATACCACATCCTCACACAACAAACTCTCACTTGTCTTCATTCAGTTGGAGAAAGTTGTTTGCCAACCAACACTTCACATCAGCCAAACAGTTAAACAAAGACTCAAGAGAAGATAGCTCCCCATGTTTTATAGGGAAGCAAATTTGAGAATCATCAGCATACAGATGGTAATTTATACCGTGCTTATCAAAAATCTTATCATGATTGACCGTATCGAAAGCAGCACTGAGATCTAACAATAGAAGAACAACAAGACTGCCCAAATCTACATCTAATAAAATATCATTTGAAACCCTCAATGGAGCAGACTCTGTGCTATAAAGCCTGATTGAAATCTATCAAGAATATTATTACTAAGTTGTTCAGTTGTACAAATACAATTTTCTCTAATATCTTTGAAATAAAAGATCATTTTGAAATAGGATGAAAGTTATTCATGTCAGAGGCATCAAGATTCACTTTTTTAAGAAGGGCCTGAATAATAGCATGTTTACAACTATTGACAATTGATAACACGCTTAGACTAATTGAGTCCACCACCTCCTAACTAAAGCAGATGAGATAACATCACATGAGGAACAAGTAGGCTTCATATGTGCAACTATGTCTTGAAGTTGTGACAGAGACACAGGAACAAAACTGTCAATTTTTTCAAAGGAGCAACAAAAGTAGCAGGATCATTACTAACAGATGAATTCCAATAATCTTACCAGTAAAAAATTGTAGAAACTTCTCACATGTGTCCTCAGAAAAAGAAGTTGAAGGAAGGACAACTGGTTGAAGTACTGTATTAATAGCAGAAAAGAGTTTTTGAATGATGACAATTCTTTGAAATAATGTCAAAAACAGTTTGATCTAGCTAATTTACCTACTCTTTGAAACTTCGTCAAACAATCTCTCAAAGATTCATACGAGACTTGTAATTTATCTTTGAGCCATTAACGGTCAGCCCTCCTGCACTCCTGCCTAAGAGTATTGCTATTGCTGTTCAACCAGGGCTGAGTCTTGACTTTCTTCTTCCTAGTTTTCAAAGGAGCTACAGAATTCAAAACATCAGAACATGAAGAGTTAAACTGGATAATCAACTCCTCAGGTCCCATACCAGAAAAAGGACACTCCATCAATGATTTCAATGGCATCAAAAGCAGCTGAAAAACATCTAGCACCCGAGATTCAACAGCAACAGAACCATCATTAGCCTGACCATTATAAGAAAAAGTAGGGTTAAACAAAACAGTCTTGTGATCAGAAAATACAGTGTACACTGCCGACAGAAAAACCAGATTAAAAAGAATTCAACATAATTTACTGAACCTCAAATGTTGATTAAGCCTCAGTAGATAGAATTCTGCATTTAAACTTGTTTTTAAAAATAACAGCAAGGCCCCCACCCTGTCCAACTGACCTCGGGGAGCTAAAAAAGCTACAGTCTGGAGGAGAGAGTTCAGAAAAAGGAGCCATATCACCAACGTTGAGCCAAGTCTTAGTAATAAATAGAAAATCCAAATCGTGCGAGAGGAAAAGATCGTTCAAAATAAAAGACTTGTTTGAAAGAGATCTCGCACTGATCAACGCCATTGTCACTGAAGTAGAGTCAGAAGAAAGTTGAGAAGATGAACCGCAAGCTTAGGGGCGTAGAATATGTAAGAATACTTTTTATATGAAGTACATGTTGGGGTTTTAATGGAGCACTGTATATGAACCCAGAATGATTAAAATTCAAAGAGACAAGATAGTCTATACATGACGTTCATGTTTCCATGGAGACAACATTATGTTAACAGAGAAGTTTTTGTTTACTGACCAAAAGAGAGCACGTCCCGCTAATTCAGTGGTAAGAAATGTTATCCCAGTTAAAGTCACCTAACTGTTAATTTATTATTAATTTAATGTCTGTAAATAAAATTAATATTTTAAAAACCCTATATTGTGTTTAAGTCATTGTTTGTCGCTTAAGAAATGTAAAATCTGCTTGTGGTACAGTCTCAGTGATACAATTTACGAAATCTTATATATTATATCTTATATTGTTTATTATTCTGCTGTGCGGAACTGAGGAAGAACTGATGACGGCACGGTTTGACCAATGGATCTAAACTGAAGCTGATGTACTGGAGAATAATTAGCGTAGCTGCTGTTCATAACATTAAGCAAAGCTAGTCATGTGCAATTGATCTGATATGAGATGCATTGTGTGAATGATTGGCTAAAGAGATGCGTCTTTAATCTAGATTTAAACTGGGTGAGCGTGTCTGAGCCCTGAACATTATCAGGAAGGCTATTCCAGAGTTTAGGAGCCAAATGTGAAAACCTTGGAGGTTAGAGATAAAAGTGAGGGGAAGCTTTCGTTCTTTGTCTTACACTCTGCAGCTACTTGTGTTTCTGTTGACTGTTTGACCTTGAAATAAAACTTTAGAAAGACAATTGGACGTGTTTATCTTTTATGCAGTAGGAGTCAGTGTTGATTTCTGACACAACAAGTTGGTGTCAGAATTTACTTGGATGTGCCTTTTGGACCCGAGAGCGGACGGTGACTGATCATTAGTAGTCTCAGCCCTACCCCGATTAGATTGAGGGATGAGGGGCCAACCGCCAGGGTCCAGAAGGGGACATCACTGGAATCAGTAAATGAAACCATGGCATCACGACTCTCTGGTAAGAGATAAATCAAAATTTTATGGGGAATTGAAGTTTTGTGATTAAGAGTAAAATTTGGAAGATTAGGAAACGGGACAAACCATATAGGTTGGTCTGGCTGACTCTGTGGTCATGGTCAAGGGATTTCTAAGGGGAATTGAGATCACGTGGGCAAACGCAACATAGTTATTTCTGGAAGGGAAATTCAGGCTGCGTCAGGGGACTACAGAAAAATTTGTGGGTTCGGAGGAAGCCTGAAACTGAGGCTGTGTGACACGGCTTAGATGTCTTAAGCTGGGGCGGAAGGCTCAACCTGTCCGATTTTAGGTGAAAAGTCGGATCTGTGGAAGACGTCAGATTATTTAGGTGCACGCCGACAAGGTAAACCCACGAGAGTTTGGGAGAGCCAATATGGGGAAATCCCAGAGTAAGCTTACAAAATATGATACACCCATGTTTTGTTAAATGAGAAGATTGTATGGCCAAAGATGCATGCTAGATATAGGAAAATTAGTCAAATATTATGATTTTTCCAATAGATTGGAACATTGAGTGTCGTAAGACTTAAGGTCGTAAGGGAATGAGAAGAAGAGAACTGCGATGTGGGGATGTTGTGTGAAAGCGGTGTGTGTTAAATGTAAGCAGACAATAGATTGTAGGTTGGAGGAAGCAGACAGAAGGGAAAGAAGGTTGATGCAGAAAGAATTGGCATGTAGGGAAGGAGTGAATGTAACTTTCAAAAAAGTTTTGTTTTTCATCCATTAATTGGATGCATGACATTAGATGTCTAGAAAACTACAATTTATATAATAAGGGTTGAAGGAGAAAGCAGCTATAAGGCTGTCGGTGCAACCTAGTAGTTGAGATATGGGTAAAATAACATTGTGGTTCTGCAAAACAGTAGAAACCATATTGATAATATGCTTTGCATCTGCAGACTAACTATTTGATAGAGGAATATGGGATAAGTAGCTATAATGGAAAGAAATATAGCAGCAAAATTTAATGTTATGAAAATGAAAATTCTGAAAGAATGTTTCACTTCATGGAAAAATATTTGAACAGTATCAAGTATGTTTTTTATGTGATGAGCACATCACTATCATACTTTAAAATAATTTAATGATTGGTTTAGGATAATGATTTAGGACCTTTAATTTCTAAATGTTTGGTTTTGATGGTCAAAATGAAGGGAGTTTTAAATTGCAAAATGAGACTGCCAGGTGTAACAGAGACTCGACCTGATTGGAAATTTGTAATTTCTAAATTCTCTGATGTGAGAGTAAAAGACAAATATAAACACAGTTGTTTATTTGAAAACATATGTCATTTCTGGCAAAGTCTTAAGCTGGGAAAGGGCAAAAGATAGTTTGATGTTAAAAGTTATAAAATGGCAGTGTACTAGTCCTGAATTCCTCAGAGTCTCTCTCATTCAAAGTCTATCTGAGGCTGTGCCATAAGTGATATGCTATTTATAGTGAAATACGGTGTCTCAGTTGAAAATCATGGACATAAAGATGTTAAAAGAAATGATTGCCATAAAGAGGGCAATTTGTTGTTAAATGTGTCAAAGTAAAACTCAGTGAGTATAAAGAGGTCTTTAAAATAGTAATACAGACCTTGGATGATAGAAGTGACTATTTTGATGAATTTCTTCTATGACCACTAACTTTTTGTCTGATCTTTGTCAACACCATGTGCAGGGCCGATGGCTCCGATTACAGATGTAGCAAAACACTGAATGGACGATTGTGAGAACTAAATTTACGGAGTATAATCTCAGCACTGATGTGTTGCTGCTGAGAGAATGCACAGTCTAATGATTTTAGTGATTAAATACTGCTGTAATTAACCTGTCTCCATGTTTTAACACCATTAGGCAGTCCAATGGCTCTGGTGGCTCTTGAATGCAACTTCCCTAAGCTCCAGAAAACACCTGATTCTGTTGAAGAAAACTGTCAGAGATTTTGGAATGGGAAAGAGCGGTCACCAGTGTGCATGAGGTGATTTCTCAATGACGGGTAAGATCCTCTTTGGCCAGACAGGGGACAACCTAAGGCAGGGGGTCACGCCGCCACTGGGCATCTACCCTGAAGAAGGGAGGTGTTTAATGTGAGATGGGTATGAGAGTGGAGCGGATGTCTGTGAGGCCAGCAGCATCGTAAAGGGGGATGACCTGTGAGAGGTACAGCAGTCTGACCCAAAAATGTTCCTCTATACCACTCACCAGAAACCGCATTCCTAGGATGGCTTGTTTTTAGTGTCCACAACTTGATGTAGCTATGCCAGGGGACACACTGAGGAAAAGATTATTGATAAAGAGCTGATGGGAATGAGCTTTCAAGAGCCGACTGAGACCATGAGGTGATTGTCCGTAATTTCTGGGGAGACCAGAGTAAAATTTATTAACATGATGTTGGTTGCCCTATTGGCAAGAACTGTATAGAAGTTTAGGATTCAGCATTATGATGAATCCCTGAATCTGTGAGGCTGTGTTGATTTTGAACTAACATGTCTATAATACAACTGTAAAGTAATTATTCCATCACAAATAGATCTTTCAATGAGTAAATCTGGCTGTGCTTATAGTATTATAGACTACACAACATTTATAATATTATTTTCAAATAAATTTGTAAATTATTATCATTTTAAATTATTGTCTCTGGATAAGTAGAATACTCTTAAATAAGCAGTGCCTGGGATAGATTTTAAGTATCAATTCCGCTTAAATATGCAATCTAATCCTGTTTACATGAAATAAGCTGCTCACGAGCAGGTTCAAGCTTACTGACCTGTTGCTATGGCAACAAGTCCAGGGTGAGCGTCAAAGAACCGAACAACGCCTGATCATGCCAAAACGTCATCAATCAAAACCAAGTTAGCGACGTATGAAGAACGGGCCCCAGAACAGGGAAACAGATATTAAACAAACTCAAAAGAGGCATAACCCTGACACTCGCTTGATTGTGCATTATTTTGGATAGGCTATTGCTTGGAAATGTCTTGTCATTATAGGTCTAACTGTATGTCACTGCTGCCGACAGTATCTTCATATCATAAACAGAAGAATGTTCCTTACCGCATGCTGCTATACATGTCATCCATCTCCATCTAATCATTCTTTCTGTTTTCGCTCTTCTGATGGTTTTCAGCTTTGTCTTTCTGCAAGTTGTATGATGTATAGCGATGTGACCTAGCACCCAAAATACTATCAAAAGTATTTAATAACAAAATTCAGAATAAAAAATCTTAAACACAACGAGGAGTCTTCACCAGGTTTCGGCGCAAGTTTTCCATTATATATCATGCAGAGATTACTTCCTTCATACAAGGCATGTCCTTATTTGGTACATAACAACAAAAGCTTCATATTAAAACTTAAGCTATAGTAAACACACACACACACATATGCCCCCTTTTGGGTTTCCTGTTAACCTTTAGACTATATAGCAAGTTCAAGCTGCGAATAAGCACATCTTTTTGTTGGCAATAACCGCTTGCGGTTTTTACACCTCTCCATTTGCGAAGCAAAGAATATATAGGCTATGTGGCGTTGCAAGATTGCTAAAAGTATATAACCTTTAAACTAGTAAACTTCTGACTTCTTTTGATCTACATTTAACACACACACACCTGCTTACTGTCAACCCAGTTTTTCCAGAACTCTACAGAAAGTCAGTCAGTCACAGGTCTGTGAGCAGATCCACTACAGAAACAAAAGATTGTTTTATTAGTGAAATCAATTTCAAATTAATTCTAAGCAGACAAATTATCTCTTTGACCCTTGGATCCACCTTTTGTTGTCCCAGAGCTCTTCGCCATCCTCGCCGCTTTCTCGCCCTTGAATCAAAGCACTCATATCAATTCTAAGCTCTTTAGGTCTGCTTATGGAATTATCAGCCGAACACACTTGTCGAATTAATCTTTCTCCAAAGCATTTTGATCTGTTTGGGGGTCTGTCAGCAGAGCACACTCTATTTGGATTTGAGCTGTCAGGATTATCAGGATACTCAACAATAACTACAATGCAGTTATTCTTGTTTTATTGCAAAAAAATGTAATGTTTAAAATAGCACCTTGATTAAAATGTCATGATTACAAATGAACAAATAAAGTCATGAATTTTGACTAGCATGCAGGACGGTACTATTAAATATCTCACACATTCACACAGTATTTATTTTTAGTAGAATCTGCAGGACCTGCAGTGTGCAGTTTTGCTGGTTAGGTGAAATAAGAGACTCATAAACAACTATCAAAGAAGTTTAGAACATATCCAGGTAACAACTTAATATTAAGAATCAAAGTGTATGTAAACTTTAGAACAGTTTATTAAATACAGCTATTTTGTATTGCGAATTGTGTTTAAACATCTGTTAAGTGGGTTGGGGGGGTGATAGAGGGGCATGGTTTGCAGAACTTCACACATTGGATGAAAAGCACCATGTTTTAAATAAGAAAAAACTTTTCATAATCCTCCATTATAATGCATTTTAATTGCCCCAAATCATTGTTAATGTAGGCTACATAAAGACTTCATCTTAGTCTGTATTGTACATTTTACCCCCTAGTCTGTAATACTTTTTAATATTAGTGCTAATAGTGACCTACTATAAATTAGATGCCAGATATATTATATTTTCCTTTAAGCTTAAATTATGACTGGATAATCTGTATTTTTTAGAGATAGATAGAGATCACGGTTCTCCCATGATTTTGAAAACAAAACAGACAAACAAAATAATAGGTTCTGAGTCTGACAAAATGTTTTTTTAATGTTATAAATGAGTCGATTTATAAATGTCTATAAACGTTATAAATGAGTCTATTAAAAATATTTATTAATTTAAATGAATTATGTAAAATCCTTTGAAATTAATGAATGAAGACTTGTTTTTCATCAATATGCAATCTTTATATCAAGAGTAACATTAGTTTCCAGTAGCGGCTCCTGACCGTAAATTTAGGTAGAGCAGATTCTGGGTCTTAGCGCTAGTTTATGATAGCTTAAACAATTTTTGCAAGCTTTATATTCTAATCGCTGAACACACAGAGAACACTTTTGGCAGACGTTGCGTTATTCAGCCTGAGGGTGGCGCTCTAATGTTGATTGACACACACAACACATTGTTTTAAAATATTACAAGTTATCAGTGTTTTATTTGTTACACAATACCGAGAACTACCCAAAAATGTTCACACTTAAATAAGGGGAAACATATTTCATTCAAATGAATACGACTTTTCCAATATATATATAAAGGCCTATTATCAATTTGTTTTTGTTATTGGAAAATTGTGTATTCATCAAAATAAATGGAGTGACTCTAAACCGAATTTTGCTAATTTCCAAACAGCCTGTAAAGTTTTTAAAAAATCGAAAAGCCCAAACAACTGTGAAAATAAGCGGGACAGCCTGAAATCTGCCCCAATGACTCACAATTACAGCGTGATGCAGTTCCATTTTTCACCACAGATTTACATTGGAAAATTGTGGGGGGCTGTAGTCAAGTTAAGTCACCTTAATTTATATAGCGCTTTTTACAATGCAGATTGTGTCAAAGCAGCTTTACATTGATAACTGGTATATGGTATCAGTTCGCATACAATGGTGTCAATGCAGGCAGATCAAGGCACTGTTGAATATCAAATGTCAAGTCAAATGTCAAGTGTCCCCAACTAAGCAAGCCAAAGGCGACAGTGGCAAGGAACCCAAACTCCAACAGGTGACATCAGATGGCAAACAGGTGTTAAAATGGAGAAAAAACCTTGGGAGAAACCAGGCTTAGTCGGGGGGCCAGTTCTCCTCTGGCAAACAGCGCTTTGTTACGATTCAGGTAGCTATCATATGTCCGATAGGATCGCAGTCATAAAAATGTAGATTGACCTAATTTCATACCAAAAATAAGACTGACTGTCCATTCACTAACTGTTAGTGTGTCATACTAGATCTTAAGACACTGACTTAACATAATGGCTATGTTTAAGCAACTGGCCCCAGTCATCTCTGTCCAGATCCGTGCCTCTGTTTCAATAAAGTTGTGTTACATACCTGTCTGCTTCCATCTGTAACGTGACAATGATGTGAATTTGTTTTCTTTTATTTCTATTTTTAATGATAAAAAGGGAGGAATTGTGTAAGAAATTTTATTTGTATCTTATATTATGCTTTATTGATATGATATGCTTATTGTAAAGGGTGTTGGTACATGAAAGGAGGGCCTCCACTCAAGGATAGAATATGATGAACAAGTCTAAAAATGTTCCACATGTGCTTGAAAATACTATCATTGGCCTAGAGAGATAACATCCTGAGAGATGAGACTATAAGAGAGGAAGGATGCCCTCCGGTCCGTGTACTTTTGCGTCCATTCCTTTTTCCTTTTTAACCATGGAAACAAAAACAAAAAAGGAACGGCTGTTGTATTTTTAAATGCTATGTTGAATACCAAAATTTTAATGAAAACCGTATACACAAATTTCACGCACGCAAAATAAAATATTGACTTTTAGATTCTTTAATTACATTTTGCATCTTCATAAAACCAAAATTAAAAATGAACAGATTTAAAAAAAAAAAAAAAAAAATTCAATTTACAGTTTTCTTTTGTCAAATTGTTTCTCCCACACTTTCGAGAGCCATTACTCTGAAACCACGATAATACATGGCTTGATTTTAAAACTGAAACGGGCATTGCAGAACACTTGTACATTCTGAACATGATGACGAGTGAGATTGCTCCCCTCTTGTTCCCGTTAAAAAGTCAACCTATTCTCACTCATGAGGGGTTCGATACCCAAGCGAAATGCTGTCACTATACTGACGCCAACATGCCTGCTGGGACGCGGGACATTCTTAAAAGCACTTAATGTGGCTTAATGTACTAAGACAGGGATATTGGAGGCCCACATTCAGTACACACTTTATTACTGTAATAAAGCTTACGTAGCTACATAAGCAGATGAGCCCACCATATGAACGCGATTATGTAGCCTATAAGTTAAGCGTTTTCCTAAAATACCATTATAAAGAAAATGCTTAATGCATCAAGACGGTGATGTTAAAAGACCAATCTGTATAAACATCAATTAATAAAGCAGGCAAGTAGAAATGGCCATGTTAAGGTTAAAATATAAATGTAAAAAAAAAAAAAAAAATGAAGGAATTAGAATGTAAATTAATCAATGTCATCTTTTAAGGTGTTTTCAGAGCCGTTGTTTTTTTTTGTTTTTGTTTTTTATGGCCGTCTTGATGCAAGTCTTTCTATTGATTCCAGAAGAAAAGCCACTAGAAGCCACTCTGAGTGACTGTATGACTGCTGGTCTTTTCTTTCAAGAAAATAAAACTCATCAAAGACAATTGGTATATTTGTCTCTTATTCAGAATTGTTTATTTTTTATTTGCCACAACACAATACACTTCAGTGTGAATTAAGTCGGGTGCACACTGTGCGATTTATAATAGTCCTTTAGGATGGTTGCTTGTCAGACTGTACGAACATGATCCTCAGGTCACACTGTGGGATCTCAGCTGTCATTTATGTCAGACTGTTAGACAGTCAAGATGCGTTAAAAACAGACGCGCGCATGAAAACTTGTTTTACATCATCAACCCACACACGTTCGGTGACTGTGAGCTTCATTACACACGGGACTGAAATGGTGGCTAACAAAGACATCTCTAGCGTCAATTTTGATCACGGCTTGAAAAACGAAGACAATTTTACATTCGTCGTAGGAGAAGTCACACTGCAGGACTGCGCGCCAAATCTTCTGACACTGCCAGAATTTCATCGGAGGAGAAATTTGATCGCAACGATCATTAATCGGCTGTCGGTGAACGTGTCAAACTAGCGATCAAAGACTACAGATTTTAGCCTAGGATTATAGGAATCTTTTAGGATTCTCAAAATTTGTCTCAGATGGCCAAATCTTGGCCAAAATCGCACAATGTGAACCCGGCTTTAAATGTAATGTTTTTGACTAACTAAATGCATATTATATCTAATTGATCTCAAATGTATTGCATATTAAGTTCATATTAAATGCAATTAGTTAAACTTTTAAGTGATGTTTTTTAGTACATTTTATATGTACTTTGAAATATAGTAGAAGTGTACTGCCAAATGTACTGACAAGCAATTAATGTGAACTAAAAATGTAGCCTATTTTAATGCAATTTACATGTACACTATTATATAACTAAATACATTTGTAATTTTCTTTTTCTAATAATGAAGTTGCAATTCAGTATCTTTCAAATTTTACTTTAAAAATCCCTTATTTACCTAGTTACAATCAACACAAATGCAAACTGAACCCACTATAGATTTAATGACAAAACAATCTCTAAAACAAATACACAAAAACCTTTTGGTAACACTTTACATTAAGGTTCCCTTTGTAAAGGGTTTATAAAGGTGTTTGATAATGAATAAATTATTAATAATACAGTTATAACTGCATGAATAAAAAGGGCGACTTTAATGCAAAACCTGCCAAATAGTGAGCCGTTTTTAACTCACATGTTATAAATGCTTAATAAATGTATTTATTAACACTTATTTAACTCAAAACCAGATTTCTGGTTTATTTCATGATGCAGCAAAAATTGACTATCATAATTAGACTGAGGGGTGTTTTATTTGTGCTTTTCTTATTAATATCTCATGACTGCCACTTTTCTTACTATGTTGCTTACCAGAAGTTTCTGTCTTACTCATGATACTCTCCAAAAAGATCATGATGCCTTTTTTACATGAACAATTTACAGAATCAGTTCAGTAAACAATTTTTTCTAAACACCCTCTCACCCCTGTCCCACCCCTCAAGAGACAGAACACTTGCATGGACATTATTACAATGCCTTGAGCTGATGTGTAAGATAAAAATTATAATAATAATAATAAAATAAATATATAAATACATTACAAAAAAGTTAAAGTAAAGAAGTAAAGAAAGGTTACATTATCACATCAGCATTTTCAATCAATGTAACATCCAAATTATTCAAATATTCAATAAATCCAAATCTTTTCGAGCATCGTTTTCAAATTATACATTATTTTTTCCACAGGCACATAGGACAAAAGTTCTCTAAGCCATACAGCTTGACTGGGCAGTTCTTCTGATTTCCAATGTATAGCTATACATTTCTTTGCTGCTATCAGAGCCATCTTAACAAAACGTTAAATCTTCCTTTGATCAAATTAGAGGACCGATTCATTGCCCGAAAGTGAACCTTAATGTAAAGTGGAAACCTGTGAACCATTTATTAAATGAGTTATAGACATTAATAACCTGTGAAAGTGAACCTTAATGTAAAGTGAACACATGTGAATCATGTACTTCTTAAAGCACACACAGAAGATCATATTTTTTTTTCCTGGTGACATATTTTTTTGTTGAAATATTCATAAGCAATTCATAATTATTCTTGATATCATGATAAAGGATACTGTAACTTTAGTAATATGCCATCCACACAGTACCTGCGCACGACAGAAGCGGGAGCGCCGGAGAGGTTATTTGTTTAAGATAGCTACAAACTAACACAGCGATTACACATATAATATACAAAGTAACACAGCGACTATAATATAAACACTTGAAAAACATAGTCTGCAATGTCACCTCAGTTAGCTTACCCATCAAATCAGTAACGTTAAACACAAAATTTAACTTCAGAGCATGTCAGAACAGTACCAAAAGTACTGGTAACTGCGCCACTTCTTCTCATGAAAGTAGCAAGGCTTTATTAGATGCTCACTAGCGCCAACTCCTGTCACACGCCAGAACACGCATGCTTAGTGATGTAACCCTGAAAGAGTGATGTGACCTGAAAGAGTATATAAAGTATAGCCTAATATATTATTGTCATGTCTAGTTTTCTATAACTATAGCTTACTATAGTTTGTTCTCCTACATTTTTGAGTTCAGTTATCTTCATAATAAAAAAAATGCTGCATCTAAATCCTGCTTCCTCACTGCTCTTTACAACCAAATGTGACAATAATGTATAATAAGCAATGTATTCTTTTTATTATTATTATTATTATTGTTATAAGTAGTAGTAGTAGGCTATATACTTTATTATACTCGCAGGTTCACATCACCAAGCGTGTTCTGGCGTGTTCAAAGCCAAATACTCAAGTTATGGTGGCCTTTATCATGATATCAAAAATAATTAATGATTGCATATTAATATGCTAATGTTCTGTAACGGTGCATTCGGTCATTGATTTAATGATATACGCAACTGTTAAATAAAATAATACATATTTAGGTGCCTTTATTCAACTTGTATCAAATATGTTTGGCTTATTGGTGTGATGCTTATTATCTTTTTTGGAATACTTGATTGTTTCTTTGAATGTTTTAATGTGAGTTTACTTGCATAAGCCACTTTTCATGAGAAGTTATACTCTGTAATTTTGTGCTGTAAAAGAAAAGTTTAAACTTTTTTTGTTTCAAGTTTAAAGTTGTGTTTACTGATACATGCATCAAAAATATTTCATCAGAAAAAATACAATCTTCTATGTGTACATTAATAATTAATAAATACATGATTCACTTTTACATTAAGGTTCACACTTTCACAGTTTATTAATGTTTATAACTCATGAATAAATGGTTCACATGTGTTCACTTTACATTAAGGTTCACTTTCACAAGTTATTAATGTTTATAACTCATGAATAAATGGTTCACGGGTTTCCACTTTACATTAAGGTTCACTTTCACGAGTTATTAATGTTTATAACTCATTTATAAATGGTTCACAGGTTTCCACTTTACATTAAGGTTCACTTTCACAGGTTATGAACGTTTATAACTCATGAATAAATGGTTAACAGGTTTTCACTTTACATTAAGGTTCACTTTCACAAGTTTTAATGTTTATAACTCATTAATAAATGGTTCACATGTGTTCACTTTACATTAAGGTTCACTTTCACAGGTTATTAATGTTTATAACTCATTAATAAATGGTTCACAGGTTTCCACTTTACATTAACAATCACTTTCACAGGTTATTAATGTTTATAACTAATGAATAAATGGTTCACAGGTTTTCACTTTACATTAAGGTATATTTTCATAGGTTATTAATGTTTATAACTCATTAATAAATGGTTCACAGGTTTCCACTTTACATTAAGGTTCACTTTCACACGTTTTAATGTTTATAACTCATTAATAAATGGTTCACATGTGTTCACTTTACATTAAGGTTCACTTTCACAGGTTATGAATGTTTATAACTCATGAATAAATGGTTCACAGGTTTCCACTTTACATTAAGATTCACTTTCACAAGTTTTAATGTTTATAAGTCATGAATAAATGGTTCACAGGTTTCCACTTTACATTAAGGTTCACTTTCACAGGTTATTAATGTTTATAACTCATTAATAAATGGTTCACAGGTTTCCACTTTACATTAAGGTTCATTTTCACAGGTTATTCATGTTTATAACTCATTAATAAATGGTTCACATGTGTTCACTTTACATTAAGGTTCACTTTCACAGGTTATGAATGTTTATAACTCATGAATAAATGGTTAACAGGTTTTCACTTTACATTAAGGTTCACTTTCATAGGTTATTAATGTTTATAACTCATGAATAAATGGTTCACAGGTTTCCACTTTACATTAAGGTTCACTTTCACAAGTTTTAATGTTTATAACTCATTAATAAATGGTTCACATGTGTTCACTTTACATTAAGGTTCACTTTCACAGGTTATTAATGTTTATAACTCATTAATAAATGGTTCACAGGTTTCCACTTTACATTAACGTTCACTTTCATAGGTTATTAATGTTTATAACTCATTAATAAATGGTTCACAGGTTTCCACTTTACATTAACGTTCACTTTCATAGGTTATTAATGTTTATAACTCATTAATAAATGGTTCACAGGTTTCCACTTTACATTAAGGTTCACTTTCACAGGTTATGAATGTTTATAACTCATGAATAAATGATTAACAGGTTTCCACTTTACATTAAGGTTCACTTTCATAGGTTATTAATGTTTATAACTTATGAATAAATGGTTCACAGGTTTCCACTTTACATTAAGGTTCACTTTCACAGGTTATGAATGTTTATAACTCATGAATAAATGATTAACAGGTTTCCACTTTACATTAAGGTTCACTTTCATAGGTTATTAATGTTTATAACTTATGAATAAATGGTTCACAGGTTTCCACTTTACATTAACGTTCACTTTCATAGGTTATTAATGTTTATAACTCATTAATAAATGGTTCACAGGTTTCCACTTTACATTAAGGTTCACTTTCACAGGTTATGAATGTTTATAACTCATGAATAAATGATTAACAGGTTTCCACTTTACATTAAGGTTCACTTTCATAGGTTATTAATGTTTATAACTTATGAATAAATGGTTCACAGGTTTCCACTTTACATTAAGGTTCACTTTCACAGGTTATTAATGTTTATAACTTATGAATAAATGGTTCACAAGTGTCCACCCTAAATTAAGGTTCACAGTTAACTAATACTGGAATTAAATTTTTCATTATTAATATCTCATCAAGTTATGGTTATTATGTTTTATTTTCAAAATAAAGTTGGAATTTCATCTAAAAAAAAAAAAACAAGAAATCAGTTTTTATACACTGCTGTGGATAGGCATCATGACCTTTTTGGAGAGTATCATGGGTAAGACAGAAACTTCTGGTAAGCAACATAGTAAGAAAAGTGGCAGTCATGAGATATTAATAAGAAAACTGATAGTCTGATAGTCAATTTTTGCTGCATCACAAAATAAACCAGTAATCTGGTTTTGGGTTAAATAAGTGTTAATAAATACATTTATTAAGCATTTATAACGTGAGTTAAAAACAGCTCACTATTTGGCAGGTTTTGCATTAAAGTCGCCCTTTTTATTCATGCAGTTATAACTGCATTATTAATGATTTAAAATGCATTTGTAAATGACTTATTACTCGTTAACAAATACCTTTATAAACCCTTTACAAAGGGAACCTTAATGTAAAGTGTTACCAACCTTTTGTTGATGCACAAGAAAAACCCAAGAAACACTATACACAATCACAAACAGTTACAACACACACTGTCTATATGAGGATTTATTACATACATTTATTCTGTTATTTCAGTGACAGAAGTTTAACTGTAGTATTAATGTAATGAAGAGAAAATAAGAGACTCTATAACATCTGACTGTCACTGATTTATCATGCAGCTCAAATTATTATGGGTAGAATCTCTCTAGAATCTATTTTTGTTCTTCAACACAGTTTCACTGATGTTCCAATATGAACCCAAAACCCAGGATAGAGCGGTTGAGTGAATGTGGTCTGGACTGTGTGGATGTGTTTCACTGTGTCTCCAGAGACGCTGTAGTAGGACAGAGTTCCTGCACTGTGATCCACATACACTCCTATTCTACGGCTTGTAATTAAAGGCAGATGAGTCTCTATGTTATTGTGTAAGAATGAGTTACTGGAGTGAGAGCAGAACAAACTCCAGGACTGATCATTACGTCCAAACACACACTCTTTACCCCGTCCCTTCCTGCTGATGCTCTTATATGACACTGATATAAACACTTGACCCTCATCTCCACTCCACTCAATCTCCCAGTAACAGCGTTGATCACTCACACTCTCTCTACACAACACCTGACGAAAATGATCAAATCTGTCTGGATGATCAGGATACGACTGAAGCTCTGGGTAAGTGTTAGTAATCACTGTGTTCCTCTCAGACAGACGGAGGTCTTTATTCACTGTGTTCAGATCCAGAGTGAGCTGATGGGAATCTGATGGAGATAAAACACATCACAATCAGGAATTATCAATCTGTCCAATCTTTTAATGTACACTGTAAAATGATTTTTGCTGCTTGTTAAATGTCTGTAATTAAAATGAGCAAAAAACACAATTACTGAACATTTTGTCCTAATTTTATTGTGTTAAATGCACTTAAATGTGTAAAACTGGTTTACTCAATCCATTTGAGTTGAATGAACTGAAACTGGGCAGTGGATATTTAGTTCCCAGCTTGCTTTGCAATCATCTGGATCAAAAAGATCTTAACTTTATTATATTTATTGAGAGTTTACAGTTCAAGACTCAGAATTACTCAAACAGTTATAGTGAATGTATGTGAACACAAATAAACCGGAGAAAACATGACTGGCTTTTTATTCATACTGATATTCTATTCAAAATATCATACATTACAGATTATTTTTCACTCTTGACATAAATTAAGAAATGAATGTCACTGCAACCCAGTTTTATCATAAACAGTGGTCAAATATCGAAGCTGGAGTCCTTCATCTTTCTAATGATACTCAGTTTGTCCAGATGAAGAAAGTGTGCGATGATTTAAAGTGCAGTCAATGTTGAGCAACAATAATCTGGGGCCATCGACGATCCTTGACCATTAAGGGGTTAATGATAAATGATGAAGATCAGCAATGTTTGATGGTGGACTTTCTGAACACCCAAATGCTGTGCTGAACTTTGACACAAAACACTGATAAATAACGACAGACTCCATGAAATACAGTGATAGGCTTTGCCTTTTCTATTAGACTTATCAAAACTTCTCTTTCTGCAGCACTTCATTAAAAGTCCGCCTGTTTTGTTTATCCATTTTAATCTCAAACGATTACTTCACAGCAGCTACTTGCGTGTCACTGGTTGCTTGGCAACAGACCTGAGAGTTGATTACTGAACTCAAGATTTCCTAACTACAGATGAGATGAGAAGAATCCTAAATCAAGTTAAAGGGTTAGTTCACCCAAAAATGAAAATAATGTCATTTATTACTCACCCTCATGTCGTTCTACACCCGTAAGACCTTCGTTCATCTTTGGAACACAAATTAAGATATTTTGATTAAATCCGATGGCTCAGTGAGGCCTGCATAGCCAGTAATGACATTTTCTCTGTCAAGATCCATTAATGTACTAAAAACATATTTAAAACAGTTCATGTGAGTACAGTGGTTCTATGTTAACATTATAAAGTGACGAGAATACGGAGCTTTGCGAATCAAATCAGTGACTAAAGCACCAAAGTCACATGATTTCAGCAGTTTAGCCATTTGATAGGAGATCCGAATCACTGATTCGATTCGTAAAGCTCCGAAGCAGTGTTTTGAAATCGCCCATCACTATATTGTTGAAAAGTCATTATTTTGTTTTTTTGGAGCACAAAAAGTATTCTTGTCACTTTATAATATTAATATCGAACCACTGTACTCACTGTTCTATTCTATTCTGCCTCACTGAACTGTTTTAAATATGTTTTTAGTAGCTTTCTGGATCTTGAGAGAGGAAATGACATTGCTTTGAATGCAGGCCTCACTGAGCCATCAGATTGAATCAAAATATCTTAATTTGCATTCCAAAGATGAACAAAGGTCTTACAGGTGTAGAATCGACATGAGGGTGAGTAATAAATGACAGAATTTTTATTTTTGGGTGAACTAACCCTTTAAGATTTGCTTCTTGTAAAATATTTGTTTGGCTCTCTGTCACTGTTTAAATCTGCATTTGTGTCTATGCTCCCCTTTCTACACTTGCTGCCTATAACTTCCTGTCTATGTGGTTTTCAGCTACTTGTCTGAGACATTCAGACGTGATAATTAACGCAAGTAAGAAACAGGTTAAAACTCATGTATTCACACAAGTAATGTAACCATTGACGCAAACAAGAAAAGTATTGACGCAATTTGCTATTATAAAAACCCTCTGACTGGATTAAACTGAGTCAACTGAGCAGCAATCTGGTCTCTGTGTCTATTATTTAGTTCTTCTAGTGCACTTTAGGGCTTCATGAGATCTAGAGGGCATTGCAGAAGACTAGATAATTCTATAAAAATATATCTAACACTTCTGTAATAAGAGAAAATTAACTTGTCAGATCTTAACTTGAGATAGAAAGTTTCTGTAATACGGCGAAGGATTACATTACTTTATGGCATTGCAAGTTTGTTAAAGATGAGCCTGGCTGAGGAAGAAGGTATCAATCTTAAGCCGTTTGTAAAAGACAGATTGGTTTGAAGAGGGCACAGCTCGAGCCCCACCAAGATAACGGCAGAAGTTGTTTGATCCCCGACACATAGATACAAAACAGACCTTCTTCTTCAGAGTGACACATGGTTGAAATCCACTGAGCTAACCCACAGAGACAGTTTTTACAAATAAACTCCATCAAATTGTTCCAAAAACAATTCTAAACGGACTTGTAATCAAACATCGTTCAACTGCATAATTCTATATTATGTCTACAGACTATATATGTGACATTATGCTCAGAACAGTCACGATTCATGGAATTAAACTTTTGAATGGTTGATTAGAAGAGTGTGTTGTTTACTATGTGTGTGACTGATTTCTAATAACTCAAAGGATGCATAAATGAAATCTGTGTAAAATGTATCGTATTATTTTTAGAGAAATCATGTCTAAACTGTATACTCTCTGAAAGTTAAGAGACCACAGATAACATGTAATTTATGATGAGAGGAGGAGAAAAGCAACCTCTAAAACAAATATGATACCTAATTGGTCAGAACTCCTCAAAGAGGTTGGACAAACACGTCAGGTTAAACATTCAGTACATGAACAAAGAATCAGACAATTTAGATGAGTAGATCAAGATGAGATGACGAGATCAAATGAAAATGGGTTAACAGCTTCATTCAAGCCATCCAACTATTCTCGTCTCAATTACTTTCCTTTCCTTTAATTAGTTTCCTTTCTTTTCCATTGAGAGTCTCGTGTTCTAAGTTAAGTTTTGCCGCAAAGTTTTATCAATGACTCTACAGTCTTTGCCTGCCTCAAAACTTCAAACTTCAGCCACGAGGGAGACTTCACTCCTCCGCCAGCATGTCGAATGCATGTATACCTCCAGATTCTAGCTGAACTGGTGCATTGATATAAAGTCTAATAACCCTGCCTAAGAAGCAACAGAAAGGTTAAATTAATGATTGATGGTTCGTTCAGATCAGGTCTTATGAAGTGCATATATTGATAGAAACTTAATTGGGATTTAATTATTTCACTCTCTTAAAACTTTCTTTTCTCACTTCCTTTCTTTCCGCAACTTGTGTGAATGTGTGTGCGTGTTAGTTTTTAGTTTATGTGTTAGAATAATCAATAAAGGCTTTTTTATTTTTTTTAAAGAGAAGTGTCTTGTGTTATGTGCTTACAAATCTAAAGGTGCCCTAGAATCTCCATTTCACAAGATGTAACATAAGTCTAAGGTGTCCCCAGAATGTGTCTGTGAAGTTTCAGCTCAAAATACCCCATAGATTTTTTTATTATACCATGTTTTAACTGCCTATTTTGGGGTGGGATTAAAAATGCTCTGATTTGTGCGTGTACACCTTTAAATGCTCGTGATCCCTGCCCCTAAGCTTGCGACTCGATAATACTTTGCATAAATACTACAGAAGTTCACAATATAACTCTCAAAATGGACCATTACAAACTGTTCATGATGCAGCATATCAGATCACGTAAGTATGGCATGTATTTTGTGGATGTTTAAATTCGATTCTGAATGAGTTTGATAGTGTGCTGCACAGCTAACGGGGCTAAAGCTAACATTACACACTGTTGGAGAGATTTATAAAGAATGAAGATGCGTTTATGAATTAAACAGACAACACACATTTTCAGGTTCAAATTAAAACAACGACATGGCTCTTGTCTCCGTGAATACAGTAAGAAACAACGGTAACTTTAACCACATTTAACAGTACATTAGCAACATGCTAACAAAACATTTAGAAAGACAATTTACAAATATTACTAAATATATCATGATATCATGTACAGTTATTATCAATCCATCTGCCATTTTCGCTATTGTCCTTACTTGCTTGCTTCACAATACCTGCATAACATCTGATGATTTGGCTGTGCAGCTCCAGACATTAATACTGCCTTGCCTTGAACATGGGCTGGTATATGCAAATGTTGGGGGCATAAATAATAATGATCCCGACTGTTGCGTCACAGTCGGTGTTATGTCGAGATTTGCCTGTTTTTCAGTGGTGTTTTTCATGAACGAGATTTACATAAGAAGGAGGAATCAATGGTGTTTGAGGCTCACGGTATGTCATTTCCATGTACAGAACTCTTATTATTCAACAATGCCAAGATAAATTCAATTTTCAATTCAATGGCACCTTTAATGTCTTAAATCTATGTTACCTTGCTAATAAATAATGTTTTCACGATAATTCAGATATTCATATCCGCTACAGAGTTTATAGTTACGGCCCGTTCAAATGAACTCTGGACGATCCATTTGTTTAATCCAATTAATTAATAATTCTCTTTGAGCTAAACTGACCTGTGTCCCTCACAATAGTTTCACCAATTCCTGTGGGAAACACTGTTACAAAAGCTGTTTGAATGATTCAAGATATGTTTGCACAGTGTAAGTATGGGAAGTAAAACTGTGTGAATGTTCTTGTGCTCATCAAAATGCTCTAAAATGATTCCAGAAATAATACAGCGCAGGTACAGTTATTTTTGTATGAACAGACAAGTACTTGAGAAGAGTGCGCTGAAAATGTCAGTTTAAGAAGTGCTAAAAAGAAGTGCCTGTACTCTTTAAGACACCTGGACATTTAAGGACACCTAGACAGAGAGCCATTAGTTTCACCTCTGTACATCTGTATACTTTAAATAAAAGCTGTTTACAAAACTATTTAAATATATGAAACAAAATTACGTCTTAACAGTTCATTTTTGTATCATTCAAGTTATGCTATGAATTCTCAAACTTGTATCACTGATGAAGTAGGTGATTATCAGTTTAATGCGTTAAAAATATTTAATGCAATTAACGCAGGATATGTTTTTTACATCATAATTTGCCTCACATTATATATATATATATATATATATATATATATATATATATATATATATCACGACCTTATTCACGCAGATGTTATCAAGCGGCATAAGACAAACGAGAATGCACTGTCTGTAAATCTCGTGTCACGTGACACACATGAGCCAGTATCTCTTTCATGCTTGAACAAACAATAACACACAGAATTATGCCAAAATGCCCGTTTTGTCAAGTATCCTCATAAGAGCAGTCTGAAATGAGTTAAATAACATCTTAAATGAATGTAAAGATTTATGAGAAAATGAGAAGCATGTCAGATCCACGTCATGTTCGACAGCAGCAGGTCTTATGCCCGGTTCAGACTATACAATTTTAGCCAGATTTTTCCACAATTTGCTTGGTGTAGGGTGTCGTGGGGATTTGTAAACGACAATGGGTGTCGGGACGCAAGATTCAATCATTTCAGCTTGTGTATTGTGTCATAGTGGAGGACAAGCCATGCCACGTCTGTGATGCTTCATGACGTCATGACAGAAAGACTAGCATGTTTAATTTTTTCTTCGTCGTTCATGACAAGTTCCGTCACACGTGTGACACTGGCCAGTAGAACCACAGAAGCGCCTTCCTACATGCTTTCAAACATGCCAAAACGAAAGAGAAACAATGGTATCGTTCCTGCTAATAAAGCAATAAGCCCCAAGAAGCCTTGGTTCACAGTGAATTTATAACGGCTATGTTAGGCACCGCGTGGAGCGTCTTTCCTGCATGGCAAAATATGATGACAGTTGCGTTTTAAACCCAATTTTGAGCACGACCTGGACGCAACAGTGAGTGATGACGACCTGGATGCAAATGATTGTGCCAGAAGAATAGCGTGAGTACTTTATTATATCTGCTCTCTCTGCGTCTGTTACATGTGCCCTGGGTCTGGGTTCATCAACTTGGTCATATGGACTCCATTTCCCACAATTCCCCATCTAGGAACTAATCACACACTCACACCTGTTTCCCATCAGTGACACTTTATAAGCTGCACTCAGACACACACACACTGCTGAGTATTGTTTAGTCATATGTTATCCTGTTTTACTTATTCTGCCTTGCCTGTGTTTTTGACCCTGGACTGATTCCTTGTTTGATGATCGTTTGCTGCCTGCCTTGACCACAGCCTGTACGACTACGCTACTGTGAATAAAGCCTGCACGTGGATCTCCAACTCGTTGTCCCGCTTCAACAAGTTCCGGTGGCAGCGGAGCCTGTACCGTTGCAAAGTTCTATGCCTTCCACTCTGATTATCGTGACCCCGATACTCTCCGCACCTCCAAACCCAGTAATTCCCTCACCAGAGCCTGTTCACGTGATGGCTGCATCAGAGTCTGTTCCTGGTTTTTCAGCCATTCCTGAGCCTCGCCACGTCTCAGCAGTTCTTCCAGAGCCTCACCACGTCTCAGCAGATCTTCCAGAGCCTCGCCACGTCTCAGCAGATCTGCCTGAGCCCTCAGCCAAGATGGCTGCCACGCCTGAGCCCTCAGAGATTGCAGCTCTGGCCATTATGGCTACAGCCATTTGGTGTGTGTGGGCTGCACACACATCAAATCCAGTCCCTGAATCCACTCCAGAGCCCGCTCCTGTCCTTGAATCTGCTCCAGAGCCCATTCCAGTCCATGAATCCGTTCCAGAGACTGTGCCAGTCCATGGATCCGCTACAGAGCCTGATCCAGCCCATGGGTTCACTCCTGAGCCTGCTTCAACCTAAGAGTCCAGTCCAGAGTTTGCCCTAGTCCGCGAGTCCACTCCAGAGTTTGCCGCGGTCCCAGAACCCAGGCTCGTGGGCTATGGATTTCCTGTCTGCCTTGACACGACCACAGAGGTCGCCCCTGAGTTTCCTGTTTGCCTTGACGTGACCACGGAGGTCGTCCCTGAGTTTCCTGTTTGCCTTGACACAACCACGGAGGTCGTCCCTGAGTTTCCTGTCTGCCTCGACATGACCACAGAGGTCGTACCAGAACTGTCCGTTTGTCCCGACTCAACCGCAGAGGTTGTTCCTGAACTATCTGCTCCCCGCTACATGACCAGAGAGGACGTTCCAGTCAGAGCCCTGGAGGGCTTTTCTGAGCTCCCTGCATGTACTGTCATGGCCCTAATGGCCAATGCTAACCTCTCTGTGCTTCATGTTTCAGTTTCTCCTGTTCAGCCATGTTGGTTCCCAGTGCTACTTGATCTGCTGTTGTGGTCATCTGCTTCGCTGTGGGGGTCTTCAAGCCCTTCTGAGCTACCGGGGGGGAAAACAATCCAACCATCTCCATTGACTTTGTATTGTGGCTGCCTCCTTGTCATTTCTGACTTATAACTAAGTGGTTATTACTATTAACTGCAGTTGTGGTCATCTGCTCTGCCGTGGGGGTCTTCAAGCCCTTCTGAGCTGCAGTGGTGGTCATCTGCTCCACCGTGGGGGTCTTCAAGTCTGTCTACCTGGCCGTCTGTCCAGCCTCCTTCGCCCTGGCCGTCTGTCCAGCCTCCTTCGCCCTGGCCGTCTGCCCTGCCTTCTTCGCCCTGGTCGTCTGTCCAGTCTTCGTCACCTTGGTCATCTGCCCTGCTTCAGTTTCCAGGTCGTCTTCCTCTCCATGGACCTGGCCCTCCATCCCATTGTGCGAACCAGTGGTGGTTCACACAATGGGCAACAAAAGCTTAGTAAAGTGGGATGATTTGACAATGCCGTACCGACTCCTATTTAACCTGACAGAAATAAGGCCATCCTGAAGACAGCGCGGTTTGACCAATCAGATGAAAGGGGCATTTCAGCATGCGCGAATGAAATATCAAAGCCATAAACCGATTTGTAAATCACAAACCAAAAATGGGAAATCGAGCCAAAATCTCATTTTCCGTTTGTTAAACTAAACAAAAAAACGAATAAACAAGCTGTCTTTTCATTTCTCATTATTCCATTCCAACTAGGAAATGAAATGATCAAAACGTACACTGACCGTGTCAGACATCAGACAGCGTGAGACCGTGACTAATACACAGATGTTTCAGAGACATTTTCATTCAATACTTTATGTACTGCTTACAGCGTCTGTTTTTACAAGAAAAAAGTTCAACGTAAGCATATATTATTTAAATACCAATGTAGTGGGGTCTACTTTTTTTATCAGTTTTATTTTGATAAACATGGCACAACATAACATCGCGACTACACGAAAACTGTTATAAAAACACAGATTTGTGAGCATTAGTGGAACTGAAGGTGTGTCAATATACACGAAACACACGTGATCGTTGTCATGCGGTGAATCCAGCCAATCGTGGAACAGCTATGTTGTCATCAGAGCTCGTGCAGCTCCTCTTGAGAAACTGCGCTGGCTGACTCAGGTGGCTGATCTCGAATCAATCTCGCGGTACTTTGAAGCCATACGTCACAGTCACAGTCACATGGCGTCGGCGCTGTCTCAAGTCGGACAACATTTCTTACCGGCATGCACTGCTTCAAGTCAGCCGCCAATCGGTCTGTGCAGTGCTGCATCAAGTCGAACAAGCCTAGTTTTCATGTGACGTCATGCCCTGAGGGGAACGCTCCCCTCGCGGGCAAAACAATGCTTTCAGGCTGCCAGTCATTTTTACCAGGGGCATCGTATGTCGCTAACTTCGGTTCTTCGATGCTCATATTGGACTTGCTGCCGTAGCAACAGGTCCGTAAGCTCAAATCTGTTCAGGAGCAGGCTTGTTTCATGTAAACAGGATTAGATGGCATCTTTTTAAGTGGAGATGATGCTTAAAGTCTGTCCTAGCCACTGCTACTTTCCCACAAGAGTACCCTAATGTAAACCAGGGACAATAATAATGATTTAAAAATACATTTGCAAATAATATTATTATGTCATGTAGTATATCATAACAAAGACACAGCCAGTTTTACTCCTTGAGAGATTCATTTGTGAGGGAATAATTACCTAATAATTTTATTGGAGTCTTACACGCATGATGTACAGATAGTCTATGCTGTGCATGCATTAATTTGAACTGTGACAGATATTATGGGAGTGGCTTGATGAAGCGCAGGAGACGCAACTTGATCTTGACCCTTAAGAAACTTTAATTAATGCTGTCACATCTGCTTGAAAGGTAAATTAGTTGCTAATTACAACATTGAAATAAAAAAGTGCCTGTACAAATACTAGAAATCGTGAATATAGCCTAAATAATTGGGTAATCATGTAAAAAAAAACAAAAAAACATTTCATTGATCTATTATAACATTTATGTCGTTCTTCTGTCATTTTATTCGCTTGGCTGTTTCCTTATAAATGTCCAGAAATTTGTCAAGTTTCTCATCAGGTGTCTTTTCTAATTCTATGTGTAACGGAGGCCAGCTAGTAGTTGCTGTGCAAGTAAACCTCACTCCTCTGATCTCAAGAGATGCTCTAGCAACTGACGCTAGGGGTTGCAGCCTTTAGCCTCCTCATTAGAGCGTCCGACACCCAGGTTCGAGGCCCACGCAGAGCGGGGGCGAGTAGGACCTGGGTGAGGGGTTACATATGATGTCATTACGTTGCTGTCTTGATTCAGAAAGAATGCATTGCTAATCGTGGTTTCGAGTATCGATACATCTGCCCTTTTCAGGGAACACAAGAACGCACAGTAATCTCAGTAAAGATATTTTAATCCAATCCACAAATTCGTTTGAAGAAACAAATTAGCCAGAGTTCAGTTATCACAGTTAGAAGATCTGACATTTGTCAAATCATCTCAGATGTATTAAGCAAGGTACGAAGAACGGACCCCTGGTTTGTAGTAAGATCTAATGTAGTAAGACAGTGATGTTAAAAGACCAGTTCAATATACACCTTACTGATTATGCATACTTTGTACAGGCAAACAAATGAACAGAATATTAATGCAACACAAGGTTTCTCGTTAAGTGTTTTGTTCTATTGAAAACCACAATAAAGAAAACGAGTTGCGTTCATATTCTGGGCTCATTTGCTTGCTTGTATATAGTATGCATCATCAAAAAGGGTTAAACTGAATTTGATCTTTTAATATCACTGTTTTAGTACATTAAGGCACTTTAAGGTTGGGTTGCACTAAGGATTCTTTAGCCTGGCGTCGGTTCACCCTCCGCTTACGCTGCTTGATTTGCATAGCTAATCTGTGTTTAAAATTAAGTGGTGATTTAAAATTAAACCCAGATCAACAAATCCTTGACTTTGCTTAGTTTAATCCTTATTGGTGCAACCGTGTTCTTCACGTTAGCTTTTTAAAAAAATCATCCTGCTGTTTTTAGTGATTGAAATCACTGTGCTGTATATGGATCACAAGTGCCCAAAACATCTTGTTCTCATATTTTTGTTTTTAAGATGGAAAATTGACAGGCTTGTGCTGCAGTTACATGTCTGTTTTGGCTGCGACAGTCACGTGACTGAACACTATCAATGGCAGTAAATAATTATTTTTTAACGTCAAGCAAGTCACGTAAGTAACAGTCCTGTGGCCAGTCTATTCACTGCTATATGCCCTGACCTAAAACTTTGACTTTTCACAACGTTTTGTAGTAGCCTATTAAAGTCGGCATGAAATCTCTGTGGTTTCAGGCTTTCGAGGAGTGCACATGTGTATGCAAAGCCTACAAAATCTTATCAGCTGACAAACTGTAAAAAATAAGTCAACAGAGCCCTCTGCTATGAACACTAAAATGCAGATACAAAATCATTCTAGATGCTGGCAGTGTGCAAAGCTACATCTGATAACAATAAAATCTTTCTGTAGGCCTAAAGGAGAGCATATCAATACAAAATACAGGGTTTGACATAAAGACTTGTCATGTGCTTGTCCTTTGGACAAGTAAATTGGTCACTTGTCCGAGCAAAAAAGTTTCTTGTCTGGAAAAAATTTGATAAATATAATTTATTCTGAAGCAATATTCTCAACAGTGTTCCAGCTTTTGCATATTTATATCTGCATATTTGTGATATTTACCCCAAGGGCATTTTTCCCCCTAATCTTATTACATGCTTCATCTTTTATTTCAAGTTTTTTACATTTGATCAATAAATTCAATAAGAAAAATAAAGCAGGACTGTTATGAATCAAATTAAATAATCTACACTGAAAAATTACAACTGCATTAAATAATGTTATGATATTCTTTAAATATTTTTGAATATACAAATAAGAAATGTTGGGAAAATTTAAACATGAAACTGAACCGCCAGTAGGTGGCGGCAAGTGGCTGTCCTATTCATTTATTCAAACGATTCGTTCAAATGGCTGATTCATTCAAGAATGAGGCAGGTGTTTTGGAATGGGCCATTGAATCTTTGACTCAACCGATTCGTTCAAAACGCTGAATCATTCAGTAATAAAACGCAGCTCAGTGTCGCTGTGAGAGATGCGCTGTGATCTTTGTTTGAAACTATTTTCGCTGCTGAAATAGAACAAAAACAGTCACTAATGCATCTAAAATGTAAGTGAGTTTATTGAATTTACTTATTATTGAATGTATAAAAGTAGTGTCACATTTTCAATCGTGATTCCAAAAACACGGAAAACAGCACTCTTGGTCATGTGGTGTTACGTAACTGTATCATATGTTATAAATATAAAAAACCTCCACATTTTGAATTTTTTTCTTTGTGCTGCACTAATTTGTTTCGATTTCTCTTCGAGAGGCTGCGCGAGCCCCAACAGCGCAAACTTGTTATTGTCAGCACATTATACATTATTATTATCCATTATCAATCGTCACTTACACTAAATGTAATAGAATCATGCTTGCGTTTTGGTGATTCCCTAGCTATTTTTGTTATCGATGTTTTATTCAGGACAAGTAAAACTCTCTTTCTCTTGCCCCTTCAAAAAATTAAGCATTAATGTCGAACCCTGATCAGCCTATGTGCCGGGGCTCAGCCCCGGACGGCCCCGACCCAATTTAACCCCTGGATGTACAGTACCCTCAAACATTGAAAGGAACCTGATGGAGGACACGCTCAGTCAGTCAGGCTGTGTCCCCACTGGAGCAGAGCAAGCGACCGGAGCGTTTTTAGATTCATTCCAATGGAAGTTGAGCGTCACACTTAACTTAGCGTGAGCCTCAACTTCCATAGGAATGAACGAAAATGCTCGCTCCGTGCCAGCGGACACACGGCGCCAGTCAGTAAGTGTCTTGCGCGTGCTCTCTCGCTGTTTAGTGCCGTTGACCGTCCTCGTCATCCTCCATAAATAAAGGTCTTACAGTAACGTGAGGGTGCTCGGAGTGAGTCCGGTGGAGAGAAATCCCCCACAACTGACTGCAAACTTCTGCCTTCATTTTGTTAGCAACTTCCAACGATCCAATCAATTCCTGAAGGACGAAATCAAGTCCCGCCCTCTCATTTCAGATGCCGTTTCACTCGGATAGACGTCACAGTAGAGAAGAAAAGACAATCGCAATCGCAAACTTTAAAATCATTCATATATCGCATACTGTTGCGAAATGCATATCGCGATATGTACATTTGCGATATTTCAATCATTTTGATATATAGTGCAGCCGTACTGATGGGATATCCATCTGATCATGAAAAGACCAGGCTGCGTCCGAAAAACTAGGTAGCTGTCTTATTGCCTTGCTGCCTTATAAGAGAATGACTTGTACGGCAGTATTTGTGCATGAAGGCACCTAACGAAACTGATTTCGGACAGACTTCTGAGGCAGCGTAACAGTTTAATGATCTACAGCAAAATAGCGCAAGCTTTGGTGAGAACCAAACAAATATTTAATTACTACAGTAGTAATTTCTCGATAGAAATTATATCAAAATTGAAATATGTTGGTCAAAATTGTACATTTATACACAAACTGAGAAGCAAACAGAACTTTCACACACCATCTTTATTTTTCTAGCTCAATTGTCACAGAATGGAAAGCACAGGATTGTATCTCATGAGACAGGAAGTGAAGCTAACATTGGATTCGGACGTGCCTTGATGCCTTCCTACCTTGAAATGTGTCCTCAAAAGGCAGCATTTTCCAGTTTTCAGATGCAGCCCAGGTGTAAATGCCCTCCGAAACGCATTCGAGACGGATATGAATCCGATCAAACTACTTCAGGAGGAGGTCTGGGACACATTCCAGACGAAACTGAAGAAGTCTAAATGCATCTGGTTGTTGAAACCACATATGTAAATTTAATTCCTCTCAAAAATACTAAAAATAAACGTATGAGAGAGTGTTATAGGCTAAATAACATGTTATAGCCAGATATGACAGCGCTACTGCATCACACATCACCGCAGCTGTGCTCATATGAAGAGATTTTTTTATTTGTATTATTTATTTATTTAGGATTTGTTTTAAATTTTCAATTTAGTTGTTATAAAGATATTTCAATTTCACAAAGAAATATGCAGAATTTTGTCTGAGAAATAATAAAAAGACATTTTCTCATTTAAATATCATTTCTTAAAAAAAAAAAAAACGTGAGAAAATCGAACCGTGAATTGTTACATCCATAGTGGTTTGGTTTTCAAATAACCGATACCAATCAAAATACCAATGCATGAAACTCCGTGAGCCACCATCACAGCCTCGGACTCTTCATCTGCCGAAGAATCTGGTAGGCCTGTCGTCCCTAAACAAATAAAGCTGGTCGATTCATTCTCTTGCGGTGCACCATATGTGAGAAATAGTAAAAAGTGGGAAGAAATTTCACGTTTCACATAGTCAAAGAAATGATACCTGTCAGTACCGTGGAAAAACCTGGCTTCAAACGGCTGCTAAAGACAATCGACCCCCGATCAAATTTGCCTTGCTGTAAATACCCAGGATGCGCTCCCGAAACTGTATTTTAAAGTTTGCGAACAGCTGTCACAGAAGCTTTCTCAGATAACGCACTTCGCGACCACTTCTGATCTATAAACGAGCCGAACCTGCGAACCCTACATCAGTCTTACCATTCATTTTATTGATGGCTGGGAGCTGAAATCCACTTGTCTGCAAACCAGTTAACTTACTTTCCAAATAAACACACCGGGGAGATCATCGCAGATGTTTCTTGGAATTTGAGAGCTGAGCAACAAGTTTGCGTCGCAACTGATAACAGGAACAATATTGTCAAAGCGGCTGAATTGAATAAGTGGACAAGGCTGCAGTGTTTGGGGCATCGCCTTCATCTTGCTGTTGGTGTTTTACTATGATACATTTTTAATGGGGGCAAAATAAAATTATGTTTTTTTTTATTATTTAAAAGTAAATGCAAACATATCAAGATATATATCGTATATCGTAAAAATTTTGACAATATCGATATATCACATTTTTTTTATATATCGCTCAGCACTAATTTATGCACAGACACATTTCAGTACATTCATGTTGTTTTCACACACATTCAGGATAATGTTTGGATTTGTTGTGCAGTGTTGGGTGTAACGCTTAAGTAAATTACTTATCCACTGAAAAAGTAAAGTAAGGGATTACTGTTCGTTTTTAGGTAATTTAATTATAGTTACTTATAATGTACTTGCGTTACATACTGTAAATTAGTTCAACAGTTCTGTTTAAATCAATATTGAATTTAAAATCTAAATTTGTCATCTAAAGGTAAAAGTGAACGCTGCCTCTTTAAAATCGTTAGCTGTAGTGCAGTTGCGCGTGAGTTCACAACTTCGCACCAGTTGGCTGTGTAGTCGCTTTCTGAAGATGTCGGCAGAAGCGAGTGGCTGTTTTGCAGAATGGAAATATTCCAATTACTTCACTTTTTTGACACAGGAAGGCAAGAACATTACGGTAAAATGTAAACTATGTCCTGGGGAGAAAAAACTGCGCGCGCTCTCTGAGAGACGGTCTTCAGTCAGCCAAAGCGCAGACACATAGTCGCCTCTCGCGAGTGTCAGTTTTCGTGGTTTATTACAGATAAACGTTCAAATACACAGTTATGTCAAAATGCCAGTTTTGGCGTATATTCGCGTTGGTTATGTGAATGTGAACAGCGTGTAACAGCATTGTCTCCGTCCATTAGGTGACAGTGTCAGTCTTTAAAACATGCTACTGTCTACTATTGGCTGTCTGTAAATTATAAATGGTAATCAAAAAACAACAACAACAAAGCTTTAATAGGGATTAAGCTATATTTAATTTATACAGTTATGACTATGCAGAGTTATTTTATATTTGATTATTACATTTCTGTGGTATTTTCACTTACTACTAAACCTACCTGAAAAAGAAATAGCCTATAGCATTGTTTTATTTGTATTTTTATATATTTTTACCGTGGTATTGAGTATTTTGCACTTTTGGTGGTATCGGTACCGACTACTAGATTTTTGGTATAGTGACATCCCTATTTGTTACTAAAAAAAAATGTAAGTATTACAAAGTAAATTAAAGTATTATAGTATATGTTTTAATAAAGTTAAAATGTTTTAAAAAGCTATAAAAGGCTAAACTATTCCATGTTTGACTAAATTATTAAAAGAGTTTCCTTTCTATTGTCTATCTGGTCAAGGATTATAGGGATTTTAAGAAATTATTAGTAAGTTACTTATTGAGTAATTAAATTACTTTTCAGACAGAGTAATTAGAAAAGTATTTTAAATACAATATTGATGATGTAATTAGTAATTAGTAATTAATTACTTTTTTGAAGTAACTTACCCAACACTGGTCCTGTGTATGTTGCTGTGTACTTTAGTAAATATGCAGGTCAAGGCGGTTGGTTTAGGTTTTTTTGGCATCTCCATGTGGTCCTGGGTGCATTTCTCAAAGCGAACTATGGTCGCAAGTTCCATCGTTACCAATAGAGTTCAATGGGACTTACGACCATAGTTGGCTAACGATGCTTTCGGGAAACGCAACCCTGGTCGCAACTTGACTGTTTTGAATGTTTTTTGCTGAAAAACTTTTTTTTTATGGGTGCTTTGGAGTACATAAATGTATGAATTAAATGGAATCATATCATTTGGTTATTTGGTGTCCTTTTTGAGTCTGCAAGTGTCCTTTTTTTGGAAAGACATCTAAATTTACCTTGAAAAAAGCTGAAAAATACAGTTTTGTGAAAATCACACTTCAATCTGATGGTTTACTTTGCTGGAAATAGGCAATGATGGCAAAATGGACGTGTTAAAGAAGATAAATTGTGTATGCTTAATTTCACGATAAGTGTGCGATTAATCGCAATTAATCACACAAAAGGGTATGCAATTAATCACGATTAAAAATATTTATCTATTGACAGTCCTAATATATATAAATATGTATGTATATGTGTGTGTATATATATATATATATATATATATATGTATGTGTGTGTGTGTGTGTGTGTGTGTGTAGACATACATTTGTGCAGTCCTGCTGTAATCCTGAACTCTCCTCCATGATCCACACTGCAAAAAAACATAGTGTCAGTAAATACACATTTAATCAGTAAACGCACACACACACATTTACTCACTACACACAAACACAACTGCATTCACTCCATACACACACTCTCGGCTACACACACTCACATTCAACCACTATACACACTAACACACATACACACACACAAACACACATCTACACACACACTCACATTCAATCACTATACACACTAACACACAAACACGCACGTCTACACACACACACACACAGCAGTGCAGGGCGATTAATCAAATTAATTGTTTAATTGTCATTTTGAATTACGATTTTGGCTTCCAATGATTATGGAAACAAGATAATCAAGATAAAATGACATGGTAAAACATGCTTTAAACATACTAGTAATATTCTATAGTTTGTCATGAAAAACATGGAAAAGTCGTGGCATTTTAAAATACCAATTTCCAGGCATGGGAAAGTTAATAGGAAATTAATAGGGAAAAAAATAAACCCAGAAAGATTTGGAAAAGTCGTGGAAATTAGTTTCAAAATATTTACATAATAGAATATGTGTTAAACTGATAATATTGTTTAAACAAACTACAATACTTAACGTTCATTCGAACCATCCAACTGCGGCATTCCATCAGATTTAGTTTTGTAGCATTGAGCATTATAACCAATCATACGCGTGTTCTTATTGAGCTTATGAATGCGATGGCCAATCAGAGGCGTTCAGATTAGTCATGGCTGAAACTAAGAGTTTTGTTCAATGCACACGCTCTCTGTCTGAATTCTGAAACTGTATGTAGAATTCTGAAACTTGTGAATTCTCCCATCATAAACAACAAAGTGCAGATTCGATGTCAGAGATTCATGTCGCAGTGTAGTCAGCTTCGGAGATTTTAATGGGAGTGTTTGTGAAAGTGTTTAAACTCATGCTAGACTTAAGTTATGAACAGTTTCACAATCGGTCACATTCTCTGCTCTCTTTCTATATACAGTTTATTCCAGTTAATATAATTTATTCATCATGCTGATACGATTATGTGAATCTTCTTTTTCTAATGTGTAAAATGCGCGCAGTTTCCCCAAACATAAAAACATTTTCATATATTCTATTAATCGACATTAATAATCATTATTACATCCTAGGTGTATTTGACTATCTTCTCTCAGAGGAATCGGAGTTATATTATAATATCCTGGCTCTTCCAAGCTTTGCAATGGTAGTGAATGGCGGTCATGATTCTGAAGCCAAAAAAAGTGCATCCATCATAAAAGTAATACATATGGCTCCAGGGGGTTAATAAAGGCCTTCTGAAGTGAAGCGATGGGTTTTTGTAACAAAAAGAAAAGAAAAAAAATCCATATTTATAACTTTATAAACAGGGGTGCACACAACTGGTACGCTCATGTGCGTACCAGCATCGTTGACGGTCGTTAGTGCACAGTCACCATTTTAGATCAACCAAAGTTAATACTGTGAGAGATGTCCAAAAAACATCAAACATTAAGTAGCTTCTTTGGCATTCCACCACCTCAGAAGAAACGTCAGACCGAGTCCCAGCCGAAGAAAAGTGTTTTCTCCGAGAAGTGTCTCCAAGAAGTGCCATGGCTTGAATCCGAAGAGGAGCGCAGTCAAATGTGGTGTAAGATATGTCGTGGGACAAAGAATTTTAGTCATCCTTTTTTTGATAAACACAAAAAGAGCAGGGAGCATACAAATGTTGTACAAGCTATCGCTAACAGAAATGCAACTCCAGAAGAAATATCCGATTGGACGCTTGTTAGATGGCAACACAACATAAGTGAAGAGCAACGAACAGCTCTCTGTAATATTTTTCTACTAGCCTTTCATAAGGCTAAACACGCACGTCCTATGTCTTCGTATGCTGAAGATATTTCTTTATTAAAAAGGCTGGGAGTGAATGTCGGAGGGGCATATCATTCACATGAAGGTGGAACGTGAATTATCCAAACCATTGCACAGACTGTCAGTTCAGAACTGAGAGAAAGTTGAAATCAGCTGAATTTTGAGGTCTACTTTTTGACGGGTCATAGGACATAACAAAAACAGAGCAGGAAATTGTCTACATTGTGTCTGTGTCCAGCAACGGAGAGTTTACCTCTGATTTCCTTGGATTAATTGAACTTGGTGCAAAACGAACGGCGCGGGACATAACGGACAGTCTGGTTAATCTATTCCAGGATTTAGGCTTGGATAAATGGCAGACAAAGTTGGTCGCCGTTTGCATGGATGGGGCTGCGGTCAATGTCGGCATGTACAACGGCATTTTACCAAATCTACGGCAAATTGTTGCAATCAGGGATTCTCTTGTGCATATTCTGTGCACTGCACACACACTTGAGACCTGCGTGAAATCAGCTGACCGCTGGGTTTCATATTGTGAGACGTTTAATCGCTCCGTTGTCAAGCTGTTGCAGTTTTATTTATTAAGAGGTGGAGCAAAAAAATTAAAGACTCTTTGTCATGAGAATGGCATTTCCTATTCTAAGCTAGGAAAGTTTCATAATATCAGATGGTCTGCATGGAGGTACGAGACCCTGTTGAAGATATGGAGACAGTTGCCTGCTATTCAGATACAATTGTCTAATACAGATGACAGCGACTTAAAGCAGATCAGCACAGAACGTTTTCAGTGCTTTCTGGCTAACATGCTTGATATTGGTAACATTCTACAGCTGACTTTCCAAAGGTTTCAGCAGGAAAAACTGACCATATGAGAATGTAAAGATGATCTCATGCTAGCCATTGGACAGATCACCATTTTACTTGATGGAGAAGGCCAACACACACATTTCACAATGCTGATGCTGACAGAGACAAAGCTGAATTACTCAGAGGTTTAATTGGAGAGTTTGAAAGCAGATATGAATCTCTGAAGTCATGTGATCACTTTTTGGTTTTTGATGCATTTTTTGATGCATCAACCTGGCCCCAAGAAATGCAAGACATCCACCGTTTTGGAAACACAGCAATCAGCACGATTCTCCAGAAGTATGAAGCCATCTTGACTCTTGACAGAGAATCCACTAAAAGGGAATGGATGCATTTAAAGCAAGCAGGAAAGCGGTTGGCATCATCCTCTGTGTATGACTTGGTCAAGATAGTTAATACAAGCAATCCAGATTGTTACTGCAACATTTACAAGATTCTTAAATTGTCCTTTACACTTCCTTTGAGCAGTGCAGCTTGTGAGAGAGGTTTCTTACACCTCAATATAATAAAAAAACAAGTACAGATCCCGTTATCGTCTTTCAGCCATGATGCACATTCACTTGTCAAAGATGACTACAGATACATTTGACCCAAGGGCAGCAGTAGAGCTATGGATGCAGACAGCCCATCGTAGACTTAACCAGGGAAGTGCATCCACTTCCACTGTCCAGGAGGCAGCAAGATCGTCCTGTACTAAAGTTGAAATTGAGGACAGTGAGGCAGACAGTGAGGAGGGCAGTGAGGAAGATGATGTTAAGTTTCGCTGCGTACAGGGTGAGTACCAATTCCAATCTCTAAGTACTCTCATAAAAACCAGGCTTAAAACGTTGTGTGCATCCCTGTTTATAAACTATAATAACCAGCTTCTGGCAAACCAGCTTCTACGCAAGTCAACTTAGTCGACAAGTCGCGGAAGCGCAACCTCCGACATGACGAATGACATATTGACCAACGTGCCAATGTACTTCAAACAAATGTGCCAATTGAATGCTATGAAAACATACAGTGCTTAATTTATTAGACTACCTATCATAATAAAGAGAAAACACAAATAAACAACTAAATAGTTTCTAAATAATATTCACACATACAGGTGCTGATCATATAATTAGAATATCATCAAAAAGTTGATTTATTTCACTAATTCCATTCAAAACGTGAAACTTGTATATTACATTCATTCATTACACACAGACTGATATATTTCAAATGTTTATTTCTTTTAATTTTGATGATTATAACTGACAACTAAGGAAAATCCCAAATTCAGTATCTCAGAAAATTAGATTACTTAAGACCAATACAAAGAAAGAATTTTTAGAAATCTTGGCCAACTGAAAAGTATGAACATGAAAAGTATGAGCATGTACAGCACTCAATACTTAGTTGGGGCTCCTTTTGCCTGAATTACTGCAGCAATGCGGCATGGCATGGAGTCGATCAGTCTGTGGCACTGCTCAGGTGTTATAAGAGCCCAGGTTGCTCTGATAGTGGCCTTCAGCTCTTCTGCATTGTTGGGTCTGGCATATCGCATCTTCCTCTTCACAATACCCTATAGATTTTCTATGGGGTTAAGGTCAGGCGAGTTTGCTGGCCAATTAAGAACAGGGATACCATGGTCCTTAAACCAGGTACTGGTAGCTTTGGCACTGTGTGCAGGTGCCAAGTCCTGTTGGAAAATGAAATCTGCATCTCCATAAAGTTGGTCAGCAGCAGGAAGCATGAAGTGCTCTAAAACTTCCTGGTATATGGCTGCGTTGACCTTGGACCTCAGAAAACACAGTGGACCAACACCAGCAGATGACATGGCAACCCAAACCATCACTGACTGTGGAAACTTTGAACTGGACCTCAAGCAACGTGGATTGTGTTCCTCTCCTCTCTTCCTCCAAACTCTGGGACCCTGATTTCCAAAGGAAATGCAAAATTTACTTTCATCAGAGAACATAACCACTCAGCAGCAGTCCAGTCCTTTTTGTCTTTAGCCCAAGCAAGACGCTTCTGATGCTGTCTGTTGTTCAAGAGTGGCTTGACACAAGGAATGCGACAGCTGAAACCCATGTCTTGCACACGTCTGTGCGTAGTGGTTCTTGAACCACTGACTCCAGCTGCAGTCAACTCTTTGTGAATCTCCCCCACATTTTTGAATGGGTTTTGTTTCACAATCCTCTCCAGGGTGCGGTTATTCCTATTGCTTGAACACTTTTTTTCTACCACATCTTTTCCTTCCCTTCGCCTCTCTATTAATGTGCTTGGACACAGAGCTCTGTGAACAGCCAGCCTCTTTTGCAATGACCTTTTGTGTCTTGCCCTCCTTGTGCAAGGTGTCAATGGTTGTCTTTTGGACAGCTGCCAAGTCAGCAGTCTTCCCCATGATTGTGTAGCCTACAGAACTAGACTGAGAGACCATTTAAAGGCCTTTGCAGGTGTTTTGAGTTAATTAGCTGATTAGAGTGTGGCACCAGGTGTCTTCAATATTGAACCTTTTCACAATATTCTAATTTTCTGAGATACTGAATTTGGGATTTTCCTTAGTTGTCAGTTGTAATCATCAAAATTAAAAGAAATAAACATTTGAAATATATCAGTCTGTGTGTAATGAATGAATATAATATACAAGTTTCACTCTTTCAATGGAATTAGTGAAATAAATCAACTTTTTGGTGATATTCTAATTATATGACCAGCACCTGTAATAGCCAAAAAAAACCTTAAGTCTCTGTTCTAATTGACTTTAATTGGGCATCTGAAAAAAAACAACAACAACTATGAAGTGTTTTGCTTTTTCCTGCCTTTATTGTAAAACAGTAAAATCAAAAATTCATGGATAACAACAATAAATATGTTGTAGCTTTAGAAATACTGCTGTAACTAAAGAGCTTACATATACTGGTGGATTAACCGGTGGAAAAATGATTTTAGCACCAATACTGATAGTTTAGGCTGCCCTGACCTGTGGCACAAACCATACATTGGGTATCAGATGTCTAATAACTTTAGCACTGTATAGAATTAACTTTTTACGCTGAGGATGCACATGCATCTGTCAAAGCGCCTGACAGGGCAAGCCATTACACTAATGCATTAGCTTGAAGCTTAAAATAAAGAATTCTCATGTTTTGATCAGCTTTGACCTCATTCCTTTCCTGCAGCTACTCACTCTGTTTCCTCCACTAATTTTAGATGCATTTTTGTCTATAGAAATGCGTTATTCAGTGCTGTAATTTGACGCAACTGGCGGAAGTCTTCCGTGCACGATGGGCAGACCCAACTAATGGATAATGAGAATTGTTGTCGATGATTATCATTATCGATTATCGATTTTAGCGAATAGTTGTTGCAGCCCTACTTCAGAATCATGACCGCCGTTCACTACCATTATAAAGCTTAGAAGAGCCAAGTTATTTTTAAATACAACTCTGATTGTGTTTGTTTGAAAGAAGATAGTCATATACACCTAGGATGGTTTGAAGGGTGAGTAAATCATGGGCTAGTTTTCATTTTTTGAATGAACAATCCCTTTAATTGACAATAATGACCCTGGAATGAGTTCCTGTAATTTTGTAATTAATGAGTAACATTAAAAAGTCTGTGTAAATAAACATTTAAATGCTACTTCAAATGCAGCTTCTGTTCCACCTTTGCAGTGTAAAGATGGCTTTTGTCAATGATAACATTTTTATGGGTAACAGCCTATAGGATTAATTTAAGTAATTGGCATGGGGTAACGTCTGGCAGTTGTAGTTTGTACTCCCACCAGGTTTACACATACTCTGTCTGCAGTGCGTATGTGGCACATATTTTTTCCAGTGCCCATATTAACAGGTCAGAGCACTTGGATACGGTCCAGCAATGCATTTCAGGAGCATTGCGTCTGCAGCAGTGCAGTGATCGTTCACACACAAGTCTATTTTTGCTGTGCTACACACGCTGAATTAAAGTGACAGTGCATTGTTCTTGGTCAAAATGAACACGGATTGACATGAGAATGTACTAACCTCACCATAAATGCATTTAATTCAATTATACTACTTCATTGTTTTACTTTAAGCCTGGGGTAAAGCAAAGAAAAGCAAAACACTTGACATGAGTAGCAAAAATAAATGTCGCATGTGTCACCATGATGTCCTGTATTGTCTGCACCTGTTCTCAACGCCTACAACCTGCACCCCTATGTCATCAACGGACTCCTCCCTTCCTCTGCCTTCCCCATCACCCTCTCTCACCGCATCGTCGCCCCTGTCAGCCAGATCCTCGTCAAAGCCTCAGTCCCGTGAGTCAGCGGCTGGGCTCCAGGCTTCCAGCGCTACTAAGCCGGTTCCTACCTTCACCACGTTTCTGCCTCCGTTGTCCGGACCCTGGATTTGATTCAACCCGTCACTCAGGTTTCCACTCTGGCTCCTCCCACCTTCAGCTCCACCATGGTCCACCATTTCACCGACTCTTCCACGTGATCACCATGTCACCAGCTCCATGCCATCCACCTAAGCCTCCGCCTCATCTCCACACCCTCTTCTCTATCGTCATCATGGCGCAAGGACGCGCCTATCCGAGGGGGCGTAATATCACCATGATGTCCTGTATTGTCGGCACCTGTTCTCGTTAGTCCCTGATTAGTTTAACTTCCTCCACCTGAGCCTGTTTAGCTCCCTCATCACTCTGTGTATTTGTACTCCCCGTTCTGTTCATCCTGAGTCGGTTATTGAATGTGGTCACGCTGTTTCCTACCTGTTATTCTCCAAGTAAACTTGAATGTTCTTTGTATTCTGCATCCCTCGTCTTCTTTATACAGTAGGAACCGTGACAGCATGCTGCTTCTGAAACACATACGTACTGCAACACGCAACGCATACACACGGAGTATGTGTGAACCTGGCGTTAGGTGTAAATTGCAGAAAGGAAAAAATAAACTCAAATGTTTTTGGGGAATACAAATAGGGATATTATCTTGTTGATGATTGATGGTTATCCAATGAGATTAATGATAATTAGGAGGTAAAGCTATTTTAAAATCTTCTTAGTTACCAAATTTATAAACTTGGGCAGCCATTTTTGCTGTGGCTCCTAGCGAGTGATTGGGGGTTAGGTGCCTAGGATGCCTCAAGGGTTCCTAATTTCCTGCCGGTATTAAGAATCAAACCCAAAAACTTCTGGGTTACCAGTCGTGGCCTAATGGTGGCAAAGCTGGTAAACAATAGCAAAGACACCTCAGTAACCCAGTGAGTAGCTGACTGGAATTAGCAATGTCACTTTAGAGTTTTAATGTTTTATATTTTAAGCATTTAAAACTTTCCTGCTTCAAATGTTTGTAATTTATTGTCCTATTTGAAAGTTTTAGTTATTTAAATTTACAAATTTTACACAATAAACACTATACAGATATATCCAACAGTTAGTTGTGGTCCTGGGATCTGATTGGCTGAGAGTCTTGGATACTGGATTCAACTGGGTATGCAAAAATCAGATTTGGACTGACAGTCTGAACGTAGCCTTTGATGAGCAAAAAGATGTTGAATCGATGTTGGTCAGAGATCCAACATTGTTTCGATGTGAAACAGATTTTACATTGAATCTACAGTGAACCGCAGGAGTTCATCACTAATGCTCAATCATCACTTAATCATTTAATTGTCTTATTTGCTTCAACACTGTTTTAGTGTTACTTTTTTACTCTCTGTAGACTGGACTCATATAGACACAGAGCAAGTGATATATTAACACTGAGGAGTTTACTGTACATGCAATTCTTTAATTTATTTTCATGTATTATTATTATTATTATTATATTACATTATATTATATGTTAATTAGATTTCAGTAAGTTGTGGAAGTGCACTACAACATAGTAGAAGTTATTCACTCTTAACATACTTGAGTTTGTTCAGTCTGTAGTTTGGATGGTTGAGCAGTTTCACTCCTGAGTCTCCTGGGTGATTGTAGCTCAGATCCAGCTCTTTCACGTGTGAGGGGTTCAAACTCAGAGCTGAAGACAGATAACCACAGCCTTCCTCTGTCACCATACAGCCAGACAACCTACAAACACACAACAATCCAGATCACATTAGTTTAGCAGATGTCACTAACACAGTCATTTGGGTGGTAGCTGTTATTTTTTGTAGTTTCAGTCACAAAAGTAACAAAAGTGAAGTCAATAGAAACATTTATACTCCAGTAAAGTAGAAATATACATAAGAACAGGAATAAAGTATTTCTACATTGTCACTGGACACCAGTGGTCGTTTTTAATTGATCTTACTGTCATTACATAAAAAAATCATTTTGTGTTCAATTAGCATTATTAGGAAGAAAGAAATATTTTATCCTATAACTTCGTGAATAAAAATGAAAATGTGGACAAAGAAGCTATTAAATGTCTTATCATTAAAATATATAAATTAAAATGACGGGTAATAATTGATTATGATGGTGTTTTTAAGATCCTGTCCGTCGAAAGTCTGATGTAACCTCAATATATATATATATATATATATATATATATAAAACCATGCTCCCCGGACCCCACCACCCCAACACCGGCGGTTGTTGGTGATTTCCCACCGCGGTAGTAAAAAATTGCCACTGTCACAGCCCTATATTTGAGCATATTACAATATTTTAATTTTAAATAGTTCAAATACAAGAACAAATACCAGAACTACAAAAGTTGAAAACATTTGTCAACTGTGTGTTCTGAGCAGCTGAGATGTTCTTTACAGTTGTTCTCCTGTGCATTAAACACAAATCAAGAGGAGAGAGACCAGAATACAAAGATACTTTTGAATTTCCAGGCCAGTAAAAAGGCTTTGTCAAGCATCTCAAGCTTGAGTGTTGAAACCTTTTTTCCTTAATATGACTTTCCAAAAAATAAATAAGTTGCTTCTTGGCTCAATTTGCCCCCAATGTTTATGTTGAGGTAAAACTGAACATTTTCACCATATGCTATTTCAAAGAAAGACACTGAATACCATATATAAATACTATTGAAAAAAAAAACCAATGCTAACTCACTTCTCACAAAGGTTTTATTTAAAGAAAATTTAACTTTAAAGCTTGCTGAATTTCCTTAAGCAAGATCTATAAGCAAGTAATTTTTTATATAATGGTTCTTTTCTTAATGCACATGGTCTCAAAGCAGCTTCACAGAAATCAATAATATGACAATTAGAGCTTTAATGGAAATTTCATTTGCATAACTTGCAAATTATATATATATATATATTTGTCCTCAGTGTGCAGACATAATTGTGTAAATATATTTTCTTAAACATACAGAAAATAATAATTGATGCAAGCAAATGTTAAGAATCAAAATCTTGCAGTTTCTTGCAAAATCTTTATTTGAACATATAGTTGGATACATCTGACTTTTACAACAAAGAAGAGTAACAGAAATATGTGCTCGATTTGTTGTGCTCTGGCTTGATCTTTTGTATCCCTAACGTTACACACAGCAAAAACCATCATTCTCATAAAGAATGTGGAAAGAAAATCATTCAATGAATTATATAGAGTATATGAACAGATGTACTTATAAATGGGGCGTACATCCCTTCGGCTTTATCACCTGATTGAAATAATCTATAAAACAAGCTATGATCAGAAAAGCAACCAACAAATTCCCTTCCGTTCATCTGTTCATAGTTCAAAACGTCTGCAGAGTGAATTTATGAATATTCACGTATACTCCACCAATTAGAACAGTTTCTCACAGGAACTGAATATTTCACAACACTGGTGTAGACAGGTGTGGCCTATGGCCCAATGATGTACAACTATTCTTCAATATCTTCTTAGGAGGTGATCATATGCATTTTGAGCTTGATTAAATAAATGCATTGTTTATAATGAGAAGGATGTTTCAAGCTAGGAAACTTGCAGGATGTTTTAATAGTAAGACCTCTTATATGTTAAAAGATGGAAAATTCGATTTCCCTGTCAGTCGGTCACGTTCGACTTTACGTCAGTTCTGAATGCGGTCGTTATATGGCTCCTCTTGACGGCCATGATCACTGTCTCACATGTTTGGGCTTTCAACACGCTGAGGCGGTTTTCGTAGATGGTTCATGTTCCCTCCCTGGGGGGCCCAGCGTCTGGTTTGGGGCTCCGGAGGATGATCATATGTCAGTCGCCGCATCTCAAGGTGGGTTTGAGTCCTCGGGAGATGAGGATTCGGCTGCGTTGCCTCCTCCTGGGAGGTCAGCGTTGCCTGAGTCAGATCCCAAGCAGACAGCCATGCTTGCCCAGGCACCTGAGAGCATTGGGCTGGAATGGGACCCTCCGCCCTGTCCCGAACGCTCAAGGCTGGATGATTGGTTCCTGGGGGCTGCACGTGCTGGTGAACGCCAGTGCCCCCCACTGGTTCCTTTCTTCCTGGAAGTGCATGAGGACGTTACCAGTTCGTGGAAGGCACCTTTAACTGCCCGAAACCTTCTGGTGCTACCTTCACCTTCACCTCCCTCGATGGTGCGGCGGCCAAAGGGTATGCCGAGATACCCCCAGTGGACTGCTCGGTTGCGATGCAATTGTGTCGCCGAGCGCCTCCACCTGGCGTGGTGATCCCAAGGCCTGTAAGTTCTCTTCCACGCTTGTGGCTAAGGCTTACAGAGCTTCCGTCCTGCATGCCATGGCCACCTTGCAGGTCTATCAGGCTAAGGTACTCAAAGGGCTGCATGAGGCTGATGCTGACCAGGGTGCCTTGCAAGCCTTCACCTCGGCCGCAGTGAGGAGATTGTCACGGGAAAGCGGCGCAGCCCGTCTCTGCCCCTCCTCCTGCCAAACGTCAGGCCAAGAAGCAGCGTTCCTATGACGGGTGACCCGGAGTCGGAGATGTCAGCTCTACAGGAGACGGCAGCAGGACCGCTCCTTCTCCCGGAGGAGGGCCGGGGGAGAATCCTTTGTTGTTTTTCGCCACTGGCTCAGCCAGTAGTACCCAAAGTTTCAATAAAAGAGCTGTTTCCTCTACCTCCGGGTCCCAAGAGGGCGTGGATGACCGTGTGCGCTGTTTCAGCATGCCGCTCTCGTCCCCCTCTTCCCTTGCCACCTCCACAGAGACGGCCCAAGAATGCGCTGCCTTCTCACAGAGCCCCCTCTGTCACCTCTCGGAACCAGACGAGTGCACACACTCAGCCCTCGCTAAGGGACGCTATGCCTCCAATACCAGGGCCGTCTGTTCTGTCTCGCTGCTCCGCCGTGGGTACACCTGTAGTTCCTCTGACCCCACTGATTCGGTTTCTGGGAGCTTGGTTAGAGCTTCCCAACTCGTCCCGCTGGCTCATACGAACGATCAGGCTCGGCTATGCGATTCAGTTCGCCCGGTGCATTCGTGCATTCGTCTGTTGGATTGGTTTGCAGCCATTGACCTGAAGGATGCGTACTTTCATGTCTCCATTCTTCTTCGACACAGACCATTTCTTCGGTTTGCTTTCGAGGGGCAGGTACAAAGTTCTCCCGTTCGGGTTGGCCCTGTCTCCCCGCGTCTTTACGAAGGTCCTGGAGAGAGCTCTCACTCCCCTCAGGGTCCAAGGTGTCCGTATCCTCAACTACCTCGACGACTGGCTGATTCTAACCCATTCTCGAGATCAGTTGTGCGAGCACAGGGACCTCACCCGTCTGGGTCTTCGGGTCAACTGGGAAAAGAGCAAACTCTCCCCTGTGCAGAGGATCTCTTTTCTCAGTATGAAAATAGACTCGGTTGCAATGTACGCGCAACTTATGAGCGAGCATGCGCAGTCTCTGTTGAATTGCCTGAGTCAGTTCAATGGCAAGAGAGCGGTTCCACTGAAACTATTTCAGAGGCTCCTGGGGCATATGGCTTCCACAGCTGTTATCATTCCGCTGGGGTTGCTCCATATGAGACCGCTTCAGCACTGGCTTCATGGCTGAGTCCCGAGATGGTCATGGCAACAGGGCACGCTTTGGGTGATCATCACTCCGGCCTGCCATCAAGCTCTCACTCCATGGTGGGACCTTTCATTTCTACGGGCTGGTGTTCCCCTAGAACCAGTGTCCAGTCATGTTGTTGTGTCAACCGATGCTTCAGCCACGGGGTGGGGTGCCATGTGCAACGGGCATGCTGCTTCAGTGGCATGTCAATTGCCTTGAGTTGCTAGCAGTACGGCTTGCTCTGCACCGCTTCATGGCCCTGCTAAGAGACGAGCACGTTCTGGTCCGTTAGGACAACACTGCGACCGTAGCGTACATCAACTGTCAGGGTGGTTTACGCTCCTGGCGCATGTCGCAACTCGCTCGCCATCTCCTTTTGTGGAGTCAGAAGCGTCTGAGGTCGCTTCATTCCATTCACATTCCGGGCCGACTTATTCATGCAGCTGACGAGCTCTCACAACAGCAGTCCTGCTCCGGGGAATGGAGACTCCATCCCCAGTCAGTCCAGCTGATTTGGGAACGCTTCGGAGACGCCCAGGTAGACCTGTTTGCCTCTCCAGACAATTCCCACTGTCAGTTGTTTTACTTCCTGACCGAGGGCACTCTCGGCTCAGATGCACTGACGCACAGCTGGCCGCAGGGCCTACGCAAGTATGCGTTTCCCCCAGTGAGCCTACTTGCACAGACACTATGCAAGATCAGGGAGGACGAGGAGCAGGTCCTCATGGTCGCCCCTTATTGGCCCGGCCGGACCTAGTTTTCCAAACTGATGCTCCTCACGACAGCCCCTCCTTGGCTTATCCCTCTGAGGAAGGACCTTCTTTCTCAGAGACGGGGCACCCTCTGGCACCCGCGTCCCGATCTTTGGAACCTACATGTGTGGCTCCTGGATGGGACATGGAAGGTTTAGGTACCTTACCACCTCAGGTGGCAGCTACCATCACTTCAGCAAGAGCCTTGTCTACCAGACAAGCGTACACCTTGAAGTGGAAGTTTGTCACTTGGTGTTCTTCTCTTCAAGAGAACCCTTGGGAATGCCCGATTGGCTCAGTGCTTTCCTTTCTCCAAGAAGGGTTGGACCGAGGGCTGTCTCCTTCCACCCTTAAGGTTTATGTGGCTGTGATCGCAACTCACCATGACCTTGTTGAAGGTAAGTCCCTTGGGAAGCACGACATGGTCATCAGGTTCCTGAGGGGGGCTAGGAGGCTTAATCCGCCTTGCCCTCCACAAGTTCCCTCTTGGGACCTCTCAGTGGTTCTATCTGCTTTGCAGAGAGCTCCCTTTGAACCCTTGCTTTCAGTCGAGCTGAAATTTTTATCATTGAAAACTACACTCCTGACGGCTTTGGCTTCAGGTAAGAGGGTTGGGGACCTACAGGCTTGTTCCACTGACGAAGTATGCCTGGAATTTGGGCCGGCTGACTCTCACGTTATCTTGAGACCCCTGCCTGGATACGTGCCCAAAGTTCCCATCACTCCTTTTAGGGATCAGGTGGTGTACTTGCAAGTGCTGCCCCTGGAGGAGGCAGACCCTGGCGCTGCTTTGGCGCTGCTTTGTCCAGTACGTGCTCTCCGCACTTACGTAGACAGAACTCAGAGCTTCAGGACCTCAGACCAGCTCTTTGTCTGTTATGGAGGCCAGCAGAAGGGGAAGGCTGTCTCCAAGCAGAGGTTAGCCCACTAGATTATGGATGCTATTGTCTTAGCTTACCAGGCTCAAGACTTGCCATGGCCCCTGGGGGTGAGAGCTCACTTGACTAGGAGTGTAGCCTCCTTCTGGGCTTTGGCGCATGGTGCCACGCTAACAGATATTTGTAGAGCTGCGGGCTGGACGACAACTAACACATTTGCGAGATTTTATAATCTCCGTGTAGAGCCCGTATCCTCGCCCCTTTGGGCCAGTAGCAGGATCTGCTCGGTGTCATTCGCTTGCTGCGCCATTCCACTCTACGGACTGGATGCGTGCATCTCAGGTGAGTTCCACTGTTCAGAACCCTGGGGTTCACTTGCGTGCATGCCCTGTTGGTCAGCCCCTAGGTGCCTCCATGTGTTGTGATTCCCCTCACTGGGTAATCCCACGTGTGTATTCCACATTAAGTCTCCTTGGGAGCATGTGTCTTCCCTTGGCAAGCCACTTGCCGTCTCTGATGTGTAACTCCACCCTGTGGGTTGGGTACCTCAGATTCCTATCACTGCTATGCTGGTGGACTTCTTGTAAGACCTCCACAAGTAGGCAGCCTGTTAGCATATTCCAGCTGGAGTATGCTACCCAGTGCATTCTGTATTTGACAGTTATTGTGGCGTTTTGGTAGGGATCCCATTTTATCAGTCTCTGACGTAACGTGGAACGTGAGCAACTGAAAGGGAAAGTCTATGTTATGTATGTAACCCTCATTCCCTGAAGGAGGGAACGGAGATGTTACATCCCCTTGCCACAATCGCTGTACCGCTTAACGGCCGGGTCACATGGCTCGGCTCCTCAGAGAAGACTTAAATGCGAGTTGCTCGCGCTGCTCCTTATATACCCACACTGTGGGGCGGAGCTCGCGCATGCAAATTCCGCAGACCAAGATACACTTCGTATCATTGGCTCGTTTTGTTAACACTCGAAGGTGATTGGGCTCTCAGGCGAGACCCCATTTCAGGGAACGAGGGTTACATACGTAAACTAGACTTTCTCATGTCATGACATAAATGTTTAAAAGGAAATAAATTTTAAGACATATTACTACTCCAGAAGTGGACATTTCTGTAGAATGAGCCTTAAACATGACAACTGATCCATTTGAGCTTCATTCTGTATGTCTAGTTGTCATGACAACCAGATATACTGCATGTTGATTTACTACAAGGGATGCGCTGAAAAGGTAGAAGCATAGAAACATCTGCTATTCACATAAGCCTCATTTATACCAATGTGCTATTAGGACATCCTCAGACCTCAGCATTAGTTCTCAGTCATTTGAGTTGTTAGGCTGTTTCAAACAGGGTTTTTGCGCAGGATAACCAGAGACAGAGGCACCTAGCTTTTTGAATACTAGTGCATTTAGCATTCATTGAGATCGGAAGAGATGTATAATGTACAGTAGGCCAGGGGTTTTCAAACCTCTCCTGGAGGCCCACCACTGCACATTTCACATGTCTCCCTTATCGGACAACCACTTCAGGCCTTGTGGTCTCTCCTAATGAGTTGTTGAGTTGATTCAGGTCTGTTAGATGAAGGAAACATACACAATGTGCAGTGCTGAGGGGCTCCAGGACAGGTTTGAGAACAGTAGGTTACTGCACAACACCAACAGCACAGCTGCATGCAGGAACAGTTGTACAGGACTGCCAAAGGATCTATATAAAATGGACAGTATACGGGTCCACACCGAACCAGTCCAGCAGTGTAGTGCTAAGACATCTTCAAGTCTTCAACTCCACATAATTGATCATTATTAGTGTGAAAATTGGGGACAATCCAACCAGATTAAGTAGAGTAAAGGTTATGTTTATTTGGCGTGCTGTCCATGGGGAGGGCTCTGAACTTGGAATTTGGCCCGAACCCAGAGTACTTCCACCGGTTGTTATTTTTTTTAGTTTATTTTATTTCTTTTATTTATAAATATATTGATTATACTGTGTTTGATATAATTTGATATGTAATCATTGAAACTTCCTCTCTTCTGTTTGTCCTGTGTAGCACAACCAGGTGATTGTCATTAGACTTAATTAACTGCTGCTCAAAATGAACTCTCAATGTGTTTGTTACTTACACCCTGACGAAGGCAATACCAGCCGCAATGCATAGTTGTGCAGTCCATACGTGTCACCTGTTTTTAAGATTTAGACAAGATGAAATAAAGGCTTTTTAAAATAATTTAATTTTTTATATGATTCAAGTGCCTTGGATTATCCATAAATTTACTTCCACCGTTTGTATTAAGAAAGGATGCTGATAAACTGTCGACGTACAGAGGTAAGTCTGCTGTATATATAACTCTTATCATTGATTGAGTTGATTAACTGAATGTCCTCCTCTTGTGTTAATTAGGTTTATTATCTGAACATGCTCCTCTCAAACTTTTTTTAATAAAACATGTATTGGGTCACCACTTTGTGCCAAATTTGTGCCAAATTCCAATTGTCAAACAATTCAAAAATCACATTTCCCAATGCAAGATTGCAAAGAATTAAGAATTAGTCATTAGAATTTAGAATTAAGTAATTCAGAAAGCATCTTAATCCTTAAAAGAGGTCTTAAGGTCCAAAATTGTTAGGAGTATGGACAAGGACTTTTAAGAGGCTTAAGAATTTCTTTAGCAGTGGAGAAAATGGACAAAACGTGAAGTGGGAGAAGAAATGTGTTGCACACAATGCATGACAGTGAGTTAATGAGACGCTACACATTAGATCGTGCAGGGATCATGTTTTGTGACCAATCTTATTAGAGACACGCTAACATCTCCGACACAGCGCAGAAATGCCATAGTGCCACAAATGGAAGTAATCATTACATTAACTACATTAACATATTTGACAACTGGAAAAATGCAACTATGCAGCAGTGATGATTTGGGTATGCCGCAACATTCTATAAGCAAAGTGATCACACAATTACAGCACTTTCAGAACCACACACAATGAACCATTTCCTATCAAATACATTAATTACAATATTAACAGCATGGTAAATAAAAAATAAATAATATATATATACATATATAGTATATAATGTGTGTGTGGAAACAGGAAGTAATTTCAAAGTGAAGGCTTATAACAGACCCTACTTTTTTCCCCCCTTTTTGGACAACCACAGTCTTCAAGTCATCTTCATTTATATAGAGCTTTTCACAATACAGATTGTTTCAAAGCAGCTTCACAGTGATAATAGGAAAATTAATGGACAGAGATTGTTTTGGCTTTACAGCAGCTCTAGGAAAAAGTTATTATTGAGCTAAAGTAGGTTTTTGATTGAATCCTTTCCATTGTAAAAATTGTTAATTATTATCTTAGGGGCCACTTAAATGACACCTTTTTAACTGAAAGCAGAAGACTTTTAAGGCGTTCGTGCCGTTCATTTGCGTGTTTAGTCTATAGCTTTGCACGTTTGAGTGTGTGTGTGTGTGTGTGTGTGTGTGTTTGTGTGCCCAGACGCTTAGTCTTTTTACAAATTGACATTGCCAAATTTTATGTAATGAAAGACAAACAAGTTGTTGATATCACTAATGAATTTAGGTCTAGCTCTATGTCATTTTGATGAAACATTTTTAAGATTAACAAGTTTAGGTTTATGTTTATGTTCTTTTTTGGGGGCTATAATGACTGTAAATGGATCTGTTCTGAAAAGATTAACAAAAGGGTTATTACGTAAATGTTATGATCTATTTTGAAATTATGTGAATTAAAAAAAAAAAGATTTTCTGGAATTAAATATGCTGTATGTCTGTAGATTGTAAACTGAAGGATAATTTTTCTAAAGACTTGAAGTGCTTAGATTGATTATGTTGTAAGACTTGATTTTCCTGCTAAGACAAAAACTGATAAGTACCCTGCAATAAAGCAAAAAAACTCATCTGGAGAGAAGCTCTCAAAGAAATAGCATAGGAGAACGCCTTGCCCTAAACTGTCCAGTATGCAACCCCCAGTAAATTATGGGAGGCTAATGCTACCGTAAATCTGTGTCCAGGGTAGAACAAACTGAAGGAGCAGTAGGCACTTCATCTGAAGTCCTTTTGATTTCTGTTCACCGCTGATTTAGCAAGGTGTATGGAAGTGGCTAAATTAAAATACACTTTTGTTCGAGTGAGCAGTAGACAACCGACTAAAGGTATTAGCTAACTTATTACACCCTCTGACGAAGATCAGACTGGCGAGTTTATGTCTGTGAGTTACCGCAAACCTGGGGCGATTATCTCTGTGCGGCATTGGGTCCCTGATGAACGAATAATTGAAAGTATGGGATACCCAGAATAATCAAATATCTAAATGAATACATAAACAATGATTAATTTCTAATTGGAAACACAACGTAAGAGTAATAATCATTTGAAATTGGAGTCAGATCAAACTAGTGAAATTAAGTGAACTTCATAGGGGCGCTGAAAAGACATAGACGCGTTAACCTTTGCCCAGGCCGTCGGATTCTGTTTTTGGGCCAATGGGGGGGTCCTTACAATGTTATGCACAATCTCTGCTGACACTTCAGGGCTGCGTTGTCGTCGTGTCTAGGCGCAGTGCAGGTCCTCCATCTGATCTGGATATGGCCTGGGTTACGTAACCTAGACGTTCCCTTTCAGTCGGTCACGTTCGACATTACGTCAGAACAGACTGACGAATGGGGTCCCTTACAAAACGCCACAATAGCTGTCTTCCAGTGACCTGTAAAAGTGATAGTACCCTGTCGTGAGACTCAGCACGAGCAAAGGATTACATTAAATACAGAATACACGGGGAAGCATACCCAAAGGAATATGCTAACAAGCTGCCTGCTCAAGGAGGTCTTATAAGGGCATATCAACCAGCATAACGGTGATAGGGAGAAATCTGAGGTATCAAGCCCGCAGGGTGGAAGTTACACATCAGAGATGGCAAGTGGCTTGCCAAGGGAAGACACATGCACCTGAAGGAGACTTACTGTGGAACACGTAGGGTTACCCAGGGAGAGGAATCAACACATGGCGGCACCTAGTCCAACACAGGGGCTGACTGAAGGGGCATGCACGCAAGTGTAGACATCAGCAGTGCCAGAGGAACCCAGGGTTCTAGCTGTGGAACTCACCTGAGGAAAAATCGCACGCATCCAGTCTGAAGAGTGGAATGGCGCAGCAAGCAATGACACCGAGCAGGTCCTACTACTGGCCCGAAGAGGCAAGTAGGACACAGGCTCTACACGAAGATTATAGAATCTCGCGAATGTGTTAGGCGTCACCCAGCCCGCAGCTCTACAAATGACTGTCAGTGAGGTGCCATGCGCCAGCGCCCAGGAGGAAGCCACAATCTGAGTAGAATGTGCTCTCACCCCTAGGGGGCATGGCAAGTCTTGAGACTGATAAGCTAAGACAATAGCATCCACTATCCAGTGGGATAGCCTCTGCTTGGAGACAGCCTTCCCTTTCTGCTGGCCTCCAAAACAACGTAAGTGCGAAGAGCACGTACAGGACAGAGCAACGCCAGGGCTGGGTCTGCCTCCTCCAGGGGCAGAGTTTGCAAGTTCACCACCTGGTCCCTGAAGAGAGTGGTGGGAACTCTGGGCACATATCTAGGCCGAGGCCTCAAGATAATGTGAGAGTTACCCGGCTCGAATTCCAGGCATGCTTCGTCAATAGTAAAAGCCTGCAGGTCCCCAATCCTGTTAACCGAAGCCAAAGCCGTCAGGAGCGCAGTTTTCAATGACAAAAACTTGAGCTCTACTGAAGGTTCGAAGCAAGGGTTCGAAGGAGCCCTCTGCAATGCAGATAAAACCACTGCAAGGTCCCAAAAGGGAACTTATATAGGGCGAGGCGGATTAAGCCTCCTAGCTCCTCTCAGGAACCTGATGATCAGGTCGTGCTTCCCTAACGGCTTACCGTCAACAAGATCATGGTCAGCCGTAATAGCAACCACATAGACCTTAAGGGTGGAAGGAGACAGCCTTCGTTCCAACCCTTCTTGAAGAAAGGAGAGCACTGACCCGACCGGGCAAGAGCAGGGGTCTTCTTGACGAGAAGAACACCAAGTGACGAAGAGGTTTCACTTCAGGGCATAAGCTTGTCTAGTAGATAAGGCTCTAGCCGAAGTGATGGTAGCAACCACCTGAGGTGGCAAGGTACCTAACCTTTCCGCGACCCGTCCAGAACTCACACATGCAGGTTCCAAAGGTCGGGACGTGGGTGCCAGATGGTGCCCCGTCTCTGAGAAAGAAAGTCCTTCCTTAGAGGGATAGGCCAGGGAGGGGCTGTCGCGAGGAGAACTAGTTCGGAGAACCAGGTCTGGCCGGGCCAATGCCACACAACCAAAAGGACCTGCTCCTCGTCCTCCCTGATCTTGCACAACGTTTGTGCCAGAAGGCTCACTGGGGGAAACGCATACTTGCGCAGGTCCCGCGGCCAGCTGTATGCCAGTGCATCCATGCCGAGAGTGCCCTCGGTCAGGGAGTAAAACAACTGGCAATGGGAATTGACTGGGGAGGCAAACAGGTCTACCTGAGCGTCCCCGAAGTGTTCCCAAATCAGCTGAACCGACTGGGGATGGAGTCTCCACTCCCCGGGGCGAGACTGTTGCCGAGAAAGCTTGTCGGCCGCAATTTTGAGTCTGCCCGGGATATGAATGGCACGAAGCGACCTCAGATGCTTCTGACTCCACAAAAGAAGATGGCGGGCAAGTTGCGACATGCGACGGCAGCGTAGACCTCCCTGATGGTTGATGTACGCTACGGTCGCAGTGTTGTCCGTACAGACCAGGACGTGCTTGTCTCTCAGCAGGACCCTGAAGTGGTGCAGAGCAAGCCGAACTGCTAGCAACTCGAGGCAATTGACATGCCACTGAAGTTGGGGTCCCATCCAGGAGCCCGAAGCAGCTTGTCCATTGCACATGGCGCCCCACCTCGTGGCAGAGGCATCTGTTGACACAACAACATGCCTGGACATTGGACCTAGGGGAATACCAGCCCGTAGAAATGAAAGGTCCAACCACGGGGTAAAGGTCTGATGGCAAGCCGGAGTGATAGTCACTCGGAGCGTGCTCTGTTGCCATGCCCATCTCAGGACTCGGCCTCATATGGAGCAATCCCATCGGAATAACTGCTGCTGCAGATACCATATGCCCCAAATGTACACAATTCCTGGAAGCTGAAAACATGGCATTGAGAGCATGGCGTACATTATCTGCACCACACCTAGATTTCACAAAACCTGCCTGATCAGAATTTATAACTTTAGGAAAGACCGTTTCAAGTCTGCGGACCAGTACTTTTGCGATTATCTTATAGTCCACATTGAGAAGGCTAATGGGTCTATAAGACGAACAGTCCAAATGATTTTTATCTTTTTTTTAAAGCAAACTGATAGAGGCATGTCTCCAGGAAGGAGGGATATCACCTTTCCAAATGTTATTAATAGCAAGCATAAGAATTTGATTTTTGGCCAAAATCTTTTTAAAAATTCCAATGGAAAACCATCAGGGCCTGGACACTTCCCATTCGGCATGGTTTGAATTGCTGCCCAGACCTCCTACATTGTAAATGGTGCATATAAACTAGAGCAATTCTCCTCTGTAATAAAAGGTAATGAGATAACATTTAAATAAGTAGCGATATCCGGATCCATCACTTCTGAGCTATAAAGAAATTTATAAAATCTCTGAAAGTACTATTTATAATCAAAGGATCGCTTGAGATGTCACCACCTGCATTCCATATCATATTAATTGAACGGTCATTATTTTGGTTCTTTAGTTGGTGAGCAAGCAAACGACTAGATTTGTTATCAAATTCGTAATATTTTGGTTTGGTGAAAAGCAATGATTTTTGGATATGGCAAGTGTGATCCATATTCAATTTGGACCTTGCATTCACCAATGCTTTTAGATTCGAAACGAAAGAATAAAAATACACCAAATGAAGTCACCAAGTATACTAAACATTAACAAGTCCTAACTCAACTGAGAGACCACAGTAACTGTTTAGTCGCCAGCGTCCAGAACCTGGGTTGAACCATAAACACAAAAAGTCTCCTTAAAAAAAAAAAAAAAAAAAAAAATGTGTGTATGTGTATATATATATATACACGTACATATACACACATATATATATATATATATATATATATATATATATATACACGTACATACACACACACACATATATATATATATATACACAACAAAATTTTTGTTTTTGCCCCCATTTTTCATGAGCTGAACTCAAAGGTCTAAGACTTTTTCTATGTACACAAAAGGCCTATTTCTCTCAAATATTTTTCACAAATCTGTCTAAATCTGTGTTAATGAGCACTTCTCCTTTAACGAGATAATCCATCCACCTCACAGGTGTGCATATCAAGATGCTGATTAGACAGCATGATTATTGCACAGGTGTGCCTTAGGTTGGCCACAATAAAAGGCCACTCTAAAATGTGCAGTTTTATCACACAGCACAATGCCACAGATGTCACAAGTTTTGAGGGAGCGTGCAATTGGCATGCTGACTGCAGGAATGTCCACCAGAGCTGTTGCCCGTGAATTGAATGTTCATTTCTCTACCATAAGCTGTTTCCAAAGGCGTTTCAGAGAATTTGGCAGTACATCCAACCGGCCTCACAACCGCAGACCACGTGTAACCACACCAGCCCAGGACCTCCACATCCAGCATCTTCACCTCCAAGATCGTCTGAGAGCAGCCACCCAGACAGCTGCTGCAACAATCGGTTTGCATAACTGATAGATATTCTTATCAGCCTGACTTTTCTTTCCCTGTTTCTCCCTGTTTTCCCTCACCTGGTCTTCACGGATGCAAGGGTAGAACGGAGACTAGTTGTTATGGTTTCGTCACACATCTGGTTTTAATGTACACAATGTATATGTGTGTGTTTCTTGGAAAGCAGCCAAGAAAGGTCCCTGCTTTTTAGGCCTTACTGGAGCCCAAGGCAGGCAGGGGCACTGGACCAGATGTTGACCATATTTAGACTTGTTTTTTCTATATGTACCACATTCCTATATCATGAAAGTATATTCTCATTAGACAATTGTTACACCACTGCTACACCACCCCCTGAACATGTATAAAAGCCATGTACTGAAGTCTGGGAGGAGGAGGTTTTGTGAACAGATTGGCTTCATGTTCATGACTCTTTCCCATAGGCCTATGCATTCAATGAGTGAAAAAGAAACTGAGAATGAGGCACGAATCGGGACAATAAATGTAAGATTAGATAATCTTGCAATAACCAAAGAATTTCTGCACAAACTGCCAGAAACCGTCTCAGGGAAGCTCATCTGCATGCTCATCGTCCTCATTGGGGTCTTGACCTGACTGCAGTTCGTCATCGTAACCGACTTGAGTGGGCAAATGCTCACATTCGATGGCGTCTGGCACTTTGGAGAGGTGTTCCCTTCACGGATCAATCCCGGGTTTCACTGTACAGGGCAGATGGCAGACAGCGTGTATGGCGTTGTGTGGGTGAGCAGTTTGCTGATGTCAACATTGTGGATCGAGTGGCCCATGGTGGCGGTGGGGTTATGGTATGGGCAGGCGTATGTTATGGACAACGAACACGGGTGCATTTTATTGATGGCATTTTGAATGCACAGAGATACCGTGACGAGATCCTGATGCCCATTGTTGTGCCATTCATCCACGACCATCCCCTCATGTTGCAGCATGATAATGCACGGCCCCATGTTGCAAGGATCTGTACACAATTCCTGGAAGCTGAAAACATCCGAGTTCTTGCATGGCCAGCATACTCACTGGACATGTCACCCATTGTGTATACGACACAGTGTTCCAGTTCCTGCCAATATCCAGCAACTTTGCACAGCCATTGAAGAGGAATGGACCAACATTCCACAGGCCACAATCAACAACCTGATCAACTCTATGAGATGTGTTGCACTGCGTGAGGCAAGTGGTGGTCACACCAGATACTGACTGGTTTTCAGAGCCCCCGGACCCCAATACAGTAAAACTGCACATTTTAGAGTGGCCTTTTATTGTGGCCAGCCTAAGGCACACCTGTGCAATAATCATGCTGTCCAATCAGCATCTTGATATGCCACACCTGTGAGGTGGATGGACTATCTCGGCAAAGGAGAAGTGCTCACTAGCACAGATTTGTGAACAATATTTGAGAGAAATACAGGTGCTGGTCATATAATTAGAATAGCATCAAAAAGTTGATTTATTTCACTAATTCCATTCAAAAAGTGAAACTTGTATATTATATTCATTCATTACACACAGACTGATATATTTCAAATGTTTATTTATTTTAATTTTGATGATTAATTCAGTATCTCAGAAAATTAGAATATTGTGAAAAGGTTCAATATTGAAGAAACCTGGTGCCACACTCTAATCAGCTAATTAACTCAAAACACCTGCAAAGGCCTTTAAATGGTCTCTCAAGTCTAGTTCTGTAGGCTACACAATCATGGGAAAGACTGCTGACTTGACAGTTGTCCAAAAGACGACCATTGACACCTTGCATAAGGAGGGCAAGACACAAAAGGTCATTGCAAAAGAGGCTGGCTGTTCACAGAGCTCTGTGTCCAAGCACAATAATAGAGAGACGAAGGGAAGGAAAAGATGCGGTAGAAAAAAGTGTACAAGCATTAAGGATAACTGCACCCTGGAGAGGATTGTGAAACAAAACCCATTCAAAAATGTGGGGGAGATTCACAAAGAGTGGACTGCAGCTGGAGTCAGTGCTTCAAGAACCACTACGCACAGATGTAAGCATGACATGGGTTTCAACTGTCGCATTCCTTGTGTCAAGCCACTCTTGAAAACAGGCAGTGTCGGAAGCGTCTTGCTTGGGCTAAAGACAAAAAGGACTGGACTGCTGCTGAGTGGTCCAAAGTTATGTTCTCTGATGAAAGTAAATTTTGCATTTCCTTTGGAAATCAGGGTCCCAGAGTTTGGAGGAAGAGAGGAGAGGCACACAATCCACGTTGCTTGAGGTCCAGTGTAAAGTTTCCACAGTGATGGTTTGGGGTGCCATGTCATCTGCTGGTGTTGGTCCACTGTGTTTTCTGAGGTCCAAGGTCAACACAGCCGTATACCAAGAAGTTTTAGAGCACTTCATGCTTCCTGCTGCTGACCAACTTTATGGAGATGGAGATTTCATTTTCCAACAGGACTTGGCACCTGCACACAGTGCCAAAGCTACCAGTACCTGGTTTAAGGACCATGGTATCTCTGTTCTTAATTGGCCACCAAACTCGTCTGACCTTAACCCCATAGAAAATCTATGGGGTATTGTGAAGAGGAAGATGCAATATGACAGACCCAACAATGCAGAAGAGCTGAAGGCCACTGTCAGAGCAACCTGGGCTCTTATAACACCTGAGCAGTGCCACAGACTGATCGACTCCATGCCACGCCGCATTGCTGCAGTAATTCAGGCAAAAGGAGCCCCAACTAAGTATTGAGTGCTGTACATGCTCATACTTTTCATGTTCATACTTTTCAGTTGGTCAAGATTTCTAAAAATCCTTTCTTTGTATTGGTCTTAAGTAATATTCTAATTTTCTGAGATACTGAATTTGGGATTTTCCTTAGTTGTCAGTTATAATCATCAAAATTAAAAGAAATAAACTTTTGAAATATATCAGTCTGTGTGTAATGAATGAATATAATATACAAGTTTCACTTTTTGAATGGAATTAGTGAAATAAATAAACTTTTTGATGATATTCTAATTATATGACCAGCACCTGTAGGCCTTTTGTGTACATAGAAAAAGTCTTAAATCTTTGAGTTCAGCTCATGAAAAATAGGGGCAAAAACAAAAGTGCTGCGTTTATAATTTTGTTCAGTGTCAGTGCATACATAAACATACATACATACACACAAACACATACATATAATAAAAAATAAAATAAAAACGACCTGTATTTAGAATTAAAATAAATCATATATATTACATTTTAAAATGAATAACAATAAAATAAATGAGTAGATAAGTAACGTTGATGATTTAAATAAATGGAACTGTTGATAAGTTCAACTCTGTTACACAGTCATTCTGAACAACAACAAATGATGATAGGGAGTCAGTGTGGAGCAAGTCTATTTTCCTCTGTTATAAATGGAAAGGAATAAAAGGATACCTCAGTTAAGAGTTTCCAAAAAAGCAGCAGTGGACTCAGGGTTGTCAAATAGGCGAATCTGCCCATGGTGAAGGCAACGGAGCCGAGTAGGGTAAGCAAAGCCACGGTACATGTTGCGACGGGCCATCAGTTTCCCCACGGCATCAAACTCTCATTCAAAGCTTCATGAAGCAGTGTTTTGATATCGCCCATCACTAGATATTGTTGAATAAAGTCGCTATTTTGTTTTTTTGGTGCACAAAAAACATTCTTGTCGCTTTATAATATTAAAGTTGACCCCTTTCTGGGCATTGAAAAAGGAATTGATCTTGCTGGCAATGGAGGCCTCACTGAGCCATTGGATTTTATCAAAAATATCTTTATTTGTGTTCCGAAGATGAACGAAGGTCTTACGGGTGTAGAACGACATGAGGGTGAGTAATAAATGACATTATTTTCATTTTTGGGTGAGCTAACCCTTTAAGTATGAAGTCCACAAAATGCACATAAATGCACAAAATACTATGTTTTCAGTTCTTGAGGGGAAGTAAATGATGACAGAATTTTCTTTTTTGGGTGAACTATCCCTAAGCATTCGTTACATATGCGCAGCCAGCACTGCTGCAGTCAGTTCTATTCTGGGCATGGTGGTTTATTTTAATGGTGCCACTCTGGATTTTCCCATTATGCAGAAAGTATGAACGTGATTCAATGAATTTGTTATTCGCAAGTATGTCACCCAGCCATAGCCACTTTCACAAGCATCATTGAAGTGGTGTAGTTGTGCAGATCTGATGGGACCAAAATTATTTGGTTTGATGCATCGGTCAGTCTTGAAAAATGTAATGAAATTCAATCCCATCATCCATTCTTGCCACAAATGAACATAGTTTTCTGGCAGATCTTTGTCCCATAATTAAGCTTGCACAGTTCTTGCAAAATGTTTTTTTGCAATAAGAACAAATGGAAAAATGAATCCAAGTGGATGAGATAATTGAAAGAATTCCCCTTCGTATACATGACTGATCTTTGAAGTTCACTGAAAAGTATGCCAAGAGTTTGTTCTATAGGGAGACTGCTGGAATTGATGGAGTATTTTATTCATCCTATAGAAAACAATTGTAGAATTAGTTTGCTTACTATAAAAGCTAGAAGTGTTTTGAGGCCTCTTGGCCTATGTAACTGTAAAGGTCAGACAAGTTAACTTGGCCACTGAGCATATTTTGTTGGTAATTTTCCACCAGACAACAGGTGGCTGTGAAATGAATAAGATCATTATTAAGGGTTTCACGTGAAGGCTTCTTGCCTCCGGGGAGTGTTGACTGTTTTGATACAATGTTTCAATTGGCCAATGGGAAAAGGGTTGACCATCAATTGGCAGAAGGCCATGAGAGATTAAGGTAAAGCAACACCTGCAATCATATTAGTGAAATGACTATGGTAGAAAGGTCGGCGAGTACATGGGAAAGATGTGTGGGGGGAGAGCACCTGTAAGTGAGAATATGGGAAAATGTAAGGGTGGATATTACCATCCAATGATATTACTTTGGTGTGTTTTAAGAGATAAGAAAAATGTATAAAAACTGTGCCCCAGCTAAGAGAGATTCAGATGTGGAGCTGGCATCTCACTTTGTTGCTTGACAATAAAGTTAAATACTTCTGAGACCTGGAACTTCGACTCTGTGAGTTTTTCTTCGAGACCAGAACTGAAGGGACAAAGAGACATCAAATCTGCCACGACAGAATCAGTCTCACTGTAGAACGAATAATAAAGATGAACGAATTATGAGAATAATGGAGATATAAAAAATAGTGTCATGCAGTCATGGAGCTGACTATGCACTTTCTGTTGTTAAATACTTGAGAAATTATAAACTGTTATGCTGTGAACCTTGAAAGCAGGATCCAAGAATATATATAAATATAAGTGCTTTCAGTGTTAACGCATGTGATTAATTTCAAAATCCTTGACACAGTAAAATAATTTAACGTAATTAACATGAATAAATTACAAAAGAATGTGAAGCTGCATCATGAACTTAATTTACGTCACGCAGTTAGATGATCTTAGAAGTCGGGAGTTTATCACACTGAGCATCTTCTAAACTTGTAACATTGGTAAGAGGACATTTCTATTCTAACCACATTGCGTTTTTTATGAATTATTCGTTCCAATGTGTGTTTTGCTTTAAAACACAAGCTCTGTCATACTCTGTGATTGTTTCTGAAGAGCGCAATTTTGGTGTTTAGAATCTTTTAGGGAATCCAACAATTCAACAATCATTATACATAGCTTTTATGATTCCTCATTAAAAACATAAGGAAGAAACAAACACAAAATAACAATACAAAAAATAAAAAACAACAACAACAAAGCAAAACAATCCCCATACCACCCTAGAGACTTATATCACAATAATGGGACAGTCAATGCTACACAGTTACTCAAGCTACGCTATCAAGGTAATGGAGAAGAGGAAACCAAATTTTATCAAATTGATCCAGCTTGTTTAACAAAGAAAAATGAATTCTTTCCAGATGTAATAACCTTACCATTTCATCCAACCACAATTTAACAGTAGGGACTTTGGAGTTCTTCCAAAACTTTAGTATTAGTTTCTTTGCAATGATAAGCCCACAGGACAACAACTGTTGTTGAGATTTTTGAAAAGAAGTGAGGTTATTTGAGATTCCAAATATCATCACAAGTGGATCAGGCCCTAATTCAACATGCAACATTTCTGACAACATTTGAAAAATATTAGTCCAGAATGGAATTAACTTGGAGCAAAGAGCATAACTATGCAGGAGAGTGGCTTCCTCTGTCTGACATTTATTACATATTGGGGAAACATCTAAAAAAAAATCTATTCAGCTTTGTTTTAGAGTAATGGAGTTGATGAATAATCTTAAATTGAATAAGGCAGTGACAAGAGTTAATGGAGCATTTATGAATATTCTCTACTGCATTAACCCATAGCTCGTCATTTATCCCCACTTCCTGCTCCCACTGTGATCTTATACCTTGTGAAGAAAGGTGAAGTTGTGGATAGTAGTGAGTTATACAGTAGAGAAATCAAGTGACTAACCCCATTTACAAGCTTTAAGAGCTCATCAAACTTCGCAGAAAAAGCCTCATTAAGATAAGGCAAATGCTTTCTTACATAATCCCTGGAAATATCAAATATCTGAAAAAACGGTTTGTTTTTATGCAAACCGTATTTTGCCTGCAGCTGACTAAAGGAGGCAAAAGAACCGTCAATAAACAGATCACCAATAGTTTGAATGCCCAAGTCTCTCCACTTTGTGAAAGCAGAGTCCATAGTAGAAGGAGTAAATGAGGGGTTTAATTTTGATGATGTACAGGAATCGTACAGTAAGCGCGAGAGTCTGTTATATTGATGCACAAACAACAAAGCGTATATGTGCGTGCGCTTGATTACTGATCACAAGCTGCATTTATGTACAGACAGTTTTTTTTCTGTAATGTCTGTAATGTTTTTTTCATGGGTGCTTTGGTGTGCATACATTTATTATATAATAGAATTATATGGACTCCTTATATCATTTAGTTATTTTGGTGTCCTTTTGGAGTCTGTATTGTGGTAGCATTTACCTCAGTATCTCCAGCTTACTGCTCTTCAGTCCAACAGAAAGAAGCTTCACTCCAGAATCGTTCAGGTTATTGTTACTCAGGTCCAGATCTCTCAGGACAGAGTTTGAGGATTGTAAAACTGATGACAAACTCTCACAAGACTGAGCAGTGAGATTACATATGGAAAATCTGAACAAGAAAAACAGTAAATGCATATAGAATAAATTCAGCAGTGTAATTTTTAGTAATTAACTATATTAAAAAGAAAAAAAAAACCACTGAAAGTATTTGAAACTCAAACCTCAGTATCTCCAGCTTACAGCTCTTCAGTCCATCAGAAAGAAGCTTCACTCCAGAATCCTGCAGGCCATTGTTACTCAAGTCCAGCTCTCTCAGGACAGAGTTTGATGACTGTAGAGCTGAAGACAAACTTTTACAGGACTGACCAGTAAGATTGCACCCACATAGCCTTTGTAGAGAACAAAACAGACAGAGATATCAATGTGTTTATCAGGGAGGAAATTAAAATGTTATGGGGAACTAAAATAAGCACAAATGTCAGGGCATGTCAAAACATCTCCAAAGCCTCAGGGTCAAATCCTGAGGGTTAAGTTTATAACTCATCTGTGCATTTGTGCTTGAAACTGCAGCAAATCATACATGAATGCAACTGATACATTTTAACTCACTGACTCAATGATCCGGTCACAACGGTTCTGAAGTTATCAACACACTGAATCTGTCCTACTAAAATGAGGCAAGAACCAGGAGTAATATGATCCTAGGAGCACGGTGTGCAGAGGATTTGACTGATGAAATTAAAATAAAGCTACTGTAATAATCAAATGCACAAGAAAAGGGAACATGTTCTTAAGTTGTTTTTATGACATGAAACTGTTTATAAGAATCACATAATGAACATTTGGGTATTATTTCATTTGAAAAAACTGAAATTGGAAAACTGCATAAAAAAATTCCAGGTTTTCCAATAGAGGTGTGAATCTTCACTTGGCTCATGATTCAATTCAATTTCAATTCAGAGGGTAACGATTTGATTATTAAGCGATTCATTATACATCTTTTCCTCCAATTATTGTATGAAATTGTGCTTTACAATTTTGTTTCACTTTTCATATCTATTTAACAGAAGCTTTCAAGTAAGAAATAATACAGAAATTGAATAATCAAATGTAAAAATAGTCACTGCATAGTCTTCAGTGTATTAATTATAATTTGATTACTGAAATAGTTATTTAGTTGACAGCAGTAAGTAATTTCTTCTTTTCTTTTGTTGTTTGATTAACTTAATGACACAGACAGCAGCAGGTTTATTATATTAAGACCTAATGCACAAATCTAATATAAGGTTACTGTTACATATTCACGGTTTTGTGTACCTTGTGTTTTTGTTATTTGGACTTTTAGGTTGCATTCTGCCCTGTTCTGTTCCTGTTTTGTTTATAGTCTTTTTGTTATTGATTTTATAGTCTTTTTCTTGTTGATTAGTTCTCAGTTGTTTCCAGGTCTAATTATTAATAATTATTAGTCTGTTAGCCCTTGTGTATTTAAACCCCAGTGTTTCCTGTGTTCTTGGTCAGGTCATATCCTTGTATGGCGGTTTGTTTGGTGTTCTCAGTTTAGTTTTGCTTGTTGTGTTCCCTGTTGTTTTTTGCTATTATTTGTATTATTTTTAATCTTATATTCATTAAATCTTACTCTCTGTTTGGATCCAGCATCCCTCTTGCTTCTGAGTTTCACCATCATTATAGTTATACATCAGATTTCACGAAATCGAAAGTGCAAGTGCTTTGCTTACGAAGAACACACACAACTTTTCTTATTAATATAACCTATAATAAGAGTACTTTATTTACAATCAAATTGAACATTAATATGTATGAAAGGCCTATTTAATTACACTTTTTAAAAAATCGTTCGTTTTCAATCGTTCACATCAGCATTGCGATGCATCATAAAATTGATTATATTGCACAGCTCTATTTTCCAAGATGCTTGGGAAACCTGATTGTTTTCCCATCAGGTTTTTTGAGCAGACATTGCCTGCCTTGTGTCTTTGGAGAAAATTCCACTGATACTGAGACTATACTACAGTATAGACAGGGGGAAAATATCTGCTAGTCATAGTTATGAAACAGCTAATCATTCACATAATGATGCTTTATTAACAAAGCCAGCAGTCAACCAGCAGTCAGCAAATCAACATGTCTACCCAATCAGCATGAGTGGAGACCTATATACACCGATCAGTCATAACATTATGAGCACTGACAGGTGAACTGAATAACACAGATTATCTCTTCATCACGGCACCTGTTAGTGGGTGGGATATATTAGGCAGCTGTTACAGTACAGATGGCACGGAGACAGGAAGTAATGGAAAGATCGTTTATTAGAGACACACAGCAGAGATGACTGTAGTGCAGGTGAGTATGTGAAGTTTAGTGGATGAATTGTAGATGTAAGAAGGTGATACTGTCCTTTGTGTAGTTGCAGGTGGGTAGCAGATGATGGAGAATGGAGACGCTGGAGAATGGAGTCGCTGGGGAATGGTGAATGGAGACACTCACACACAGACTGGGAACACACGAGGAGTCTTGGAGACGTAGGAGACAGGTAACTAGATCGTTTGGAGTCCTTGAGGTAAGCATGTAGGAACGTCTAGATGCGAACGAGACCGGACAATGAGTGGAGGTGTGTGAGTGTCTTATATAGTGCAGTTGATGAGTGAGCTGATGAGGTGCAGGTGCATGTGATTAGTACTCCGGGATGGAGTGCGCTGGGATTGGATGGTGCTGGAACCTGGCGTGTCTGTGACAGCAGCAAGTGAACATTTTGTCCTCAAAGTTGATGTTTAGAAGCAGGAAAAATGGGCAAACGTAAGAATTTGAGTGAGTTTGACAAGGGCCAAATTGAGATGGCTAGACAACTGGGTCAGAGCATCTCTAAAACTGCAGCTCTTGTGGGGTGGTCAGTATCTATCAAAAGTGGTCCAAGGAAGGAGCAGTGGTGAGGCCAAGTGAGTGGCCAAGGCTCATTGATGCACGTGGGGAGTGAAGGCTGGCCCATGTGGTCCGATCCAAGATGAGCTACTGTAGCTCAAATTGCTCAAGAAGTTAATGCTGGTTCTGATAGAAAGGTGTCAGAATACACAGTGCATTGCAGTTTGTTGCGTATGGGGCTGCATAGCCGCAGACCAATCAGGGTGCCCATGCTGACCCCTGTCCACCATCAAAAGTGCCAACAGTGGGCACGTGAGCATCAGAACTGGACCACGGAGCAATGGAAGAAGGTGGCCTGGTCTGATGAATCACGTTTTCTTTTACATCACGTGGATAGCTGGGTGCATGTGCGTCACTTACCTGGGAAACACATGGCACCAGGATGCACTATGGGAAGAAGGCAAGCCGGCGGAGGCAGTGGCTGTTTGTGACAGTGGCTGACAAATGTTTACTTTCACAAGCCGTCATACTTGCGTATTAGCGAGGAATCTCATAAGTGAGAACTACAACTTTAAAACTTGCAGGCTTTCTGTACGTCGACCGCCCGCAGCGTCTTCTGGGATTTTTAACAGTTCGATTCTGTCAAGTCTGCATTTGATGCATCCTCGATATCAAGAACACATCCGAGTACTTTCATGCGTCCTCTGTTCTTGCGTTCCTGAGTATTGGAATTGAACTTCGACGGTTGATGATGACGTAGAGCGAGAACACAAGGACGCAAGGCTGCTTAACCCTCTGGGGTCTGAGGATTTTTGGGGCCCTGGAGAAGTTTTGACATGCCCTGACATTTGTGCTTTTTTCAGTTGTTCATAAACATATTAATGACAAAAGTGTCATTACACTGTATTCAGCACAAACTAGGCTACAATAATATGTGAGGAACATGTATGTACATGTTTGTGTTTTTGAAGGAATAACGTTTATGCGTGGTTATTGAAAAAACAAAAAACTTAAGTCACTGAAATAAGGCCAAAAAAAAAATATATTAAATCTGTGTTCACACGACTTCTGGGTATTGGAGGTTGTAGACTAAAGTTTTTGCTTCAAAATGATGTAAAAATTATCCTGCCTACTCGTTCATATAAAACAATAGAGAGATTTAAATTTTCTAAGACATTTTTGGTCAAGAAACACAGTATACGTGGAGGCGTGAATCATCATGAATAATGCTGTGATTCACACCTGAGAAGACAAAAGATTCGCATAAAGACCTCTAATGACCTGCATATTAATGAGCTCTTTCAGTCAGGTAGGCTGTGAAAAAACCTTCTGTGATCATGCTGATAACAGGATTAATGTCCACTTTTGACAAAAAAAAAAACATGATTTTTGTGATCTCATGCATAGACGTATTATTGCACATCATGTGAAGAAAATTTTGTATAGGCCTATGTTAAATTACAGTGCCAGTCAAAAGATTGGACACATTTTTTTAAAAGAAACCTTAAGTCTCTAACCAAATAATGGTTTTCTATTTTAATATACTTTAAAATATAATGTATTTTTGTGATGCAAAGCGTCTGAACATTCCTACCTCTATGGTATTTCATGTAGGCTAATATATTTGTTATATTATATAGCCTAAATGTAAATGTGCAGTTGACAAACTATACATCATTAAAAAGATCTAAGACTTAAGCTTCACATTTTGACTGTTAAAACCTTATATTGACCGTAATTTCTTAATATGCTTAAAAGCATGCACATTTGGAGAAATATTGATGGATTCTCATATGTTTATGTCAATATTCTATACAGAGGAGTAGTATTTATTCAATATTTATTGTTATCACTGTGAGAGCTGGATACTGTGTTTTCAATTCATACTTGCAGCTTTAGTCCACAAATGCCTCCTAAAGAAGAACAGGCCATGTGACATTCCAGGAACTAACAGAGGCTTCCAGAGATCGCTATAATATGTAGATAAACACTTTTCAAGACAATAAATTCACGATTGAGACGATGTATACATGTATTGCCTCAGAATTTGCGTCTGAATAGCGCTCGCTCCGTGGGTGTGACCGCATTAGCGGATAGTGAGCTGAATCATGGACTTCTGACATGGCTCTCTTTTCATACAGATTACATAAAATTTTTGTTTTCGATTTGACTTACATGATTTGAAACCTGACATTTCAATGTTTCTTTTGACATAAGTCTAATTTTTTGTGATTAGTATTCACTAAGTTACGGTTCATTTTCTGAGAACTATCAGATTGGACTTCCTTCAGAGGGAGACGAGAGATCACGCCTCATGTTAGTTTTCTTTATTTTACAAAAAGCACAGAGTGTACACAAATACAAGAAGATATTCCACAGATTAAAATGGTGTATAACTCTTAATTGTATGTCCAACATTGACTGAGTATTTTGAGTCTCTTTCACACTGGTAAGAAAAAAACCGAGGTGGTATTGCCGGCGATACCTCAGACTCCAGAGTGTTAAGAACGCATATTGAGAAACAGCCACTGTGATGCTTTGGGCAATGTTCTGCTGAGAAATCTAGGGTCCTGCCATTCATGTAGATGTTACTTTGACACATACCACCTACCTAAGCATTGTTGCCGACCATTTACCCCCTTTCATAGAAACGGTATTCCCTGGTGGCTGTGGCCTCTTTCAGCAGGATAATGCGCCCTGCCACAAAGCAAAAATGGTTTAGGAATGGTTTGAGGAGCACAACAACGAGTTTGAGGTGTTGAGTTGTCCTCCAAATTCCCCAGATCTCAATCCAATCGATGTGGGATGTGCTGAACAAACAAGTTCGATCCATGGAGGCCCCACCTCACAACTTACAGGACTTAAAGGATCTGCTGCTAACATCCACAGCACACCTTCAGGGGTCTAGGGGAGTCCATGCCTCGAAGGATCAGGGCTGTTTTGGCAGCAAAAGTGGGTCCAACACAATATTAGGAAGGTGGTTATAATGTTATGCCTGATCAGTATATACAGGTGCTGGTCATATAATTAGAATATCATCAAAAAGTTGATTTATTTCACTAATTCCATTCAAAAAGTGAAACTTGTATATTATATTAATTCATTACACACAGACTGATATATTTTAAATGTTTATTTCTTTTAATTTTGATGATTATAACTGACAACTAAGGAAAATCCCAAATTCAGTATTTCAGAAAATTAGAATATTGTGAAAAGGTTCAATATTGAAGACACCTGGTGCCACACTCTAATCAGCTAATTAACTCAAAACACCTGCAAAGGCCTTTAAATGGTCTCTCAGTCTAGTTCTGTAGGCTACACAATCATGGGGAAGACTGCTGACTTGACAGTTGTCCAAAAGACGACCATTGACACCTTGCACAAGGAGGGCAAGACACAAAAGGTCATTGCAAAAGAGGACTGCAGCTGGAGTCAGTGCTTCAAGAACCACTACGCACAAACGTATGCAAGACATGGGTTTCAGCTGTCGCATTCCTTGTGTCAAGCCAATCTTGAACAACAGACAGCGTCTCGCCTGGGCTAAAGACAAAAAGGACTGGACTGCTGCTGAGTGGTCCAAAGTTATGTTCTCTGATGAAAGTAAATTTTGCATTTCCTTTGGAAATCAGGGTCCCAGAGTCTGGAGGAAGAGAGGAGAGGCACACAATCCACGTTGCTTGAGGTCCAGTGTAAAGTTTCCACAGTCAGTGATGGTTTGGGGTGCCATGTCATCTGCTGGTGTTGGTCCACTGTGTTTTCTGAGGTCCAAGGTCAACGCAGCCGTATACCAGGAAGTTTTAGAGCACTTCATGCTTCCTGCTGCTGACCAACTTTATGGAGATGCAGATTTCATTTTCCAACAGGACTTGGCACCTGCACACAGTGCCAAAGCTACCAGTACCTGGTTTAAGGACCATGGTATCCCTGTTCTTAATTGGCCAGCAAACTCGCCTTGACCTTAACCCCATAGAAAATCTATGGGGTATTGTGAAGAGGAAGTTGCGATATGCCAGACCCAACAATGCAGAAGAGCTGAAGGCCACTATCAGAGCAACCTGGGCTCTTATAACACCTGAGCAGTGCCACAGACTGATCGACTCCATGCCACGCCGCATTGCTGCAGTAATTCAGGCAAAAGGAGCCCCAACTAAGTATTGAGTGCTGTACATGCTCATACTTTTCATGTTCATACTTTTTAGTTGGCCAAGATTTCTAAAAATCCTTTCTTTGTATTGGTCTTAAGTAATATTCTAATTTTCTGAGATACTGAATTTGGGATTTTCCTTAGTTGTCAGTTATAATTATCAAAATTAAAAGAAATAAACATTTGAAATATATCAATCTGTGTGTAATGAATGAATATAATATACAAGTTTCACTTTTTGAATGGAATTAGTGAAATAAATCAACTTTTTGATGATATTCAAATTATATGACCAGCACCTGTATATATATATATATATATATACGCAGTTGACTCATCTATGAGTCAGTTTTCAGCATCGCTCCACCACCCTGTCTCCTCACACTTGCCTGGTTACTTTCCTAACCAGAAATACGGGGGGGGTGGAGTACTCTGGGTTCGGGCTAAAATACAGAGCTCAGAGCTCTCTTTTCTGACAGCACGCCAAATACGCATACTATTTACTGATTATTTGTAAGTGTGAACTCGTGAATTTAGTAAATGAGTGAATGTCAAACCTCAGTATGTTCAGTTGACAGTGTGAACTCTTCAGTCCATCAGAAAGCAGCTTCACTCCTGAATCATTCAGGTGATTGCTGCTCAGGTCCAGCTCTATCAGATGGGAGTTTGATGATTGTAGAACTGAAGATACAGTTTCACAGCATGTTTCATCAAGGCCACAGTCATCAAATCTGCCAAAAAAGAATGTTTACCCAGATTATTTAAAGATGTTCAGTGTTTTCCAATTATATATTATACCCTCCCCATAATAAGGACAGCCAGATATTTCATATAGTATTTTTACATTTAATTGTTTAACGATGTAGACTAAAACCTTTAATTAAACAGCAATCAGTGAATTACTCACAGGGCTGTTCTGCAGCATCTCACAGCAGCAACGAGTCTCTTGTAGCCTGCATTTGATGATGTGAACCTCTTTGGGTTGAACTCATCCAGCACCTTCTCTGACATCAGCAGTATGTAGGTCAGCACTGTGCACATTGAAGATGAGAGTTCTCTTCCTGGATGTGCATCTGAACTGATGTATCTCTGGATCTCTTCATATAATGAATGATCCTTGAGCTCAAGTAAGCAGTAGAATAGGTTGACTGAAGCTTCATCTGAGATATCCATGTCTTGTACTTGTTTAATGTGTTCAGTTGTTTTTGTGATGCTCATTGCAGTATGTTTGGTGTGTGTGAAGAGGCCTTTGAGCAGGTTTTGACTAGATTCCAGTGAAATTCCCAGCAGAAACCGCAGGAACAGGTCCAGATGTCCTTTCTCACTCTTTATGGCTTTATCAACAGCCCTCTCTAGTAGCTCCTGTAATGTGATGTTTTCTTTTGGCTTCTCAAAGAAAAACTGAAGGTCCGTCATTTTCTTGTTCAGGTAACAGAGGAACACATGCACTGCAGCGAGGAACTCTTGAACACTCAGATGCACAAAGCAGAAGACCTTTTCTTCATGAAGTCCATCCTCCTTCTTAAAAATCTCAGCGATCATTCCTGTGAACTCAGTGTCTTCACTCACATCAATACCACATGCTTTAAGATCTTCCTCATAGAACACAATGTTTTCCTCCTTTAACTGTTCAAACGCTAGCTTGGCTAACTTCAAAATCATTTCTTTATTTGACTGTAAGAGCTTTGAACGTTGTCTCTCTGTTTTTCTATCATATTTCTGGCTCTTTATGTTCATTTGTATTAGCAAGAAATGAATGTACATTTCAGTGAGTGTTGTGCTAATGTTCTCAGTGTTGTTCTTAAGAATATTCTGAAGTACTGTGGCAGTGATCCAGCAGAACACAGGAATGTGACACATGATGTAGAGACTACGAGATGTCTTAATGTGTGAGATGATTCTGGAGGCCTGAGTCTCATCTGTGATTCTCTTTCTAAAGTACTCCTCCTTCTGCTGGTCAGTGAATCCTCGTACCTCTGTGGACAAACCCACATACTCAGGAGGGATCTTATTGGCCACTGCTGGTCGTGAGGTCACCCAGATGAGAGCTGATGGAAGCAGAATCCCTTTGACCAGACTTGTGAACAGCACGTCTACAGAAGATCTTTCCTCAAAATTGTTCAATATTCCGCTTTCAAAATTCAAAGGCAGGCGACTCTCATCAAGTCCATCAAATATAAATGCAAGTTTACATTCCTTATATAACTTTGATATTTCCAGGTCTGTCAACTGAGGATAAAATTTCAGCAGAAACTCATGGAGATTGAACTCTCTGTCTTTAATGGTGTTAATCTCTCGGAATGGAAGCAGGAACACACAGTGTATATCCTGATTGGCTTTTCCCTCTGCCCAGTCTAGAATGAACTTGTACACAGAGACAGTTTTTCCGATGCCAGCAACTCCCTTGGTCAGCACAATCTGTTCCTCATTGTTTTCCTTTAATAAAGTAAATATATCATTGCAATTGATTGGTCTGTCCTGTGTTTTTTTGTTCTTGAAAGCATCATCAATCTTCAGAATCTCATGTTCCTGATTGACATCTTTCATATCTCCCTCTGTGATGAAGAGTTCTGTGTAAACAGCCTTGAGATGAACTTGATTTTCTTTCTTGCATTCAAAAATACGTTCTGTTTTCTTCATCATGTTGGTTTTGTGAGCTCCCAAGAATGTTTTCAGATTCAAATCCTCTGTTATAAAAGATCGGTGTAAGTAAATAAAACACGAGGGAAAGCAAAAACATATTTTATTTTAAAAAGAAACATGACAAAGCTTTCACATCACCATGATCTGATCAGAATTCTTTCAACATACTGTAATTAAATTACTGTTGAAAGTATTACAGCTCAGAGGCCTCAGATCTTCCATTTAATTCACTATTGAATGAACTGAATTCACATTTTGATAATTATATTTTACACTGAAAGGGAATACCCTTAAGCATTCAAAACAGAACTGTCATCCAGGCATATATACTTTTTTTAATGCCTAATTTGTAAACTCAGTACAGAGGATAGGGTTCGAGGAACATCTGGCACTGAATGCTTTAGTTCTTGTATTTAAGGTATACTGTCATGGTCATTGCCAGTCACATCCGGTGGTTGACTGGAGTATTTGGCTGTTGAAAAGGTCAGTGGTGCTGTCTGGTTAGTTCTGGTGATACAGTACATCACCTCTCACAGTCAACCTTTGTTCCAATATTAATAATGCCATCCAACTACTGCATGGCAGTGTTTAGATTTAAAAAGTCATAAATAATCCTACAGTGGCTACGTTTACATGCACCAATTTTCGTCAATCTGAATGAATTGAATCCGATTGCAGATCTGTTTACATGTACTCTAAACACTGTAATCTGATTCAAATATCTGTTTATATGTGTTTTATCTACATTCCGATTAAAACTTTTGCGCACGCAAAATGCCTCTGCATGTGACGTTATATCAATCACACTTGCGGAGACAACCATGGACGTGACATCAACAGAGCTCATCGTTATTTTTGCCCTGTTGGCATTGCCGTAGTAGATGGGCACGCAGGCACTGCGGCCCCCGCGATAACCCAGGTTCGTGTATGATCATGTATCGACGATAGCCAGAGATATTGTCAAAAGCATCAAATATTGGCAATAATAAGAGGATTTGGTATTTCCAATTAATGTAGGCCTGTTACATTTTTCTAGTCTATTATTATTACTATTAGGTTAAGCTTCTTTTATTATTAAAACTAATATTATAATAAATTTGCCCCTCAATGATTTCATAGCGCATCACCGCATAACTGACGTGCTGTGAGGATAATAAAAGATTAGGCTATTAGCTATCTTTTTTTAGGTCTATTATACAATGAATTATAGACCTATAATTAAAATTATTAAGAGTGTATAATATTTCCTAACATTGCAGTCATCAATGATTTAAAATAAGCACAGCTTTACTTCAAGCACCGACTTTAAAAAAAACAACCTGTTTAACATGAGTTTAATACTATTATTCTCATTTGTTTCACTAGCCTATATGTACGGCCACAAGAGAAATAATGGAATAAATTAAGACAGTTATATACCGTTATCAGCATATTATGTTGAAATTGGTCTCTGAGAGAATATGCTCCGTTAATGCAGCGTCAGACTGCTCTGTCACTTTTTACTGTCACCTTCTGTAGTGAATACTGACTTAGGTTGAGACTTTTTCACCAGCATAACTCTTGCGCAAAGTTTGCACGTTGCTTCTTGTGTGATATCCATTGGCTCCCCTTCTTGTTTTAAAATGGAAAGATTTCCAATATTATGACGTAACTCCCTACCACTGCCTGTTAGCATACATCTTCACAACTAAAGACGTAACGTGAACTTGCGCACTGCGTAATGCGTGTCAACATTGCACTGCGCATGTGCCCCAGAGACTTCTGAATACGATTGAGAGAGTAGTCAGATTCAAGCGTTTACATGGTAATTTTTTGCTGTCGGATCAGATTAGAAAAGGAATAAACCACCCCTTCCAATCCGATCAAAATTTAATTCAGATCGAGCTCAATCTGATCGATTAAGGTGTTTACATGAACGTTTTTCAATCTGATTAAGCCGTCAATCCGATTACAAATGGATTATTTGGGTACATGTAAATAGCCACTGACTCTAATTTATCAAGAGAATAAGTTTTGTGTGTACACAGACATTTAGGATAAAACACACAGATTTTCTATACATTAGGCCCCTGGGCTAGTGTCCAAATTCAAAATACATCTGACATGTTTAAATCACTTCTGAAACACTTTAAAAAGGCTAGTTCACACTGTACAGACTGATGCTGATCAATCACCAGATCACATTCCTGCTAACACTAACAGATGCCAACAGGGAAAAGACTTATCTGACAATATCTGTCTATTGGTGTTGATCGACATCTGATGGTGCTGTTACAGTCCTCATATTTCTGTTTTCCCCTGTGACCTAGTTTTCCCCATTCTGTTTGATTAGTTCGTTTGATTCACCTGTGTCTAGTTAATCACCTCGGTAAGTCCCCTTTGTTTGCCTCATGTATATATACCTTGTGTTTTCCTTCAGTCTCTGTCCGTTCTCGTTTGATGTATGTCATGTGTAAGCTGATATTCTGAGTTTAGTTATTAAATCCTGCCTTTATTGTTCCTCTTCGTCTGCCTGATGTTTTATACCACACGCTAATGTAACAGGTGCAGTGTGAACTAGCCTTAAGAGAATATGACTGTTAAGATGGTACCTTGCTCTTCTTTGTGTTTCTCTGCTGTCACTGTAATATTTTGTGGCTCTTTGAGGAGAAAGAAAAGGAGGGAAATAAAAAAAAATATATAATTTTTTACAGATACACAAAAGAAAATTCTGTAGCTAAAGTATGTCTGCCTGTGAATAATATGACCTTAAAATAAACTGTGAGATTTAGAGGCCTATTACAGCCCTTTTGTTTTCTTCCTGAAAGTAATATAAGTCACCATTCACTTCCTTTATGTTCAGTCACCATAGAGAATATGCATGAGTGAAGAAATGTCACATAGCCTCTTTTGGATTTTTCCATAACTGCCTTATAAGGAGTTGTTTTCAAATGATATGTTTCTTTTCCTCTTATTTCCTGTTTTTCTCAGTTCAAGGTTATGTTCCATATTTGTAATTTTGGACTATGAAATTATTCATTTTATGGTTTTATCTTTGTGCGCCCTCTAGAGGGCAACATCCGGGATGGTAGTGTCACTTTTTTCTATGGAAAGTATAAATTGTGTAAACTGCTCAATAAAGACTGAAGATTTGTGACATATCTCTGTTCGTGTGATGATTCTTCCCACAGCCGCTGACCATTTATAACTGAGAGGGACTGAATCTTAACTGAAGAGTAAGAGAAATCTAATTCTTACATGAACTTAAATAGGAAAAGGGTTCGCAATCACTGAGCATTATTTTACTCATCAAACTATTAACTGACAGCTAATGTGTCTGAGTGAGCACAGCTGTAGTGATAGTACCGTTTCCTGCAGTGTTGTAGTTGAAAATCACTGATGTGATGTTGTTTCCAGTGAGTACAGGAGCATTTACAATGGCTCCTCTCTGAGCATTCAGATCAACACTGACTCCAGTGTGAGCACTGCTGCTCATCTGGACTGGAATAGAGACAGAGATTAATTACATTTCCTAAATGACAACTTTAACATTACTGATATTCTTTTCTTCATTACCTTTCTTGTATTTAGGCTTGTCTTCTTCCAGCTCATCTCGTGTGTCGCAATGCGGATCAACAGATGCCATTGTCCTTCACCGACTCAGATGAAGAAAAAGGTTTTGAATAGCTCCACTTTTACCAGACACTTCCCAAAAATAAACAAGGCATTATTTGAAAAAAAAAAAAAAAAAAAAAAAAAAAAAGGTAAATAAAATATAGCAGCAGCAAGCAGCAATTATAAAATATATTATGAGTTGTTAAATGTGAAGGGGGTGGAGAATGTGAAGAATCATTATCCTTCTACACATTACATGATTTTTAATTTCCTCAAGCTTATGAGATTTTACTTAGTCATAGAATTATATGTTAAAGCATTTATTTTCCTTTTCATCTTCAAACACTAGAGAATAATGATTAATATTGTATGTACATCTCAAGTTATCTAAAGGTTTTGGGGAAATATCCTGCTCAACCAACTTCAACCTTGGAGAAGCCACGCATCCTTTGTATCTGTATGTGTGCTGGTATTCTTGTCGTAGATCATTATTGGTGAAAGATGAATATCTGGCACCCTGGATGATGGAATGACTTGTTTTTCTCGACAAGCTGGTGCCTAGAAGAGCAGTTCTGTGACCTCAGAGGGTCAGTCCGTGCCTAAACCATGACAAAAGACCGAAAGACTCAGACCGGTGTAGGGACTCGAGAGGTGAACTAATCATTTCTGTTTCCTGTGCATAGCCTATACGGCTGAATGAGTGAATAGTATCGAGAATGACAGTTTGCTATTTTGTGTTAACGTAATACATCATGCTGTCTGTTTGCATTTGTCTTCTGATACTATGCACTTCCACCTATCTACATGCACTTTTGTTACCTCAATTTGTTTAGAATTAGAATATAATTTGAATATTATTTAGTAAGAGATTCAAATTGAGTTTTTTAGCCCTAAGGTTTAGAAGTTAAGTGTAGTGTAACTTCTTTAGTCCACGTAGGGCCCCTGAAATCTGGTAGTTTTCATTTAGTGGTTAACAGCATAGGCGCCGATCCCGTGGGTGCTAGGGGGCTGGAACACCCACGGAAATGGTCGAGCACGCATGGAAAAATATGAGATATTCTCCATTGATTTTAACCAATAAAAAAAAAAATCGATCTGAGCTTTCAGACACAATCTTCACCCTTTTTATTGTTTATTTAAGGCCATTTCTATGGCGATATTTTAATGGCAAACGTCGAGAACGTATCCAAGTGATGCGCGAGCACAAATGGCTCTGCTCTCGACCAGATACATGCGCGCTCACACTCAAACTCTCCTTGCACCAGAAATCAGCGAGAGCATGACTTGCGACAGTCATGCATGGATATAATGTAAGTGAAACATCCAGCTGACGTTAATTTGAGATAAATAAGAAGCGACCTAGCGTTGAAACATTTTGTTTTTTAAAATCATGCTGAGGAACGTTGTGGCTTGTGTAAATGTGCGTCAGTCTATCCCTTGACTCTTCTTTCCAGGGAAATCACTTACAAAATGCACACAAACGTGTCCCTGCTCTTGATATACAAACATTAATGAACTTCTTTGAACTTAATGAGGACAAAAACTACATGAGGGCAGGTTCGACCACTGATAATTAAAGCACAGCTGAACCTCTGCCTCTGCTAACAACAATACTACCACGAGACCATCAGGGAATTCGACAATTGAGCGCGGATTTATTTATAATATGGATGTAATGGGGGGGAGGGGTGGTGTGGGGTACTGGGCACCCACCGGCAGAAACATAAATCGGCGCCTGTGGTTAACAGAAAACAGATTTTGTGAAGAAGAGAAACCCAAGCACAGGCTTCTGAAGGGGAATGTAAATGTCAATGTCTTGAAATTGATGCGAGCAGCAGTGTTGCCAATTTGGGGATTTTGTTGCCAAATTTAGCTACTTTCTCATGGTTCCTGCAACTTTCTTGACCAGTAATTTCCTACTACTAAATTCAGAAAAAAACAGAGAACCTAGAATACTGTCTAACACTTGATGGCTGCTCTATTAAGTCTTCATTGTCAGTTAGGAACCTGGGTGTGCTCTTTGATACCAATCTTTCATTTGAAGGCCATGTTTCTAGCATCTGTAAAACCGCATTCTTCCATCTTAAAAATATATCTAAACTACGACATTGTCACAGTTCCCGTGTTCCCCGGACTCCATTTCCCATCATCCTCTTGTTTCCACACCTGCACTCACTTCCTCGTCATCTCCCCATCAGCACTCATCACCTGCACCTGGACTTCATCATCAGCACTTCCTATATTATGGACACTTTCCCTGCACTCCTTGTCGGTTCTTATGTTTATCTATATGTGTGAAGCTGTTTGTTCTGCCCTGGATTCAATAAAGCCCTTCTGTTTGTGGATTTCCATATTCGCCTCATCTCTACAGCAGCTAACCGTAACAGAAGAACAGACCATACCGACTGGACATCCACAAGCTAATGATGGGCATATTCCTTACTGAGATCTCCATGTCTCCCGTGCCTCCCACGCCTGCTACAGCGTCGGATCGCCTGTGTAGGTGCCGACAGGACGGTCGCTCGCTGGAGAGGTATGTGGAGGAGTTTGCCGAGCTAGCTTATTTGGCGAATTGGCCAGATGCCTGTTTGAACGCAGTGTTTCTGGCGGGGCTGGACAAGGACACGATTCGTTTTAAAGAACCTGCCTGCTACTTTTCCCTAGTTGAAGCCATTAATCTGGTTCTGTTCCTAAATTGTTCTGATTTCATTATTGAGGAGGTTCTTGAGAAATCGTGTGTTCCTTGTCCAGTTTCCTCAGAAACACCAGCGGCCTGGCCAGTTCGCCAATTGCCGCTTTCCTCCGCATGCCCCTCCAGTGAGCCGTTCCCGGTGTCCTGCCGGACCCAAAACCCCGGAGGGCCGATGTAAAATCCTCCGCTGGGCCTAAACGGCCAAGAAGGAGAAATAAGAAGGCCGCCAAAAAGCCCCAGTCTCCTGAGTTTTCTGCCTCCGTGCAGCCCCAGTCTCCTGAGTTTTCTGCCTCCGTGCAGCCCCAGTCTCCTGAGTTTTCTGCCTCCGAGCAGCCCCAGTCTCCTGAGTTTTCTGCCTCCGAGCAGCCCCAGTCTCCTGAGTTTTCTGCCTCCGAGCAGCCCCAGTCTCCTGAGTTTTCTGCCTCCGTGCAGCCCCAGTCTCCTGTGTTTTCTGCCTCCGAGCAGCCCTTACCTGTATCCGTGGGCCTGTTGGTGGAGTATGAGGAGATGGACTGGTCCCTATTCTCCGCACCATCTTCTGCCTCCGCCGAGCCCGCTGCTCCTGCCGCCGCCGAGCCCGCCTTACCATCCACGGGGAAACCCCCTAAGAAAATTTTGGGGGGGGGCCTGGTACCCGTGGGTGGGGAACTCCTGGGTGGGCGTCCTGGTTCATCAGAGCCTGCCAAGTCTCCTGACCCGCCATGGCCACCTGCCAAGTCTCCTGACCCGCCATGGCCACCTGCCAAGTCTCCTGACCCGCCATGGCCGCCCACGGCCTCTGACCCGCCATGGCCGCCCACGGCCTCTGACCCGCCATGGCCGCCCACGGCCTCTGACCCGCCATGGCCGCCCACGGCCTCTGACCCGCCATGGCCGCCTGACTTCCTAGATCCGCCCTGGAGACCTCTGGTCCCGTCTGCTCCTCTCCCTGCACCAGCGTGAGGTCTTCAGGGCGCCCACCCCCCCTCCCCGGTTGCTCCTTCCACGGCGCGAGGCCGCGCCTACCGGGAGGGGGAGGTACTGTCACAGTTCCCGTGTTCCCCGGACTCCATTTCCCATCATCCTCTTGTTTCCACACCTGCACTCACTTCCTCGTCATCTCCCCATCAGCACTCATCACCTGCACCTGGACTTCATCATCAGCACTTCCTATATTATGGACACTTTCCCTGCACTCCTTGTCGGTTCTTATGTTTATCTATATGTGTGAAGCTGTTTGTTCTGCCCTGGATTCAATAAAGCCCTTCTGTTTGTGGATTTCCATATTCGCCTCATCTCTACAGCAGCTAACCGTAACAGACATATGCTCTCAATGAAAAATGCAGAACAGTTAGTTCATGCGTTCATGACCTCAAGGCTAGATTACTGTAATGCTTTACTGGGTGGTTGTTCCGCTCGCCTGATAAATAAACTACAGCTCGTACAAAATGCAGCAGCTAGAGTTCCTACTGGAACTAGGAAGTATGACCATATTAGCCCAGTTCTGTCAACATTGCATTGGCTTCCTGTTAAACATCGCATAGATTTTAAAATCTTGCTAATTACTTACAAAGCACTAAATGGTTTAGCTCCCCAGTACCTGAGCGAGCTCTTAAAGCATTATAGTCCTTCACGTCTATTGCGATCTCAGAATTCAGGCCAGCTGATAATACCTAGAATATCAAAATCAACTGCAGGCAGTAGATCCTTCTCCTATTTGGCACCTAAACTCTGGAACAATCTTCCTAGCATTGTTCGGGAAGCAGACACACTCTGTCAGTTTAAATCAGTATCAACCAGATCCGGGCCGTATCCAGGTGAGACCGAGGACCGGCGCCTTGACACAAAGTATCAGCAGAGATTGAGTCAACTAGATCATCCATTGTGAAGGCCTCATCGACATGACAACCAGTGCCACAGCTCCTCAACAAACCGTCCATACCGGTGTGATGAATACGATCCTCAACTGGATTGAACTGGAATAAATACTTTGAATGTTGCGATCCTATTGGACTTATGATAGCTACCTGAATCTTAACAAAGCACTGTTCGCCAGAGGAGAACTGGCCCCCTGACTAAGCCTGGTTTCTCCCAAGGTTTTTTTCTCCATTTTAACACAGAAATCTATTTGCCACCTGTTTGCCATCTGATGTCACCTGTTGGAGTTTGGGTTCCTTGCTGCTGTCGCCTTTGGCTTGCTTAGTTGGGGACACTTGACATTTGACTTGACATTTGATATTCAACAGTGCTTTGATCTGCCGACATTGACACTATTCGTTAAGAGCTGCTGTGCAGCCAAAATTATATACCAGTTATCAATGTAAAGCTGCTTTGACACAATCTGCATTGTAAAAAGCGCTATATAAATAAAGGTGACTTGACTAGTGATTCAAAAGTTATCCAGGGATAATGTGATGGTGTATTGTGTGTGTTTAAATTTAGCTGACCATTGATAGCTTGCAGACAATCACTACACAAAAGCTGCGCATCTTTAGATCCGCTCACACGCCTCCAGGAGCTCGGCTGTTTTCAGAGACTCGGTACAGCGTATGTATCTTTTATAAATATGATAAAACTAAAGACTTTTTGGAGATATGAAGGATGCAATACTACTCTATAAGGTACTCAAGATTAACATGAGATTGTCAGAAACTGTGTGTGATACCCCCCCTTTAACTCCACATCAGCTACATAAATTCATCAACTAACCATTCAGAAACGTCCTGTTTCATTCTACAGGTGTTCACTTCTTCTTGAGTCTCTCCATCATTGTCCAACTCCGGTTTGAACATAAAAGGCTGAACAGTTTCTGACATTTTCAGTGAGTCTGAGGTAATTGGAGCTGCTAACACTAGCACTTGAAACTCCGCCCTCTCCTTGGAAGCAGCAGCTCATTTGCATTTAAAGGAACACACACAAAAAAAACGAGCGTTTTTGCTCTCCTTCAAAAACTGACAAATTTAACATGCTACAAAAAATTATCTGTGGGGTATTTTGAGCTAAAACTTCATATACACACTCTGGGGACATCAGAGACTTATTTTACATCTTGAAAAAGGGGCATTATATGACCCCTTTAAACTCTTGTTTTTTGGGTCGACAGCTTATAAACACCAGAGACTTAAGCCCTGTTCACACCGCCAGCGACTTTTTCGCTGCACATCGCTAGTCTCTGTACTATGAAGTCACTTGTGGGCGTTCCTAGTGCTGTCACTCTAATGTCATTGGTAGACTGCACATCTGATCATATCTATAGAAAATGCAATCACAAATGATTTATGAAACTAAGAAATCATTCTAATTTGACTGGAAATTAGGCTTAAAACAATTAAAAGTAACATTCTGCTGTTGTAAAGTGTTGTGACTGCAGAGCTCAGTGCATTAAATCATTAACTAGTTTAAATATCGATCAATCAACAAATTAAACTCACTCATACTGTCAAAAAATACTAAAATGTCTTTTGAATTTGACAAGTAATCAATTTTCTTGTCCCTAATAATCAACATAATGCATGTGGAAACTAATATGAACTGCAGCAGTGCTAAACTGCTCACAGCATCATATAATTAACAACACACAAACTATCAATGAATGAATCAAACTTACAAGACTGCCAACCGCTTCTTTTCCACGCATCATTTTATTATATGTATGTGGTTACAGTGAAATCATATAAAATAGTGAAATTGCTCAGGAACTATCTCCTGTCTGTTTTGCCTGCACTCGAGACAGTGACGTGAGCTCCAGAGAGCCTTCACTACTATTGGTTGTTGCTCGCGAAATTCGCGTTGAAATTTCTGAACTTTTGTCGCGTCTCCCGTCGCTTTCTGTCACCAGCGGTCAGTGTCATTCATGTCGCCGGAAGTCGCCAGCACTTCATTGAAATGAATGGGATCATGCCACTTTGTCACTGCATGTCGCTGGCAATCTGAATGGGGCTTTATATTACATCTTGTAAAAGTGGCATTATATGACCCCTTTAAAGCGTTTACTAAAACTCTCAAAAGTTTGGTCGCATGTGATCATGTGGACATTAATTGATCTCATAATTATATGCAAGAACAGTAGAATGGGGCGTAGGACCCGCCCCAGACAATTTCTGATTGGCGGAAACACTCGTGGGGATGGGTCAGATGGTTAAAACCCAATGACAAGCAGTTTTGCTTGGCTTTCGCTTTGATTCGGGCTTACTCTTACAATCGTCCTGCTTGCACATTTACATGCTCTTCGACCACCAAGAGCTCATTTCAAGACTCATCAACTTTTCCGTCTGAGCATTCATTGAATTGTTAGCATTATTGCTGCCAATTAGTTAAAAAAAATTGAACACAAATTTTTCTGTAATTGCGATATTGTAGTTAATATTTTTATATTGTAATAATTTCAGTTACTCTCCAAACAAATGTAGAAGCAACTTAAAGAGAGTATATTTTAAATATTTGTTTAATGTGTCGTGACAGATCGCTGTAGCGCCTCAGTTCAAGCTACACATAAACCGATCATCTCTTCCTAGTTATTGTGTTAATGGTGTGGTCACAACAGACGGATGTTGTGCTAATAGTGTTTAGAGTTTTGAAAATGTGACTACAGAAAGAAAGAATTGATTTAAAACTGTAGAAGTGATTTGAAAAAGTGTATTGAGAAACATGTCCTAAAGATAGTAAAAACTGTAAAAAGTGCAGATGACTTTAATTGTGTTCATCATCCCATCTGGGTTTGATTTAAAAATAAATGCTCATTATCTCACATGTTAAAGCATGTTAATGGGAGTAAACTGGTTGTCAGCGCCACCTGCTGTACTGATGTGAATTTGATCTTTATTCAGCTCTTCAGCTATTTTTTTACATTTGGTTTGAAACTATGAAGTGAAAATCTCAAGCACACAACAGATCCACACAGACGCACATTCATCAACTTACAGATCAGACACAATACATGAAATCTGACAACAGAAACCATGAAAGATTGTGGAGCCTTGATATCAATGCAAGATAATGCAAAATCCAAATTAAAATGAAACGTTTTCAGAATAAATACTTACAGGATAAACTTTTTTCCAAGAAGAATTTTACTTGTCCAGCTGGACAAGGACCTGATTAAAATGTCAATTAAAAAAAAAATAGTGGATAGTAATAATCGATAGTGGATAGTAGGCTGTATAATGTACTGACGATAACAAGGTTGCGCTCAAGGTGAAATGGAAACATTAGCGAAGCACACACAAAAAGAAACTTAGTTAAACATACTGCAGTAAAAATTCAAAATGTGGAGTTTTGATAGAACTTGATAGAGTTAAGCAAAATCACATGACCAAAAATGCTGTTTTCCTAAACAGGCTACCATCACGATTAAAAACGTGACACTGATTTCATACAACAGTTCAGTTAACAAATAGTTAATATTAAGTCACTTACATTTTAGAAGGAACATTGACTGTTTTTGTTCTATTTTAGCAGCGAAAATAGTTTCAAACAAAGATCACAGCAGAACCATATAGCACAACATTCACCCTGCATCCCAACGTGCATACTATCCACCCTATCCGCCCTAAATAGTATTGAATATTAATAATGTTACATACTATTTATAATGGATAGAATGTTCATTGAGATGCAGGCTCTGTCTTGTTTTCGTTACTAAATGATTCAGCAATTTGAAGCATTTTGAGTCAAAGATTCAATGACCCATTCATAAACAACTGCCTCATTCTTGAATGAATCAGCCATTGGAATGAATCGTTTAAATGAATGACTCACTTATTAAGATGGTTACTTGACGCCACCTACTGGTGGTTTAGTTTAATTTTTAAAAGTATCATTTCCCCCCCCCAACATTTCTTACAATCCCATAACATTATTTAATGCAGCTGTAATTTTTTTTTTATTGTAAATCTGTAAATGATTTCATTTGATTGGTAACAGCCCTTAGTGTCTTATTCCGATTAAATTTATTGATCGAATTTAAGAATTTAAAATGAAAGATGAATCCTACATTTTACATGAATCGTACAAGATGGTCACAAATCTATCACAAATATGCAGATTTAAATATGTCAAAGCTGCAATATTCTGAAAGGATATTGCTTCAGAAATTTTAAATTTATATTATATTTACACCACAAAAAAAAAAATCCTTTTTTAAACAGTTTTACTCGTACAAGTGAATGACAAGGCTTAATGTCGAGCCCTGTATGTAGTCTTAATGGGCCGAGTTTCAGTCATCATTTCGTGTTGTCTGACAACAAAACCAGAAAAATATATAGATGAAACAATTTTATTGGGAATTTGGCTGTATTAAAATATATCTTATGTGAGCAAACGGGGTAGCAGCAGAGAAGCAAACAAATGTTGGGCTGACACTTGGCAGAATGCGAATGCAACAATGACATGATGAATATTCTAATTGCCGTATGACGTCATTATCGACATTTAGCGGCATATACAGGTGCTGGTCATATAATTAGAATATCATCAAAAAGTTGATTTATTTCACTAATTCCATTCAAAAAGTGAAACTTGTATATTATATACATTCATTACACACAGACTGATATATTTCAAATGTTTATTTCTTTTAATTTTGATGATTATAACTGACAACTAAGGAAAATCCCAAATTCAGTATCTCAGAAAATTAGAATATTACTTAAGACCAATACAAAGAAAGGATTTTTAGAAATCTTGGCCAACTGAAAAGTATGAACATGAAAAGTATGAGCATGTACAGCACTCAGTACTTAGTTGGGGCTCCTTTTGCCTGAATTACTGCAGCAATGCGGCGTGGCATGGAGTCGATCAGTCTGTGGCACTGCTCAGGTGTTATAAGAGCCCAGGTTGCTCTGATAGTGGCCTTCAGCTCTTCTGCATTGTTGGGTCTGGCATATCGCATCTTCCTCTTCACAATACCCCATAGATTTTCTATGGGGTTAAGGTCAAGCAGTTTGCTAGCCAATTAAGATCAGGGATACCATGGTCCTTAAACCAGGTACTGGTAGCTTTGGCACTGTGTGCAGGTGCCAAGTCCTGTTGGAAAATGAAATCTGCATCTCCATAAAGTTGGTCAGCAGCAGGAAGCATGAAGTGCTCTAAAACTTCCTGGTATACGGCTGCGTTGACCTTGGACCTCAGAAAACACAGTGGACCAACAACAGCAGATGACATGGCACCCCAAACCATCACTGACTGTGGAAACTTTACACTGGACCTCAAGCAACGTGGATTGTGTGCCTCTCCTCTCTTCCTCCAGACTCTGGGACCCTGATTTCCAAAGGAAATGCAAAATCTACTTTCATCAGAGAACATAACTTTGGACCACTCAGCAGCCGTCCAGTCCTTTTTTATCTTTAACGCTTCTAACGCTGTCTGTTGTTCAAGAGTGGCTTGACATAAGGAATGCGACAGCTGAAACCTATTTCTTGCATACGTCTGTGCGTGGTGGTTCTTGAAGCACTGACTCCAGCTGCAGTCCACTCTTTGTGAATCTCCCCCACATTTTTGAATGGGTTTTGTTTCACAATCCTCTCCAGGGTGCGGTTATCCCTATTGCTTGTACACTTTTTTCTACCACATCTTTTCCTTCCCTTCGCCTCTCTATTAATGTGCTTGGACACAGAGCTCTGTGAACAGCCAGCCTCTTTTGCAATGACCTTTTGTGTCTTGCCCTCCTTGTGCAAGGTGTCAATGGCCGTCTTTTGGACAACTGTCAAGTCAGCAGTCTTCCCCATGATTGTGTAGCCTACAGAACTAGACTGAGAGACCATTTAAAGGCCTTTGCAGGTGTTTTGAGTTAATTAGCTGATTAGAGTGTGGCACCAGGTGTCTTCAATATTGAACCTTTTCACAATATTCTAATTTTCTGAGATACTGAATTTGGGATTTTCCTTAGTTGTCAGTTATAATCACTGAAATTAAAATAAATAAACATTTGAAATATATCAGTCTGTGTGTAATGAATGAATATAATATACAAGTTTCACTTTTTGAATGGAATTAGTGAAATAAATCAACTTTTTGATGATATTCTAATTATATGACCAGCACCTGTATATATGGCATTAAAAAATTAAAAAATTGGTATTAAAAGCATTAAATTAGATTTGATAAAACCTGCAGAAACCCTGTTACAGAGCTATTTACAACTAGACCAAAAACTCTACAGTCAGTAAAAACACCATAAAACATCAAATATATACATCAAAATCATAAACATAAAAGAAAATACAGCTCCAAAAACACCAACAATTAAAAGCCATAGAAAATAAGTATGTTTTTAAGTGAGATTTCCACATCTCAATGGAGGAAACAGATCTGTTATCAGATGGAAGGGTGTTACACAGCCTCAAACCAGAGAGACTCAATGTGCTGCTCTTTGTCATTGTTTTTAAAACACACACACACACACATATGTGAAAGCACAGATTATGTGTCAGTTAATCATAAATTTATTTTATTATTCAGCCCTACTTTTCCCATCTCACATTTCACAGATTTGCATTCAAAACTGAAAATATTGTATGTATTTATGGACTGTTTTTGATATAGATGTAACACTCACCTCAAACAATATTTGTAGACTTTTCTTTCCTTCTTCTGAAGTATTGTGTTGAACAGCAGCTCTGAAATTTCTTTCTCTTTCTCTTTCTCTTTCTCTGAAATAAAGGAAGTGAAATTGCTTTTCAAGAGTCAGTGACAGTCAGATGTCAGCAAACACATCAACTCTTGGCTATTTTTTATTTTGAAATCTGTGTTCTCAGTAAACTGAACTGTTTGGAAGTATTCAATAAACTGAACAATACAACAATTTGTTACAAACAAAAAAAAGTTAGTCGAATAATAATTAAACACTCTCTGCCTTCAAAACCTGGACACTGATCGACAGATGAATTACAAGGAGTCATTAAAAACAATTAAAGCAGGAAAGAGTGAGTGTTCTCAAAGTCCACGTGACACTGATGAAAATTTCTGTGTAAGTGAATGGAGGGAGATTGGACTCCTTCTGAAGAATGTTCTCCATGTATGCCTTCTATTCATAGTCTGCAGTTTCAGTTCAGAGTGAAAGAACCTTTTGAACAAGAGTGTCAAACTCAGGGATGGAGCTAAACTCTGCAGGACAGGAACTAATTAAACACACCTGAACCAGCTAATCAATGTCTTCAGGATTGCTAGAAACTTCCAGGCAGGTGTTCTGGAGCGGGCTGGAGCAGTTTGCAGGACAGTGGCCCCCCAGGAGCAGAGTTTGACACACATACTGTGGACTGACCGTCATCTGCTTTCTTGAAGTGCTCTTCTCAGCTTTTGATCCCTTTGGGTTTATCTTGAAAAGGCATCTGTCAAATGAAATACAAACAACATAAGTAATGAAACAGACTCTACTATATAACTCTTTTAATAAATTAACAGTAAAAATATCAGAATAGTGGAAAATGGCACAGAACATGTGTATGGCAGAGGGTCTATGTCTACATTAACCCAGATACTTTCGCATATTTTTTTATATGTTTTGACCTTCCTTCCACAGTGAGATTTTTTTTTTTTTTTTGAGAAAACGTTATTATTTCTTATATTTTCCAGCATGCGCAGGAAGATGATTTAAGAGTCTTCCGACATCTCAGTGTGAAAGAGAAACTTGGAGTGTGAAACTTTTGAAATGTGTCCGGATTAATGTAGGTAGAGAGAGTAGATAGATAATGTAGAGAGTGTTTCATAACTGTTTTGATGTATGAAATTAAATGCTGGTTTCATACCTCTGCAAGAACTCCTTGGCCTGATGGGTACGAGATGTTCAGGTAGTTGTAGGACGCAAAGTAACTCAACAGTATCACTGAAAGTCCACAGAAAACAAAGTACCCTTCCTGTTATTCATATATACAAGAGAAGAGATATGTAACTTTTTGTGAGAAACAAAACATAAAAACATCAATTCCAGCAATTATATTATCTTTAAATGGTGCAACTCTCACCTTTTCACCATGCCTTTAATATCAGAAACTCACAACTTGACTGCAGAGAGAGAGAGAAACATGAGTGCATGGGACACATTAATTTACAAATCCATAATAATCTAAAGAAATGGCTGATGAAAATTCAGCTTTGCATCACAGAAATAAATTATATTTTAAAGTATATTTAAATAGAAAACCATTATTTTAAATTGTTTTTGAATTTTTTTTTTCCCCTGTATTTTTTATCAAATAAATGCAGGCTTGATAAGCATAGGGACTTCTTTCAAAAACGTTAAAAATACTACTAGGCCTAATGTTTCCAAACTTTTGACCGGTACTATATATATATATTAGGGGTGCAACGGTTCATTCCTGCAGGACATAACAGTCATACAGGAACAACCCCTCAGGACTCCTACAGGAATATACCCTGTCCTGCAGGAATTTTTTCAGTCCTACAAGATTCCTGCACATTGAACCAAAATCCTACAGGATTCCTGTAGTTTTTTTTGTAAAGGGTACCTGCTTCCCTTAGTGTTTTTACACGTAGAAAAGGTGAAAATTGTATTACACCATCCAGTTTTTCCCTGAACGATGATATGAGCTCCTGTTGCAATTCTCGATTCAGCATAAATGACCTACAATGGCGACAAATTTTCAAAACTACAAGCAAAAAGGCAGCATACAAACCAGGCTAGAACTGAACACGGCATGACGCCAGCTTCTATATCTACCTCCTCGATGGCAGTCAAGTCTTTCAATTCAGTAGGAAAATCGCTCCTCTTCATAACATAAAGTTCACGTCCAAAATATGTTGTGATCATTTGTTTATATCTTTCTAAACCAGCACAGTACGTACTTTTCCCCATCTCTTCCATTCTAATTTTCACTGCTTGCCCTCACCTGTGTGAAGTTGGCCCCCCACCCAACGCAAAACATCAGCAAAATAGTCTAAATCATTTGTGCTCCGTTTGTGCCGTAAAAAGTTTCGTTTGTGCTGCTTCCGTTTTTAAAATATTAGAAATTGAATTCTAGACGATGACATCACCAGCGTTTGAGCTGCTTGTTTTTTTTAGCCTGAATTATAGGCACAATACAATACTGACAGAATAATAGTAAAGTACTACTGACATTTTATTTCGGGTTTGTCATTTATTCAATCATTTATCAAAATGTTGGATGCTAGTAATGATGTTTTAATAACAACAACTCATTGTCAATGTTTTTCGCTGTGGTGTTTAATAAAAAGATTTTGCTGTTCAGACATTATACAGCAGCAGCTAAATATTCATCTGTTGTCGGACTGTTGTCAATAAACAATTATCTTTACTTCATTCACTCTTTTTTTTTTTAAGTACCATCTGTTATACTTCACTACCACCACTAGGCGCAAGTGACACTTCTGTTCAAAATGCTCTTGTGGAAAGTAGTGAAGAGTTAGTAGAGAAAAAGTCTATATAAAATCAAACTACAAAAGTTGTTACTACAGTAGATCAAATTTCTGGCCAATGTAAGTACAATGTTTTCTCACTGTCAATTACAGTACTATTAGTTAACTTAAAGAATAAAGGTACAAAATTCAAGAGACCTAAGATTGCAATGTTTATTAAACAGAAAACTCATTGCTCAATACTAATGTAACTATGAAATTCTAATTACAGTTGACATTACCATATTGTCCTAATATAAGATATATTAACCTCATATATTATTAGTATATTATATTGTCCTTATATTTGGACCAATACAGTAATCATGAAAAATTTATACTGTACATGATATTTTTTGAAGTATTGTATAGTTAATCTGGTGCAACTTCCAGGGTCATGGAAGAAAAACAAAGCTATTTATGGACAATACCAGGTCAAAGGGTCAGAATAAACAAAAGATCTTTTGTTTTTCTGACCCCTTGACGCCACAAGTGTTGCTGGTATTGTCCATAAATAGCATGATATTTTTTAATCAGGATTATTTAAGTGGGTAATTATATTTTGCTTATGCCAGATGCCAAAGAAACCAGCAGTCAACAAGGATTCCATTTTCACAGTCCTGTGCTCATCTAAAGAGGCTATAGTCCAAAATGGCAACATAGCTACTCCTAATCAGAGCATCTGGACAGAGCTTAGTAAACAGCTAGAAGACAAGATCACTGCAAAGGCTCTATACACTTTTGTTAAATTAAACAGAAACAACATCTGGACTGCATTAGGGTATATTCATGAAAGCGATCATGAAACAAGTGGCAGTAGTGATGACACTGTTTTTGAGCCAGGGTCCCTTTCCTCCAGATCAAAATATTGCTTATCTTGAAGTTCCATTTCAGAAATGGATTGAATTCATGCCTGAAACGGTTAAATACAAAGACAAGTTCTCTAAAACACAAAAAAGGGAATACAGAGTTTTGAAGCCTGGCATCATGTGATAAATCATCAGATTTGGCAAGAAGTAAAATGCCCCTGCACATTTGCCTTTAAAAGAGCTATCCATCAGCCATAGAGAAATACATTGATGTCAGAGGCCACTGTAAAGAGTGTCAGTCCGATGGTGCTCAAGTGTGTAATTAGGAACACTGATGACTCTCTGCACACTGGCTGTTCCAAGCGTCCGATGTCCGGTAACTTGCGTGTGCAGATAGCCAAAGAGCCGTGTGAGGGTAGGATGGAACCCCATGTATGGAGGGCATCAGAGGCAACAAATCTGATGGATTTTGGAGATCCTGAGCCGAGCCATCTGCCTAATTTGCCCACTCTGCGCAAAACAAAACAAGAGAGAAATGACTTGGAATTAGGTGACAAGGATCCTATTTTGTCATTGCAGATATTAAAACATAGTGATAGTATTAAAGACATTGGATTGGACAAGTTTTTCTGTCACTACTGGAGTCAAACTCAAATGCATATGTACAAGACAATATCAAAGATGTCTACTAACCCCACTGTGAGTTTTGATGCAACTGGCTCAGTAGTGAGGAAACTACAGACACCAAATGGCAAGTCTGGCTATATCTTCTTATATCAGGGTGTTCTGGCAGGGGATGAGAGCTCAAGTGTCCCAGTGGTGCAAATGCTGTCAGAGAGACACAATGTTAATGCGATAACACATTGGCTGACAGAATGGATACGTGCAGGTGCACCAACTCCAAAAGAGGTTGTGAGTGACTTTTCTCTGGCTTTGCTCGGAGCTCTGGTCAAGGCTTTTACTCCTCATCCTGATCTAAAGACCTACATCAGTGAGTGTTGGGGTGTCTTACTTGGTAAACATTCAGCAAAAGTGCCACCTTGTTTTGTTTGGGTTGATGTTGCACACTGCATCAAGATGATCTGCCAGTGGGACTGCTTGAAGAAAAAACATCATCGCATTAAAGATTTCTTTGTGAGGTCAATGGCACAGCTTCTCATGTCCCAATCCATGGATGATGCAAGAGAACTACTACGCAGTATATATATATAATTTATATATGAACACAGTACAAGTTAAAAGTTTGAAAACATTATTTTTTAATGTTTCTGAGAGAAGTCTTTTCTGCTCACCAAGGCTGTATTTATTTGATCAGAAATACAGTAAAAACAGTAATAATGTGAGATGTAAAACAGCTGTTTTCTATGTGAATACATAGTAAACCGTAATTTATTCCTGTGATCAAAGCTGAATTTTCAGCATCATTACTCCAGTCTTCAGTGTCACATGATCCTTCAGAAATCATTCTAATATGATGATTTGATGATCAAGAAACATTTATGATTATTATCAATGTTGAAAACAGTTGTGCTGTTTAATATGTTTCTTTTTTTCTTCTTTTTTTGTGTGGAAACCATGATACACAACCAGTGGAGACAGAAAAGACATTAATATTGTTAAAAAGAATTTCAAATAAATTCTGTTCTTTTTACATTTCTATTCATCAAAGAATCCACACAAAAATCTATCACGGTATTCCACAAAAGTATTAAGCATGCAAAAATGGTTTTCAACATTGATAAAAATAAGAACCATTCTTAATAAATAAGCATCCAATAACAATTGAGCACAAAATCAACATTTTACTATGACTTCTGAAGGATCATGTGACACTGAAGACTGGAGTAATGATGCTGAAAATTCAGCTTTGATCACAGGAATAAATTACACTTTAAATTATATTAAAACAGAAAAAGGCTATTTTAAAGTGTAATAATGTTTCACAATATGACTGTATTTTTGATCAAATAAATGCAGCCTTGGTATGCTTAAGAGACTTTTTTCAAAAACAATTAAAAATCTTGACAACTTTTGACCGTTACTGTATACACACACACACACACACACACACACAGCATATGATATAATAAACACAGCTACAGCAAACAATGGTGCGTGTATTTATGACAATATTACTATTACTACTGTTATTCACAACATGACGTTACAGTGAGAAGTAAAATCACTTACCTTGGAGTTTGTGTTACATTCCACACATCCTGTGATCCTCTGTGTCCGTTAAAAGTCGAAAACGCACAGTTGATAGTGAATGTGATTTGTTTTGCCGTTTGGATCTTACCTTGTTACTTAAAATATATTGTTAAAAAATAGGCTAAAACGAAACTTTTACCGGCACAAATGAAGCACAAACGATTGAGACTATTTTGGCTGAATTTGGAGCACGTGGGGGGGCTGAGTGACGTCATCGCCCATAATTCAAAGTCTAATATTTTAAAAACGGAAGCAACACAAACGAAACTTTTACCGGCACAAACGAAGTACAAACAATTGAGACTATTTGGGGTGAATTTGGAGCATGAGGGGGGCTGAGTGACCTCAGAATGACCTATAAATATTCTTTTAATATCTGAAAAACGGAAGCAGCACAAACGAAACTTCTACCGGCACAAACGAAGCACAAACAATTGAGACTTTTTGGGGTAAATTTGGAGCATGATGACACTTTCCAAATTCTCAGTAAATGTACACACCTATGAAATACAGATATTTGGTGATTATTTAATTTTTCTTCCTTTTTGATTTTGTCTAAACAACAAACCTGACAACCACATAAAAGCACATAGGAGAACCGAAAGTCTCTTTTAAGAGCATCACAGAATTTGAATCACTAGACTCACACAAATCACCCTTGACATTGAAGACTTGCTGTTGATTTAATTGAAAAAAAAAAAATATGTAAAAGATTAACCCTAACTGTACCTTTTAGCAATCATTTTTGTATTGAATGAACTACATTTAATCTTGAAATTTTGATTGCTTCTTTTATTTATACTGATTCTTGAAAGATAGATTTCTTTACATATTTTATACTTATGTTTAGACTCAAATTAACTTGTCCACATTTTTTATATTGGTAAAAAAAACGCTGTTTCAATTTGGACACATGAACTGCTTTATGAAGTCATACAACCTTTTTAATTAATGTGTGTTGTATCATATTTGTCACTGTTTTAATTTTAATAAAAAAAGATTATATAAAAATAGATTTCTATGCACTTCTGTGATTGTAGACAATGCAGTGTTTTTTTATATTTATTATGAATTAAAGACATGTATCAACAGTGAGAAGAAAAAAATTACAATAATATAAAGTAGGGGGCATACGGGAATGTGGTTGGGAACCACTGCTCTAGATTGTGCTTTAGGGAGGGTTCTTGAAGAAAAAGTATTTCTAATAAAGCAGTTATTGCATTTTTTATCTAATACATGAACACCATCGATTGCAAGTGAAGGAATATGATTGATCCAAAACCAGGGCAATCCATTATTAGAAATACAACTCCAGTTCATTTTGAATGTCTGGTTAATAGTTTGTAAATCTAAAGCGTTAAGACACCCTCCTTGTATCTTCTTACCAAAGATTTCCTTTGAACACATTCAGTTTTATTTTTCCAAATAAAATGGAACAACAGAGAATCAATAGATTTAATAGTCACTCAGCCTTAGTCAGCAGGACTCTCCTGTCTCTTTGCAGCCAGACAATGCAGCGTGTGAACCGGTGTCATGAGAAATGTCTCCCCAGACATCGGGTCTCCTTCAGGACCCCGGCAGTAATGCCTGATCAAAAAGTTATCGTCGCGATATCTTGTTGTATGCTAGTTGTGTTAGCTTTTTGTAGCTGCGTTAGCTTCTTATAGCAAGCTAAATTCGCAGCAGAAAATAAAAGCATATACAAATATATCAACATAAAAGCATTATAATAACAAAAAGCCTAAAAAGAAGCATATAACAAAGCTTTATGTAGCAGACACGCTAGTAACACGCAGGTTTATCATCTGTTAGCTTTACAAAGACCACCTAGTGTGTTTATTATACATGCATATAAAAAAGCAGTGTAATTCAATTACATGAAAATTGATAATTATCCTGTAAAAACAAAACAAAAACACCGTATTTAAGTGCAATAACACTTTAACATCTGATAATGCAAGTGCAGATTATTTTAAGTGTTTTTAATTCTCAGTTGCTGGAATATCTCACCTCATCATGTGGAATAACAGATAACAATAAAGTATATTTGTATTGAAAATTTGTATGAAAGTGAGTTAATAAGGATTGTTTTTGTTTGTTTTTAATATTTTTAAATAGTTCATTAAGTTAAATTATATTGTGTTATATAGGGATGCACGATACCATTTTTTAAGGACCGAGTACGAGTACCAATACTTTTTTTCTGGTACTCACCGATACCGATGCCTATACATTTATTAATTTCTCTCTTTTTTATTTATTTTTGATGTTGCAGTTTTCCAAGCACAACACAGTGAGACTAATGAATGTAGGACAGCTTCTTTATTATTACTCTAATGAAAAAAGTAATAATTTTTATGTGCTTGTCACAAACTTAAAGAACAAAAATTTCACAGTGTCCAATAACTTTCAAAAGGCATAATTACCAAGATTGTTGTTACACAAAAAGAAATTTACAAACAAATTACAAACAATGCAACAAATACTATAGAGATACAAATTAAATAAACTTTTTTCAGATTCAATAGGTTTATTTACCATGTATACATTTATTTAACATCTTCTGTTGTTTTATTAACATTAATGACAAATATTTAATTAGGCTACGGTCCCTTTAAGACCGAATCCATGGATGCTGAATCCATATCCTGTTCCTAGCCATAACCGACTGTATTTATGTGAGATACTCCACACCATGGACATTTTGACAACTATGTATGAAGGTAAATCAGTAGCAAAACTCGAGAGGTTGCTGATTTGAATGTGAGAACTTGTCATATTAATATTCGTATTTGTAAATTGAAATTTACACTCACAGCCCTGATGTGAAAAGCTGAATGTTTCGATTTGAAGAAAAGAAGCCGTTTTATTGGTCAATGCCTGACCAATGAACAACGCCAGCCAAGCATCGAGCGATTCCAGGGTTTTTCTTTGTAATAGTTATTAAGACAGTTTCAAAAAAAAAAAAAAGATTGTTTTCCTTGACTGATATACTGTATTACTGATGAAGACTACTTTCCACACGAAAATAACGTTTTGCCATGATAGTTGTTTATTAGGTGTAAATACATAATTCATTATTCAAGGCATTTTCTTTGATGTAATAAATGACGACAAGGTGATTGAACGCCAACTCAAGTGTTGCACCATATTATCACACTAAATGGGGTTTATTTTGAGACAGTGGCCAAGTGACTGTACATCTGTTTATTATAATGAAATATTCCAGTGTGCTGCGATGTGAGCTTTTTACTAGCTACCACTCCCCATGCCTTTACCTATTGAAAATACTAAAGCTTAAAGGATTAGTTCACTTCTGAATGACATTGTCCTGATAATTTACTCACCCCCATATCATCCAAGATGTTCATGTCTTTCTTTCTTCAGTCAAAAATAAATTAAGGTTATTGATGAAAACATTCCAGGATTATTCTCCTTATAGTGGACTTCAGTGGTCTCCAGACGGTTGAAGGTCAAAATTACAGTTTCAGTGCAGCTTCAAAGGGCTTTAAACGATACCAGACGAGGAATAAGGGTCTTATCTAGTGAAACAATCGGTCATTTTTGAAAAAAATACAACTGTATATGCTTTATATAAACAAATGATCGCCTTCTAAGTGCCTCCGCCAAAACTGCATTTCTGTGTTCTCCAAAAAGTTTACGCTGTATGTCCTACGCCTTTCCTGTTCAACTTACAGAACGAACGCAGCGCCAGTTACATTTTTTCCGATAAACTAGCTACATTTCAGGCATCTAGGTAACACATCTAATTTGTGCATTAATGGCTGTTATGTTAAATAAAGTTTACTAATTACAGCAAAGCAGGTAAGTATACTTTACATGTGCACGCCGTTGTCTCATCTCTCCTCCTCAGATGTGCTGTAATGGCGATCCTGCGCGCAATTCTCAAAACACCCACAAGATGACGGTATGTACAAAACCAATATCTGATTATGGTAAAATGTTTAAATATCGGTAAATCGATATATCGGTCGATCTCTAGTACACACAGAAGGACCTGCCTGACAAAGTGAAGTAGACCAAAAGATCCTCAAAAGCTACACATCATGTTGAGATCCAAAGAAATTCAGGAGCAAATGAGAAAGAAAGTAAATGAGATCTATCAGTCTGGAAAAGGTTATAAACCCATTTCTAAAGCTTCGGGACTCCAGCGAACCACAGTGAGAGCCATTATCCACAAATGGTGAAAACATGGAACAGTGATAAACCTTCCCAGGAGTGGCCGGCCGACCAAAATTACCCCGAGAGTGCAGCGACGACTCATCCAAGAGGTCACAAAAGACCCCACAACAACATCCAAAGAACTGCAGGCCTTACTTGCCTCAGTTAAGGTCAGTGTTCATGACTCCACCATAAGAAAGAGACTGGGCAAAAATGGCCTGCATGGCCGAGCTCCAAGACGAAAACTGCTGCTGAGCAAAAAGAACATAAAGGCTCGTCTTTTGCCAGAAAACATCTTGATGATCCCCAAGACTTTTGGGAAAATACTCTGTGGACTGACGAGACAAAAGTTGAACTTTTTGGAAGGTGTGTGTCCCTTTACGTCTGGCGTAAAAGTAACACAGCATTTCAGAAAAAGAACATCATACCAACAGTATAATATGGTGGTGGTAGTGTGATGGTCTGGGGCTTTTTTGCTGCTTCAGGACCTGGAAGACTTGCTGTGATAAATGGAACCATGAATTCTGCTGTCTACCAAAAAATCCTGAAGGACAATGTCCGGCCATCTGTTTGTGACCTCAAGCTGAAGTGAACTTGGGTTCTGCAGCAGGACAATGATCCAGAACACACCAGCAAATCCACCTCTGAATGGCTGAAGAAAAACAAAATGAAGACTTTGGAGTGGCCTAGTCAAAGTCCTGACCTCAATCCTATTGAGATGCTGTGGCGTCTCAAAAAGGCGGTTCATGCTCAAAAACCCTCCAATGTGGCTGAATTTCAACAATTCTGCAAAGACGAGTGGGCCAAAATTCCTCCACAGCGCTGTAACAGACTCATTGCAAGTTATCGCAAACACTTGATTGCAGTTGTTGCTGCTAAGGGCGGCCCAACCAGTTATTAGGTTTAGGGGCAAGCACTTTTTCACACAGGGCCATGTGGGTTTGGATTTTGTTTTCCCTTCATAATAAAAACCTTCATGTTGTGTTTACTTGTGTTATCTTTGATTCACATTTAAATTTGTTTGATGATCTGAAACTTTAAAGTGTGACAAACATGCAAAAAAATAAAAAATTAGGAAGGGGGCAAGCACTTTTTCACACCACTGTATACACAGCGGGTAAAATAAGTATTGAAGACGTCACCATTTTTCTCAGTAAATATATTTCTAAAGGTGTTAAAGGTGTACTGACATGACATTTTGTTGGTATGTTGGTACCAACCCATGTAATCCACACATGCAAAGAGATCAAACCATAGATGTCCATAATTTAATTTATGTGTAATAATGTGTCCTCCACTAAACACTATCACTTGAGTATAGAAGTAAGATCTCTAGTGCCTAGTCTGCAGCGCTGCTCAATAATCAGAGACTCCAGTCGTTGTCCTTCAATGCTTTTTAATCAAATCACGGCCAGGAGAGTTCTCATTAATCCTGGAGAATCTCTCTCCGAACAAAGGAATACAGCAGCTTTTATAGGATTTCAGGTACATCCCACAGTCAGTAAAGCATGATCTATTACTCATTATCATCAATCTTAAAGGAACACTCCACTTTTTTTGAAAATAGGCTCATTTTCCAAATCCCTTAGAGTTAAACAGTTGCGTTTTACCGTTTTCGAATCCATTTAGCCGATCTCCGGGTCTGTCGGTACCACTTTTAGCATAGTTCATTGAATCTGATTAGACAGTTAGCATTTCGCTCAAAAACGACCAAAGAGTTTCGATATTTTTCCTATTTAAAACTTGACTCTTCTGTAGTTACATCGTGTACTATACTCTCATTCCGGCGTAATAATCAAGGAACTTTGCTGCCGTACCATGGGTGAAGCAGGCGCAATGATATTACGCAGGAAAAATATTGAAACTCTTTGGTCATTTTTGAGTGAGATGCTAACGGTCTAAATAAGATTCAATGAATTATGCTAAGCTATGCTAAAAGTGGTACCGCCAGACCCGGAGATCGGCTGAATGGATTCGAAAACGGTAAAACGCAACTGCTTAACTCTAGGGGAGTTGGAAAATGAGCCTATTTTCAAAAAAAGTGGAGTGTTCCTTTAAGATTGATGATAATGAGTAATAGATCATGCTTTACTGACTGTGGGATTTACCTGAAATCCTATAAAAGCTGCTGTATTCCTTTGTTCGGAGAGAGATTCTCCAGGATTGATGAGAACTCTCCCGGCCGTGATTTGATTAAAAATTATTGAAGGACAACGACTGGAGTCTCTGATTATTGAGCAGCGCTGCAGACTAGGCACTAGAGATCTTACTTCTATATTCAAGTGATAGTGTTTAGTGGAAGAGCACTAAAGAGCTTAAAACCAGGTGATAGTGCCCCAAAACAGACGTCGGCCGGTATTGAAGTACGCTTAGTAGAGTATAAATTTATAGATTCATAGGTGTCTAGGACACCTGGTTTAACCTAAGTCATGTGCGTAGGAAATCTACCACAACACGTTTACTTAAATTTATTTAATACTTCGTACAAAAGCCTTTGTTGGACAGCTTCAAGATGCCGTCTGAATGGAGAAACTAATTGCATGCATGGCTCAGGTGTGATTTTGGCACATTCTTCCACACAAACAGTCTTCAAATCTTGAAGGTTCTGTGAGCCTCTTCTATGAACTCTGATATTTAGTTCTTTCCAGAGATTTTCAAATGGATTCAAGTCAGGTGATTGGCTGGGCCATTTGAGCAGCTTTATTTTCTTTCTCTGAAAGCAATTGATAGTTTCCTTGGCTGTGTGTTTGGGATCATTGTCTTGCTGAAATGTCCATCCTCGTTTCATCTTCATCATCCTGGTAGATGGCAGCAGATTTTCTGCCTCTGAATATCTCTGTACATTTTTCCATTCATCCTTCATTCAATGATATGAAGTTTGGCAGTACTGTATGCTGAAAAACAGCCCCACACCATGATGTTCCACCTCCAAACTTCACTGTTGGTATGGTGTTTTGGGGGTGATGTGCAGTGCCATTTATCCTCCAAACATGGTGTGTATTATGGCATCCAAAAGTTCAATTTTGGTCTAATCTCCCAGTATTTCACAGGCTTGTCCAAATGTGCAGGCAACTTTAAACAAGCTTCAACATGCGTTCAGCAATGGAGTCTTGCGTGATGAGCGTGCATACAGGCCATTGCGGTTGAGTGCATTACTTATTGTTTTCTTTGAAACAATTGTACCTGCTAATTCCAGGTCTTTCTGAAGCAGTCCACAAGTGGTCCTTGGCTCTTGGACAACTCTTCTGATAATTCTTTTCACTCCTCTGTCAGAAATCTTGCTAGGAGCACCTGGTCGTGGCCAGTTTATGGTGAAATGATATTCTTTCCATTTCCAGATTATGTCCTCAACATGTTTTTAGTGTCTTGACAGTCAGATAAACTCCCTTCCCTCACATGACTCTGAAGACAAGAAGTTTGTTTGCCCACAGGTTTAATGGTCTTGGGTATGGAGTGAAACTACAAATGAACAAATAAACATATTTCAATAATAATAATAATAATCAGGAATTACCAATAACTACAGCATCATATCAGCATTCACAATAATGTAATATTCTGTGAAGCTTGCAAATAAACATAACATTTTGTAATGTAAAGAACGAATACAGCGATATGACACTAAAGCATAAAGTGGCTAATGCGATAGCCGGATGGAAAATGATTAATAATTATCTTAAACCTAACAATCCACATTTATATGCAAGTATAATGAACATCCATATAAATCAAATAAATACTTATGCTGATGCTGTCGCAAGGTTAAAGATTACAGAGATATATGGCGATTAAAGAGCCATCGTTACTGCTGCCCGCATGGAGCACTCACTACTTCCTGATTCACGTGAATACCGGAAAATCACATTATTAAAGCAACGTCAAACTTGCCACTAGGTGGAGCTCTAAACCATAAATAAAGTGAACAGGAGAATTAGTGCCATGGATAACATTAAGGAATTGCAGACATTAAACAATTAAATGTGTTATCAAATTAAACAAAATATAAAATCTGTCAACATCAAACATGTTCCAGCACACTCCCCGCCTGGTGTGGACAACACGCCACTACTCACAAGTCATTTAGATTGATCTAATCAAGTTTCTCAGGAGTAAGGAGAAGGATTGTCTTAGTGATAGGCCGTATGAAGACTTTTGGGCCTTCCCTTTTAAAGACCTTGACTTCCACCTTACGGACCTTGTTGTCCTTGCTTGGGAAGACTTGAGTAACAACTCCCATAGGCCATTCATTCCTTTTTTGTTGTTCATCCTTCAAGAGCACAATGCTTCCTAGTTCAAGGTCAAGCTTACTAGAGAGCCACTTTCTTTTTGGTTGCAAAAGAGTCAGGTACTGCTTTTTCCATTTATCCCAGAAAGTTTGTGCCAAGTGCTGTACCCGGCGCCACTGCCGGTTATGAAGGTCTTTGACCCAGTCACCAGCTGGGGCAGGAGCAATTGAGACCTTTTGAGTTAGGAGTGCATTGGGTGTGAGTATGAATGGGTCATCTGGGTCATTTGACACTGGGACAAGAGGTCGGGCATTGATTATAGCAGCAACTTCTGCCATTAGAGTGGAGAGTGTCTCATGTGTTAGTGCTGAGGTTCCAAGCTGTTGGAACATTGCATCTAGTATCCTTCTAGCAAGTCCAATCATCCTTTCCCAGGACCCACCCATATGAGACGCATGAGGTGGGTTAAACTGCCAGATACAGCCTTGGTCCACGAGAAATTTTTTAACAGAGGTATTGTCAAGATTAGAAGAAATGTTAAGCTCCTTGCAAGCACCTACGAAATTTGTTCCTCTGTCCGAGCGGATGAGCTTCACAGGCCCTCGAATGGCAAGAAAACGCCGCAGGGCATTTATGAAGCTAGATGTATCTAAAGACTCAATAAGCTCAATGTGCACAGCTCTCACACTCATGCAGGTGAATATTACTGCCCACCTTTTGCTCTGTGCATGACCACCTCTGGTACGTCGTGCCGCCACACTCCATGGGCCGAAAACATCTAGTCCCACATTCGTAAATGGAGGGTCAGTGGATACACGATCTGCTGGAAGGTCAGCCATTTTTTGAGTCTGTGGTTCCCTTCGTAGTCTTCGGCATGTGACACATTCATGAATGACACTGCAAACACATCTCTTACCACCAACTATCCAATAACCAGCAGCACGCACTGCACCCTCTGTGTAATGTCGTCCCTGGTGTCGCACTTTCTCATGATGATGTTTAACTAAAAGTGTTGCAAATGTGATGTTTCCCAGGGATGACAAGGGGCTTTTTCAGATCAAGCTCAATCTGTGCTTCTGTTAATCGTCCTCCTACTCTTAGCAGGCCGTCTGCATCTATGAATGGGTCTAAGCCTTTAAGGAGGCTTTTTGGAGAGCTTATCCCTGTTTCCAAGCTCTTATACTCTTGGGCATATGTCTCCTGTTGGACTGCCTTGATGATCGTTTTTCAGCACATAAGAGTTCTTCAACTGTTGGAGCACTGGAACAGTAATGCCAGCCCTTGCAGCTTGATGTTTCTGTTGTAGAACCTTTATGAAACTGACGAGATATATGAAGAAGACGTGCAATGGCATGAGTGATAGACTTCCAAGTGGAAAATTTGGAGAAGCGTTGTGCTCCAAGACTCTTACTCATCATTGTGGTCTTCAATGTGGAGACTTGGGGACGTATCTCTGCATCTGAAGAAGGATCCACAAGCTCATATGTGTTCTCTTCGGGTAGAGTCTGGGGTTGTTTATCAGAAATTTTGGTCCATGAAGCCAATTGGTGTCTTGGAGATGAGCAGCAGTGACAGACCTTGTTGCAATGTCTGCTGGGTTCTTATCCGTGTGCACATACTTCCATTGATTTGGATGTGAAGACTTGCGAATCCGGAGGACACGATTGCTGACATATACATAGAAGCGTCGGGTCTCATTATATATGTAGCCCAGCACTACCTTACTATCTGTAAAGTAAGTAGTGTCATCCAAGGGTATGTCAATTTCTGAAGTTATGAACTCTGCCAGTTCTACTGCCAGAACCGCAGCACACAACTCAAGACGGGAACCGTTTGCTCTGGGCTGAGTTTTGCTTTACCCATGATAAAGCCGACATGGTTGATTCCACATGAATCTGTCACTCTGAGGTAGGCCACTGCAGCTATTGCTTTTGTTGATGCATCAGAGAAGACAAATAACTCCTTCGTGTAGCTGTAGAAGGTGATATGTTTGTGTAGCATCTTGGAATATGGAGCTTACTTAAATCCTTAAGTGAAAGTCGCCACATGTCCCATTTTTCTTCCATTTCTTTGGGAAGAGGAGAGTCCCAGTCATCATTCTGGTTATTAAGCTCTCTCATAATGAATTTTCCCTGGATTGTGACTGGAGCAACAAAGCCAAGGGGATCAAAGATACTATTAATGGTGGATAGGACACCTCGACGGGTAAAGGGTTTTGCGTCAGTGGCTATTTCAAAAGTAAAGGTGTCAGATTTCAGACTCCAATTCAATCCCAGACTGCGCTGCGTAGGAAGCATATCAGATCCAAGATCCAAATCTTTGAGATCACTGGCATGATCCTGAGGTGGAAAGGCCTTCAGAACCTCTTTGCTGTTTGAAGCTATCTTGTGAAGCCGTAAGTTGGAACCAGCTAGAGTCCTCTGTGTGTTTTTAAGCAGGTCCACCGCTGCCTTGACTGTAGGAAGAGACTTCAAACCATCATCAACATAGAAGTCACGGTTCACAAAGTTCTTGACCTCAGGGTCACCATCTTTGACGGACTGCCGGAGACAATAGATGGCCACAGCAGGAGATGGACTGTTGCCAAACACATGGACCCGCATGCGGTATTCAATGACGTCTTCAGATGGGTCATTATTACGGAACCACAGGAACCTTAGGAAATTGCGGTCATCCTCTCTCACTAGGAAACAGTAGAACATTTGTTCAATGTCAGCTGTTATGGCCACAGCTTCCTTGCGAAATCGCATAAGCACCCCAAGAAGGGTGTTGTTCAGGTCTGGTCCAGTTAAAAGAACATCATTCAACGAGACATCCTCATGACGGGCACTGGAATCGAAGACAACTCTTATATTCCCTGGTTTTTTAGGGTGATATACCCCAAAGAGAGGCAAATACCAGCCCTCTTCTCCTTCCATGAGAGGGGGAGCTTCTTCAGCATGGTTATTACTAAAAACTTTTCCCATAAAAGTAAAGAAGTGCCGTTTGACCTCTGGGTTTCTCTCAAGGTTACGTCTCAAGGTTGACAACCTTTTCATGGCTTGACATCTGTTGTTAGGAGTCTGCACCTTGGAGCTTTGAAAGGCAATGGGGCTACCCAGCTGTTGCTTTCGTCTTTCTCCAGCTCTTGTTCCATAATGTGAAGAAACGACAGGTCATTGATAGATGGGGCCACTTTGTTGTCATCACAGGTAACCTTAAACACCTCTTGACCAAACTGACCACCTTTGTGATTGTAAACAAGTTGCTCCATAGAACACATTCCATTGTAATTTTTCCAATCATTACTGTTTCTCTCCTTCACATGAAGAACATTTGGACAGGGATCAAAGATGGATGGACGTTGTTCTTTTGTGTTAGTGAAGAATGTACTCACAGTAGTAGACTTGTGAATGCCGTTCAGACAAACATTGCCAACTATCACCCATCCTAGGTCAAGCTTTTGTGCATAAGGAGCGTCGTGAGGACCGTTTACCTGTCTGCGAACCTTATGGACTCTGATAATGTCACGACCCAGAAGAATCATGATAGGAGCATCTGGGTCTAACTCTGGTATGAATGGAGCTATAAGTTTCAGGTGAGAGTGATAGAGAGCAGCACTGGGTGTAGGAATCTCCGCCCTATTATCAGGAATGTTGTTACACTCTAGCAAACTTGGCAGGGAGAGGATTACCTTTCCATCTACAGACTCGATTTGGTAGCCAGATGCTTTTCGACCAATGGTCTCTGTCACTCCAGAACAAGTTCTAAGGGTATACGAAGAAGCTGGGCCATTTTCTTTGAAGGCCTCAAAGAATTCAGAACGAGCTAACGACCTATTGCTCTGCTCGTCAAGGATCACATAGACTTTCAGTGCTTTCTCAGGCTGGCCTTTGGGGTAGACTTTCACCAAGCTGATTTTTGAACATGACTTATTACTAAGGTCACCTTTGCAAACTTCAGTGCAATGAGCTTCCACTTCTGTTGGTGCCGTGGAAACTTCCTCCCGCCATGCTGTGATGAGGAGGCTACTTCTTGAGCTTTGGAGCTGGGCCTGGATGTAGTGCAGAAATGTGTTTCTCACTTCCACACTCTGAACATTTAGTCACAAATCTGCAGTTCTTAGCTGTGTGTGTAGTGGCTAAGCAACACTTGAAACAGATTCTCTTTTCTTTCAAAATGCAAAACGTTCCTCCAAAGGCTTCTCACGGAAGGAACGGCATTTCCTCAGTAAGTGGGGTCTTTTGTGAATAGGACAAAGTCTCTCAGCATCCTCAGCTTTCCGTTCATCTTTATCTGTGTCAAAATGAACAGGGGAAGATACATTTATCTTGTTAACTGAGACTTCTCTTGACTTGCTTAGCTTCCAGCTAGCCTTGTCTGCTTTGTGAAGTGAATCTGTTTGAGTAGAAAAGTTGAACCCGGGTCATTCCTTATTCTGGCTTGCTGACTTATAAAGTCAACCAAGACCTCGAAGGAAATGAAACACCATACCTCTCTTTGTAACCAGATCCATGTGACAACCATTTTTCTTGTAGATTAAATGGCAGCTTCTGAACTATGGGATTGATACCCCTAGCTGTGTCCAGATATGACAGGCCTGGAAGGTATCCATCAGCTTTAGCTGACTCTATTTCCATAAGAAGATCACTCAATTCGTGAAGCTTTGAGTAGTCTTTGCTTGAAATTCTTGGAAAATTCTCAATACGCTTGAATAGTGCTCTTTCGATAACCTCTGGAGCACCATAACACTCTTCCAATCTAGTCCATATCATGTCAAGACCCTTCGATGGCTGATTAATGTGTACGGACCTCATGCGTTTAGCGTGCTCAGCTGATTCTTTTCCCAACCATTTGACTAACAAGTCCATTTCTTCACTAGGTGTCAGATTTAAACCACTTACAGCATTTTGAAAGGACCGCTGCCAGGCTCTGAAGCTTTCTGGTTGGTCATTGAACTGTATTAAACCAGTGTTAACAAGTTCACGGCGAGCAAAATATCTGACAAAGTCTGAAATGTCCGTCTTGTCCTGTTGGGAAGGTTGAAGTATTGGACTTGCCATTTGGAAAGGAGGTGTGCTGCTTTGGGCTAAACGTGTGTGCCTTCTGCGCTGGTTATCATCTTGAGTGTCACCAGAAGGATGATTCATGGCTGGTGAGAATGGTGATGGTTGAGCAGAATCTTTTTGGTTGCATATGATAAAATTCAGCGTCGTCTGAGCAACTCTCTGCCTTGAAACGTGTAGCAGGAACAGAATTTCTGACAGGTAACTCTGTGTGAGGCTGTATGGTTTCATTTGGAGGAGTGGCTCTGCTTTTGATGCTGATTCTGTGACTGCATGTAGATTCATCTGTTCAACGTATTCACATGTCCGCTGCATAACATCAACAGGAGCTGTTTCCAGTGGAGGATCATGTTTACTATGGACGCTTAGTGTCAACAGCTGCTTCTAGAGCTTCTGCTTCGCCACGGCTGCAGCAGTTTCTCTCTCTAACACCATTTTATCCATTTTTGCCTCCAATTTGGCTTTCTCCACCTTTATTCTTTCCTCCTCATCTGCATACATTAAACGTGCTTTGGCTGCTTCAGCTTTTGCTCTGGCCATTGCAGCTGCAGCATTTGTAGAGGAGCTGCCTGATCGTGAACATGACAAATATGATCTGGTTTTGAGTGAGGGTGGACTCCATTGCGCACATAATACTCGCTCAATTTACTTGAATCTTCACAAACTGCTGCTGTAACTTTTCCTGCAGCCGCTTTTTCACTATACTGTCCTCAACATGTTTTTAGTGTCTTGACAGTCAGATAAACTCCTTCCCTCACATGACTCTGAAGACAAGAAGTTTGTTTGCCCACAGGTTTAATGGTCTTGGGTATGGAGTGAAACTACAAATGAACAAATAAACATATTTCAATAATAATAATAATAATCAGGAATTACCAATAACTACAGCATCATATCAGCATTCACAATAATGTAATATTCTGTGAAGCTTGCAAATAAACATAACATTTTGTAATGTAAAGAACGAATACAGCGATATGACACTAAAGCATAAAGTGGCTAATGCGATAGCCGGATGGAAAATGATTAATAATTATCTTAAACCTAACAATCCACATTTATATGCAAGTATAATGAACATCCATATAAATCAAATAAATACTTACAAGCGATGCTGTCGCAAGGTTAAAGATTACAGAGATATATGGCGATTAAAGAGCCATCGTTACTGCTGCCCGCATGGAGCACTCACTACTTCCTGATTCACGTGAATACCGGAAAATCACATTATTAAAGCAACGTCAAACTTGCCACTAGGTGGAGCTCTAAACCATAAATAAAGTGAACAGGAGAATTAGTGCCATGGATAACATTAAGGAATTGCAGACATTAAACAATTAAATGTGTTATCAAATTAAACAAAATATAAAATCTGTCAACATCAAACATGTTCCAGCACATTCCATTTCCAGATTATGGCCCCAACAGTGCTCAATGGAACATAAAGAAGTTTTGAAATATTTCTATAACCAATGCCATCAGTATTTTTTGTAACAATAAGGTTGCGAAGGTCTTGAGAGAGCTCTTTGCTTTTACCCATCATAAGATGTTTCTTGTGTGACACCTTGCTAATGACACACCTTTTTACAGGCCATCAGATGGGACTGAACCAGCTGATATTAATTTGCACTGACAAGGGGCATGATTGCTTTCTAATTACTGATTGTCTTGGCTTTCCATGCCTTTTTGCACCTCCCTTTCTTTGTGTGTTCGAAACTTTTTCCCTGAGTCATTTAACATTATTATACATAACTTAATTTATGGACATCTATGGTTTGATTTCTTTGCATGTGTGGATTGCATGGGTTGGTACCAACATCTGGTGAAAATGTCATGTCAATAGCACCTTTAGAAATATATTTACTGAGAAAAATGGTGACGTCTTCAATACTTATTTTACCCAGGGATGGGCAGTATTTATGATACATATATTTCAAATACAAAATAGTATTTTGTCATTTGTATTTGATTGGGTTGATGAAAATGGCTTTGTATTTTGGTAAAATAAACAAGTATTTATCAGTCCATGCAGGGTTAAACTTACGGTTTTCATTGGCATTTTTACGTTTCAGTGTTGAGAAAGACATATTGATAGTAATCTAGGCTACTACCAGCACGCTCTGCATTGTTTACGTGTTGCTAGGCTACGTGGTATGAATTTATGTATGAATGCACATTTTTGGTGGGACCATAGACATAATAAATACTTTATAATATATATATATATATATAATAATTTATATATATTAATTAATAATTATATTAAATTATAATTTATAAATAATTTAAATTAATTTATTACGTCTATGGGCGGGACCACGGGCTGGGCCACTCGGAGGTTGCTTTCGGGCCGCTAATTGAATAGCCCTAGAGTGTTGATTGATTTTAATTTCTACAAGGCTATGGATGATCTTATGTCTTTTGAACTAAAATGGTGCAGCAAAGGAGCATTGTGCTCCATGTTTGAAGATGAATTGTTTTTTGCACATTTTCACTTTTCTATGAGATGATTTATTTTTTGTAAACTGTGATTTGGTGAATTTGTAAAAAAAGAACTTTTTAAATTCAATTCTCTCTCTCTCTCACTCACACACACACACACACACACACACACTCAGACACACAACTATTATAACGACATATGTATATGCATAATGGTTTTATACTGATCTAATTTTTTTTTATCTCTAACCCTAATCATACCCCTCACAGAAAAACTTCTGCATTTTTTTTAATTAAAAAAAAAATATATATATTATTATGTTTATCTACTGATTTGAATTATGAGGACATCCGCATGTCCTCATAATGCAGGGGGCATGGCCTGAAACATGAATACACACTACACTATGAGGACATTGGTTTAAGGCTCATGATGTAGGTAAACCAGGGGAAACATCATCTAACAGACGTGTGTCTGTCTGACAGTTTGATTGCTGTGGCATCGATGGACAGATTGAAGAGTCTGTGCATTACACCTTTCCAGAAGGCTACTTCCTGAAGCAGTTCACATTTCCTGTGAGTCACTTCCTGTTTGACTTAAGGCCCATTCACACCAAAAACTATAACCACAAAGATAACTATATTAGTGTTCACACCAGCGGACGATAACTATAACAATAACTATATTAGCGTTCACACTAGTGGACGATAACTATAACAATAACTATATTAGCGTTCACACTAGTGGACGATAACTATAACAATAACTATATTAGCGTTCACACCATAACAATAACTATATTAGTTTTCACACCAGTGGACGATAACGATAACTATAACAAATATAGCTGCAAGCAGCAATTACGGGGCCAAGCACAAAAGCGGCACAAGATGCCAGCCAACACGGCTGGGAGCAACAGACCAACTGCAACAGTGAGCAATTAAGGACCTATTAAGATCATTTTAGGCAAAAGAGCTGAAATATGATCAAAAATGAGGATTTACTGGTTCATCACTTTCGACCAATAGGTGGCGCTGTGACCAAATTAATGTGGTATGGTCAGAGTGAGGTGACAATGACACTTGCAAAGTTTGGTGTCAATATTTCAAAGCATTGCAGAGATACAGACTCAACAGTGATTTTGGCATCATGCCTCTGATTCGTTGCTGCAGTATGGGAAAAAGGTTATGTCTATCAACACGAAATCCATAACTTTTTACCAGCATGGTCTGAAGATGATACGATTCGATTTTGGTGAAAATTGGACCAACGGTCTAGGAGTAGTTTGAAAAAGTATGTTTTTAAAGAAAATCAAAATGACTGACAGGAAGTTTGGCTGACTGTGGCAAAATTGGCATCAATGTTCTCAGCATGACCCACGGAATCTAATAAGACCAGTCCCATTACAATAGGCCCCATTTTTATAAAGCTATTAGCATTTTTTAAATATATTGTTATAAAATCTGACCACAAGGAGGCGCTGTCTCAAAACCTATTGTGTACCTTCATAGCATTGTACCAATGGCACACCCTGAGTTTCGTAATGGTACATCAATGCATTCATATAATATAGCATTTTTTATCATAATACTGTATTGTAGTCAATGGAAATTTCATGTTTTGTTCAATTATAGCGCCACCAAGAGGCACAATCCCACCTAATTTTTTGTGTGTCCTCAGGGTGACCCCATACATGTGTGTATCAAATTTGGTGCAAATATCTCATTTCGTTTTGGAGTTATAGACATTTACATGTAAGAGATCATAAAAAATGACCCCTGGACGACTTTGTTTTGATTTTTTTGCCACTTCCTATCAAAATTTGGACATTTGGTCTGTGACACATAGTTAACCAGCTTAGGTTCCGTGTTTGCTACGCTGGTTTCGTCTCGATCGGACTAACAGTTTCGAAGATATTCGCAATTGTTTTTTCAGCGCTAAATCACCACGCCGCATAAACCGTAAGTCAAAACCTAACATGTTTGGTATCGTTGGACTCGGCAAGGATTCAGGAGTCTAAGAATGTGACTCCCATGAAAATAAGCCAACCAGATCAAAAGTTATAAGCATATGAAAAAACAAATTCTCCACTAGGTGGCGCTGGTCCGAAACTTCTCAGGCTCCTTCAGGGCATTGTCCTGATGACCCGTACCGAGTTTCGTAACGATACGCTAATGCGTTCGTAAAATACAGCATTTTAGCACAAAAATCTAAATGGCCGACGGTCAAAATGGCCGATATGGGAAAATTGGATATCATTCGACTCGGCATGATGCCCCAAATCCATCGAGACCAAACTTATGATTTTTGGACAAACCCATCAGAAGTTATAAGCAAAAATAGCCATTTTTCGTATCTCTGGACCAGTAGGTGGCGCTGCGCCGAAACGCTGCATGTTGCCTCAGGTCATGCTTGTGATGACATGTACCAAGTTTGGTCTGAATACGATAAAGCGTTGCGGAGATACAGCATTATTTCTATTTTCACAAGGCTTCGTAAAATTCATTCGCTTCTTTTTCGAAAATGGCTTGAGAAATCAACCTGAATTCCATAACTTTTTGTCACCATGGTCTGAAGATGATCTGGTTCAATTTTTGTGAAAATCGGAGTAACGGCCTAGGAGGAGTTCGAAAAAGTACGTTTTTCAGAAAATTCAAAATGGCGGAAGAATTTTGTTTCTAACCCTTACGGTTCAAAAGTTATTAACATAAACATAAGTGCAACTTTGGACAGCTGGTGGCGCTAGAGGGATTGAGTTAGAGACTCCAAATTTGCTATAGACAAAGGTCAGACTGTCCTCTAACTGTGTGCCAAATTTCACAACTTTCCCGCAAGCGGTTCTATGGGCTGCCATAGACTTCCAGAGCGGAAGAAGAAGAAGAAGAAGCACCTTCGGTGCTTGGCCACTAATAACTATATTAGTGTTCACACCAGTGGTCTATAATAATAATTACATTAGCGTTCACACCAGCAGATGTTCTGTTTATTCTAAGCGCCCTGCAGTTTAATAATAGTCTGAATGCTTCAGCTCTTTAAAGCAGGATGGATTCTGATTCCCTGTCAATGTTTTTATTGTTCATCAGCTGAAAAGAAGTAATAATGAAAGTGATTCCAATGATATTGTTCCTCTGTACCATTATAATTGTAGTTTTGCTTGTGCTGTGGATTCTTTTACATTTAGAAAGATTTTTTAAACTTTATCGTCATAGTTTCATCCATGATGTTAAGGGTTTTTTACTTTGATTTCTGTATGTGTGATGTTTGAGGAATGAAGCAGACACTTATCTGTGTTTGTGTGTGTGTGTGTGTGTGTGTGTGTTAGAGCTGTCCCAGCGTGATTCAGGACACAATCAACTCAAAAGCTCCACTGGTGTTGGGAGGGTTTCTTGGGATGGCAGGAATCATGGTGAGTCCATCCAAACATACACTGGAGTTTATATCTGTTCACATCCACACACACTGGAAACATGTCCAGTGCTGCACACATGCTGATTGTCTGTCTTTGTGTGTTTGTCTGCATGTGTTCCCGCTCATCGTCAGATGGTGGCGCTGGTGTGCAGTGTCTTCCTCAGCAGATGCATCTCACAGTCTTACGCATCTCCTTCTGAATATGCAGCCAGTTCGGAAGAGAAAAGTATGATACAACAAATTGTTGAATTGTGTTGTGATCTTCGCAAACTAATTTAATGAAAAAAAGAAAAAAATTAATGAAACCAAATGTCTTTAACTTCATGATGTATTAAATACCTATACGCATCTTGCAATATTATTGTGGGTTGGACCTATCAATTATTCAAGTGGGATGCTTATCTGTGTTACGCAATGTTTTCCTTCTCTTTCAGTTACTATTGGTATGTTTAAAAGTGTTCAGTTGGTTAAAGTTGATTAAATATTAAACGGAATGTGTTCTGAATCTATTATTCACATGTATTTTGTGTATTGTGAGTTTTATGTAGGTTTTATGTGACTTTTAGCTGACGCACATGGAGCTAACCAACTAGAGGTTTGTGCGCAGTGTATAATAGGGCTGTGTATCCCAACACTCAAAAAAATTAATTGTTGGATTTACTTAAAAAAGCAGTGTCAAGTGGTTCCACACAACTGAGTAATTTGTACAAATAACAATTTAGTTGTATGAACAAAAGAAATTCAAGTATGGCTGACAAAATTTCTTTGAGTAAATACAAATCATTTGAATTTGTCACTATTACATATTATTTATATGTGCAGTTTACTTAATAATGTTATGTTTATTACATAAAGTGAACACATTTATTGACTTAATTTGCCTTATTAAATTAACTATTTGCTCTACAAAATGCACTCAAATAAAATAACTCATTGAACAAACGCAACTGAATTGAGAGCGGGATTTCCATCCTATAAACATGTGTATATGAGGCTCACATCCTAAACACAGGCAACACACTTCTGCATAATGGTAACCACAACAGTCAAAACATTACAGAAACTAAATGTCCAACATAACTGAAAAAGAAACACTAACATAAACATCTTTCCTTTTACTGAAAAACACATAAAATAACACTTTAATCCCTAAATTTACTCTCCTGATGCAGTCCCTTGCAAAGCATGCTGGGAACTATGGATCCACTACCCAGTTATGACAACATTAATTTGTGCGTTTCACTCAGCAATGTTAAGTTGACTAAACAAACACTTATAAAGCTGACAATATTCATTTTTAGTAGAAACAACTCAGCTAAATTAAGTTCATGTAGTTATATGAGTTTTTAAGTACGTTTTATGTGAACAAGGATGGTTTGAGTGAAACTAACAACAGTGAAAGTTCATTTTATTGATTGAAGAATCTGGCGATGATATGCATCATGATACATAGCTTTCAATTACAGTATATTGCAATTCTGTAAGAAAGGTGATATATTGCAATATCTTTTGTTTTTCAGGAAGAGGATCTAATTAAAAAAAAAAACTGTCATAAAGAACATCAACCTGAGCAAAAAAAAAAAAAAAAAACTTTTTAATCAAAACAGTAGGATCACCATTTACACTGTAAACCCTAATAAGTTGAAACTACTCAAATTATTTGAGGAAAGTGATTGCCTCAGTTCATTTGAGTAATGGGGAAATTGACAACTCAATTTAATTAAGTTGACCTAATGCGGTCTCTTCATTAAATTAACTTATATGATTAAGTACAGATAACTAAGATAATTAAGCCAGGGACACACTTAGCGATTTTAAGGCCAATTATGAATGTAATTTGATACTTACGACTGATCATGCCCAAATGCGCCAGATCTGTGTCAGCTGCATTTAGTCGGTGTTTACAGTCAGCATTTAGGTAAGGAATAATTGATGACGGGCCGTTGAATTCTTAGAAAATATTTTATTTTAATAAACCGTAGCTTATACTACGGTTACCACACCTCAAGACACAGATGTTGTATTTCAAGACATTTGGTAGGTTTTTGTCCTTAAAACACTCTTTGTGTGTGGGACTGATTTCTTACGCATCTCATCCCAAGCCTCTGTTGCTAATTCCAAAACGTAATTTCAGAACTAGTTACGGAGGCTTGAGCCTTGATAGCAGAATAGTTGATACGTTGATACAGTTATTAACAATCTTTGCGAAGATTGACACCTTGATTTCACGGAATCATGGGAGGTGTCGTCTTCATGTCTACAGCCGGTGGAAAAGAATCAGGACGGGACTCGGGCAGAAATCATGTTCATGGATGAGATTATTAACATTACTGTAGTGTGAAGCAGGGTGCTAGAGCTGAACGAGGCCGCTGGAGTGATTGATAATGAGAGACGAGCGCGACACACGTCTTGAGAGCAGCGGGACTTTTATTATGCCGCAGGTGAGCACTTCCACTTCTTCCGGTCAAGCGTATGTGGGGTAACGGAGCACTGTTTATCATTTGTGTGTTGAACGTTGTTATAATGTTACTCTCTGCGTTCGCTCGGCAGCTGCTATGAGACACTTGTTGCACACTGCAGTAATCTAGATCAATATTAGGCTTGGTAAAACATGGTACTCGCGGTAAAACAAGAAAACGAGATTTAAACAATAAGACTTACTGTGTTGAGCTATATAACATGATTAGTTTTCTGTCGACGAATGTATCCAAACAGTTGCTCACCTGTCTAATAAAACACAATACATGAAAGCGTCTTTGGTGTTTCCATGGTTTCTACAAAATAAAACTGGAAATCAAGGGTAATGATGTCACTGATAGGCAATGCACGGACACGGCTCGTGTCCTGGTTATAATTTTTTATTTCTCTAGATTTAAACATTCTTAGAAACATGTGGGATCATATAACTACACAAGTCAACAAAATATATAACATTGTTCTAGTGGTTTTTGGATATTTTAATCCAAAAATCTTACATATTGTGCATTTAACCAAAGACTACAATTTACATCTATAAAATACAATTCATTAAATTTATAATATTTTAAAATTAATACAACATAACAGAGCCCCTTTTCCCCCAAAAGATGAATTGATATAGTTTCAAGCAAGGAAACAGTGGCTCATCACAGAGCACAACTGAATTCTGATCCTGCTATCAGATATTTTGTTCTTAATTGTAATTACAATATGAAACACGAGTTCACTGTTCATCACTTTGATGATTTCTTTTTATCAGATATTTTTCCTTAAAGGATTAGTCCACTTTCAAATAAAATTTTCCTGATAATTTACTCACCCCCCATGTCATCCAAGATGTTCATGTCTTTCTATCTTCAGTCGAAAAGAAATTACGGTTTTTGATGAAAACATTCCAGGATTATTCTCCTTATAGTGGACTTCAATGGTCTCCAAACGGTTGAAGGTCAAAATTACAGTTTCAGTGCAGCTTCAAAAATGACAGATCGTTTCTCTAGATAAGACCCTTATTCCTCATCTGGTATCGTTTAAAGCTCTTTGAAGCTGCACTAAAACTGTAACTTTGACCTTCAACCGTTTGGGCTCCATTGAAGTCCACTATAAGGAGAATAACCCTGGAATGTTTTCATCAAAAACCTTAATTTCTTTTCCACTGAAGAAAGAAAGACATGAACATCTTGGATGACATGGGGGTGAGTAAATTATCAGGAAACATTTTTTGAGAGTGAACTAATCCTTTAAAGGGTTAGTTCACCCAAAAATTAAAATTCTGTCATTAATTATTCACCCTCACGTCGTTCCACACCCGTAAGACCTTTGTTCATCTTCGGAACAAAAATTAAGATATTTTTGATGAAATCTGAGAGCTTTTCTTTTTATCTTCCATAGAAAGCAACGAAATGACCACACTCAAGGCCCAGAAAGGTTGTAGAGCCATTGTTAAAACAGTCAACGTGACTACAGTGGTTCAACCTTAATGTTATGAAGTGACGAGAATACTTTTTGTGCACAAAAACAAAACAAAAATAGCAACTTAATTCAACAATCTCTTTTCTTCTCTGTCATTATCCTTATGCAGGTGACTCAGTAAGCACAGTGAAGGCTTTCGTGTTTATGTCCGAATGCCGGCGTAGTATTGCCCAAAGCAGATCACATGATCAGCATGGCACACGTATGGGAGAAGTGAAAAAAGCTAGAATCATTAACATTCAAGTTCCCTTTAACCCACTTCCTGATTAAAGGGGAAATTCAACTGTATCTAAGTCATCAACTACGCCACCCCGGGGGCCTACTACCGGGGACCGCCCTTCACAGTAAAATACACTAGGCTCACAGGTTCAGATACCAGACAAGGAGGTGTCAATTTCAACAATGATCTTTATTTGAGATAATAGAAAATACCACATTAATTCAATAAAACCCATCTCTCTCACACAGTTTACCAAATTCAGAATTGGGGTTGGCCACATTTATCCGAGAAACCCAGTAGTCACATGTGTACACTCACACCACAGCATGCCGCACCTCACTGTGAACACTGCATTCAGGCAAAAGACCCACCACCACAGCAATGAGAGACGCTGGTCTTTAGCAGTGGGCCGCCCCAATTCTGAAGGGAAACAAAAAAACACTATAACAGCCACTGACAAAGTCGTTTAAAAAAAACACAGTAAAACAAACACGCATCACACAGTTTCAACCAGTATGCAAGTTCGCCAGGTCAATCCTACCAAACTGGTCAAGGGGCCGCGTCCGGTCACCACAATAACCAATCGGTCGTCAGGTTGGAAACAGTAGCCAGCAGTATTACAAAAAAAAGACACATACAAAACAACAACCTCACATCAAACAATGCAAAAAAGAAGAATATAATAACAAAAGCCACTTAAATCAATCACAGAAAATAAACAAAGTAATATGTATAAATATCACAAAAGAAAAGAACATATATAAATAAAAAACAATTCACTTGGAAACAAAATAAACAAAACACAAGACAGCAAAAAGCATGGTGACTGCTAGGTGGCTGGTCATCTATTTCACACCACTTTAAGACTTTAATTGAAGTTTGTTACTCACACAATTCCAATTGATGGTAAAGGCACCACGCCACAAGCCCAAACCACAGTCCAGCTGATTCAGCGGTTAGCAAAAATAGACACCGTGTGAAGACACACAACACGAGCTAAAACTAGTTTACAGCGCGGAGAGGTCGGTCCAATCCAGCAGTAGAACCATAGGCTGTGATCCAGTCTCCCTAGATTCACAGGAACAGTATAATGATCGCAGTGACAAAGGTCCGATGACACATAGCATAGTAGAAGAAGTAAAGCGAAGCAGCCAGCACGACAGGCATCCAAACAGAGATTTAAACGAGACACAAAGCCCATGCATCACTTGCATGTTGGCCCGCACCTTAAACGTAAAATTCAACAAACAAAAAATTTAACCAGCCAGGCCGCTAATGATCATACGGTTATATGTTCAAAATCAAAACATACCTGTAATGTGACTCACATGGCACATAAACTGTTGCGTGCTAAACGCATTTCTGTAAAAACAGATGATGGCATCCAACAAAGCTCCTCAGTCCACCCTTTAACAACCTGCACGCATTTTTGGTCGATGATTCATGCCTGGAATTCGGAATCATGCCTGGAATTCCACGCTCTGCGCCTGTACATGGATAGAACCCAAAGCTTTAGGACCTCAGTTCAGCTCTTTGTCTGTTACAGAGGCCAGCAGAAGGGAAAGGCTGTCTCCAAGCAGAGGATGGCCCACTGGATAGTGGACGCCATCGCCTTGGCTTATCAGTCCCAAGGCGTGCCTTGCCCGCTGGGGTTAAGAGCTCACTCCACTAGAAGAGTTGCTCTTCCTGGGCGCTGGCGCATGGCACCTCACTGACATATATCTGTAGAGCTGCGGGCTGAGAGACACCCAACATGTTCGCTAGATTCTATAGTCTTAATGTGGAACCGGTATCTTCCTGTGTACTTGCTTACAGTAGCCGGTAAAGTGAAGAACCCTTTCTAGTGTCAGCTTGCTATGCCACTCCCGCCCCCTGGGCCGGATACGTGCATCCATTTGCTCTTGTGAGTTCCCCGCCTGGCAAACCCTGTCAAGGTCCTCCGCCACCCTTTGCGGCTCGGACATTGCGGAGTGTCTGATGCTAGGCCAAACATCCGTCACCGACGTTGAGGTTTGACTGGGTGCCATATGTTGTGACCCCTTACGTAAGCGGTCCCATATGCGTATTTTCCACGGTTAAACTCCCTACGGTGAGCCTGTGTCTTTCCCTTAGCAGAGACAGCTCTGCTGTCACTTGTCAGATGAGTCTCCCCCTATCTCTAGGCTAGAGCCATCCCAGGGACTCCATATGCGCACTGCCCACGGCCAGTGTATTTCCACTTAATTCCTCCCCTGCAGGGTAGGTTGTGGCCTCCGCAGCATCCCCCATGGGTTTGCTTCCCGAGTGTTGTCTAAGTCTTACTGAGTGGGTGTTACGTCCCCAGCTAGTCTAGGGTTTAGGGGACAAGTAACAGACTTAAATGTGGTGTGATGTGTGGAGGCAGCAAGGAGCAATTCCCATCCCCAGGGCTTTAACAAAAACAAAGGCAACTCAATATTAAAAGAACAAGTTCTTTTATTATACAAATGTGGGAGGATTTCGAGGCTTCAAGAGGGGGCAAGGCCAAAATAACAAACAAACCCTCTAACTATTAAAAAGAAACTAACTAAACTACAAAAGAAAAGAAAACAAAATACATTAACAAGCTATCTCCTAACTAACTTAAACAAGAGAAAACAAGATATAAAGAAAATGGCACCCACCTCTCTACTAACCCTTCCCAAATAATTAACAAGATCAACTTAGTAAGTAAAGAAACAATAACAAAAGTATATACAAAAGGAAATAACTTACAAAACAAAAGGATTTTCAGGTAGCCCCAAAAACAACAAAAAAGAAAGTGTCAACACAATGACACTAAAGGAAAAGAATCAATCAACAATACATAAGTCAAAACAATATTAAAAGGCTTTCTGGGTTGGGAAAAAGAAGCCTCACGATGCAGCCTCCACACACACACACCCTGCTCTGTGCAATGGTGCTGCTTAAATTCCCACAGCTTCCTCTCCTCCTCCAATCACATCAGATCACCAATCATTGGAATCAGGTGGCAGCCGTTACTTCCTACTTATGAGAAGTAGAAAGAAAGAGATAGATAGATAGAAGGAAAACAGGGAGAAAGGGAAAAAAAACAAAACAAAACATACGTCCTTGGACGTAACAGTGGGTCTTACGGAACAGCAGTAGACTCTCTCGGTGTAAGCTCGCCCCAAGGTGCGCCGGGTGGCTGGAGCTTACGCTGGACGCTGGAAGGGGTCAGTGACGGTGGCATTTGTTTGGGATCCCAATTCATCGGTCACTACTGACGTATGTCGAACGTGACCGACTGAAAGGGAGCGTCTCGGTTACGTATGTAACCTTCATTCCCTGAAGGAAGGAACAGAGACGTACGTCCTGTCACCACAGTTCCTGTGCCTTCGCTATAGTGCAGACTCATGCTTGTCTCCTTAGCGAAAAACAAAGCGCGTGTGTATCTGCATCCGTACTTATACCCACGCTGCGGGACGGAGCAGGTGCTATTAATCACGCACGCCAATATCCATTGGCTTGTTTAGTTTACACTCAAAGGTGATAGGGCTCTCTAGTGATATCCCAATTTGTCGGTCACTACTGACGTACATCTCCATTCCCTCCTTCAGGGAACGAGGGTTACATACGTAACCGAGACATTTGTTTAACCAATATTATCAGTTAAACATATATTCTATTATATAAATATTTTAAAAATAAAAATTTCCATGACTTTTCCAAAACTTTCTGGGTTTATTTATTTTTCCTATTAATTTCCTATTGACTTTCCCATGCCTGGAAATTGCTATTTTACAGTTTTTTTCTGATGGCTTAAGCACATTTTTTGTAACTATTGGCTATTTTTGCAAAACTCTACACAGAAATAAGAAAACCCTTCACCAAATCAGCAAAACATTGTAGTTCTCTTGCAAAAGCTAATAAACCTTGCTTAACTCTTCAAACCTTCGTAAAAATGGTATTTTCGTATCAAGCAGTTAACACAAGCCATCACGTTGCAGTTTTTCTCAATTGTTTACACACAAATATTGGTACTTGAGACACAATGACCACAACATGTATCTCATGCACCAACCCCCTGAACCAATTCTGCTAAACTACAAGCAAAATTCCTGCTTTACACTCACATTGCAGTTCTAAAACACATTTTTCAAAACACTACACACAATTCTCTGCATTTGGCACAATTTTCGGGCAGAAAAATCTCTTGTTTTCACAAGGAACACACTGCCATTCAAATATGCACACTGACTCATCACATGGGCAAACACCTGTCACACATTTTTACAATTAGCAAACAGAGCTTTAGCATAAAAGGGCAACAGGTGAGCTCTTCTGTTTTGGAGCAATGGATGCCAACAATGGAAACAGAGGCAGAGCCAGAGGAGTGAGAGTAAGAGGAGGAGGAGGAGGACGAGGACGAGGACGAGGAAGGCCAAGGCCAAGGACCGTAATCTCTAATGAGATCCGAGCCACTTTGGTTGACCATGTGGTCAACCATGGTCTAACAATGAGGGAGGCTGGGCAAAGGGTACAGCCAAATTTGAGCAGGTACACAGTAGCATCCATCATCCGGACTTTCCGAAATGAGAATAGGTAAGAAATCTACTCACACTAGAAAATTGCATTACTGCAAATCAATACAGTGCTCAATGAGTACAGTAGTACAAAATTGCCTGTGGACTTCTGTAGGACTGTAAAAATAAAGTATGTTTCAAGTATTTGGGAAATGTGTTCCTACTTTGTATTCCTACACAGTATTTACAGTATTTTACTATTTGTTTGGCAGAACTGAAAGATTACCTACACAAGGTGGTCGGGAATGTGTTCTGTCTCCTGAACAGGAAACTGCAGTCATGAACATGGTCTTAGAAAATAATACCATAACATTACGGCAAATACAAAGAAAAATAATAGAAAACAATGAGATATTTCCAAATATTGATAGGGTAAGCTTATGAACACTGGACCGTGTCTTGCGCAGAAATAATCTGAGGATGAAGCAGGTCTACAGGGTGCCATTTGAACGCAATTCAGAAAGAGTCAAAGAATTGCGATATAACTATGTGCAAGTGAGTCCTATACAATCCCACAATTGATGCATACTCTCAACACTGTGTAAATTATACATATTTCAGTATTGTAATCATAATGATTGTGCTTCACAATAGTGACCACTCCATGTCTATTTCTGATATTGTCATGTGTGTTTCAGAGAGTCCTTGAGCTAGAGGTGGCTGCAGTGGAGCACCAGTTCATCTTCATTGATGAGGTTGGATTCAACCTCACAAAAAGACGAAAGAGAGGAAGGAATATCATCGGCCAGCGTGCCATTGTTGAAGTCCCTGGCCAGCGCGGAGGGAACATCACAATGTGTGCAGCGATTACCCACCACGGCGTCATCCATCACCATGCTACCCTTGGCCCCTACAACACTGCCCATCTGATCACATTCCTGGACACTCTACACAACACACTCATTCCCCCAGATCAGATAGATGGCCCAGAGCAGCTCAGGTACGTTGTCATTTGGGACAACGTAAGTTTCCACCGGGCTGCTCTGGTTCGTAACTGGTTCACTGCCCACCCACGCTTTTTAGTTGTTTATCTCCCTCCATATTCCCCATTCCTCAATCCTATTGAGGATTTTTTCTGCCTGGAGATGGAAAGTGTATGACCGAAATCCACAAACGCGTATACACCTTCTCCAAGCTATGGAAGACGCATGTGGAGATATAGCAGTTGATGCTTTTCATGGCTGGACTCGCCATGCTAGGCGATATTTCCCCCGCTGCTTGGCCAGGGAAAACATTGCTTGTGATGTGGATGAGGTGCTGTGGCCAGACCGAAACCGAAGAAAGGATGCAGCATAGTTTTTTTTTTACTGTAACTGTATACAGTAAATTCTTCTGTTGTTTTGTATGTAGACCACTGTATGTGCAACTTTGCGTTGGTTGGGATGTACACTGTACATTGTTTTTGTTGGAAAAATAAAATATATTTGTTACCGTGTATTTGTGTGTTCTGACTATAAAAACTATTATATATTATTTATATATTTTATAACACACTTATGTATGTACTGTCTGTAGTAAGTGTAACACTGAACTGAATAAAGACCAAAGTCATTATGATGAATGGAGAAGTGTTTTCCATTCATCATAGTGTTTTACATAGACCACATCAGTGTTCAACTGGTTCTTATAAATGTCTATTCATATGATGGTTTGTGTGTGTCATTTGAAAACAAAATACCATTTTGAGAAGAAAGAACATTGTTTTGAATGTAAAGTTTCATTTTGCAGGAGAATTGAGGGGTTTTGCCCATTGTGTGAGTGTTTTTTGATTTGTGTGTAGAGTTCTGAGAGTATGAGGCATGCTTTCAGAAAATGTGTGTAAACAATCAAGAAAAACTGTAATAAGCACACAATGCGCCAACTACACACTGATGGTATGAATAAAAAACACATCTGGCTTTTGTTTTCTCTGTGCACAAGGTAGGCTATGTCAGTTTGAGGTCATACTTTTGTCATAGTTCTGTAAACATACAGGGATCCAAACTTCAAGTACTGGTGTTTATTTACACACATCAAAACAAACAGAAAATAGTAATTTCACTGAGAAAAAAAAAAAAATCAGTCTACATCGTGTCGTCTCTCTGGGTCCGGCCACAAAATTTAGTCTACATCACATGCAATGTCCTCTAGTCCAAGGCACCGGGGAAAATATCTTCTGGAATGCCGTATCCAGGCCTGACATGATGCCTGGTCAATATCCCCACATGCCTCTTCCATTGCCTGTAAAAGGGCTATGCGTTGATGGGTATGATGGTCATAGACCTTCCAGCGCCAGGCAAAGAACTCTTCAATTGGATTCAAGTATGGAGAGTATGGGGGGAGGTTGAGTACAGTGAAGAGTGGGTGATCTGTAAACCAGTTGCGGACCAAAGCAGCCCTATGGAAACTAACATTGTCCCATATGATGAAGTATCTGGTCTGCTCTGGTCTCTGAACATTAGTGAGCATGTCATGTAAGGTGTCCAGGAATGTAATAATGTGTGCAGTGTTATATGGGCCTAGGGTTGCATGATGGTGAACAACACCATTTTGACTTATAGCTGCACACATAGTTATGTTACCACCACGTTGTCCTGGGACATTGATTATGGCACGGTGTCCAATAATGTTCCTGCCACGTCTCCTTGTTTTAGTGAAGTTAAAACCAGCCTCATCCACAAAAAGCTGCTCATGACCCATGGCATCTGCTTCTAGCTCCATCACTCTCTGGACAAGACAAAACAAATGCAGCTTACCTGTGGCTTATTTATAGTGCTTAGGCTGATTGCAAAGTGAACTTATTATCTAAAACAGTTTTTACATGTGACAGTGTGCCAGACAGTTGGCAAAATAGTGTAAATAATAGCCATACATGTGTATAGTTTTGCTAGGAGTGTGTTGATCATTTGGAAATTGAGTGTAAAGCAGTGAGTTGTGTTTACAGTTCCGCAAAAAGAGTGCTGTGCAGTGGATTGTACCTACAGTTTTGCAAAGTGTGTGTTTGTGCTTTTAGTTTTGCAAACTCAGTGAGTGGTTTTGCTATAAGTATTAATAGTTTTAGAAATTGTGCTATAAGATAGGGTTTAGGGTTTAAGCATTCAGAAAAAAACTGTAATATTACTTAATATTATTTAGTGTGTGTAGTGAGTAAAAGTGTGTGTGTGTGTGTGTGTGTGTGTGTGAGTGTGTGTGTGCGCATTTACTGATTTAATGTGTATTTACTAATTACTGACACTATATGTTTTTAGTGTGTATCATGGAGGAGAAATCAGGATTACAGCAGGACTGCACAAATGTATGTCTAAATACACACACACAAACATATATGTGTGTATATATAGATATATATATATATTACACAAATCTCACACACACACACACACACACATATATATATGTTAGGGTTGTCAATAGATTACATTTTTTTAATTCCAATTAATCATGTACCCTTTTGTGTGATTAATCGCGAACAATTGCACATTTATCGAGACATTAAGCATACACCATTTTGCCATCATTGCCTATATCCAGCAAAGTAAACCATCAGATTGAAGTGTGATTTTCACAAAACTGTATTTTACAGCTTTTTTCAAGGTAAATTTAGATGTCTTTCCAAAAAAGGACACTTAAAGACTCCAAAAGGACACCAAATAACCAAATGATATGAGTCCATATAATTCATACATTTATGTACTCCAAAGCACCCATAAAACAAATCACACCAAAAAACATTTCAGAATTCACAGTGTATAGTATGTGCAACAGCAAAGAGCTTTACATTTTAGACAAGTCAAGTTGCGATACTGAACAGAACCAAATGGAGATGCCAAAAAAACCTGAACCAACCGCCTTGACCTGCATATTTACTGAAGTACACAGCAACATACACAGGACAAATCCAAACATTATCCTGAATGTGTGTGGAAATAACGTGATTGTACTGAAATGTGTCTGTGCAGAAATACAATGTACGATCAGTGCGTCGAGAGCGCTCATACATGATTTGTTTGCGCATCAATGTAACAGACTCGCGCAGGCTTCTGTACGACTCCTGTACGTCACCGCAATCGCCCTTAATTTGATTGCAATCCTCATCCATCAAAACTTTACTAGTGAGACGCTGGTTTACTTTATCCAGCCGGGCTCAAGGACCGGAGTGGAGTCTAGAGCTGACTCGGGGACTGGTGCCGATGTGTGTGTTGCCCAGACACACATAAACGCTAACGCCATGATGGGTACTATGAGGTCCTCTGGGCTAGGAGCTGGAGCCATCATAGGACTCGGGACGAGGACAAGAGTCGCCTCTGGACTCGGGACGAAGGAGAGAGTCGCCTCTGTATCTTCTGTATCTATTTTCATCTATCTTTTGACATTTGACCAGTCACTCTGACCTAGCCGTTACACCAACTATGACATAATGGATAAGCCTGTTTGACCTTTTCTTATTAGACCAAAACATAAGTTTGAGTGGGATGTAAGTTTTCCTATGCTTATGATATAAAACCAACTGGGTCTTTGATAGTTTAGCTTTTCTTTGCTCTTTTTGCTTCTCGCATCTCTTCTATGTCTTCTACTTCTGGCTGCTTCTGCTTCTTCTCTTCTACCTCACATTTCATTCTGCAAGTGTCTTCATTTTGTTCCTTCTTTCTCTATATTCTGATCTTCATCTATTAGATACAATACTCTAGATTTTATTAACTATTAATTAATTAATTTGTCTCAATAATTTTTATTTAATAAATTTGTTATTCTTTATTTATATTTGATCTCTGACATAATCATTGCCTCAGTTTTTTTGCATCATTATATATATATATATATATATATATATATATATATATATACACACACACACACTACCAGTCAAAAGTTTGGACACAGCAAGATTTTTAATGTTTTTAAAAGAAGCGCCCTCTGCTGTCAGAGAGTGAATGTGCACTTTCATTCAGCGCATCTCCTTCACTCATTCCGCCATGTGCTTCTCATGCACGTTGGGCTTGTTTACATCTGTTTCTTTGATGCAGAATACAGCGGTGTTGTGCATTTTATATGGTTGATGGGGAAAGTATTCTTAAATGCATTATAAAATTTTTAATAATCGGTAATAAAATTTTTTTTACGGTATTTTGAAGTGCCCACGATAACAATATTGCGCATATTCATTATCGCGATATATCGCATTACCGAATATTGGCACAAGTCTAATGGGAGATGTAGTGCATTCCATAGATGAGACCAGACCCTGAGTGAAGTGTGTGAGGGTCTTTTGAGTGGTGCAGATGATGAGTGACAGCTGGTGGTGATCAGTGATTGCAGATGGAGTGCAGGTGAGGAACCAGAGGGATGCTGGGAAGTGGAGTCCAGGGAAGGTGAAAGACGGTGACTTTGACAAGTAAATCCCGACAGCAGTTTTTTAACGCCAAAAGACGGTTTGCACTGGTGCAAGCTGTTAGTAAATCTGGCCCTTAATGTGAAATTACAATCTAAAAATATGTTTTTAAATTTTAATGTTAGGTGCGATTAATCGTTATATATATATATATATATATATGTATATATATATACATATATATATATATATATATATATATATATATATATATATATATATATATGATGCCATAGATCTGGCTATAAATGATAATCTGATAATCACCTACTTCAGCAGTTATAAAATTTTGAGCTGAATTCATAGCATAACATAACTTAAATGATAACTTAAAATAACTTAAATAACAAACAAAAATGATTTTTTTAAGATATGTCATTCTGCAAAAATAGACATCATTTTATATCTCAGGCCAATCCAGCTCAGTGCTGCAACAGATCCCACACATTCAGCGCATCTGTCCATGACTGATATTGCTGAAGTGACTGCAGACCTGTGAAGAAAAAATTATCAGTGAATGTGAAATCATAGTAGAAATTAAATATTCTGAAACATCCATGTAAAACTACAGTATGAGCTACATTATCGTTCAATAATTGTTTCATATGTGTTTGGTGAAAGGGAAGCTGTGGTCAAATTATTAAAAAAGACCACTTATAATTGTGAACAGCTCGTTAATTAATTCCCCCATGTCCCCGACCGGCCTCTTCGGCGACGCGGCCAAGAACTTTGCCCAGCACTTCTCGGCTGTACAGAAGCAGTCTGAGGCCATCAGCCACATCCTGCCGCAGTGGTCAGTTGCTGCGTCCATCCACCCACGCTGCAGCAGCACCCTCTATTCAAGAGGTGCCGTGGAGCCAGTCGCAAGCTGCCCAGCTCGTCCAGGCCCTGCCAAGAAGGGCGGCAAAGCCAGGGGTAAGAGGCCCTAGGACGGGCGACCCGGAGATGGATGGGACTGCTCTTCAGGAGATGGTGACCGCACCACTCCTTACCCCGGAGGAGGGCAAAATTCCACCCAAATTTAAAAAAAAAAGAGCATCTCCGGGTCTGAAGAGGGCTCGGAGAGTAGTGGGAGAAGAAAAACCTCTCCACTCTCATCCCCCTCTTCTATGGCCAGCAGGCAGCAGCACGTGGTTTGAGAAGGCAACCAAATCCTCTCCTGCGCCCTCTGTCCAATTTTGGAACCAGGTAGGTGTTGCACAGCACACTCAGACCCCGCTATGGGCCAAGTTCAGGGATGTCCACTTCACTGAAAGATGTCGATGCCCATGTCTTGCGTGCCTACTGGCGAAGGACGCGATAGAGCCGGTCCCTCCAGCCGATATGAGGTCGGGGTTCTACAGTCCCTACTTCATTGTACCCAAGAAAAGCGGTGGGTTACGACCAATCTTGGACCTGTGAGTTTTGAATCGGAGAATCCACAAGCTACTGTTGAAAATGCTTACGCAGATACGCATTTTCGAGCGCATCCGTCCCCAAGATTGGTTTGCAGCAATCAACCTTAAGGATGCGTACTTTCTTGATTCTTCCTCAACACAGGCCATTCCTGCGCTGTGCGTTCGAGGGTCGAGCATATCAGTACCCTTCGGGCTGGCCCTGTCTTCCCGCATCTTCACAAAAGTTATGGAGGGAGCCCTTTGTCCCATGAGAGAACAGGGCATTCGCATCCTCAACTATCTTGATGACTGGCTCATTCTAGCTCAGTCTCGGGATCAGTTATGTGAATACGGGGACCTGGTGCTCAGTCACCTCAGCCAGTTGGGCCTTCAGGTCAACTGGGAAAAGAGCAAACTCTCCTCTGTGCAGAGGACAGCACGCCTCACAGAGGAATGTGCTCAGTTGGTGCTGAACTGCTTGAATACATTCAAAGGCAGGACAGTAGTCCCACTGAAATTCTTTCAGAGGCTCCTGGGGCATATGGCAGCTGCAGCGGCAGTAACCCTGCTCGATTTGCTTCATATGAGACCGCTTCAGCATTGGCTTCACGGCCGAGTCCTGAGATGGGCGTGGCAACGCAGCACGTACTGAGTGGAAATCACTCCGGAATGCCGCCAAACCTTCAGCCCGTGGTCAGACCCCTTGTTTCTTCGGGCAGGTGTGCCCCTAGAGCAGGTGTCTCGGCACGCTGTGGTATTCACAGATGCCTCTGCCACCGGCTGGGGTGCCATGTACAACGGGCATGCAGTATCAGGAGTGTGGACAGGCCCCCAACTGCATTGGCACATCAACTGCCTCGAGTTGCTAGCAGTATGCCTTGCCCTGAGCCGCTTGAAAGGGCCGTTACAGGGCAAGTATGTGCTGGTCCGTATGGACAACAGTGCGACCGTTGCGTACATCAACTGTCAAGGTGGTCTAATGATTCATTGATCCTCCATTTTAATCTGGAGCATTTACTTCACAGCAGCTGCTCTTGGTAACAGACCTGAGAGTTGATCACCAAACTGATAGAGCGCTTTAAAATTTCCAACTCCAGATGAGATTCTATGAGATAGGAGAAGAATCCTAAATCAAGTTCAGATTTGAGAAAAATCCTAAATTAACTTGTCAGATCTGAACTCAAGACTGAAGATAGAAAGTTTCTGATCCAGATGAGAGCAAAGCATGCTGGGAACTAAAAATCCACTGCCCAGTTTCAGTTCATTCAACACAAATGGATGAAGTAAACTTCAGTTTGACATGTTTAAGTGGATTTTACACAATTAGGACAGAATATTCAGCGATTGTATGGTTTTAACTCATTTTATTAAAGTACATTTAACAAGCAGCAGAAATTATTTTTACAGTGTAGATTAAAAGATGGTCAGATTGATAATTCCTGATTGTGATGTGTTATATGTCCTTCTACAGTGTCTCTGGAGACACAATGAGACTGATCCACACAGTCCAGACCACAGTCACTCAACCGCTCTATCCTGGGTTTAGGGTTTATGGTACTGGATCATCAGTGAAACTGTGTTGATGAATCAGAACAGACTATAGAGAGATTCTACCCATAATGCTTTGAGCTCACATGTAAACATTGATCATTGATCTTACCAGTGCTGATGCCGCTCTCTCTCCTATTGCAGTCTTTGATTCTGACCTTGTTCATCTTCAGAACACAAATTAAGATATTTTTGATGAAATCTGAGGGTTTCTGTAGTCAACATGACAATCAACTTTGGGAAGTTAGAATCATTAATTCTGTAAGACACTATGAATCAAATAAACATTTGTGTAGCATGTTTCTTCCAAAGGCTTCTTCCTCATTCCTCCTCAAACATCAACAAGGGTTTTCTTTGCTATTGTCACCTTTGGCTTGCTCACTGGAGTTTGTAAGCATCATTATTTGGAACAAAATATGAATATGAAAATGGCTAGGTGTTACACTATTTCAGTGCATGGCATGCAGTCGAAGAACCATCTGACACAAAGCCATGGATCACCACTTATACAGAGCATGGTAGGCTAATAAGGGTCTAATTTATGCTTTCTGCAATGTGTATCATGAACCACACCTAATAAGCAGGTAGAATTACCTTAGCTTGAAACAAGCTTTACCTCAACTTGGCTGGCATTTTTTTTGCATGTATATTTGTCTAATGAGGGATCAAGCAAACAAAGGGATAGATGGACAAACTACAGGCTGTTGTGCATGATGGGTTCCAGAAAGTGTTCCTATGAGCTTGTTGTATTTTTATTAGTATTTTAATTTATTCTGGTTTGTAACCAGATTATGATGAAGTCACCCTTTGCAAATCATTTAAAGCATTTTTAAAAATTAAATCCATGAATGCAGTGCTTATCATGAGTGCCTTTTTGATTATTCTAAGCCGAAAGCAAAAAAGTTCTTTAAGTGTAAGTGCACAATGTAAGACAAAATGTATCAATGAAACGGCATTTATCAATGCAAAATCTCCAAAATAGGCATAACTGTACTGTTTTTTTTTCTTGTTGTTTTTATACATTATGTAAGCTACTCGTTGTAAAAGGTGCCGTCCATGTGCCAGTGAGTTCTTCATGCACCTCCGGGAAGAAAGGAACTGGGGTGGGGGGCTGAGAACCAGCCCTGGCCACCCCAAGAAACCAATCGTCCAACCACGAGGGCTTGGGACACGGTGGAGGATTCCACACGAGCCCGACCCTGTTGGCGGCCCGGGAAAGCATAGCCATCATTTCCGGGTCCGAATCTGGCACAGTTGTCACCCCCGAAGGAGGCTGCTGCGCCGAATCATCATCCCCCGAAACTACTTGCGAGTCTACTTGCGCGAGCTCCTTTAGCACTGAACTCTTTTTATGTGCAGAAGCACGCAGGGGAACGGCCGCCGCAACACAGACACGGAAAGTGCAGCCTGTCGTGTGCACTCTCTCTGGACGGGGTTTTCTCAATAAAAGGAAAACAACAAAAACAAAGAAAAAGGAGAGATCGACCCCGCTGCCATGCTGTCCGCCTGCACCAAAGACTCGTCTGTTTCACCACTCCGTAGAAAACCATAAGGTTCGGCTCCGAAGCGAAAAGCTGAAGATGCAACGCACCTGCTGCTCATTATATACCCGCGCTGTGAGGCGAGCAGCTGCTGCATATGATTGCATGCCAATGTGCATTGGCTCGTTGTAGTTACACTCGAAGTAGATTGGCCTCTCTAGCGAGATTCCTATTCGTCGGTCTGTCCGACGTACTTCGAACGTGACCGACTGAATGGGAACAAGGGTTTCTGAATTCTACCTAGAGCCCCTTTAAAAACACACACGATGTTACATATAAAACAAATTTCTTTTGATTTAATTAATAATTCTATATTTCCAGAAATACATACTTAAAACCTACAATAAAGTTATTGGTGCCCTCCTGGAAAATGAAAATCACTGGACACTTTTTGTAAGTAGGCCAAATCATAACGCTCTGAATAAGCCAGGCTTGGTTCAGCAGGAAACCATACCAGACTCAATGCAATAGAACTAATATTTCTTATAATTGACTGTTATTAGATGATTGTTCTAATTGTCTGATCTTATTTTTTAGTTCTGTGACCTAACAAAACAAGAAGTCACATACATGGATCCATTCGGTGAAACCAATGACAAGAAAAAGGAGATTCTGAAGAATTGGAGGTAGTAGATTAACAAATAAAAACATTACTATTTTTGATAATATCCCTTTATTTCAAGGCTGTAATCATTTGGCCCATTTGGGCATTCATGTACATTACAACAGCGTTTTGGGGGCATGAAAATGCAAGCTTTTGAAAATCTGTTTCAATGTGCAAGGTTTTAAAAACAATGACTTTACTGTCTCAATGTGAACAACAAAAGTGAGAATTTGTGAAAACGATGACATCATGCGCATGCATATTACATGTTCACCCGTGTGTATTATGTGTTCGCAGGGAATTTCTTGACAAAGTGACATCTCCAACCACTGACTTTTAAGTCATCTTTGCAGATCATTGTGAACATGCATCATTTTGACAACGTTATTGTCATTATTAGCCCATCGTTGTCTTGTCAGCATACCCTTGGTGAGCAGAAGAGACTTGAAATGAGACTTGTGAGCAAGATGAGACTTGTTTCCAAAACATTAAAAAGTTGTAATGTTTCCAAACTTTTGACAGGTACTATATATATATATATACATATATATATATACATACATAAAGGTTATATCTTCTTGAACTAGAAATAGATGGGTGGAATGAACGTCATTTGATAGTGCCTGGGAAGCTCAATGTTTAAACTTTTGGGGAGGTAAACCCATGGGTTGTCAGTGATCAATAAACAATGTATTTTGATATCCAAAAGTATACACACTTCACATTTAATTCATTGTATAAATATCTAACATTTAAAAGTTGCAACTTAAAAGTGACACAAAGTGAGAACAAAACTGTGACCTGTCCTGACCAGATTTTTTTTTATAAATACACTCGTCCCCATTCCACCTTCATTTAGCTGATACTTGCCTTGATGTGTTATTGTAGAAGTAATCTGACAAAGTGTGTTGTGTTTAGAGTCCTGAGCAACACAACATAATAGAGAAACATTACCTTGAATGTCCAAGCATATATATATATATATATATATATATAAATAAAAAACATACTTTATAAGCACTACATTCAGAACGATACATACCTAATAACTAAGCTTTGTTTTTCAGTTCTTTTGCCCAAGTTAAAGGATGTGCCCTGAAATGGATATGGAATGATGTGCCCCACCCACAGCAAGAGGATGGACATTCTTGTGGGGTCCATGTGTTAATGGTAGGCCTTTTTTATCCGTTGATGTCGTTTTATTTTTATGCATTCTGATAAAGTATTTTAAAAGCCCTCCTTACTTAATTTACATTTTAGTTTACTCAGGCCCTGCTTGAGGGAAAAGGTTTCGTGGATGGATATTCCTCAGTGGATATACCCCAGCTGAGAGCACAGTTCTGCAACATTCTGTTCTCCTCTTTAGGTGCTCACTTTCATAAAAACTAATTATAAATTTGGGGGACCTGTTGGGTTCACTTAGTTTGGCTGTGGCTACAAGATAATAATTAGTGGGAATGTGATATGTCATGACCACAAGATCATTTTGTCGAGGTAACGACATCCTTATGTTCTGGCTATGCGATGTGAAGTTGTGGTCTCAAGATCCTAAGTTGAGAGAGACATATTTTTCTTATGGCCATGAGTTTAAAGGGGTAGTTCACCCAAAAATGAAAATTCTGTCATTAATTACTCACCCTCATATTGATCTACACCGGTAAGACCTTCGTTCATCTTCAGAACACAAATTAAGATTTTTTTTATGAAATCCGATAGCTCAGTGAGTTGCCAGCAATGTCACCGTCACCTCTCAAGATCCATAAAGGTACTAAAAACATATTTAAAACAGTTCTTGTGACTATAGTGGTTCTACCTTAATATTATAAAGCAACAAGTATACTTTTTGTGCGCCCAAACCATATACCTTTATATCTTTTGCTGTAGTGTGTCAGTAGGAAACATTAGTTTACATTTCCAAACATTAATTTTGCCATTAATTTTAATAATCCATTGAGATTTTTGTAAGCACAAGGAGTCTGACAACAGCCGGTATGACCTGATCTCACCATTATCGAGTCTGTCTGTGATTACATGAAGAAACAGAAAAAAAATGAGACAGACTAAATCCAAAAGAACTGTGGCAACATCTCCAAGACGCTTGAAGAAACCTTCCTGCGAAGCTACAGTACTATGAGAAGTTTTAGGCACTTGTGTAAAAATGCCATCAAGTGAGGATGGTTTCAAAAATAATGTCATAAATAAATTGTATTTATCAATGAACTTCTATTAACTAAATCAAATCAATATTTGGTGTGATCACCCTTTGTGTTTAAAACAGCTTTTGACCAGGGACACTTGCACATCTTTTTTCAGGTAGCTTTGCAAGTCAGTTTCTTCAAGCATCTTGGAGACACAGCTACAGTTCTTCTGGATTTAGTTTTCTTTTTTCTGTTTCTTAATGTAATCACATTGAGTCTCGATGATGGTGAGATCAGATCATACCATCTGTTGTCAAACTCCTTGTGCTTACAAAAATCTCACTGTATTATTACAATTAATGGCAAAATTAATGTTTGGAAATGTAAACTGATATTTCCTACTGACACACAACAGCAAAGTGTAAGAATACTAGCTTAAAAGTAGCTTAACCATTTAGGTGTGAAAATACTAATGTGCAGAAGTCTTTTGCACAGAACTGTGTGTGTGTTTGTATATATATATATATATATATATATATTCATATAAATTCAGTATCTCAGAAAATTAGAATATTGTGAAAAGGTTCAATATTGAAGACACCTGGTGCCACACTCTAATCAGCTAATTAACTCAAAACACCTGCAAAGGCCTTTAAATGGTCTCTAGTTCTGTAGGCTACACAATCATGGGGAAGACTGCTGACTTGACAGTTGTCCAAAAGATGACCACTGACACCTTGCACAAGGAGGGCAAGACACAAAAGGTCATTGCAAAAGAGGCTGGCTGTTCACAGAGCTCTGTGTCCAAGCACATTAATAGAGAAGCGAAGGGAAGGAAAAGATGTGGTAGAAAAAAGTGTACAAGCAATAGGGATAACCGCACCCTGGAGAGGATTGTGAAACAAAACCCATTCAAAAATGTGGGGGAGATTCACAAAGAGTGGACTGCAGCTGGAGTCAGTGCTTCAAGAACCACTACACACAGACGTATGCAAGACATGGGTTTCAGCTGTCGCATTCCTTGTGTCAAGCCACTCTTGAACAACAGACAGCGTCAGAAGCGTTAAAGATAAAAAAGGACTGGACTGCTGCTGAGTGGTCCAAAGTTATGTTCTCTGATGAAAGTAGATTTTGCATTTCCTTTGGAAATCAGGATCTCAGAGTCTGGAGGAAGAGAGGAGAGGCACACAATCCACGTTGCTTGAGGTCCAGTGTAAAGTTTCCACAGTCAGTGATGGTTTGGGGTGCCATGTCATCTGCTGGTGTTGGTCCACTGTGTTTTCTGAGGTCCAAGGTCAACGCAGCCGTATACCAGGAAGTTTTAGAGCACTTCATGCTTCCTGCTGCTGACCAACATTATGGAGATGCAGATTTCATTTTCCAACAGGACATGGCACCTGCACACAGTGCCAAAGCTACCAATACCTGGTTTAAGGACCATGGTATCCCTGTTCTTAACTGGCCAGCAAACTCGCCTGACCTTAACCCCATAGAAGATAGGAAGATGCGATATGCCAGACCCAACAATGCAGAAGAGCTGAAGGCCACTATCAGAGCAACCTGGGCTCTTATAACACCTGAGCAGTGCCACAGACTGATCGACTCCATGCCACACCACATTGCTGCAGTAATTCAGGCAAAAGGAGCCCCAACTAAGTATTGAGTGCTGTACATGCTCATACTTTTCAGTTGGCCAAGATTTCTAAAAATCCTTTCTTTGTATTGGTCTTAAGTAATATTCTAATTTTCTGAGATACTGAATTTTTATATATATATATATATATAATGTTTATAGCTCACTATAAACAATCTTCTAACTACTGATCTAGCTACCGTATGTGCCGCGTCAGTTTAGCGGAAGTCGCAGTATTAAAATTGGGCGTGTCCACAAGACATTTAAAAATCATTTTAAAAAGTGGCTTATGAATCAGTTGTTTAAACATTTTAATTATAAATTATGTTTATAATTGATGTTGTATGTATATTTGAGTTTGTGTCTTTGTGTGTACCTGCCTAGGGACTGCGGATGTAAATTAGCAATGGTGCTATAATCCGGCTTGTTTATATTTTGTATTACTATAAATGTTCTTTAACATGCATTGTCCCTATCAAATAAATAAACAAATAGACAAATAAATCTAAACTATAAACTCAATATAGCATGTTTACTGAATGTAAACTGAATATTGTTCATCCATAGTAGCATATATTTAAATCATGACAACCACAGTTAAAACCACACATAAACATTCTAAATTGTAACTATGTGGTTTCTATGGTATTTGTATGAAAAACTTGAGCCTAAATACATTTAGTGTAAATGCACAAATGCTATAGCTTACACAAAAAAATACCATAATTATATTCCATTACTCGTTTAATACATTAATGTCTACATATAATAAAAATTGATATCATATCCAGAGAGAGAGGTTGCTCTGCTTATGAAATGAGACACATCACTGGAAGATCAGTACACAACCAGTGTATTGGACAGCTCTGGAGAGATGTTTTTACCCAGGTAATTCAATACTACCACCTGTTTTATTCCTTTGAGGATGAGCAAATTCTGGATCCAGACAATGACATACACAGAACAAGTTCACCTGCCAGCCATTCAGGAAAGACTGGACATTTTCAGAGCAGCATGGAACAGTCACAGGCTACGTACTGAATCAAATTGTACACCCAACCAGATATGGATGGAAGGTATGGTTGCTAACCGTCAACAGGACACAACAGCCATTAACAATGTTTTCAGCCGGGACCCATACAATGATGAACTGGAGACCATGCTGGGGCGATATGGAGTCCAGCTAACTCAATTGGAAGTTAGTCAGGATGACCTTGAAAGAGCTGTAGTAGTTACTCAACCACAAATGAACTTGCATCACAGACAATGGCAAAGACTTAAAGATACACTGACAACAATTACTGACCTGAAGGAAAAATATTTGACCTGCTGCAGAGAAATGACCAGATTCCTACATTAGGCTGAAAACTCGATTAGTCAGCCATCAGGGTAAAATACTGTGTGAATGTGTGAGATATTTAATAGTACCGTCCTGCATGCTAGTCAAAATTCATGACTTTATTTGTTCATTTGTAATCATGACATTTTAATCAAGGTGCTATTTTAAACATTACATTTTTTTGCAATAAAACAAGAATAACTGCATTGTAGTTATTGTTAAGTATCCTGATAATCCTGACAGCTCAAATCCAAATAGAGTGTGCTCTGCTGACAGACCCCCAAACAGATCAAAATGCTTTGGAGAAAGATTAATTCGACAAGTGTGTTCGGCTGATAATTCCATAAGCAGACCTAAAGAGCTTAGAATTGATATGAGTGCTTTGATTCAACGGCGAGGATGGTGAAGAACTCTGAGACAACAAAAGGTGGATCCAAGGGTCAAAGAGATAATTCGTCTGCTTAGAAAACAGCAAAAAATTAATTTCACTAATAAAACAATCTTTTGTTTCTGTAGTGGATCAGCTCACAGAAGGAGTTAAATCGCTAACCACAGCTCATTCAACTTCGCCCTGTGACTGACTGACTTTCTTTTGAGTTCTGGAAAAACTGGGTTGACAGTAAGCAGGTGTGTGTGTGTTAAATGTAGATCAAAAGAAGTCAGAAGTTTACTAGTTTAAAGGTTATCTGCTTTTAGCAATCTTGCGCGTTGCATCTGCAACGCCACATATATATTCTTCGCTTTGCCAATGGAGAGGTGTAAAAACCACAAAGATTATTATTATTGTCTTACGCTTCGCAGCTTGAACTTGTTATATAGTCTAAAGGTTAACAGGAAACCCAAAAGGGGGCATATGTGTGTGTGTGTGTTTACTATAGCTTAAGTTTTAATATGAACCTTTTGTTGTTATGTACCAAATAAGGACATGCCTGCATGAAGGAAGTACTATGTAATCTCTGCATGATATATAATGGAAAACTTGTAACGGAAGGGCGCCAAAACCTGGTGAAGACTCCCCTTTGTGTTTAAGATTTTTTATTCTGAATTTTGTTGTTAAAAGATATCATTATACTTGGTAATTTTTATTCCCTTAAAGGAGCACCCCCCTCTTTTTTGATAATAGGCTCATTTTCCAACTCCCCTAGAGTTAAACAGTTGAGTTTTACCGTTTTCAAATCCATTCAGCCGATCTCCGGGTCCGGCGGTACCACTTTTAGCATAGCTTAGCATAATTCATTGAATCGGATTAGACCGTGAGCATCTCGCTCAAAAATGACCAAAGAGTTTTGATATTCTTCCTATTTAAAACTTGACTCTTCTGTAGTTAAATCGTGTACTAAGACTGACTTGCTCCTCTGTCGCCTTTATTCCGTTACATGTGCTGTTTCCTGGTTAATCCCCTCTGTAGAAGCATACTTTCCTCCGAAAATCCTCTTCAGTGCTGACTTCATTGACGCAAAAGTCAAATCTGTACATGCTGTCAGAGCTAACTGTCTGTCTTTCACTTCTAAGCACGCAGTGTCCAGCAGTTTGAATGCTAATACTGCATCGGGAAGCTCCATCTTATATTTACACATCCGTGAATAATGCTGTTCAAAATCGATTATGTAGTCTGTCATGGAAAAAATGCTATCTTTTATAATTCGATCAAAGCTCATGTAAGCCTCATAAGTTTGGTCCTTTTCTTCTTTGAGAAACAAATCATCGAGTTTCATAAGTAAAGTGTTCATGCCAGTGTCCTTATTCAAATCATCTACCGGTATTTCCATCGCCATTTCTCTCGCTCTTCCCGACAGCGCCACAGTGCCACAGTAAGCGCCTGGTTTTTTTTTTTTTCGAGTTCTGTAACCCTTGTCCAAATTGCGACTTCATTCTTCCAACTTTCATATGGTTTTCCTTCATCAAAGGTCGGCGGTATTCTGTAGTTGCTAACCATCCTCTGCTACCAATGTTACACTTATAGACAAACTTCAGAAGTCAATCGATCACCCGTTTATTCGTGTACAACATATCCATAGCTTTTTCTCCCGCCCTGTGCTCAAACAACAACTCCAACAGAACTTCCTGGATACTTCATGATAAGAGTCCCTTCTTTTCCGTTAAACAGTCATGTGTAATTTTAAACAATATTCAGCACTGAGGTATGCATGTGTATGAACACATTTTTTGATGTCTTAAACTTAACATCGCAACACCAAAGCAAGCGCCCATGCATAGTTTTTGGAGATTTATGGCCTGACATACAAAATTGTGTTCACAAATATTGCATTGCCAGAAAGTATTCATCTATACTGTTTAAAATTAAAAATAAATAACAAGATCTCAATATCCATCATGGCACCAAGTCAAGACACTATAAAAAACTTCCAACAGATTCTAAATGAGTCTGAGCTTGTATCACAAAATGAGATGAGCAGTTTTATTCATATTACATCACAGGCTACTTCGATGCTATAAATTACGTTTTAGTACAAGTTAAAGAGCAACAAAAACTTTTGAATTTCCACAGTTTTGCAAACAATTTTTGAGTTTCTGTTATTAAAAGAATGTCTGTGTGCTCACCCAGAACACCCTGTCAACCACATGCTCACAGATACACACCCCATCAACCACATACTCTAGCAACACTTTAGCAAACGCCCAAAACATCTAAATATTCTGGCCTAACACACCAAACTATTTACTTTTTTAAACAAGACTTTACGTTGGTTTTATGTCAATTAGCCAGCATATATTTATCTTTTAAACTTTTCAATCTAATTATTGTTTTTCTTGATTGCTAAAGTATAATTCATGAAACAATTCTCATTTTCTTACAACTATAAACACAATCTCAAAATAAACAAACTTGCACAAACCTCAAACTTCCAGGTCAAAATGAAATGTTTAGTCAAAAACCTATTCTCTTCTGACAAAATCAAACTTTGGCATCAGATGACACACAAAACGTAACAAATACACAGACTACTGCACTGCCCAGTGAACACTAGTGAGATCAATTCATATAACACTGTAACAAAAACCTCTTATAGTGATTCAGGAATTATTTAGCAGCTTAATGTCTACTACACTATACAAAAATAGATGCAGATACAGTAAAATAAAACAATGAACTTTTGGAAAAAATAATTTTCATTTTACTATTGTGAAGTGATCTGGCAGTAGATGAAAAGTATGAAAAAAAAAAGTATATGTATATGAACTTGGTATGCACCACAATACAGTATACTGTCAATTACAGTACAGTAAAAAAAAAGTACATTCCCTCATCTAAAGTATGGTACTGTGTACTGTAATTATACTGTATGTGTAACTTAACTTTAAAACCCCGTAAATGATTCTTTCAGCTCTCTCTCAAATTTCCACTGGTGTTATAAGTTTTGCTAATGTTGTCATTGTTAAACGTTTTGAGAAATGTGTCTTTGCTTTGAGAACTGATGGTTTGGGGAACTGGGCCAACTAAATCACTTGTGTTAGCAATTGAGAAAAAATAAAACACGTTTATATTCTTACCTAACTCTGCTATTAGTTTCTGTGATCGGGATCTTCTTATTGATTTCATGTCATTGTTTCGTCGGATGGCAAAAGGACCTTTATCCATGATGAAAGTGAAGTGGTCGGAGAATCAGCTCGGACATATTCGGATGGGATTACATTTCTCAGAGGACTTCTGAGTTAGCCGGGAAGCATTCGTTTTCCGATTCACGAACAAATGGAAAAACAATTCGTAAGTGAACTTGGCTGCGCTGTGTTTTTTATTTTAGCCTATTTATTTTTTTTTATTCACAAAAATAAGAGTCATTTGTTAATTAAGATGACTACACTGGGCTCGCTGCGTGCGCGTGCAGCCAACGATCATGCACAGTTTATTGAAAGACGTGTTTTCTTGATATTATTTTGCGTTGTGCTGTCTTTTTTATGTCATCACATTAAAGCGCTGCTGCTGAAACACAGTACTTGAAACACTGTAACATTTATTTTTTTTCTGTGGTCTGGGGTGGCAGATGGGGTGGCAAAGCTTTTTCTTAGGGTGGCAGTTGCCACCCCGGTAGATCCGCCCCACAGAAGAAATCATTCAGGTTTGGAATGACCAGAGCCGTTAAATATGAGAGTTGCGACACTCTTTGATCTCGCCGCCACGCTGTCACGTGGTTCGTGTAGCTCTCAATAGTTCCAAACAAATCCGCGCTGTCAACCAGTTTAAATGGTTTTAAGCGGGACAGACAGCAGCAACTATATTTGCAGCAATTAACGGTAAATATTGACGCATAATATACATTGATTATTACGTTGACACTTGCATTACATACATATAATAGCATTTTTTTTTCTGGGGTGTGGCGGAAACACGGCATTAATCAGTTTTTGTGTTTAATTTTGGAGGGAAGAGGGGCTGCTCCTATAGCGTAAAATACATTTACAGCAACTACTATATTACAGCATTTTTTCGGCAAGTATTAACGCGTATGCATTGATTACTATGTTTACTACACTTACAGTGTGTTCTCTTTTTCTAAATACGATCCATAACATTACCGTTACTGTTAACGGGATTCATTTCAGTATGGTTAACCCCTTCATCCTTCCCTAAATATAGGCTAAACATTCCCTAAACATAAGTGTACTGTTTATATTTACCTACAGTATGTCTGTATACTAATAATATATATACACACATACAAAAAAAGAAAAGAAAAAGTTGTCCTAAGAACTAATTTGTCCTAATAAGAAGGTTTTAGGACAACTTCAGGTCCATTTCAAATGTTGACTACTCTGTTATATATATATATATATATATATATATATAAATAAAATAAAATGTATATATAATATAACTTTTTTATTATATATATATATATATATATATATATATAATAAAAAGTTTATATATATATAACTTTTATTTTAATTATTTATATATATATATATATATATATATATAACTTTTTACTTTTACACATACATTACATGTTTTTGTGTGTACATATATATAACGTATATATGTACACAAACACATATGTATAAAAAAACATTATGTAATGTATGTGTGTTTATTATACGTGTGTATATGTGTGTGTGTGCATATATATATATATATACATACACACACACACATATACATGCATATACACGTATAATAAACACACATACATTACATATGTGTTCCAACCATATTTGTGCATCGCCCTGAGCCCAAGAGGCGGAAGGGTCCTGCCGTGAGAAGTACCACAGAAGCTCCAGTTCATGCAGTGGCCAGTGACCACACATATTGTCCTAAAATGAACTTCGGTATGAATAATGTGAAGTCAAACTTTAAATAATATTTCTTACTACAATGACTAGCCTATACACTCTCCATGTAACACTAACAATGCCATATCATCATTTCAGACGTTGAGGGAGGAAATGAGGAAAGTGAGAGAAGGGAAAGTGAGAGAAGAGAGGATAAGGAAGGAGAACACTGTGAGCAAATTGAGAGGGACATACCAGGAGCCAGTGAGCTAGGTGCCAGGTGCCAGTGTGCAGGGGTCAAGTGAACCAGGAGTCAGTGTGAAAGACTTCAGGGAGGAGTTGGAAAGACAAAGAGATAAGACAAGGAGGGCAGAGGGAGCTCTAAAACGACAGAAAAAAAATGAATTCTGTCCTACGGAAAAAATATGTAGTCATGGAAAAGAAATTTGCTACAATTTTTTCTAAAGATCAGATAAAAGCGATCTGTGTGAAGAGTAAGAGGGGCATGAGATGGGGAAACACTACACTCAAAAAGGCCATAAAACTGCATTTTGCCACTGGCTCAACAGGCTACAGACTGCTTCAAGACATGGAGATTCCTCTCCCTGATATCAGAACACTGCAAAGAAGACTGCAGCATATAAAGATTGAGCCAGGAGTGTTAGAGGATGTATTTGACATGCTAAAGCTAAAGGTTGACAGCCTGACAGAGATGGAGAGGGAGTGTGTGCTGACACTTGATGAAATGGCAATTACACCGAGTGTGGAGCTGCTCTTGGGAAGTGGGAAGCTTTATGGAGACGTGACATTACCTGGCCACACGGGAATGGCAACGCATGCGTGTGTTTTTATGTTGGCAGGAACAACAACACGATGGAAGCAAGTAGTGGCTTACCATTACAGTGGTAACTCCACTAATGGGGCAACCTATAAGCCTATCGTCCTCAACATTGTTGACAAGGCAGCGTCCATAGGGCTTCACGTGGTTAACATCACCCCTGACATGGGCAGCCCTAATCGGGCAATGTGGAAGGCATTTGGCGTGGATCACAACAAAACATCTGTCCCACATCCTGCAAGACCAGACAGGAGGCTATACTTTATGCCAGACGTTCCACATCTTGTTAAGAACTTGAAGAGTGCCCTGGTCCGTGGACAGACGTTCACAATTCCTCCAGAGACGGTAGAGAAGGAGAAACTCTTCTTCAATGAAGTTTCCGTTGGTCCACTGAAAGATCTGGTGGATTTTCAAGAGGGGATGACATTGAAAATTGTTCCAAATCTATCAAGTAAAACCCTTCAGCCCAGTCATTTTGAGAAGATGAAGGTGGGCCCTGCAATGAATATCTTTAGCAAGGCAACCAGTGCAGGCCTGAAATACATGGTGGAGCAGGAACAAAGACCACCCGCTTACCAGACCACAGCATGGTTTCTGGAGCAGGTGGACCACTGGTTTGACATCATGTCCTCTCGCCACCCAGTAATGGCACTCAGCACACACAAAATCGAGGAGTACCAAAAGGCCATCAAGTTCCTTCAGGACACCATCCAACTCTTCTGTGGGCTGAAGATTGGAGGAACGGGTAGCTGGAAGCCTGTGCAAACAGGAATTGTGATGGCAACATCTTCAATTCTATCAATACAGCAAGACATGCTGGCCCAGGGACACATGTTTGTGTTGACCAGCAGGTTTACCCAAGACTGTCTTGAAAACCTATTCAGCTGCATAAGACAGAGGAATCCAGCCCCAACTCCAGTAGAGTTTCAACAGGCATTGAAATCAATATCAGTTGGGCAGTTTCTTGCGACTGTGAAAACAGGAAGTTATCAGGAGGATGACAACAGCCTTTTGGCCGACTTCCTGGACACAAAGCAGTCACTTCCCAGTCCTGGCCTCAGAGTGGAGGAGCTGATGGCGCGCAGAGCTGCTCCTGACCTCACGAATACTGAAATCAGTGCTCTCTACCACCTTACAGGCTACATCATGCATAAAGTGATTAAATATTCCGAGATATGTGAGGGTTGCCAAAGTGCAATTAAGCACAATGATGACAGTCCTGAAGGAAAGCACAGTGTTTTACTGAAGCTGAAAGAGTTCAAGCCAGGTGTACTTTGTCGGCCATCACAAGAGGCCTTCGATTTAGTCCGTCAAATTGAGGAGCTGTTCCGAACTAGGACCAGTGGCTCCTTTATGGATCCAAATGCCATGGATATGCTGGAGAGAGAGGGTAGGCTCTTGGACAGCAGGCTTCCTTCATGCCATGATCTGCAAAAAAAAATAACCAACAGATACATCAGGCTGAGGTTAAGAATTGCAGCAAAGCAGATCTGTGCTAATAGAAAAAAAGAGCTGTCTGATGGTCATCTTGGAAGCAAAAGCCAGACAAAAAGGAACCAGCAAGCCCAAGAAAGATCCAAGCCTACAACAAGCAGGCCCCCACCAAACACCTTGCTTGTTGCCATGGAGGAGTTTGGTCTGACCTTTGCTCCTACAAATGTCCCACCACCTAGCATGTCTTCAGCATCAATAGGTATGGAGGGTCTGTTTTGCCTGTTTTCTGGTCTCTTGTCTTATGTTTATACAAGTTTCATTGATTGTATGTGTGTTATTCATATATTAGTCCAACATATCTGCTTAAGGAAATTTTGAGAAAGATGTGACTTGTTTGTGGTAACTCTGGCACTTGACAATATTTTTCTGACTAATTATAGACAATATTATGTTCTATCTTACACTTACAGCCTCACCATCACCCCACCAGCTTCAGCACTCCACTGTTCAAATTCAAACCAGCTTCATCATCACTCCATTGCTTACAGGAACCACAAGCTCCCCCAGCCTGGCCACTGCTCCACTCCCCACCGATAATCCATCCTGTTGAAAAGAAACAAAACAACACACACATACAGTGATGGCTTACAGTGTATGGCTTTGCAAATTAAATCCCACCTGTTCGACAGCTGGAACTTACTTAACTTACTGAGAGTTACTTTATCTAGGTATTAGTCTTGGTTTAGACTTCTTTTTCACCTCCTAAAAGAGAGAAAAAAGTGAAATATTGTAAAATTAAATGTCATCCAAAAATACTTAATATTTACAAAGATGTATTCTGGTTTCATGTGTATACGTTCCATTACACACACGGGACTGTTAGATTAAAGTTCAATGTGTCACCAAAGCAGCAGTGTACATGTGCTTCTTTCATCAAAATTTTTAAGAGCCATGAACATGAGTTATGCAGCTGAAATTCTTCACTGTATTCTAAATAACAACTATTAAAATCATGACTTCAGTTTTTTGGTCAAAAGTCAGTCTCAAATGGTTTCACATGTCAGCCTCTTCAATTTAAAAATAAATTAATAATCTTTCTTTTTGCAATTACACTTTTTATTTGCTGCGATCATCCACATTTATGCTACATAACCTATCACTCATCACAATGCACTGTCTAACAAACGGTCTGTGTAACTTCAATGACTAAATTAACCAAGGAACAACCTTGATAGATACAAGCTAGCCATTTTATCTAGTTGAGCTAGCAAAAATAAATAAAAAACAAAAAATTCTAGTTAAGCTAGCTAAAGTTAATTGTAATCAGGTGTACTAATACGGTCGCAAACAAGTGTTAATCACTTTAACAACAAATCTAAAAACCGACGATAAACGTTGTATGCCAATGAACTTGAAGAAAATTTGAGGTAAATATAGCCCAACATCAAATTATGGTAGCTAATATTAGTTAAGTGTTTGTTACTTAAGCTAGCAACAATTAAGAGTTTACCTACCTCCAATAAACATTAATTAAAGCTGGCTACATAAAATACAACTATTATATAGATTCATGAGAGGTCGGCTAATGCGTTCAAATGTCGAAAATACAGTAATTTCATCAACTTACCAGTGAGCGTACTTCAGAAACATTGAAAATGTGTGGAGTTCAGTGCTGGAACTATTGGCTGCTCCACGACGCGTTACTTCCGCATTCCAAAGTTCCTATGGCAGTCTATGGGAGTGTCGCAACTCTGTTTTTCAATGGCTCTGGGAATGACAAGAGGGTGAATACAAGTTGACAAATTTTTTCTTTACATTGTGTTGACAATTTTAGTAAATTGTTCTCATGCTCTCAGTTCATCATGCCCTCAATTTGTTCGCTCTCTGTATGTTTCTCAACAACACAGCCTAAATTTGTTTTTAATATTAATAAATAATGATTTTTCAGGAACTCATTATTCTCAGGTTTCTTCAGTTAAAGTGCATTTAGAGGTTCTCAAAAGATCCTTGGGACACAAGCGCATACATTATACATTATACAAGTACAATCCTTGTTTTGTTTTTTTATGTTAACATTTCAATTGCTGTTGTTGTTGTTTTTGCTCACTTTAGATGCTGGCACAAAAAGTAGCCAGGCCACAGCATACGAAGTGGTAACTCCTGTTAAATCATTGCTCCATAATGCAAGAGACTGGGATGGTGGAAGGAGCAGAAGAACCAGAAGACTGGAGATCAGGCAAAGATATACTGGTATCTGAGGAGATTGATCCGAGACACTGATGAGGCATTTCCATACTATAGTACAAGAAAACTTCACATCCTGTGACATTGACACAGTTGAAAATAGTGGAAAAAGTTTTTTTTTTTTTTTTAAACCTGGATTGGTTGATTCATGAATTCGGGTTAACTGAATCACTCTACTGACTTTTGAGTTTTTGATTCACATTGAACAGACTATGGAGGTTAAAAGGATTTATTGGAATTTGACATTCAGAATAACATTTTGTACATTTGAATCAAACTGATTATTTGATTGCAATTCGTGTGTAATCAAGTTATTGAATGTAATATTTTATTTTAAGACTATTGTTGACTTTTTTTTATTTTGTTGGTTTATTTGTGTTACAACACAGAAGGGTTGGAGACTGGAATGTAACGTTAATGGTATTTATTGACACAGCAGAGGTTACAGAAGTGCAGGTGAGTATGCAGATGATATCTTGAGTGAATGGAGGGTGATCGATGAGTGATACTGTCCTTTGTGTTTGTAGTGGTGAAGATCCTGGGCGATGGTGGAGAGATGCAACAACGGAGACGATAGACAACACACACACGGACTGGAAACACAGGAGGAGACGCTGGAGACAGGTAAGTAGATAGGTGGGAGTCCTTGAGGTAAGCATACAGGTAAGTCCTAATGCGAATGAGACCGGACAGTGACTGAAGGTGTGTGAGTGTGTATTATGTGGTGACTGATGAGGGTGCTGATTGAATGCAGGTGCGTGTGATCAGTACTCGGGAGAGGGAGTGCGCTGTGATTGGACAGTGTTGGAGCCTGGCATGTCTGTGACAGTTTGGTCCAAGTGGTTTTGTTTTATTCTTTTATTGTGCAAACTGTATGCAAATTGATTTCCAAAAGGTTTGAAGCTGTTCAAACTCCTGAATCCACATACCTTAAAACTGTAAAACAAGTGTTGGTAACAAATATTTACATTGACTGTACCTTGTTAATCGATTGTTTACATCTGTGATGTACACATCCCAGGCAAAATACAAAAGAGAATATTTTCTTTAATATAAAATCACAACTGAATCAGAAAACTAGGCTCTGTGTTGGTCATTCACCCACCTGCTTGCTGCCTTCCTCTCTCCAGTAGTTGTACCTTCTTTCTAATCTATTGGCTATATCCAGCCTGGCCAACACTGACCAGCTTAGACTAACTGTCCAGCTAACACCAGCTAAGACAAACAACGACCAGCTAATACCAACAATGACCAGGTAAGGCCAGTCTGACCAGCTAAAAATTGTGGTCAAACAGCTCTAAACCAGCCTGATAAACCAGCTGTATGACCAGGCTGGGAGACCAGCAAAAACATAAAACTGACCAGCTAAGACCAGCTAACCAAAACCCCTCTAAAACCAGCCTAAAAAAAACAGCTATGACCAGGCTGGGAGACCAGCTAAGACCAGCCTGACCAGCTAACCAAAACCCCTCTAAAACCAGCCTGAAAAACCAGCTATGTCCAGGCTGGGAGACCAGCTAAAACCACCCAACCAGCTTAGGGTGGTTTAAGATGGATTTTTCAGACAGACAAAGCTATGACATTCTCCGAAATTTGCTGGCAGGCATGAAAACGGGTCAGGGGTGAAAAAGGTGAGAAGGATATTACCCCTCTAGGGGGGTCCGGGGGCATGCTCCTCCGGAAGAAAAATTTAAATATTCCATATTTTAAAGCATCAATCTGATGCATTTTGAGATACTTTTTTTGCCAACCTGGGGAGAGCTGGAGAAACTTAACTTCAGCCATGAGTCAAAAATTATTATGGCCTCCTTACTAAGTATTATGAAGGGGGATCGAGCGGGAATCTTTATTGGTGTCGATTTTCAGTCTCACTGAATCACAGTTCACTGAATCTCGCGCTCCCTTCTGGCACGCGCACCTGTTCGCAGTTCACTGAATCGCAGTTCGCAGTTCACTGAATCTCGCACTCCCTTCTGGCACGCGCACCTGTTCGCAGTTCACTGAATCGCAGTTCACTGAATCTCGCGCTCCCTTCTGGCACGCGCACCTGTTCGCAGTTCACTGAATATGAATACCCCCAAAAAAAAAAATTCTCATCGAATCTACACGATTCCCGTAGGTCACCTATTTTGGTTTCAAAACGGCGAATTTCACCGAAAGGTGAGGGAAGCATTTCGCTTTCATGGGGGGCACACATTTTTATGATCCGAGAAACAGACTCACCAAAACAATAATATCCCGTATTTATTATTAATGAAATAGACAATATTAACACCAAAACACAAGATAGTCTATTCTATTCCTAATTAGACCAAACTACACCAAAAACTAGAGAATGACTCTGATTTTATTTGGTGTAAATGGGGATCGATAGTGGATAATAATGTAGGCCTTGCACTGTTGAGGCTCGTGCAGCTCATCTCGAGCATAAATCGAAACAAATGAGAACAGCACACACAAAGAAACTCAGTTAACGTGGTAAAAATTCAAAATGTGGAGTTTTTATATTTATAACATGATATAGTTAAGCAACATCACACGACCAAGAGTGCTGTCCTCCCGATTGTGTTACCATCACGATTGAAAATGCGACACTGATTTCATGACAGTTCAATAAACAAGTAGTTAATATTAAGTCACTTACATAAGACGCAATATTGACTGTTTTTGTTCTATTTCAGCAGCGAAAACAGTTCCAAACAAAGATCACAGCAGAACCATTGCGAATGTACCTCACAGCAACACTCAGCTGTCTTTCTTTACTGAATGATTCAACAAATCGGTTGAATCAAAGGTTCAATGACCCATTCGTAAACAACTGCCTCATTCTTGAATGAATTGGCCGTTTGAACGAATCGTTTGAATGAATGCCTCAATGACTCAATGATTAAGGAGGTCAAATGCCGCCACCTACAGGCGTTTTAGTTTCATGTTTAAAAGTCCCCAATATTTCTTATTTGTATTTTCAAAAAATATTTAAAACAATCTCTTATTTACAGCAGCTGTCATTTATAAGTGTCAATGATTTGATTGATAATAGCCCTGTGTGTCTAATTATTCTAATTGAATTTATTGATCAAATAAAAAAAATTAAGATGAAAGATGCAGCATTCATTTAATAAGGTTAGGGGGGAAATACCCCTTATAAAGGTAAAAAAAAAAAAAAAAAAAAAAAGCCTTTGGGGTAAATATCACAAAAATGCAGATTTAAATGTTAAAGTTGATAGAACATCACAAAAAACGTCTTGCATTTGTAGCATATTGATGTACAACAAAGACTTTGGGTGTAGGCTACTCAACCATTAAAATAGTTGAAGGTGACGGGTCTCAAGTGATAGTCATTTATAAATATAGCCTAATTATGTTTCAAGTTCTGTTTTGTGTAACAATGTGTTAACTATGAATTTTCTGATCATAGGCTGAGGGTGAACCAACTCCAGGGTAGAGATGCGATTCCCATTTAAAAAACACATTTAAATAGATTTCCTCGAAATAGTTATTTATTTATAAAGTGTCTAAGTTCACAAACCACTGTTAATTTTAACAGATTAGCAGATTAGTTCATCACGATCTCGGATAACGTGTTATTTAAAGATACTGTTGTAGAGATAGTGTTCCTGTGAGATAAATGCTGCTGAAGACATTTCGTTACGGAATACGTGAATGGCAAATCCACAGAAATAAGGTTTTTGCTCTCAATCGTAAATTTGCTGAACGACCATAAGATTGGGGGGCACGTTGTGTCATCTGGGGGGGCACTGCCCCCTAATGCCCCCCCTTGGCGATGGGCCTGACATTGTATTTATGCACAGACATTCTAGTACATTCACGTTGTTTTCACACACATTCAGGATAATGTTTGGATTTGTCCTGTGTATGTTGCTGTGTACTTTAGTAAATATGCAGGTCAAGGCAGTTGGTTTAGGGGGTTTTTTTTTGGCATCTCCATGTGGTCCGGTTCAGTATCGCAACATGACTTGTCTAAAATGTGAACAAGCTCTTTGCTGTTGCACATACTATACACTGTGAATTCTGAAATGTTTTTTGCTGTGATTTTTTTTTGTGTGTGTGTGTGTATGTGGGTGCTTTGGAGTACATAAATGTATGAATTATATGGACTCATATCATTTGGTTATTTGTGGTGCTTTTGGAGTCTGCAAGTGTCCTTTTTTGGAAAGACACCAAAATTTACCTTGAAAAAAGCTGAAAAATACAGTTTTGTGAGAATCACACTTCAATCTGATGGTTTACTTTGCTGGATATAGGCAATGATGGCAAAATGGACGTGTTAAACAAAATAAATGGTGTATGCTTAATTTCACGATAAGTGTGTGATTAATCGTAATTAATCGCAATTAAATGCAATTAAAAATCTATTGACAGCCCTACTGAGAACACAAATTTTAGAATAAAAACTGCTAAGAGTTAGTGTATTTGCTGACGTCTGACTGTCACTGACACTTGAAAAGCAGATTTACTTCCTGTATTTCACATAAAGTGAAAAATTTCAGAGCTGCGGTTCAACACGACAGTTCAGAAGAGAAAAAAGAAAAATCTACAAATATTGTTTGAGGTGAGTGTTTCATCCTTCTTTAGTTGTTTTCATCCATTTTCAAATATAGAAAACTCAAAATGCAAAAATTAAGAGTCCATAAATACATACAATATTTTCACTTTTGAATGCAGATCTGTGAAATGTGAGATGGGAAAAGTAGGGCTGAATAATAATAATTTCTAATAAACTGACACATAATCTGTGCTTTCACACATCTGAAGCTTAGAGACATTTATCTTCTCTGAGATATAAACCTCTTTTCTGGAAGGTGGGTGGGTGTGTGTGTGTGTGTGTGTGTGTGTGCGTTTTTGTGATTTATGAGGACACAAATTTGTATGATGACATGGGTATTACACTGGTATTACTACAAACATGAAATATGAGGACATTCTATGAGTCCTTATTTAAAATAGCTTTAAAAACATACTGAACAATGTTTTATTAAAAATGCAGACAGTTTTCTGTGATGGGTAGGTTTAGGGGTAGGGGTTTTTGTACAGTATAAAAACCATTACGCCTATGGAATGTCCTCACTAAGACAGCAAAAGAAACCTGTGTGTGTGAGAGAGAGAGTGAGTTTTTATGAGTGTGTGTGAGAGAGTGAGTGTGTGTGTGTGTGTGTGTGTGTGTGAGAGAGAGAGAGCTGAGTGCTTCTGTGTGTGTGAGAGAGAGAGAGAGAGAGAGACTGTGTGTGTGTGTTTGTGAGTATGTGTTTTAAAAAACATTGAGTCTCTCTGGTTTGAGGCTGTGTAACACCCTTCCATCTGATAACAGATCTGTTTCCTCCTTTGAGATGTGTAAATCTCAGTTAAAAACATACTTATTTTCTATGGCTTTTAATTGTTGGTGTTTTTTGGGGCTGTATTTTGTTTTATGATTATGTTTTTGATGTTTTAGGTCTTTAGAGTCTTTGGCCAATAGTGTAGTTGTAAAGCACTCTGTAAATAAACTAGACTCGACACTCAAGACTTGAGGCATGACCAGTGACTATATTACCTGCTGAACCTGGAGCTGTTTCCAGCAGGCCGGAGATCCTCTTCTCCATCAGCTGCTGCTGGAATCAAGTATCTGTTAAAATGAGAAAGTTCTTCTGGAGACACAGAGGAAGTCTTCAAATAGCTGCCAAGTGTCTTTGCTTTCACAAACCAAGTGCTATTTTCTCTTGCAGCTTCTTCTGTCTCTGTCATCGTTGTTTCGATGGCTGGGGTGTGGTCTGGACTGATGTAGTTTGTCAAAACAGCTTCACAGTGATAAAATCAGGATCAGTCATGGAAACAGCTGTGGAGACGGTTCAGATTCTGCTGTAAAGCGGCTCTGAAACAGTAGAGTCATTATTTAGCTCAACTGTGTTGATTCAGATGAACTATGAATCATATTTTATTTATCACAATTTCTTCTCTTCTCGATTTATTAAGCATAATCGTGTGTGATGTTTGCTTGCTGGTTATTTATCCTGAAAACGTTTCATTTTAATTTGGAATTTGCATATTTTGCATTGATAACAAGCCCCCACATGTTGCTGTTGTCAGATTTCATATATTGCGTCTGATCTGTGAGTTGATTGTGTGTCTGTGTGGATCTGTTGTGTGCTTGAGATTTTCACTTCATAGTTTCAAACCAAATGCAAACAGAATAGCTGAAGATCAAATTCACTTCAGTACAGCAGGTGTCACTGACAACCAGTTTACTCCAATTCTGGACTGTTGAAGTGACAGCTTTAAAGGTGCAGTATTGTAATAATTCTGTCCGCTAGAGGTCGCTAGAAGCCTATTCAAAACAAAGGCGTAGCTTGATGACGCCAAATTTGAGAGCGGAATCTTGGGACATGTGGTCTTCACCTCAACGGATGGTGCAAAAGAATAGGGATAGGACTCGGGAAGAAATCATGTTCATGGATGCGATTATTAACGTTACTGTAGTATGAAGCAGAGCAGGACCGAGTGTTGTGGGAGCTGAACGAGGCCGCTGGAGCGATTGCGCAACACGCCTCACGAGCAGCAGAACTTTTATCCGCTTGTTAAGTTGTGACGTAAGGAACGCCGTTTCCGGGTCCAAGCCTCGACTCGTTTCACTTGAGAATGCCATCTCGACGGCCATTTATGAGGGCTATTTATTCATAATAAACATTTAACATTTTAAAGTTAAACATTTAAAATACTTACAGTCTACACAACAGTCTCCATGCTCACAGCGTTACAGATATGGTGTTTAATGATTTATAAAAGATAAATCACTGTCTGGCCATCTGGGATTTTGGTATGGAGATAAAGGTTATGATTATAACTTTTTGGCAGTATTGTGTGTGTATATATTAGGACTGTTTGTTGTTTTCGTGTGGTATGAGATAGAGCGTTTGGACTCGGAAGCGCTGCTGCGTGACGTCAGACTTAACAACCAAATTATGACACAGTCGCCGGCGCCGCTTCCGCTTTTCCGGTCATGAGTATGAGGTAACGCAGCTCTGTTTATCATATTAGATACATTTGAGAGTGTTGAAAATGATGTTATAACATTACTCTGTGCATTCGCTCGGCGGCTGCTGTGAGACACTTGTTTGAGACACACTGCAGTAAGATAGATCGATTTTAGAATATCATATTAAATGCTGGATGGCTTGTGTTGATAAATGGCATGCAATTATTTTAAAACGTATTGTATGATGGAGAAAATTCTGTATTACTGTTACTAAAAATAAAGCTGCATCTGATTATGCTATGTTAGCTACTTGACAAAATAGTGTTTTTCTCTGAGGCATGGTAAAGCATGGTACACGCAAAAAATCAAGAAGGTGTTGAGCTATATAACAACAACTAGTTTTCTGTCTATCAATATATCAAAACAGTTGTTCCCTTGTCTATTAAAACGTAATATATAAAAGCGTCTTTGGTGTTTCCATGGTTTCTACAAAATAAAACCAGAAACCGAGGCAGACTGAGGGTTAACGCGGGTATGACGCAATAGACAGGCGACTCCTCACACGTCCCGGAGCCTTGGTTAAAATTGCAATTTTCTCACGATTTACAAATAGTTGCAAACATTTGAGATATTGTAAGTACTCAAGTGAACAAAATATATAACACTGGCCTAGTGGTTTTTGGATATTTTACTGCAAAAATATTACATATTGCACCTTTAACTTGTGAGAGAATGAGCATTTATTTTTTAAATCAAACACAGATGGGATGATTAACAAAATTAAAGTCATCCTCACTTTTTGCAGTTTACTATCTTTAGGACGTTTCTCAATACACTTTTTCTAATCTCTTTACACAGCTTTAATCCTAATCAGCTTTCAGATAATTTCACATTGAAAATAAACTACTACCGAATTACCAAACACTTCTACAGTTTTAAATCAATTAAAATCTCTTCACTTATGTTACATGGTCCATGTTTGCATTACAGTACATTATTCATAAATTATCACTTTTTGTTTAGATGGTGAAGAAAGTCTGTGTGAATGTATTTTGTGTCAAAAGCAATGATAAATAATCCAGTTTATCCACAGATGCTGTTGTGATCATTGTGATTTATAAAAAGCTTAAAGCTACAGTATGTAGAATTTTTGCTGCTAGAGGTCGCCTATTTAAAAAAGAGTAGCTTGATGACGCAGAGTTTGAGCGAGGAATCTTGGGAGTTGTCTCAGGCAGAAATCATGTTCATATATGAGATTATTAACGTTACTGTAGTATGAAGCAGACACCCGCAACATTATATTATATTATAAGTATGTTATGCAATATTATTATAATATTATAGTATAATATATGACATTATATTATATTAAGATTCATTGATTTACAGTCTCATTACTGCTGTCATATTCTCATTTCATGTACAACTTTGCGTTTTCGCATTTAGGAAAGATCAATGTTACAGATGAGACGTGATGGTTTTTAAAGCGGAATTTATCTGACTATAAAAATGTTCTAGTTGACTATATATTATTACATTAATTAATATAATAAACAATGAGCCTTTGATATATACAGGCATAATTTACGCGCTCAAGCTCAAGCAGAAAGCTTGCCGCAAAGCACAGACAAAAGTAGCCTAATAATTATTGTGTCTGGGAAATGTGAAGAATAAAATGCAAGCGATCTCGCCGGCGCTTCCATGTCAAGTAAGTGTATTAATACTTTAGCATAAAAACGTGCACATTTATCTAGGTCAACGTTAGAGTGTGCAATCCATATTAAAATAAATCTACATGTCAGAGACAGACGCACTTACAACCTATAAGTTGTGGCTATTGAAGTTTTAAAATAATCTAACTGACCGACACCTCTATTTCGTTGTTGATCGTATGTGTTATTGATCAAGATCATGTAAACGTATGCTGTCATAAAAAAACTGATCATTTATTTATTAAATAATTAAGGTAGGCTACAAATATTTATTTTTAAAAAATGCAATATTGGATGAAGATGTAATTTTTTAAGTGTACCCTTCATATGTGGTGGATAATAGCGATTTCCTTCAGATTTCTATTAAAACAGCTGTAAAAATACAGAACTAAATGCACAACTTAAATTGGGTTTTGTTCTTTGGTAAAATTTTAGTTTTTCAATAAGATTGATATTTGCATGGAATTGCTCGTAAAATATATGTTTTTAAAGATAATTTAAGACCCACTATCATATGTTTTTGTTATTTCTAGGTATACACATACACACAATCACATATGGACTTTACACTGAAATAAATGTTTTAATTGAATGCAACGTGTAACTGTTTGTTTGACCCAGAGGCAGTATAAATGATGTCTAAAATGAGTCTGCAGCTGATATTTTAACTAAATTTTAACCTTCTTGAGACATCCTATAGATGTCAATATGGACGTCCGAACGACGTCGTAAAAAGACGTCATAAAAACTTTCATTCTGGCTCCTCTGGGGACGTCTTTTCAACGTCCGACAAAGACGTCCCTTTGCTCAGTGGGATGTACATATTTTGCGACAGCAAATCAAAGTTATTAATTATGAAGGCTATATTCAAAATAAACTGGTATTATTTTTCTTCAAAACTACCTAAAAATGTAATGCCTGTAGGAATAAAATTTAATGCTTTTTAATGCCATTTAAGGCCTTAATTTTCGAAAAAATCCATTTAATGACTTTTAATGCTTTTTAATGCCCTGCGGATACCCTGTTCAAGGACCTCCCTAATGTTCTCTCCTGTGTCATCTGAATGCATTGCTGCACATCCAAGACACCGGGACTGCATTTCCCAAGTGTCACTAATTAATTGAATTGTAACAGAATTGTAACATATGAGTCTACTGTTCAACTTGTTCAAAGGTCTGTTGTACAAGCAAAGTAAGGCTGGTTGGACAGTCGTGATTCAAGCACAGACCTTGTTTCACTGTACAAAGTGGAAAGCAGTGTTTTGAAATCGGCCTTCGCTTATTAAAATCGTTATTTTGTTTTTTTGGTGCACCAAAAATATTCTCGTCGCTTTATAATATTATTATTGAAGCACTGTACTCACATGAACGGATTTAAATATGTTTTTAGTATATTATTGGATCTTGAGAGAGGAAATGTCATTGCTGGCTATGCAGGCCTTTTATTAGTGTCCTGTAACATTTAACCATTATGAACAGCAATGAAGTGCGCATTTTAACAGAAATCAGGCGCGAGCACGTTTAACAGATTACTCACTCCCAACGTTGTTTTGCGCTGTATTCTGGACGGCGCTCGGTTTCAGTTCGAAAACGTACGAGCCTTCGAGTTTCCCGAGACTGGTGAAGCCGATTTTCCATTGGGCCAAGCTGTTTGTTTAACTGTTACGTTCTGTGCCGAGCCGGCCGGTACGGATATGGTTTCGTTTTCTACTGTGGTGCTGCGATAATGGACCTCTTTGCAAAGCAATACAAACGAGTCAGTTGTTGCCTTGGTAACGCAAGAGTTTACATACGATACGAGATGTAAATAGCTATGAAGGATGACCAGATATTTCTTTTAACTGTATCACTCATTTGTGTTCACATCATTTAAATAGCGCGTTTAGCAAGCTACGGAGAAACTGGCAGCCAGGTAACACATAAATGATCGATCCTGAGTGGAAATATCACTACCATGATCACTACACGCATTCTAGCAGCACGGTAGTCGGTGTATGCAGGGAAATTTCTCATACCCCTTCGTTCGAAGTGTGGTCCTGAAAAATCTTCGTTTGAAGGGCTATCTGGCCCTTCCCCTTACCCCTACCCCTACCACTCCAGCCAAAAGAGAATCGAGACTCCCCTACCCCTTCACGTGAACGCACAAAACGAAGGGGAAGGGGTAAGGGGTAGAATTGGGATTGGGCCTTAGAGCAGAACAATACCTTTATGTATCATATTAGATACCTTTATTAGAATATTGTATTAATAAATGTTGGATGGCTTGTGTTGATAAATGGCATGCAATTAAATACAAACGTATTGTATGATGGAGAAAATTCTGTGTTATACTGTTACTAAAAATAAAGCTGCATCTGATTATGCTATGTTAGCCACTTGACAAAATAGTGTTTTTCTATGAGGCATGGTGAAAACATGGAAAAGAAAATTTGATTCAAATAATAAGACTAAACATGCTGAGCTATATAACAATAATTCATTTTCTGTCTATAAATGTAACCAAACAATTGTTCCCTTGTCTAATAAAACATGCAATATATTAGCCCTCTGGGTTCTGAGGCTGATTTAGGTTCTGGAGTAGTTTTGACATGCCCTGACATTTGTGCTTTTTTCAGTTGTTTATAAACATATTAATGACAAAATTCTCATTAAACTGTATTCAGCAGAAACTAGGCTACAATAATATGTGAGCAACAAGTATGTACATGTTTGTATTTTGAGAGAATTGCATATATATGTGGTTTTTGAAAAAACAAAAAAACAAAAAAAATAAGTCACTGAAATAAGGCCTCAAAACACATACTAAGTATTTTTTCACAAGACTTTTGGGAACTGTATATTTTAGTCTAAAGTTTTTGCTTCAAAGTGATGTTAAAATAATTCTGCCTACTCGGACACATAAAACAATGTATTGATTCTAAATTTCTAAGACACTTTTTGTTTAGACAGGCTATATGCAAAGAGGCATTAATCTTCATGAATAATGCTGTGATTCACACCTGAGGAGATTAAAACCCTGCCCCTAATGAGCCGCATAATGAGCCATTCAGTCAGGAATGTGACTGAGTCAACTAAGAACGAATGTAATGACAACAGAAATATATCATTTGTTTGAAGTTTATTTAAAATATAGTTAACTATATAAATGACACATTTTGAGTACACAGTTATACCTGGAAAAAATCCTGTTCAAATATACAGGTGCTGGTCATATAAAAGTTGATTTATTTCACTAATTCCATTCAAGAAGTGAAACTTGTATATTATATTCATTCATTACACACAGACTGATATATTTCAAATGTTTATTTCTCTTAATTTTGATGATTATAACTGACAACTAAGGAAAATCCCAAATTCAGTATCTCAGAAAATTAGAATATTACTTAAGACCAATACAAAGAAAGGATTTTTAGAAATCTTGGCCAACTGAAAAGTATGAACATGAAAAGTCTGAGCATGTACAGCACTCAATACTTAGTTGGGGCTCCTTTTGCCTGAATTACTGCAGCAATGCGGCGTGGCATGGAGTCGATCAGTCTGTGGCACTGCTCAGGTGTTATAAGAGCCCAGGTTGCTCTGATAGTGGCCTTCAGCTCTTCTTCATAGTTGGGTCTGGCATATCGCATCTTCCTCTTCACAATACCCCATAGATTTTCTATGGGGTTAAGGTCAGCGAGTTTGCTGGCCAATTAAGAACAGGGATACCATGGTCCTTAAACCAGGTACTGGTAGCTTTGGCACTGTGTGCAGGTGCCAAGTCCTGTTGGAAAATGAAATCTGCATCTCCATAAAGTTGGTCAGCAGCAGGAAGCATGAAGTGCTCTAAAACTTCCTGGTATACGGCTGCGTTGACCTTGGACCTCAGAAAACACAGTGGACCAACACCAGCAGATGACATGGCACCCCAAACCATCACTGACTGTGAAAACTTTACACTGGACCTCAAGCAACGTGGATTGTGTGCCTCTCCTCTCTTCCTCCAGACTCTGGGATCCTGATTTCCAAAGGAAATGCAAAATTTACTTTCATCAGAGAACATAACTTTGGACCACTCAGCAGCAGTCCAGTCCTTTTTGTCTTTAGCCCAGGAGAGACGCTTCTGACGCCGTCTGTTGTTCAAGAGTGGCTTGACACAAGGAATGCGACAGCTGAAACCCATGTCTTGCATACGTCTGTGCGTAGTGGTTCTTGAAGCACTGACTCCAGCTGCAGTCCACTCTTTGTGAATCTCCCCCACATTTTTGAGTGGGTTTTGTTTCTCCAGGGTGCGGTTATCCCTATTGCTTGTACACTTTTTTTCTACCACATCTTTTCTTTCCCTTCGCCTCTCTATTAATGTGCTTGGACACAGAGCTCTGTGAAGAGCCAGCCTCTTTTGCAATGACCTTTTGTGTCTTGCCCTCCTTGTGCAAGGTGTCAATGGTCGTCATTTGGACAACTGTCAAGTCAGCAGTCTTCCCCATGATTGTGTAGCCTACAGAACTAGACTGAGAGACCATTTAAAGGCCTTTGCAGGTGTTTTGAGTTAATTAGCTGATTAGAGTGTGGCACCAGGTGTCTTCAATATTGAACCTTTTCACAATATTTTAATTTTCTGAGATACTGAATTTGGGATTTTCTTTAGTTGTCAGTTATAATCATCAAAATTAAAAGAAATAAACATTTGAAATATATCAGTCTGTGTGTAATGAATGAATATAATATACAAGTTTCACTTTTTGAATGGAATTAGTGAAATAAATCAACTTTTGATGATATTCTAATTATATGACCAGCACCTGTATATGTGAACATCACTGGCATTTGGTGTTTCTGCAATGGCGAAAAGAGAAAGAAAGAAAAAACTTTCCTGCATCCAGTCAGTGATTTCAGTATCATATGCATGCAGTCCAATGTGTGCCAATATCTGGTTATTATTATTCTCAAATCTGTGAGATAAAAGAAAAAACCCTCTGTGAGCATGCTGATATCAGGATCATATCAGCTATTGTATTAACTTTAATATAATGTCCAATATAATGTAACACCTCCCTATTAAAAGATATTACTCTGAGGGGGTTCAACAGAAATTCAATCGATACTGAAAAATAAAACCAAACAAATATACTTTTTTCACTTTTTTTATTCCCACCAGTGCATATAATTGCCACAAAAATAACCAATAAAACAAAAAATCCAATAAGCAAAAAAAAAAAAAAAAGTTTGTGCAGTCAATAGATGAAACTTATCATCAATGATCAACTTTAGATGAGCTGGAATGATGATGGTGATGAGATGAGTATAAATCCACAATGTATTTTGAGAGCGATGCAATGATATAATCCAATGAGTGAGAGGTGAAGACAGTCAACGGGTTTGGCGACTCGCTGAGCTAAACGCTGAGTTGTTTAGGCCACACGCCATAGCATCGCTACAGCGTGGTCTTTCCCAGTTCCCATACTACTTGTTCTACCCTGAAGACGTGCATGAGTATAATCGTGACAGCAATGAAGTGAAACATGAGATGAAAAAAAGGCCTTTCTACAAAATAAAGCAAAATAGTTCACTCAATGTCTTTTTTTTTACAAATACAAGTCAACATAATTGGCCAATACTCATGTTGAGCGTAAACTCTCAAAGAGTTCTCAAAACAAGACATTAAAATGAGTAGACAGGTAGCGCTAGTTCAACCATGCATGCGGTTTCCCTTTAAAAAAAAACAACCTGACTTGCTTGTACGTGACTAGGCTTTTATCTGGTAGCTACTGTACACTAGCGCCCTCAAGCGGCACCTAGTGGAATTACCCTTGAACCAGATACCTCTTTTAATTCAATAGACAGAAAAAAAATACAATAAAAAAACCTGGTAACGTTTAGACCGTTACAATAATAATATATAGTAATTATATAGTAATAAAAGTATTTTTGTGATCTCATGCATGCATGTATTATTGCACATCATGTGAAGAAAATTTTGTATAGGGCTATTATATTTTAAATTACAGTATCGGTCAAAAGATTGGACACATTACTAATTTTATGTAAGGAACTTTGCACGTAGGTGCCTGAGTTCAGGACTTTTATGTTGAAGTTCATTGTCATGTCTTGCTTCACCATGTGCCCACTGCCTTGTTTATTGCCATAGTTACCCTTGTTAGTTTCCCTGACGATTTACCATACCCCTTGTTTCCTCATTATCTTGTTAGTCTGCCTCTGTATAAACAGATCCCAGATTCTGTCTAAGTTTGTCGGTTATTGTTTGAGTTCCTCAACTTAGTGTTTGTGTGTTGTTCTCCCATGGTGTTCATGCCTTGCCTTGTCTGGAGTTCATGTTATTGCCATGCCTGGATTGATGCCTTGCTAACCTGTGGATTACTTCATCATGCCTGGAACCAAGTTTATATTCATGTGACTGTTTTATTGTGGAATAAACTGCTTGCATTTAGATCATCACCCTTCTTCATTTGGGACAACACAGCAGACATTACATTTGATCAAAAATACAGAAAACAAAAACAGCAAAACTGTGAAATATTTTTACAGTTTAAAATAGTAGTTTTCTATTTTAATATACTTAAAAATATAATTTATTTCTGTGATGCAAAGCTTTCATCATTCCTTGCAAATGAAAGCTTCCTTGATGTGGCACTATATAGGCTATTTTACAGTAAACCCAAAGAAATATTGTCTAAACATTCATATTGCTATGACATTTTATGAATCATTTACACAGAGACACAGAACATGCAGGATTTGTATTTAAACAGTCTTTTTGTGGCTTAATATTGAAAGATACTAATCTATATCGCAATTAGAATAAATAATTTAGGAATAAAAACGTACCATTCACAATCTTCGCTCGATCAAGTTGAACCTCGAAATGAAATTCACAATCCTCTGCCAGTCATGCTCTTCCTCTGAGGCAAATCCTTTTAGAATTATTCCTCACCGCATCTCAAAACGATGTACATGAATCTGTCTAAGCTTGATGCATTTTTCCAAGCTGATGCAGGCATTCACTCTCTGTTGCATGTATCGCCTCAGAATTTGCGTCTGAATAGAGCGTGCGGTCCGTGGGCGTAGCCGCATTAGTGGATAATGAGCTGACTCACGAATGACTGACATTTCTTTTCAAACAGATTACATAAACAGAGAATATTTGTTTTCGATTTGACTTACAAGATTTAAAACCTGACATTTCAACGTTTGTTTAGACATATGTCTCATGTTTGTGTGATTAGTATTCACTAAGTTACAGTTCATTTTCTGAGGACTATCAAAGTGGACTTCATTCAGAGAGAGACTGCAGCTCCGCGCATCATGTTAGTTTTCTTTACTTTGCAAAAAGCACAACATTTAGTTTTTACTGTGAGTGTACACAAATAAAAGAAGACATTCTATTGCCGTAATTTCAAATGATGTACTACTTTTGTCTCTATGACAAAAAATAACGGAGTATTTTAAATTGAGTTTGCTGCTATGTCAAAAAAAAAATCAAGGAAAACATGCCGGCACGTTTCCCGACCTTTAAGTGTTAAAGCGTCTTTGGTGTTTCCATGGTTTCTACAAAACAAAACTAAAAGGTCCTAAAATCTGGAACACGCAGATGAGGCCCTGGCATTGGTGCAGAAGGTCCATAATCTGGAACACGCAAACAAAGGTACCTTGAAGTGAAGGTTTGCTCTCCTGAGCTTAACCTTGTTGCTGTGTATCTTCTGCCTCTGTGGGCCAGACACTCAGAACTTGGTCAATCCGCTTTTGTCTCTCTGGAGTCGTTACTGTCTCGCTGGATGAAACCTCTGAATGTAGTGTTTGTTAATGTCTATTTCCTCACAGGCTGGAGGCTCAGAACATGGTCGTATCTGTTGCTGCCTCACAAGCTGTAGACTCAGACCATGGGATCTGTTGTTGTCTCTCTGGACGAACCAGAGGCTCAGAATGTTACGGTGTATCTGTTACAGTCACATCTTCGCAGGCCTGAGACTCAAAACTTGTATATCTCTTATGTCTCACTCAATGGGAAACTCAGAACTAGTGATATGACATTTGAACCGAGACTTCGGAGCTTGTGCCGAGCATAAATGCGCGTGACAGTTGAAGCCTCGATTCGAGGCTTTTGTTGGTAACTTAAAAATCTTGTGACCAATGACAAACGAAGCCTCATTTTCTGTCCAATCACATGCGCGATTCACTTTGTTTGAACCCCCAGATCTTACTTTACGAGTAGGTTTTCTTTCAGACTTTTTAAATACCCAGTCATACAATTAATATGAAGAATACAAATTACTTCAGGGAAATAAAATATTTGCCATGTGCAATTCATATAGGCTATATGTACATTATTTTTCTATTACATCATATTGATATTAATACTGGCATTAAATGCCACAGTTTAATGGGTAAATGAATTTATCACAGAGAGAAATTCAACACACAAACACACGCACTATTGGGCATTTATTTGAGCACATAACACAAATCTATATATGGAATGTGTGCTGGCTGCTTCGCCCGACGAAGCTTCTTTCACAGGGTTTTGGCTGCTTTATTTTTTACTAAACAACCAGATGGCGCTGTTTTCAACAGTCTCGAAGCTTTGAATCTTTTCCCGGAAAAATTAGGGGACAGCCTCAGTGCTTTATAAAGCTTCATCTGCCCATCACTACTCAGAACAAGAAGTGTCTGTTGAAAGGGTACATTTATCCCTTTCCGATGAGGAGGAGATTTGGTGCTTCTCCGTTCCAGTGCTATGATTGGCTGCTGGCATCAGAGGGGATGCACACGATGTGGCCCATCCCTCTTTCCCCTGTGGAACTCATTTGCACAAAGCACAAAGTTGGAAGTCTTTAAAGTGTCTTTAAAGTTTTCCAATGCATTTCTCACTTTCCAAACCACCACCAGAATACATTTGGCAATATTCTAAACAAATAGAGACCAAACATGATGGAAAAAGATTGAAATGTCATGCATTCATTCAATTGTACATTAACAGCTGAATTTGTGTAAGATGTTGCATTACAAATAGCCGTCACTGTGAATAAGTATGAAATGGATGTGTGTAGTTTGCATCAGTTTTAAGCTTTCCAAACACAGTTTTGAATGGATTTGGATGGATCATTATGGCCTCTCTTTGTTTTACCCACTGCTGCTGAGGTCCTGAGGAATTTTTTATGGCAGTCACAGTCCAACCTTAGGAATTAGTCTCTAGATGGGTGAAGGGCAGAAACTGCATGTGGACCAATGAGAAGTCCTGTCCTTCCTGGGCTTGGTACCAGAGGTCTTTTTTTTTTGCCCTTTATGAGGTATCTGGTGGCGTTGGACAGTTTGTTTGTGTTAGTCCTCCAAGATCCAAATGTAGCAAAACTGTTACGGACAGAGAGGGGCCCGGCTATAAACTGGGCCCTGGAATGTGCTGTTCCCTACACTAGCATCCTTTTGTAATAAACGCAATTAGCACAACATCCGTCTGTTGTGACCATATTAACATTAACACAATTCATGTTGTTTTCACACAATATGCAGTCAATTCACCCATCGTCAGGAGTTTGATTGACAGGCGATCTGACCAATCATAATGCCATTTTGTTCGACAAACAAACCAGACAGGAGAGTTAGTCGATTTTGAACATTTTTTTCAATTGCTTTGGCACAGAATTTGGCCAGAATTCTTTTGTGGCCAGATGATCACCAATATACACACACACACACACACACATAGAGAAACTCATTTAGCTCATAAGTTAACCATTCCAGAATGTATATGATGTATTCCTTTTGTGTATGCATGTCCCTATGTTGTAATTAGCCTAGTTATGATTTTTGGTTATTTAAAATAAGTGCTTGTAACCATGTGTGTTTTCTAATGTCCTTCCACCCTGTCATGTTTAGTCTTTATTTAATCCTCTCGGGATGCTTTAATTAACGATAGGTGTTATGGTACGGTAAAATGCATTATTCTATTTTTAAAATACTTTGGAGAAAAACCTACTCAGATCTGACCCTACATAAATCAGGCAAATTAGGTCATAAAAACACAGAAAGGATTTTTCCCGCCTCAAGAATCCATGCTGGCCATTGGCTGGTTCACCCCAAGTAAGTGTGTAAACGACTTACCTATATAACAGACCAACACGCGCTCATCATTGCTCAGTCTTCACTAACTTTGGACAAGACGGATTCTTCTTTCTTACTTTCTGGCCATTTTCCTTTCAAGTCAACTCCATTTGAAAATCCCGCTGAAGACCCTACCTCAGGAAAGACCAATCACACGCTCCAGCTAGAACGCACTGAAACTTCTGCAGAACGCCGCATTAACCACAGCACCCGAAATGACCTATGTTGGTTTGAACTAATTGTTACATACTTGCACTAACATATTGTATCAATTTAGTTCAAACTTTGACCTGAGGAGGGCAGTAATACACTTGGCGTCTACACTGCCGGAATTCTAATAGAGAAGAAGAAGAAGAGAGCTAGTTCAAGACGAGCGTCTATGGTTAAAACATATATAATTTTTAATTTTTCTTTAGAAAATGACCGATTGTTTTGCTAGATAAGACCCTTATTCCTCATCAGGTATTGTTTAAAGCCCTTTGAAGCTGCACTGAAACTGTAATTTTGACCTTCAACCATTTGGGGTCTGTTGAAGTCCACTAAAAGGAGAATAATCCTGGAATGTTTTCATCAAAAACCTTAATTTCTTTTCCACTGAAGAAAGAAGGACATGAACATCTTGGATGACATGGGGGTGAGTAAATTATCAGGACATTTTTATTTGAAAGTGGACTAATACTTTAATGATTATTTCTGCTGACTTCAGGCAGTGCAGCTGATCCCAGTCAGGATAAAGTCAGGTTTCCCTTTCGAAAGGGAACTCGCTCTGCGTTTGAATCGCTATGGGGAATGTCACACGTGAGCCGGTGTCTGAAAGCCAAGTATCAAAAAACTCCAATCCTATTGGCCGGCGACAGCCTATGACGTCATATGGCGCGACCCCAGGCTGACGGCTGGGCCTTTGTTAATATTTTTATAAAGGCCCGCCTTCTGGCTTGATAGTGAAGAAGCTCTTTTAGGCCTAAAAGAACTTTAGATTTTCCTCCTATCTAGAGAAATTATGAAGGAAGAGTCTTCGTTCTGCAGGCCGCAGGAAGGTAAGCTTGGTCTATATTTATGTTTTAAAATATGCAGACCATGTTTTTCCTGTATAGTTTTCCTGAGCATATAGTCAGCAAAGTGTAGGGGTTTTTTGGGCATAGCTGGAGTGTTTATAGGTTGGCTAGAACGATACTTATTGTGCGGGCCACAAAATGGCCGCCTCTGGGCCACCTATTGTTTAAGTAGCTTCTCATTTACTGTTTGCTGAGAGTAGTTTGAGTTAGCACTCTTTACTTCAGTGAGCATCTGTGTTTAGGTCGGCCTTCCTCGGCTGCCTGACTTTGGTTGCTATTTTGCTGTGTTTTTGGCCTTGTGGCTCACAGCTAGTGGCTTAGGCTAGGACTAGTTTAGGTGTGTTTTTATCACCCCCTTTTATTACTATCCCTTTTCAGGTTGTATAGTTACTAGTTCTGGCCTCCTCCTGAGGGTGTTGTAGGCCGTATGTCCATTTCCCCCTTTTTATATGTTAGGTGCAATGGCTGAGTTTAACAGCTAAGGTTATAGGCTGTTATTTCAGCCTCCCTGGTGCTGTTTCTCAGGTGGTAGGCCCTTATCTTCTTTAGATAAGTTTAGGCAGTGTATGCTAGGCCCCACTGTTCAGAACTTCTTCATGCTATGATTTTGTTCTCCCTGAGCCCCTTGAATTCCATTCAAGTTTGAGCTACGGTGCGAGCTTTTTAGCTCCCGTCCTCTAGGGCTCAGTTCAGATCTATGGTTCTGTCTAGTGATGAACATTTATCCTTTATGGATGGCATGTATATACAAAGCTTGTTGCTTTGGGTTCTGAGCTATTGCCCTACATGTATGTGAGCTTTACTCTAGTGCTGCCACAGGTTGGCACCTGTTCTCATAATAGTAGGCTGTTTTTGGCCTCTATTTAAGAACGTGGTGTTTTTTGTACTCCCCTGTTAGGGTTTATGTGCTTCTCTGAGTGCATCACCTGTTGGATCGCACACTCAGGTTGAGTATAGAAAGTCATGCTTTTTGCTACCTCTGTTAACTCCCTTTTTATCATTGCCACAGTAGCTATATTTCATATATCTGTTGAAGTTGTTGGCTCTTTATTGTTTAACTTCCTTCTATTTTGCAGCTTGTGTTTATGGCACTGTTGGTTTATGGTCATGAGTTTTGCTCACGTATGTTAGCACTGCCACAGGTTTATGCTCGTGTCTGTTTTAGGTTTTAGGCTTTGTGGGCCTTCCTTAAGACCATGGTAGCATCTTACGGTACCCTGTTATTATTTGAGTTTCTGGTACATTGCCTGTTGGAATGTGTAGACTTAGCTCAGGTTGTGTATAGCTAGTTGCCCACAACTGTTTCTGGGTCTAGAGCTGGTCCCCTGTAGTTTGGTCCCCTTTATGACCATTAGCTGGCGCTACATGTTGCTGAAAGTAGTAGGCCACTCCAGGCCTCCTTTTTAGCTTACATGTTGGCACAGTGGTTTTGGTCTTCTTTGTTAGAGCTATCACTGGCTGACGCCATGTGCTCTTGAGTTGAAGGCCTCTCCAGGCCTCCTTTCAGGTTGCATGTTGGCACAGCTTTGTGTGGTGGTTCTTTACATGACTCATCTCCATGGGTGAATCGTTATTTATTCTATGACCCGTTTCTGCCATCGGCCATGCCCACCTCTGCTAAGAGTAGGCCTTAGATGAGGCCTCTCGTAGAGTACTGTGGCGGAGCTGTACTCCTCTTTTAGAGTTAAGGTGGTTTTACTGAGTACCTGGCCTGCTGGCTGATCTGGTCATTAAACTTTCACTGGCTGGTGCCATGTGCTTTTGGAGTTGTAGGCCCTGTCTGGGCCTCCTTTCAAATGGCATGTTGGCGCAGTTTTGTGTTGGTTTTTACATGACTCATCACCAGGGATGGGTCTTGATTGCCACTAGCTGACTCCTCGTGTTTACAAGTCGTAGGCCTTTTTAGGCCTCCTATGTGTTATGTTGGAGTTCGGCTTTGTACTCCTCTCACTCTGAGAGTAATAAGTGCTTTTACTGAGTACGCTTTTGAGTGGCTTGCCTCTCAGGGTTAACTTTTGTGTAATAAATCGCACTGTTGTTCGGTTTTTCTGCATTTGCTGCCTTGAGTTTGGTTTTCCTTTAGCTCTAGTTGAGCTAAGTAGTTACCTCGTAAGTAACTTGGTTCTATTTTGCTCTTAGAACTTTAGTGGCCGCTAGTCTCGCGGCCCTCTGGGCCTCCTTGGTTAATATGCTGGTGTTTGTTCTTGTATACTCCTCTCGCTGAGAGAGTTGAAGGTACTTTACTGAGTATACTGCTGGTTGGCCAGGGCCCCAGGTGACTTATTAACCTCCTTTGTAGTTCGGTTATTTGTTCTCCTCGGAGCTTGAAACACTGCCATGGGCTGATGCCATGTATTTGACTGAGGTTATAGGCTCTTTAGTGCATGTTGGCGTATGTTGTACTCCTCTTGCTTAAAGAGTGAAAGGTTCTTTTACCGAGTACACTGCTCGTTGGATTGTGTTGGATGGACTGCTACGTGGGCACTCACATCGGCTTTATATGCTGCTACTAGGTCAAGTGGCTTCTTGCTTCCAGCAAGGTTTTTAAGGTCAAGATGTACAGCCTTGTCAGGCCGCTCTTGGACTCCACTATGTGACTAGTATTCTGGTGTGATATGTAGTTCTTTCAGAACTTTTTGTCCTTCCGGCCTCCATGATTTTGTGCCTACAGTATGGTCTATCTGATTAGGTTGAGCTTCATACTCCCGTTTTGGGTTGTTTGTGTAATTGTGCTTAGCTCCCTAAGCTGATCATTGGTTGAAGACTTCCATGAAGCCTCCCGTTGAGATCAGCCCCCAGGCTGGTTTGTGCTCCCCTGTATCAGGGCTTCTAAGCGCACAGCCTCCTCAGTGCGATTGTCAGGCACTGAGTAGATCCTAGGATTGAGCAGAGTATACTCCCCTCAATACGAGGGTTCATAGTACTCAGCTGAGTTCTGCTCTCCAGGATGCCCGTCTCTACGCGTGGGTTTGAGTTGCTTACTGCCCCTTCTGCAGTCGCTCTTACCTGCTCTCTTCTCTGAAGTATGTGTTTTGAGATTCTGTATTCAGACAGGGTTGGCCAAGACTAGTCTCTCTGTTCGCATAAGTGCTGTCAGGGATGGGCAGTATTCATGATACATGTATATCAAATATAAAATAGATTTTGTATTTTTGTAGTTTTAAAATACTGTAAAATACTTTGTAAGAAGTCTAGATGATGACGTCAAAAAATGCGGCCTCTGATTGGTGCCTACTCAGTAGTTTGCCCAGACTTGTTGAGATCAGAACAGAAAATTGATCCATATGGAAGAAGGTGGTCAAGGTATGAAACGTGCAGGCTGCCAGCTTTTTCATCTATTTTTTGCATAAATTGCTATATATTTTAAGTAAATGTTCTTACTACACTATTAACGTGTATGTGTTTTCTATACTTCTATGGCTCTCAATAGATTCAGTGGTTGGAGTTGGGTTAATACTCCTTGACAAGTTCTGTTACTACTTTCTGATTACGTTTCTGGTTACATTTAAAATGAAAACGTAATGATAATAATTGTTGAAATGCTAAAATATTTGTTTTCAACCTGTGTCCAGTGATTGATAAATAAATATTTGATTGCTGAATATTGTACCCTAATTGAAGTAGCTGTTTAGTACGATCATGATTTTGCATACCATTGCATAAATGACTGCCTGACACAATATATTATTATATTTATGATTAACAATCAAATGATTAATTGGTTAGATTGGTTAGTTGCTATGAATACAGGTGCCATCAGTTGTCTCCTTATGAATGACTTGTTTGTCATTGAGTCAGAGTTGCTGATACAAACTAGGCCCTTCGTTACCAAACACCAAGTAACTAAATTAAGATACAAGTATGAGTCCTTTGCATATTGCTAAATTGTTAAACCGTTGGTTACTTTAAAACTAGTCTCAGCCTCAGACATCCACGGACCATTAGCTGAATGTCTGATGCATATGGCACTCTTAACTGAAAACACTTCAGGAGTTTTTAAGTCGTCATCTGATTGTTTGAATTTTACAGGATGTCCAGGAGACGTGTGTCACTTTCTTTAATGATCCACCTGGAAACCCCCTCGTGGAAGAAGAATGCTGTTGTGTTCTCTACGTTGACAATAAGCGCTTACCAGGATCAGCTAACGTTAAACGCTGGATTTTCAAAAAGTATGTGAAGTTTGCGGCTCCATTGTTGCAATAAACTTGCACAATGAATAATTTATTAGACGCATGCCGGTCTGTTATCGTAGGGACATCAACTTTACATTTTCACGCCCCTAAACATGACGCTGAACAAAACAAACTGTGATTGGTTGCGTTACATGTCAGTCAAACATCCTCTTCAGCGGTCCTTGGCCAATGAAAGCTGCGATTGAGTCCAGACCTTCAGCCGTCAGTCTTTAAAACTAACCTTCATCTGGGATATCACAGGGATATGTGAATATTTGATCTGTTAACTGGTTGCATATGTCAGATTTATTGCATGACTTGGGCAGAGAAAAGCTGTTGCTATCAAACATTGTTTACTTAATCAACTGAGTCAGTGTAATGGTGAAGGGATCGATAAAATGGGCCAATTAATGGAAGGTTTGCGAAGAAATTTTATGCTCCCTTGTAAAAGTATTTTTAAAATACAAAAATACAGTAGTTTATTTTGATACATGGTGGGGCTGTTGTATTTTGTAGTTTATTTTAATACATTTAAAATTAAGGTATTTGGTATTTTATTTTAAAATACATTTTGATTTATCTTTGCCCAACCCTGAGCGCTGCAAGTGAGATTTGACCATGACTACCATTTGTGGTATTTGGGTCACAGACACTAATACCTTCTGATTTAATTTAATTGAATAAGCCTATATTGAGTGGAAATAAATTGTATCATGTAATTGTGCTTGCTATATTACACATTTGAATGATCATTTGTGACGTTCTTGAGCTCAAAACGCCAGCGCGTGTTTGAAATAGCCTAACATCTAACTTGGATTTGATTCCAAACAGAATGAAGCCGAAATATAGTAAATATAGAGTTATGTGTGATTGTTACGCATGTTAATCATGTCCATACTACATATACTTCATACTAAAAAAAAAAAAAAAATAACTCTACTATTCCCTGTGGAACCTGGAAGTTGGACCTCTGACCTACTTCCAGTTCGATCTGAATTTTGAATTTTAGAATACTGATTTTGGTGTTTTGAACAGGAGAGCTTCATGGTTATGCAGAGTCTAGTTAAACCATCAGCACATCTGTCAAATCTAACTATCACAAATCAGTGACATAAACTGCAAACATGCCAGTGTGGTCCCACTGCGGATAAGTGTGGGTTTTCTGTGGGACAGTGTAGGCAAGGGCAAACCCTTTGGGGCCCCATGTGGGCTTTCTGTGGGCAAGCCCACAGAAAATCCACACAGGTCCCCAGTGGGTTAGCCCATGCGGGGCCCATTAGTTTTTCACTGTGGGCAACCCACCATTTTAACAGCACAGCAGTTAAATCATTGTTTTAAGATTAGAAGCTCAAGGCTCAGGGTTAATCAAACTATTTTTTAACGATTCAGTAAAATGTCATAAATGTCAAAGTCAAGTCAAGTCACCTTTATTTATATAGCGCTTTTAACAATGCAGACTGTGTCAAAGCAGCTTTACAGTGATAACTGGTATATCATTTTTAATTATAATTTTTATAATTTATCTATATCAGCACTGGAGTAAACAGTAATGTCATCATCCAGCTCAGATCAGTTCACATACAATGGTGTCAATGCAGGCAGATCAAAACACTGTTGAATATCAAATGTCAAGTGTTCCCAACTAAGCAAGCCAAAGGTGACAGCGGCAAGGAACCCAATTTCCAGCAGGTGACATCAGGTGGCGAACAGGTGTTAAAATGGAGAAAAAAAACCTTGGGAGAAACCAGGCTCAGTCGGGGGGCCAGTTCTCCTCTGGCAAATAGTGCTTTATTATGATTCAGGTAGCTATCATAAGTCCGATGGGATCGCAACAAAGTATTCATTCAGTTCCATCCAGTTGAGGATCATGTTCATCACGCCGATATGGATAGTTTGTTGAGGAACTGTGCCACTGGCTGTCGTGTCGATGAGGCCTTCACAGTGGATGATCTAGTTGACTCAATCTCTGCTGATACTTTAGGGTTGCGTTGTGGTCATGTCAAGGCGCAGGTCCTCAATCTCACCTGGATACGGCCCGGATCCAGCTGACTACGATAAACCTCTGGATAAACAGAGAGACTAATATTAGCGTAGATGCCATTCTTCTTCTGATGTAACGAGTACATCTGGTGTTATAGAAAGTGTTCCTGGTTCCGGCTGACCTAATTTATGCAGCCTAACAATCCTTTAACGGATTTGAAAATATAAATTGATAATGTGTTATGTGTATGCCAGGTTAAAGAGATGCGCTTTTAGTCTAGATTTAAACTTACAGAGTGTGTCTGCTTCCTGAACAATGCTAGGAAGATTGTTCCAGAGTTTAGGTGCCAAATAGGAGAAGGATCTACCGCCTGCGGTTGATTTTGATATTCTAGGTATTATCAACTGGCCTGAATTCTGAGATCGCAATAGACGTGAAGGACTATAATGCATTAAGAGCTCGCTCAGGTACTGGGGAGCTAAACCATTTAGTGCTTTGTAAGTAATTAGCAAGATTTTAAAATCTATTCGATATTTAACAGGAAGCCAATGCAGTGTTGAAAGAACTGGGCTAATATGGTCATACTTCCTAGTTCTAGTAAGAACTCTAGCTGCTGCATTTTGTACGAGCTGTAGTTTATTTATCAAGCGAGCGGAACAACCACCCAGTAGAGCGTTACAGTAATCTAGCCTTGAGGTCATGAACGCATGAACCTTGAGGTCATGAACGCATGAACTGTTCTGCATTTTTCATTGAAAGCATATGTCGTAGTTTAGATATATTTTTAAGATGGAAGAATGCGGTTTTACAGATGCTAGTAACATAGCCTTCAAATGAAAGATTGGTATCAAAGAACACACCCAGGTATTATAACACAGAAGGGGACAGAGGTGCAGATGGAATGCAAGTTAGTTTATTGAACAACCAGGTGAATAAAGCAGAGTGCAGGTAAGTGATGGCTGGTGAATTTCTTGGCAGATGTGATCGTCGAGCTGATACTTGTCTTTGTAATTGTAGGAACTGAGGAGAGCAGGCAAACTTGGAGCAGATCAGACACAAAGTAACTCACAGGAGACGAGGAGAACACAGGGGAACTGGGAAGACGCTGGAGACAGGTGAGTAGCTTCGTTGGAGTCCTCAAGGTAAGCATAAATGTGAGTATGCATTAACGAGACCGGACAGTGACTGAGTGTGAGGCTGTGTCTTTTGTAATGCTGTTGATGAGTGTCAGGTGTGGGTGATTAGTACTCAGGGGATGATGTGTGCTGTGTCTGAGTGTCTGAAGAGCCTGGCGTGTCTGTGACATTACCCCCTCCTCCACGGGCCGCTCCTGAGGGCCGTGGACCCCAACGTCATGGTGGTCGGCCTCTGCCACGCGGTGCTGGCCTGTCGGGATGGGTGGCATGGAAGTCTTCCAGTAGACTAGGGACAAGTATATCATACCTGGGAACCCATGATCGTTCTTCGGGACTGTACCCCTCCCAGTCCACGAGGTACTCCAGGTGACCACCACGGCGCCGGGAGTCCAAGATGTCTTTCACTAGGTAGGCATCATCCGCAATGAGAGGAAGGGGGGGTTTCTCGGTCTCGCCAGGCTGTGTGGGAAGAGTGACAGAAGGATGGTGAGTTTTGAGCAGTGATGCATGGAACGTGGGGTGAATCTTATACTCAGGAGGGAGCTGGAGCTGGTAGGTGACAGGGTTGATCTGACCAACGATGGTGAAGGGGCCAATGAACCTGGGACTCAGTTTCCTACAGGGCAGGCGCATCCTGATGTCAACTGGTAGTTGGGTGCTTCGGAGCGTCGAAGGTCAGCTGTCATTCTGCACCTGCATAGGGCCTATTGGAGCTGGAGATGCGCTGAGTCCCAGACCCTCTCGCTCTCCTGGAACCAGTAATTGACTGCTGGAACGTCTGATGGTTCTCCCGTCCAGGGGAACAGTTGATAGCCGAGTACGCACTGAAAAGGGGTGAGTCCGGTGGTTGACTGGCGAAGCGAGTTCTGGGCGTACTCGACCCAACCCAGGAATTGGTTCCAGGAGTCCTGGTGACCATGACAGAAGGTAAGTAGAAAATGGCCGATTTCCTGTATCTTCCTCTCCGTCTGCCCGTTAGTTTGGGGGTGGTAGCCGGATGACAGGCTTACGATCACACCTAGGAGCTTGAAGAATGCTTTCCAGACTCTCGAAATGAACTGTGGTCCTCGGTCAGATATGATATCTTCAGGGAGCCCATAGTATCTGAAAACACAGTTAAACATTAGTTCAGCAGTTTGCATAATAATGGGCAGTCCTCGTAGGGGAATTAAACAACACAATTTTGAGAATCGGTCCACAACCACCAGAATACATGTACAGCCGTCGGAGGCAGGGAGATCAGTGATAAAGTCGACTCCTAGGTGTGACCAGGGGCGGTTAGGAACGGGCAGAGGTTGTAGTTTCCCGGAGGGAAGATGGCGTGGACTCTTGGAAATGGCACATTCCCTGCACCCTTGCACGTACCTTCTGACATCAGCTGTCATGTTCGGCCACCAGAAGCGTTGTTTTAACAACGAGAGGGTTTCATTGACCCCAGGGTGGCCAGTGCCCAGTGATGAGTGTGATGCGTGGATGAGGGGAGTGCGCCGTGTCCAGGTGACGTAGAGCAAACCTGGTGGACAGCCCGGCGGGGTGTTGGTGGAGGCATTGGACTCGGGGAGAGTCTCTTCAGACCAGATGATAGGGCTCACAAACTCTTCTGGATTGTCGTCAGGGCCATGGATGCGGGAGAGAGCGTCGGCTTTAACATTCTTTGATCCAGGATGATAGGAAATTGAAAAATTGAACCTGGTGAGGAAGAGAGCCCATCTAGCCTGACGAGGATTCAGCCTCTTGCCGTCTCGTAGATACTCCAGGTTTTTATGGTCCATAAGCACCACAAATGGATGTTGGGCTCCTTCGAGCCAATGCCTCCACTCCTCCAGGGCAAGCTTGATGGCGAGAAGCTCCCCATTCCCAATGTCATAGTTTACCTCCGCCAGGCTGAGTTTGCAGGAGAAGAAGGCACATGGGTGAAGTCTACTGGGGTTCCCCTGCTGCTGGGAAAGGACCGCTCCCACTCCTGCGGTGGAGGCATCTACCTCGACGACGAAAGTTTTATCTGGGTCAGGGTGCACAAGGAGGGTAGCGGAGGTGAAGGCTCTCTTGAGGGTGTCGAAGGCTTGAGTGGCGGCTGGGGTCCAGGACAGAGACTTGGGCTTACTGCGTAGAAGATCAGTGATGGGAGTGGTGATGATGCTGTAACCTTTGATGAATCTTCGATAGAAATGTGCGAATCCCAGAAATCTTTGCAGTTCTTTCACAGTGGTGGGGATGGGCCAGTCCTTGATGGCGGAGACCTTCCTCTCGTCCATCCGGATGCCACTGCGGTCGATGTTGTAGCCAAGTAATTGCACTGAGGGCTGGTGGAAGATACATTTCTCGGCCTTTAGGAAAAGGTTGAATGCCCTCAGGCGTTGCAGGACCTCTGCAATGTGGCGGCGATGCAGGAACTCCCGGAGCACCTCATGAATGAAGTCCTGGAATACGTTGACAAGCCCATACGGCATAACAAGGTACTCATAGTGACCAGTAGGGATCACAAATGCCGTCTTCCATTCATCCCCCTCACGTATCCGGATGAGGTTATACGTGTTGCGGAGGTCCAACTTGGTGAACACAGTGGCACCTCGGAGATGTTCTAGCGCTGAGGGGACGAGAGGAAGTGGGTAACAGAATTTGACTGTGATTTTATTTAGGGCTCTGTAGTCGATGCAGGGCCGCAAGCCTCCGTCCTTCTTCGCCACAAAAAAGAAGCTTGAAGCAGCAGGGGAAGTAGACGGGCGTATGTAGCCTTGAGACAGAGCCTCTCTGATGTAATCCTCCATGGCCTTCTCCTCCGGGATGGAAAGTGAATAAATCTTTCCTTTGGGCACTGGCTCACCGGGAAGCAGATCTATGGCAGTCCCATGGCCGGTGTGGAGGCAGCGTGGAGGCCTTCTTGGGACAGAAGACATCGCTGAAGTGGGAGTAACATTTCGGGATGTCTGTAGAACGGTTTTCAAGTGGACTTTCCACAGATGTAGCACAGACTTGGACTTCTTCGGAACGTGGAGAACTTGGAACAGGGAACTCAGGAAGACATTTCTCGAAACACATGTCACCCCACTTCAGGATCTCTCCTGTCTTCCACGAGATGGTGGGGTTGTGCTGCTCCAACCATGGGCGCCCTAGAATCACGTCAGCGGTGGAGTCCTCCAGAACCAGCAGATGGATCTCTTCCATGTGAAGAACGCCGATTTGGAGTTGAATGGGGCCGACGCTGTAGCGCACTTGCCGTAATGGTCTTCCAGTTACTGAGTGAATTTGGTAAGTCTTCGGCGTGGGTGCGGTTTTGAGCTGAAGCTGGTGGCAGAGGGCTCCAGAGATGAAATTCCCGGCTGACCCAGAATCGAGGAGGGCACCAACTGGAAGACAGAAGTCAGCAGCAGTAAGGTTGACAACAATGGTGAGTGGTTTCATCTTAGTTAGCGAAGGAATGATAACACTCACCAAGGGACGAATGGGGCGAGTGGGGCATTCAGCGATGTAATGCCCAGCTTGACCACAATACAAGCAGATGTTCTGGGTCAGCCGTCTCTGTCGCTCAGCTGATGAAAGACGTGATTTTTCTATTTGCATGGGTTCGCTGGCTGGCTCTAGGGAGCTGACGGATTCTGGTCGGCGGAGAGAGGATGGGAAGAACGACTGGCCCTGGTGCTCTTCGAGGCACGACTGCATACGAGTGGCAAACCTGATGGAAAGCTGAATGAAGCGCTCTAGCCCGATGAAATCCTCGTATGCAGTGAGATGCAACCGCACACGTGGATCCAGACCCTGTTGGTATGTGGTAATCAGGGCTTGTTCGTTCCAACCACTGGATGCAGCAAGAGTTCTAAACTGGAGAGCATAGTCAGTCACAGACATGGAGCCTTGTTTTAATTGGTATAATCTCTCACCAATCGATGAATCCCAGGCAGGTTTTCTAAAAAACTTCTTTGAAGTGGGCGATAAAGCTGGAGAGAGACTGGACTACCAGACTTTTCTGTGACCATAGTGGTTCCGCCCAGCGAAGTGCTTTATCGTCGAGTTGAGAGATTATGAACGCCACTTTAGAACTTTTGTTGGGGTACAGGTGCGGTTGCATCTCTAGGACCAGCGAACACTGCAGAAGGAAACCGTTGCAGTCCTCCGCCGAACCAGAGAAGGGCGCCGGTTGAGCCATGGGACTGGCGACCGCTGGTGGAGAAGGAGAAGCGGCGGGGAATGCGGAAGTGTGTGCTGGTGATGTTGTCGGGAGAGTGCTGGAGAGTGTTCGTCGAAGTGCATCAACGAGGTCGTGAAACGGATCCGGGGTGCTCATTCTGGCTGTTCAGGCGGTGTAGGTCCGGTCTTCTGTTATAACACAGAAGGGGACAGGCGCAGATGGAATGCAAGTTAGTTTATTGAACAACCAGGTGAATAAAGCAGAGTGCAGGTAAGTGATGGCTGGTGAATTTCTTGGCAGATGTGATCGTCGAGCTGATACTTGTCTTTGTAATTGCAGGAACTGAGGAGAGCAGGCAAACTTGGAGCGGATCAGACAGAGTAACTCACAGGAGATGAGGAGAACACAGGGGAACTGGGAAGATGCTGGAGACAGGTGAGTAGCTTCGTTGGAGTCCTTAAGGTAAGCATAAAGGTGAGTATGCATTAATGAGACCGGACAGTGACTGAGTGTGAGGCTGTGTCTTTTGTAATGCTGTTGATGATGGTGCTGATGAGTGTCAGGTGTGGGTGATTAGTACTCAGGGGATGATGTGTGCTGTGTCTGAGTGACTGAAGAGCCTGGCGTGTCTGTGACACCTGGTTCCTAACTGACAACGAAGACTTAACAGAGCAGCCATCAAGTGTTAGACAGTATTCTAGGTTATTACGTGAAGTTTTTGGTCCAAAAATTTGAATCTCTGTTTTTTCTGAATTTAGTAGTAGGAGATTACTGGTCATCCAATTTTTTATATCAGCTATGCATTCTGTTAATTTTGTAAATTGGTAAGTTTCGTCAGGGCTCAAAGAAATATAGAGTTGAGTATCATCAGTGTAACAGTGAAAACTAATGCCATGCTTCCTAATGATATCTCCCAAGCATAGAATGTACAGAGTGAAAAGCAACGGTCCAAATACTGACCCTTGCGGTACTCCATATTGAACTTGTGATCGATATGACATCTTTTCATTTACTACTACAAACTGATAACGGTCAGATAAGTATGATTTGAACCATGACAATGCAATTCCACTAATGCCAACATAATTTTCGAGTCTATTCAAAAGAATATTGTGGTCGATAGTGTCAAAAGCAGCACTGAGATTTAGTAACACTATTAGAAAGATACAACCGCGATTGGATGATAAGAGTAGATCATTTGTAACTCTAATGAGAGCAACCGGGAACACTTCTTATAACACTAGATGTACTCGTTACATCAGAAGAAGAATGGCATCTACGCTAATATTAGTCTCTCTGTTTATCCCGAGGTTTACCGTAGTCAGCCGGATCTGGGCCGTATCCATCAAGGACCTGCGCCTTGACACGACCACAACGCAGCCCTGAAGTGTCAGCAGAGATTGAGTCAACTAGATCATCCACTGTGAAGGCCTCATCGACACGACAGCCAGTGGCACAGTTCCACAACAAACCGCCCATACCGCCGTGATGAATACGATCCTCAACTGGATGGAACTCGAATAAATACTTTGACTGTTGCGATCCCATCAGACTTATGATAGCTGCCTGAATCATAACAAAGCACTGTTCACCAGAGGAGAACTGGCCCCCCGACTAAGCCTGGTTTCTCCCAAGGTTTTTTACTTAATTTTTAACACCTGTTTGCCACCTGATGTCACCTGTTGGAGTTTGGGTTCCTTGCCGCTGTCGCCTTTGGCTTGCTTAGTTGGGGACACTTGACATTTGATATTCAACAGTGTTTTGATCTGCTTGCATTGACACCACTGTATGTGAACTGAACTAAGCTGGATAATGACATCACTGTTTACTCCAGTGCTGATATAGATAAATTAACTAAATTAATAACTATTGTATCTTACATCTGAATGAATCAATACTGAATTTACTTTAAATGGATACTGACACCATTTTCTTTAAGAGCTGCTGTGCAGCCAAAATTATATATATCAGTTATCACTGTAAAACTGCTTTGACACAATCTGCATTGTAAAAAGCCCTATATAAATAAAGCTGACTTGACTTGACTATAGAAGTTCATAAAGTCATTACTGCTGTGCTGTTTGGAAACATCGGAAGTTGAAGCTTTATTTCTTGTTAATTTAGCCACTGTATCAAATAAATACCTAGGGTTGTGTTTATTTTCTTCTAAAAGATTTGAGAAATAAGCAGTTTTTAAGGCCTTTCTGTACTCAATCCTTCTCTCTCTCCACGAAATGCGAAAACCTTCTAGTTTTGTTTTCTTCCAGCTGCACTCCATTTTTCTGGCTGCTCTCTTAAGGGTCAGAGTGTGCTCGTTGTACCACGGCATTGGACTAATTTACTTAATCTTTTTTAAGCGCAAAGGAGCAACTGAGTCTAATGTGCTGGAAAAGACAGAGTTAATAGTTTCTGTTGCAACATTGAGGTCTTCTAAGCTGTCTGGTATGCTAAGGCACTGAAACTGATCAGGAAGATTATTTATGAAGCAATCTGTAGTGGTAGAAGTGATGGTTCTACCATATTTGTGGCAGGGAGGCAGTTTATCATTACATTAAATGTCATTACATTCAACACCCCACACCATACTTAACTAAAACTGCACACAGTCAACAAGATAGCAAGACAAGTACTGTCTTTGCCTGTTTGCTTGTAGTAGCTGTTCTCGTTCCTTTAAAAAATATTGTTGCAGTGTTTTGCTAGTATGTAACATTAAAAAGATACATACTTGTTTGTAATGATTTTTTTTTTTTTTAAATTATTGTTCATTGGTTACATTTACAAGTAAACAACTGTTACCTTATAATGAGCACATCTTCATGATTTCTTACAATTTTCTTTAGGAAAATTGCATCCTATGTTTTCACTTTACTTAAAGCCATCAATGATGCCTTTATAGAGGTTAGTAACTGTATTATCACTCACAATAAGAATTTATAAAAACACAACATGGCTATTTATAACAATATATTCACTTATTTGACAGAAATAAATCTGAATTACTAAAATGTCATTGTAACTATATTATAATAGCATTATAGCGATGCAAGTTGCATCTTTATAAATACTTTCATGGAACCATACGACTGGCTAATTAATACAAATCAGTGTAATGGATTATGAGCATGCGCATTGAAAAAGCAAATGCATGACTTTTAAGTAGCCTAATTATAAAAATAATATAAATATAATTATTACTGTTCTTATAATGCAGTATAGGTCTTAATGAATCTTTATAAATATATTTATAGAATAGTAATACTTAGTTACTTAGTCTACTCATGAGAATAGACTTCATAGAAAGTGTTACCGTATTTATTAAATAAAATTAACTTATTTATCATTGGTATCAGTGATGTATTTATTATTATAAAAAGCCAATCGTTGATTGGTTTCTATATAAACTCTGGTTTCTGTATAAACAGTCAGACGTGCGCCTCCAAAATAAGGCACAAGAGATGCACATTTAGGACTGCGCATGCGCATTAGCTTGATCTAGCCTGAAAAATACTGTTTTTTGTCATGATTTGAGCGTTTAGAAACAAAATTTATGAGACAATTGTTGTCAGATTTCATTGGTGATTTCAAATATGAAATTTAATCGAAAGCTTGGCAAACAGCTTTGGAGAATTTGATGTTTCCCCATTCAAAGAGATTGGAGCTGCACTTGGATGCCCGAGAGGCATTTCAAAGATGGCCACCGAGTGAAATGACTTGTCTTAAAGGGACTTTGGTACAGCCCAGCTGCTCCAAACAGGTAAGCTTTTTAAATATCTATAGTAATTTCTGAGTTTTCTATTAAAATTAGTGAAACTGATGAAAATGGTAATGAATTAAAAAAAAAATTAATTAACTGCATAGCAACACCCTAGCAACCACCCTGAGTACCCTATAAACCGCATAGCAACATCCTAGCAACCACCCAGAATACCTTAGCAACCGCATAACAACATCTTAGCAACCACCTCGAGTACCCTAGCAACCGCATAGCAACACCTCAGCAACCACCCAGAATACCCTAGCAACCGCATAGCAACACCTTAGCAACCACCCAGAATACCTTAGCAACACCTTAGCAACCACTCAGAGTACCTTAGCAACCACATAGCAACACCTTAGCAACCACCCTGAGTACCCTAGCAACTACATAGCAACACCCTAGCAACCACCCTGAGTACCTTAGCAACTGCATAGCAAAACCCTAGCAACCGCATAAAACCCTTGCAACCACCTTGATTACCCTGACTCTATCTATCTAAACTACTAAACTAAAACTTTCAAACTGAAAACTTTCAAACTTCACATTTTTAAAACTACTTCAAACTTTCTGGACCGGCTTATTCAAGCCAACTTAAAGTTTTTTTTTTTATCTAGTTCTTGTTTCTTTTTCTCCCTTTTCCTTGTGTGTAATCATATCATGTTCTGCAGTAAGTATTCAACTCACTGTATTGACACATTCTCAGTTTTTGCATTGGAGATTTGTCATAAACATTTACAAAAACCTCCTTTGCACAATATAACTGTTTTTTCATAAACATTTTGCTTGTTATCTTCATTTTTTAAATGAAATGGTCCTCACTTCACAAATGCTGATTTCGTCCACATTTTCATTTTTATTCATGAACAGGATAAGCAAATAGGCATAGGCTTTGCATTTATTTATATTATGAAAAGAAAGTTGATCTGAGACTGCGTCACTTTTCATCTTGAACACTTGGATCGTGTGTGAATGCGATCATCCTTAGAATATGTTGAAAGATACAGTAGCTTACCTAAATCTGTATCACGTCAGTTCAATCAGTGTTGCAAACAATGTCACTTAACATTATACCTCAGAAAAGCCAGTCGTTGACCATAGTCAGCAAGAAAAATAACAAAACAAACCATTTAAAGCAAAACAAACTGGATTAGAAACTTAATTATGAAAGTAAGTCTAAGTATTATAACTTTGTTATTATAAAATAGACTTAAACTGGATGCTCCACTGTGTGTATCATTTTCATTTTATTCTGGAGACTGAATTCGCGCTCTGCAGACACACTGGAGCACACTCGCCACCAACTGGACAGGGGTGGGAATTACAGTTACAAGCAACATCAGCCTCAGTAGCTAATCTGTCAAAATGATGGGTGGGCAGCAGATTTTTTTCTGTCAATGCTAAAAATCCTGTCAATGACGGAAATTTTTCAGTTAACACGACCTTTGAGAATATATATATATATATATATATATATATATATATATATAGGCTACGTCACACTACCGCCGGTGTCACTCCACGATCGGTGGCGCGGTTGTCATGCCTACCGTCACAACCCTAGTTCAGAACATATTGCAGGGGATCTCAGCTCTGGCCCTCGAGGACCACTGTAGTGCCGACTTTAGCACCAACCTTGGTCCAACACACCTGAACAAGCTAATCGAGTCTGTTGGTTTACTGACTAGAAAGTCACAAGCAGGTGAGATTGATCAGGTGTGGACATAAACTGTACAAGACAGTGGCAGTGTCTCATTTCGAAAGCTGCGTCCTCCGGAGGTCGCATTTGAAGGTTGCAGAAGTAAGTAGGACTTGCCGAATTCGACCTTCGAATGCGGCCTTCTTTCACAGGAATTTGGAGGATGCATGAGGTGTATACTTTGCTGCTGCAGATAGCCCATAATTCTTTGCGTCGTTGTTAACAACCGTCATTTATTTGAAAAATTAAAAAAAAAAAGTGGCTGTGGCTGATGTACATGTACAATACAAGTGAAGATGTGGTGTTTAAATGCAAGTAGTTTCAAGCTTGTTTGTTCTTCTTAATATCCTCTTCCTTTGTCTCTGCAACAGATATCTGTTGTACAATAACCTCAGCTCCTCAAGCATTACTCAAAATAAAACAAATGAATACATTTTCTTTTCAAATTACTTTCCAAATTTATAAATAATTTTCATTCATTTAACTGTTGTGAGAGCGCAATGAGGCGGCCGTGAACGTGTTGGTATAGCAACGTTATACTTCCTGTTTCCTTTCCTGCCTGTTTGTCCTACGAAGGACGTCTCGTTTAATTCTGGTTAAGGACACTCCGTATATCGCATCCTTCACAGGGTGTGTCTTCAGGAGTATGCAGCCTTTGAAATAAAAATGAAATGAGGCACAGCTAGTGTACTTTGAGGGCCAGAGTTGATAACTCCTGACATACTGATTAGTAGGGCTGGGAATTGACAAAATTTTCACGATTCGATTCGATTTCAATTCACATGCTTTTGATTTGATTTTGATTCAGTATTGATTATTTTGGATGTAGTATATCAGATACAGTACATGGCAAATTAACGCTGTAAACTACACATGAGAGACAGTTGGTGTACTTTACTATAATATTGAAGGTTAAAATTAACATTTATATACAAACACAAATTCTAGAGTTCACTTTTCTAGCTGACTAATGAGTTAACGATCACTGAATATGTTTTTCTGAGTTAAATGTGACGTTATGTGACATTGTGTACAAGCTGTTTTATTGACGTCTTTCCGAGGTTGAAACACTGATTGAGCTATTACACAAGACATGATACGAATTTCGGTAAGATGTACTGTATCTTTTAACACAGCTTCAGATGTTTATTCTTGTTTATTTCACGCTGTAACTGGTATTAAAGTGGAGGAGAGGATGTTCACATGTATTTATTTTTTGAATTTCATAATAAGATGGATGTCATTTGAAATCTGAGACTTTGCTTCATATCAAAAGTAACAAAGCACAAATATTATTGCAATTTATTGGATGGGAGGAGCTACATGTTCTGTTCATTCATCAACTGAGAACAGACTAGACTAATCGAATCTTGGGATTTAAGAATCAATATCAGTTCGTAAAAATGAGAATCGATTAAAATTGAGAAATCGTTATTGTTTACCCAGCCCTACTGATTAGTCAGTAATCACTGATGAAAAATGAATACAGTACATTTTAATTTGTATATATTTATGCAATATTTCTTCTCTCTTTTTCTCCTTTGTGATTTTGTGTCAACCACAGCTAAATAAACCCAAACGAGAGCCACTCAGGCACAGGTCACTGCATCTTTTGCTGTGTAAGTACATTTTTGACTGTCAGACACATTCTCAGTGTTTGCATTTATTTCAATACAAATTACATTTTCGTGAAAAGAAATTAAGGTTTTTGATGAAAACATTCCAGGATTATTCTTCTTATAATGGACTTAAATGGCCTCCAAACGTAATGGACTTCAATGGCCACCATTCCACCCACTGTAAACATTGAAGGCTTTTTTTACAAAGCCGTTTTTAATACCAATGTACTCGGCAAATGTGTTTATTTAACCGTGCGGTGGCGCCAGATACTCTTTAATCGGTAATGACAAATAATTTATAACATTAACAAGATGACCCATTGAATTCATTTTGGGAGCGACGGCTGAATGTATTTTTAGTAAAATGCCTGTATATAAGATAAATAATGGCAAAGTTTAGACTCTGTCATATATGTGAATCAACCTACTTTGTTGTGTATTTTCAATTTGAAAAATAACTTTTATATTGATGGATTAATTGCATTTTGAAAAAAAAGTGTCATGGATTTATTGCATTTTGGAAAAAAAATAATACGTTTTTATAATAAAGTTTTTAAAATCAAAATGTAAATTTGAATTTTTAATGTTTTTATAACCAAAAGATGCTATGTGAAAGTTTGAAACAGAAAATAGTGGTTTTCATCTTGCCACTTTCCTGGTAAAGAAAACTAAGTAAATATATATGCTTTATATAAACAAATTATCGCCTTCCAAGTGTAAGTAGAATAGGGAAGGCTTAGGACATTCAGCGTAATCTTTTTTAAGAATACGAAAGTGCGGTTTTGGCGGAAGCACTTGGAAGGCGATAATTTGTTTATTTAAAGCATATATGAAGAGTTCGGTAATAACTCCATTTTGATTAATTTGAGTAAAAAGGTGTTTTCTGTCTATAAATATATTGAAACAGTTGTTCCCTTGTCTATTAAAACGTTTAATATATCACAGCATCTTTGATGTGTCCATGGTTTCTACAAAATAAAACCAGAAACCGAGGCAGACTGAGGGTTAACGCGAGTATGACGCAATTGACAGGCGACTCCTCACACGTCCAGGAGCCTTGGTTAAAATTGCAATTTTCTCGAGATTTACAAAAAGTTGGAAATATTTGGGATATTGTAAGTACTCAAGAGAACAAAATATATAACACTGGTCTAGTGGTTTTTGGATATTTTACTGCAAAAATATTACATATTGCACCTTTAAGGTGAGTAGCCTACAAGTTGACAAAATTTTTCTTTACATTGTGTTGACAATTTTAGTAAATTGTTCTCATGCTCTCAGTTCGTCATGCCCTCAATTTGTTCGCTCTCTGTATCTTTCTCTCTCAACAACAGTCTAAAATTGTTTTTAATATTAATAAACAACACCTAGAACTATTTTTCATAATTCTCAGGTTTCTCCAGTCAAAGTGCATTTAGAGGTTCTCAAAAGATTCTTTGTTCCCTGGGTTGGAAATGTCCTAATCCTTGGGAAAACACAAATGTAATGTATACAAAATATGTTTTGTTTTTAAATTAACATTTCAATTGTTGTTGTTTTTTTCTCACTTTAGATAAAAAAGCGCACAAAAAGCGGCCAGGCCACAGCATCCGAAGGGGAAACTCCTGTTAAATCATGGATCCATAATGCAAGAGAATGGGATGGTGGAAGGAGCAGAAGAACCAGAAGACTGGAGATCAGGCAAAGATCTACTGGTACCCGAGGGGATTGATTTATTTTATTAGAGGATTCATAATCCTCTGTGATATGGTCATAATTGATGATTTTTCTATTTATAAAAAGTAAGATTTTTTTTATTGTTTATATATATATATATATTTTTTTTTTTTTTGAAGAAAAAAAAATGTATTCAGCAACGATTCATGAAATTGATCAAAAGTGACAGTAAAGACTTTACATGGTTACGCAAAAAATAAATTTTAAATAAATGTGGCTCTTTTGAAAATTCTGTTCAAAGAATCCTGAAAAAAATGTTTCTCAATTTACACAAAAATATACGCAACTGTTCTCAAGACTGATAATGTTATCTCCATCCATATAATAATAATCTCCATCCACAAATTAATGATTTCTGAATGATCATGTGACTCTGACGACTGGATGCAGGCTGCTGAAAATTCAGTTTTAACATCATAAAAATAAATTACTTTGTAAAATATATTAAAGCAGTTCAGGGCTCGACATTAAGCTTTTTCCTGTGCTTGTCCTTTGGACGAGTAAATCGGTCATTCACAAACTCTGTTGTAAATATAATTTATTCTGAAGCATCAGTGTTACGGCCGGCTGTGACGTGTATAAATCTGCATATTTATGATATTTTTACCTTTATAAAGGGCATTTTTCCCCTGTTAGTAAATATATGCTTCATCTTTCATTTTAAATTCTTAAATTTGATCAATAAATTAGTGTAATAAGACACTATAGGACTGTTACCAGTTAAATTAAATATTTTACACTGAAAAATTACAACTGCATTTAAAAATGTTATGAGATTGTTTTAAATATTTTGGAATATACAAATAAATGTTGGAAAGAATGATACTTTTAAACATGAAACTATTTTTTTTTATTTCCCTTTATTTAACCAGATAAAACTTTCTGAGAATAAAAATCTCTTTTACAAAAGTGACCTGGCCAAGATGAGCAGCACAGCATTCTTAAAAAAACAAAAACAAAAAAAAAAACACATCAAACAGTAAAGATGCATCATCAAAAACATTTACAAATCATTTCTTCCTTTAACAGCTCACTAATAAAAGATTTAAAAGTGTTCATCGACACCGAGGTCTATAATTTCACGTCATTTTGTAAAAAGTTCCAATCATTGGGTGCCGTGTACCGAAAGGCTTGTTTTCCAAATTCAGTTCATATAGATGGAACTGAAAGGATATACAAATCTTGTGAATGCAAAGAATAAGCTCCAAAGGATTTATGTTGGGTAAGGGAGCAAAGATATGGAGGCAACTGGCCCAAGATAGATTTATAAATATAAAGGTACCAGTGCTTACGTCTGCGTGTTGATAATGACAACCAACCAACTCTATTATACAGCTCACAATGGTAAGTGCTATAGTCACAATTTAACATAAACCTAAGTGCACCATGATATAAAATATCCAAAGAATTTAAAAGATTGGAAGTTGCTGATTTATACAAAATATCTCCGTAATCAAGGACAGGCATAAAAGTGGCAGAAACTAATCTTCTTTTTGCTTCAAAAGAGAAGCAGGACTGCCAGTAGATGGCGGCAGGTAACTGTCTTAATGAGTGAGTCATTGAGTCACATTCAGTGTCACATTTTCAATCGTGAAGGTATTCAGCACTCTTGGTCATGTGATGTTGCTTAACATGTCTTAAAAATATAAAAATAAGTTTTTGTTATTGCCGTTTTAATCAGGCTACTTGTCCGGTTGGGCAAGTACAATTCTCTTTCACTTGCCCCTTCAAAAAATCCACTTGTTCCGGACAAGCGTTTATGTCGAGCCCTGCAGTTATTTTAAGTTGCAATAATATTTCAGAATATTACTCTTTTTAATGTATTTTTTATCAAATAAATGCAGCCCTGATGAGCAGAAGGAACTTCTTTCAAAATCATTTTAAAAATCTTACTGACCCCAAATGTTTGAATTGTAATGTATTTTATATATGTTTTTTTTGACTGTGAATAAATGAAATTATTTAAAACATATGACTTCTAATTTATTCGTTCAACAAGTTAAATTATTTTGCGTGTATTGTGGCAAATGCAAAGTAGAAACAAACTAATCTTGTTGTTTGTTAAGGCCAAAGGTATGTTCCCACACATCTGTGCATTGTTCACAGTATACCCACACTTTGCCCACAAATGGCCCCCACTCTGCTTAGTTTGGGCCAGCCCACAGTCAGCCCACACTTTGGGCTGTCCCACTGGGGCCCCACTTGGGTCCCATAGTGTGGGGCCCACACGTGCCCCACATTTCACGCCAGTATCTGGGCCCACAGTGGGCTGCCCGCAATGGCCCCATACGGGCCCCAAAGAAGCATGTTTGCTGGGGGTTAGCTCACCCAAAAATTTTGATGAAATTCGAGAGGTTTTTTATCCTCCATAGAAAGCAACGAAATTACTGTCATTCAAGGTCTAGAAAAGTAATAAAGACTTTGTTAACATAGTCAACGTGACTACAGTGGTTCAACCTTAATATTATGAAGCGACGAGAATACGTTTTGTGCGCAAAAACAAAACAAAAATAACGCCTTTATTCAACAATATATTCTCTTCTGTGTCATTCTCCTACTCTGCTTATGTTCAGTGCTTCCAGGATCTACATTAGAATGTCAGGTTTATTTGACAGGTACAATGCACATCAATATTACACAATGGCCCGGTTTCACAGATAGTGCTTAGGCTAAGCCAGGATTAGGCCTTAGTTCAATTAGGGCATTTAAGTAGCTTTTATAAATGTTCACTGGAAAAACATATTACTGGTCTGCATTTTGAAACGAAACAATGTCAGTGACATAATTTAAGATATGTCAGTCCAAGTTGCTTTTAGTTAAAACAGCTCAAACATGCATTTTAGTCTGGGACTAGCATAAGCCTTGTCTGTGAAACCGTGGGAAAATGTACAATGTGCCAAAATTAGCCAGAAGGCTATTTTACATCTGTAATCCCTGGACTGGTAGTAAAATTGTCACCATAAAAATATAAAATAATTAAACTTTACATGATACATACATAATACATACATACTCCAAAATACATATAAAGATTACACTATACATAATACATAGGCTATAGTTCTGTCCCAATACAATAAAAGTCAATATCCACTTAAAAATTACACTATATACAGTACATACAGATCAGCACCAGCTCTCTCATACACACACAATCCAAGTGTCAGAAAATATCACAAGTAATATACCAAACAAATAACAGTAGTTTAGCCTATTCATTCAATCAACACTAAACCAAACAACCTCATATACATAGCATAAAAATCTCAGACGTGTAGAAGAGAAAAGATGGCAACAGGATTTAGTGTGTAAAATTAATTTTGACAATGCTGACTTTCTATTAACCACTTCTTTAAGTGAAATTTGTAATGTGAGTTGGGATGGGACGAGCAACCCTAACTGAAAAAGCCATTTGACTGAATGCACTTTTTCTGGGGACTGTGCAGTCACCTCTTACTGCACTTCTTGTTAATCTGTTACCAGTTGTTACTATGTTTACAAACTGACTCAAAACAGGAGGAGCCAGTCCATGTTTGATTTTATACACAAGAGATCTGTATATGTAATCAGGTTTTTTAATATCTGACAGTGATGATAGTGTATAAATTTCTTCTCTAACTTTCAGAGCTTGTTTATATAGGGAGAGTATTGGTTTGAGAGAATTGTTACTTGCTTGTGTCTAGGTTGTCAAACAATAGGTGATATGTGAGAAGATCTTTGAATGCATAACATCTTCCCAGCCTTTGTTGACATGCTTAATGTGACTGCAATTGAAATTGTACCATCATGAAATTAAATGCTGAGGCAGTGGCAAGGCCCCAAGAATATTATGTTGTATGAATATCTGAACATGCAATACATCAAAATAAAAAGTCAGTTTTTATTTTAACTTCAACCATTCTTTTTTCTATCCACACCTGTATATTGGTAAGTTTCATAAAAAAAAAGCAACATTTTGAGCAAAAAGCTGAGAAAATCAGGTTTTTATCAAACACTACATCTGAATCATATTCAGTATAATGATCCAAGCATAGATACAGTAGATCACTTCCATCAACACCCCCAAAGCTTGCACAGTCCTATACCACTTCCTGGATCGACATTTCACTCGGCAACATTAGGCAGTTTTCATTTATATGTTGTTATTGTTGATGATTGCATTATTTTTCATATGCATGTGCTTACATATAAGATTGATCGTTACTGCACCTTCCTCGACTGTGCTTTCGTTCGGGAGATAATGTACTCATTCAGATGATGCGTAATAGCGTAATTTTCTAGGTTTGTATGTGGAGTGTATAACAGTGAAAACATACAAACCCAGAAAATTCTGTGTTTGACAAGGAAGCGTTTTCTCATAAAAAAAATTCTGTTTGGCTGGGAAAGAGTTAATTATTTTATTTTTATTTTTTTTTAAATGTTTGAATGAATGATTCAAGGATTCACTCAAAGACTTTTATTGTTTCATTACTTGACGAATGAGAGTTTTTGAACGAATCTCTTGAATAAATGATTAAATAAAAAAAAATTAACAGTCACTTGTTGCCACCTCTTTTTTTTTTGTCTACAGTGGGAGATGTTGATGCAATGATCTTGACATGCGCAAAGTAACATAAATGTTTCACACAATAACTAATACATTTATTAAATCAAAATGAAGATGAATCACAACATAAAACAAACAAACTTAAAGGCCGCATGCAGGTTTGCTTGGCTCCATGTGCATGGTCAAAAGACTGTATGCTTTTGCACCAGCGCCCCCCTCTTGTTAGGGGTGGCCTGTCCTATTAAACATCTTTCCCCCTCTCACCTATAGAGAGCATACACTATTAACAATATTGCAACAAACTGATATTTAAATGAGCAAATTTATATAAAATAAATAAGGTAATACTGTAAGTATGGCTCCTACAGTCATTATGGCATGATATTTTGAGGCATGTTTTTCATTATTATTATTGGACACCTTTGGAGTGAGAACGAGTTGGCTTTTTTGAATGGATGTGAATGGTCGAGGCTTCAATACTCTGAGTTCTGTGAAGAAACAGCTGATCACTTTATGAACTTGACAGCCTGTCTACTAATCTTCAACATGTTTACCATTAAACATTCCTCTCCATAAAGACGCAGACATGCGTATGTACAGCTGTAATCTGGGTGTGTATTAAAGGTGTTTATTGTGTTTTAACTGGTTTTGAGAAAGATACACTTGGCATTGCTCAAGAATCTCAAGTGAGAGTGTGTCTGTGCAGGGCGTCATGTTTGAGATGTGCATGAGAGTAGATGGGACCCAATATTATCTTTTAAAATCGTACATAGAATTTAGTGCCTTATTAGTTTGTGGAAAGTGCCTGGTAACAGTGGAGCAATTCAAAAGCTTTTTCTTCATGTCCAACAGCACTGAAGCAGTGAAGGATGATGGCATCTGTTGATCAGCATTGTGACACACAAGATGAGCTGGAAGAAGACAAGCTGAAACACAAGGAAGGTAATGAAGAAAAGAATATCAGTAATGTTAAAGTTGTCATTTAGGAAATGTAATTAATCTCTGTCTCTATTTCAGTCCAGATGAGCAGCAGTGCTCACACTGGAGTCAGTGTTGATCTGAATGCTCAGACGGGAGCAGTTGTAAATGCTCCTGTACTCACTGGAAACACCATCATAGGCCCAGTGAACATCTACAACACTGCAGGAAATGGTACTATCACTATAGCTGTGCTTACTGAGACAATGCTTATTAACAGTCAGTTGATAAATAGTGAATTAATGCTCAGTGATTGTGAACCATTTTCCTATTAAAGTTCATTAAAGAATTAGTTCCCTTTCAGTCGGTCACGCTCGACGACGTCAGTAGTGACCGATTTAATTGGGATATCGCTAGAGAGCCCTATCAGCTTCGAGTGAACTACAACAAGCCAATGAAGTTGGCGTATGATATTTGCATAATGCGCACCGCCCGCCAGGTGGTATAAATAGGGGAGCAGATGCAATCGCACTCTGTCTTTCGCCGGAGCCAACCTGTGTGTTCCTGCTATTAGTCTGAGAGTGACTTCGCAAGCCTTTGAAGAACTTTTGTTCTACAGTGCTGGCTTTATGGCACCTTACAGCGAGGCCGCGAGCTTTCCCAGAGTGAGCTTCTTGAGCTGTTATACAGCTTTCAACTGCTGTTTTCACAGCATTATTTGCCCCGCTTGGTTTGCGATTTGGGCCGGTTCCTCTGTGTCTGTGACTCAGGGAGTGAAAAGTGTACCTGCAGTCACATCGCGGCTGTTCCCTGTGTGCTTCGGCACAAAGAACAAGAGCTTCTAAAGAGCTTCACAGACAGACACTGCGTCTTTTTCAAGACGTCATTCTGTCTGTGCGCTTCTGGAGGCGGTCGTTTCCTATCCTCACTGACGGCCACAATCACTTTCTCTCATGTCTGCTTAGCGTGCTGAGACTGTGTTTGTGGGTGGTTCATGTTCTCTTGTAAAAAGAGAGCACGCCCACGCCGGGCGCGTTGTTCGCCTTGCCTTTCTCATAAGGGCTTGAGCGCTCAGCGCGCGTGTGCTATCGAGCTGCCGGCTGACAGCGCGCGTTGCCATGGCAACCCAGCGCGTTGTTCGGCGCTCTAGATGCATGGTCGAGACTCGAGTGCCTCAAATGAGGTGGAGTCCCCTCACCTATTCCCGATCTAGTTTCTCTTTCTGAATCAGAAAAGTACTACTTTTGGTGAATAAGCCAGGGTGACCAGAGGATCACAGTGGGGCGATACCGCCGAGCCAATCTCCGTGGGCCCCACTCCTCTAATGCATCGCAAACATGTTGTGACTGTGTACGTGGGTGGTTTATGTTTGGTAACAACATGGCCACGTCGGCGCTCAGCGCCCGTGTCGTTCAGTTAGACGGCCACGCTCACTGTCCCACATGGCTGGTAGCTTCTAGGTGGATTGCTGGTCCTTCTCATGGGGACCTAGCGTCTTAGTCAGGGCTCCAGCAGAGGATCAGATGTCGACTGCTACATTGGAGAGAGGGTTGTTGGGTTCTGGACATGAAGAGGAGGCTGAGCGTCCCACGGTTGTGATGTGCTCATGCTGAATCGGATTCAGAGTTAACGACCATGCTTTCCCGGGCCCCTGGGGGTGTGGTGCGACGTGTACTCGCCTTGCCCCGCCCCCTGTCTTTAGCCCGGACGTGCATGAAAAACTTGGCAGTTTGGAAGCCTTTTCTGGTGCCAAATATGGAACGCCAAAAGGGTCATAATCTGCATTAAGTTTTTTCTCTCTCACTACCCTCTGTGGTGGGGTGGCAGTGCTACGGGCACACCACCTCTGCCCTGCATGGGTCTTGGCCCCCGGCAAGTCTGTGGAAGGCCAAAGCACTCATCGCATATGGGTAGTTCTGAGTCGGGGTTGAGCTACGCATGATGTAAGTCATAGCGCAGGCCCCTGGCCAGACAATGTCCACCATGGTGGTCCAGAAACACCCCTGGCTAGCCTTGCAGAGGTGTGTCGTCGTCTAAGTACGCTTTCTCGATGCTCTCATCTCACAAGCTGGCCTAAAATCCAGCCCGCTCAGCCCACAGCCAAGCCACTTGGCTAGCGAGAAGCGGTCCTGGAGAAATGGGTGACCTGGAGCTGAGGTAAACAGTTCTTCGGGAGACGATGCCCGCATCGCTCCCTCCCCGGAGGAGGGCCGGGTGGAGAATTTTGGTTTGTTCCACCGCTGGCTCTCCGGAGTCCAGCGGTACCCACGAAGTAGAACTGTTTTCTAACTCTCCAGGTCCCAAGAGGTCGCTGACTGGCAGTGCGCGAGGCCCCGCCTCGCCACTCTCAGCCCCCTCTCACTTCGCCAGCAGGTCCCAGTGTGTTGGTCGAGGCCGCCTCCCATTCACACTGCCACCTTGCAGAGTCTGACCCCACTACGGGCCGCTATGCCGTCCGAGTCGGGTCCCAGCACTCTACCTCGCTGCCCCACGCCCGGTACGTCTGTGGTGCATTTGGTCCCGCTGGCTCGGTGTCTGGAAGCCTGGCTAGCGCTTTCCAGCCCGTCCCACTGGCTCATTCGTACCATCAGACTCGGCTATGCGATTCAGTTCGCCCGGCGTCCCCCGGTGTTCAGGGGTGTCCATTACACTCATGTGTCCCTGGACAATGCACCTGTTCTCCGGGCGGAGATTGCTGTCCTCCTGGCGAAGGATGCAGTCAAGCCGGTCCCTCCAGCCGATATGGAGTCAGGGTTCTCCAGCCCCTACTTCATTGTACCCAAGAAGGGCGGTGGGTTACAGCCAATCCTGGATCTGCGTGTCCTGAATCGGTCCCTTCTCAGGCTGCCATTCAAGATGCTTACGCAGAAGTGCATTTTCGAATGCATCCGTCCCCAGGATTGGTTTGCAGCGATCGACCTGAAGGATGACTTTCATGTCTCAATTCTGCCTTGTCACAGACCCCTTCTACGGTTTGCGTTCGAGGGTTGGGCATATCAGTACAAAGTCCTACCCTTCGGGCTGGCCCTGTCGCCCCGCGTCTTCACGAAGGTTGCGGAGGCGGCCATTGTTCCGCTCAAGGAACAGGGCGCCGCATCCTCAACTACCTCGACGACTGGCTCATCCTGGCCAGCTCGCGAGAGCAGTTGTGCGAACACAGGGACATGGTGTTAGCTCACCTCAGTCAGTTGGGTCTTCGGGTCAACTGGGATAAGAGCAAACTCTCCCCCGGGCAGAGGATCTCTTATCTCAGTATGGAACTGATTCGTCGCCCGGACCGCGCTACCACCGAGGAGCGCGTCCAGTCAGTGTTGACCTGCCTGAGTACGCTCAAGCGCAGGACAGCGGCCCCACTGAAACTCTTTCAGAGGCTCCTGGGGCATATGGCATCCGCAGCCGCAGTCAAGCCGCCGGATTGCTTCATATGAGGCCGCTTCAACACTGGCTCTGCGGCCGGGTCCCGAGATGGGCGTGGCAGCACGGTACGCCCGTATCCCCGTGACACCGAACTGCCGCCGCACCCTCACCAAGTGGTCGGACCCTTCGTTCCTGCGGGCTGGAGTTCCTTGAACAAGTGTCCAGGCATGCTGTGTCCGCACAGATGCCTCCGCCACGGGGTGGGGAGCCACGTACAACGGGCATGCAGCGTCGGGTCTGTGGACGGGGCCCCAACTGCATTGGCATATCAATTGCCTCGAGTTGCTAGCAGTACGTCTTGCACTGGGCCGCTTCCAGAAGCTGTTGACAGACAAGCACGTACTGGTCCGCTCGGACAGCACTGCGGCCGTTGCGTACATCAACCATCAGGGTGGTCTACGCTCCCGCCGTATGTCGCAACTCGCCCGCCATCTCTTGCTATGGAGTCAGAAGCATCTGAGGTCGCTTCGTGCCATTCACGTCCCAGGCGTGCTCAACCGTGCAGCCGACGAGCTCTCACGGCAGCCTCCGCTTCCGGGCGAATGGAGACTCCATCCCCAGGTGGTCCAGCTGATCTGGCAGCACTTCGGCGAGGCACAGGTAGATCTGTTCGCCTCCCCGGAGACTGCCCACTGCCAGTTGTTCTATTCCCTGACCGGCGGCATGCTCGCACGGATGCCCTGGCAATCAGCTGGCCCCGGGCCTACGCAAATATGCGTTTCCCCAGTGAGCCTTCTCGCACAACTCCTGTGCAAAGTCAGGAGGACGAGGAGCAGGTCTTGTTAGTGGCTCCATACTGGCCCACTCGGACCTGGTTCTCGGACCTCACGCCTCGCGACAGCACCTCCCTGGCCCATTCCTCTGAGGAAGGACCTCCTGACTCAGAGACGGGGCACCCTCTGGCACCCGCGTCCCGACCTGTGGAAACTCCATGTGTGGTCCCTGGACGGGACGCGGAGGTTCTGAGTGATCTCCCGCAAGCGGTCGCAGACACTATCACTTCCGCTAGAGCTCCTTCTACGAGGAACCTCTATGCGCTGAAGTGGAACCTGTTCGTCGAATGGTGTTCCTCTCAACCAGACCCCCGATCATGTTCGGTCAGAACCGTGCTTTCCTTTCTGCAAGAGGGCCTGGAGCGAAGGCTGTCTCCCTCCACCCTCAAGGTGTATGTTGCCGCTATCGCCGCACATCACTATGCAGTTGATGGTGAATCGCTAGGGAAGCACGATCTGATCGTCAGGTTCTTGAGGGGGGCGAGGAGACTGAATCCTCCCCGGCCCCCCTCTGTACCCTCTTGGGATCTGACCCTGGTTCTTACATCTCTCCAGGGTCGTCCCTTCGAGCCTTTGCAATCAGTCGAGTTAAAAGTACTGTCCCTAAAGACCGTCCTCCTGGTTGCATTGGCCTCGCTCAAGAGGGTAGGGGACCTGCATGCATTTTCGGTTGACGAATCGTGCCTGGAATTCGGGCCCGGTGACTCTCACGTTATCCTGAGACCCCGGCCCGGATATGTGCCCAAGGTTCCTACCACTCCCTTTCGAGATCAGGTAGTGAACCTGCAAGCGCTGCCTTCGGAGGAGGCAGACCCAGCCCTAGCTTTGCTCTGTCCCGTCCGCGCTCTGCGCCTGTACGTGGACAGAACGCGAAGCTTCAGGACCTCAGACCAGCTCTTTGTCTGTTACGGAGGCCAGCAGAAGGGAAAGGCTGTCTCCAAGCAGAGGATGGCCCACTGGATAGTGGACGCCATCGCCCTGGCGTATGAGTCCCAGGGCGTGCCTTGCCCGTTCAGGTTGAGAGCCCACTCCACCAGAGGAGTGGCCTCTTCCTGGGCGCTGGCGCACGGCGCCTCGCTGACAGATATCTGTAGAGCTGCGGGCTGGGCGACACCTAACACGTTCGCTAGATTCTATAGCCTTCGTGTAGAACCGGTATCTTCCCGTGTACTCGCTTCCACCAGCCGGTAGACGCGAAGAGCCCGTTCTAGTGTCGGCTTGCAATGCCACTCCCGCCCCCTGGGCCGGATACGTGCATCCTTTACTCCAGTCGAAGTTCCTGCTTGGCGAACCCTGTCGAGTTCCTCCGCCTCCTTCGGCTCGGACATTGCAGAGTGTCTGATGCCAGGCCAAACCTCCGTCACTGACGCTGACGTTTGGCTGGGTTCCACATGTCGTGACCCCTCCACGTGAGTGGTCCCATGTGTGTATTTGTCCACGGTCAACTCCTCACGGCGAGCCCGTGTCTTTCCCTTTAGCAGAGCCAGCTCTGCTGTCACCTGTCAGATGAGTCTCCCCTACCCAGGTGGAGCCATCCCAGGGACTCCATATGCGCACTGCCCACGGCCAGTCCATATGTGTACTCTCCACGTGAAATTCCTCCCCTACGGGTGGGTAGTGGTTTCAGCGTCCCCTACGGGTTCGCTTCCCAGTGTAGTCTAGTTTACTTAGTGGGTTTATCGGAACAGCAGTAGACTCTCTCGGCGTAAGCTCGCCCCTTCCCGTCCCACTGGTGCGCCGGGTGGCTAGAGCTTGCGCTGGGCACTGGAAGGGGTTCATACTGTGGCGCTTTATTTGGGATCCCAATTGCCGGTCACTACTGACGACGACGCCGAACGTGACCGACTGAAAGGGAACGTCTGTTACGTATGTAACCCTCGTTCCTGAAGGAGGGAACGGAGACGCACGCCCGCCGCCACAGTTGCTGTACCCTCGCTGTAGTGCGGACTAGGTTGTCTCCTCAGCGAAAAACAGAGTGCGATTGCATCTGCTCCCTATTTATACCACCTGGCGGGGCGGTGCGCATTATGCAAATATCGCACGCCAACTTCATTGGCTTGTTGTAGTTCACTCGAAGCTGATAGGGCTCTCTAGCGATATCCCAATTCGCCGGTCACTACTGACGACGTCTCCGCTCCTCCTTCAGGGAACGAGGGTTACATACGTAATCAGACGATTTCTCTTACTCTTCAGTCAAGTACAATTGTTTTTTAGTCCCTCTCAGTCATCAATGGTCGGCAGCTGTGGGAAGAATCATCACGTGAACAGAGTCATGTCCCAAATCTTGAATCTATATTGAGCAGTTTACACAATTTATTAAAAAAAAAGTGACATCCTGGATGTTGCCCTCCAAAGGGCGCACGAAGATAAAACCATAAGAGGAATCATTTCACAGTTTGAAACAACAAATATGGAATATAACCTTGAACAAAGAAAAGCAAGAACAAGGTGGCTAGAAATAAGAAGAAAAGAAACATTTAATGAGTTGTTTTTCAAGTGATATAAGGCAGTTATGGAAAAATACAAAAGAGGCTATTTGACATTTCTTCACTCATACATATTCTCTATGGTGACTGAACATAAAGGAAGTGAATGGTGACTTATATTACACTCAGGAAGAGAATAAAAGGGAGGGCTGTAGGAGGCCTCTAAATCTCACAGTTCATTTTATGGTCATATTGTTCATAGGCAGACATGCTTTAGCCACAGTATTTTCTTTTGTGTCTGTATATTTTTTTACTTCTCCTTTTCTTTCTCCTTACAGAGCCACAAAATATCACAGAGACAGCAGAGAAACACAGAGAAGAGCAAGGTGCCATTTTTAACAGTCGTATTCTCTTAAATCACACTGCACCGACAGATGTCGACCAAGACCAATAGACATGAGCCAGTTTTTGTCAGATCAGTCTTTTCCCTGTTAGTGTTGGTCTGTTTGTTTTCACCAATTTTACATGTTCATTCGTTGTTTGTCAGGTTATGGAATGTTTAAGCAGGAATGTGATCTGGTGATTGATCAGTGTCAGTCTGTGCAGTGTAGTGTGACCTAACCTTTTCAACAGCCACATACCCCAGTCAACCACCAGTTGTGACTGGCAATGACCATGCCAATACACCTTACATACAAGAACTAGAAAATTCACTGCCAGCTGTTCCTCTAACCCTATTCTCTGTACTGAGTTTATAAATTAGGCATTAAAAAAGTATATAAGCCTGGATGACAGTTCTGATTTTAATGCTTAAGGGTATTCCCTTCCACTAGTTTAATATATTTATAAAAATGTAGTGAATTAAATGGAAGATCTGAGGGCTCTGGGCTGTAATACTTTCAACAGTAATTTAATTACAATATGTTGAATGAATTCTGATCAGATCATGCTGGTGTGAAAGCTTTGTCATGTTACTTTTTTTAAATAAAATGGTTTTGCTTTTCCTCATGTTTTATTTACTTACACAAATCTTTTATAACAGAGGATTTGATTCTGAAAAAATTCTTGGGAACTCACAAAACCAACATGATGAAGAAAACAGAACGTATTTTTGAGTGCAAGAAAGAAAATGAAGTTCATCTCAAGGCTGTTTACACAGAACTGTTCATTACAGAGGGAGATATGAAAGATGTCAATCAGGAACATGAGATTCTGAAGATTGATGATGCTTTCAAGAACAAAAAAACACAGGACAAACCAATCAAATGCAATGATATATTTAATTTATTAAAGGAAAACAATGAGGAAAAGATTGTGTTGACCAAGGGAGTTGCTGGTATCGGAAAAACTGTCTCTGTGCACAAGTTCATCCTGGACTGGGCAGAAGGAAAAGCCAATCAGGATATACACTGTGTATTCCTGCTTCCATTCCGAGAGATTAACAGCATTAAAGACAGAGAGTTCAATCTCCATGAGTTCCTGCTGAAATTTTATCCTCAACTGAAGGACCTGGAAAAATCAAAGTTATATAAGGAATGTAAACTTGCATTTATATTTGATGGACTTGATGAGAGTCGCCTGCCTTTGAATTTTGAAAGCGGAATATTGAACAATTTTGAGGAAAGATCATCTGTAGATGTGCTGTTCACAAGTCTGGTCAAAGGGAAGCTGCTTCCAGCTCTTGTCTGGGTGACCTCACGACCAGCAGCAGCCAATCAGATTCCTCTTCATTATGTGGGTTTGCACACAGAGGTGCGAGGATTCAGTGACCAACAGAAGGAAGAGTACTTCAGAAAGAGAATCACAGATGAGACTCAGGCCTCCAGAATCATCTCACACATTAAGATGTCTCGTAGTCTCTACATCATGTGTCACATTCCTGTGTTCTGCTGGATCACGGCCACAGTACTTAAGAATATTCTCATCAAGAACAATACAGAGAACATCAGCACAACACTCACTGAAATGTACATTCATTTCTTGCTAATACAGATGAACATGAAGAGCCAGAAATATGATGGAAAAACAGAGAGACAACGTACAAAGCTCTTACAGTCAAATAAAGAAACAATTTTGAAGTTAGCCAAGCTAGCATTTGAACAGCTGAAGAAGGAAACCATTGTTTTCTATGAGGAAGATCTGGAAGCATGTGGTATTGATGTGAGTGAAGACACCGAGTTCACAGGAATGATCGCTGAGATCTTTAAGAAGGAAGATGGACTTCATGAAGAAAAGGTCTTCTGCTTTGTGCATCTGAGTGTTCAAGAGTTCCTTGCTGCAGTGCATGTGTTCCTCTGTTACCTGAACAAGAAAATGGAGGAGCTTCAGTTTTTTTTTGAGAAGCCAAAAGAAAACATCACATTGCAGGAGCTACTAGAGAGGGCTGTTGATAAAGCCATGAAGAGTGAGAGAGGACATCTGGACCTGTTCCTTCGGTTTCTGATGGGAATTTCACTGGAATCCAGTCAAAACCTGCTCAAAGGCCTGATCAAACACACTGAAGACACTGCAGAGAGCATCACACAAACAACTGAATACATTAAACAAGTACAAAACCAGAAGATCTCAGATGAAGCTTCAGTCAACCTGTTTTACTGCTTACTTGAGCTCAAGGATCATTCATTATATGAGGAAATCCAGAGATACCTCAGTTCAGATGAACATCCAGGAAGAAAACTCTCATCTTCAATGTGCACAGTGCTGACCTACATACTACTGATATCAGAGAAGGTGCTGGATGAGTTCAACCCAAAGAGGTTCACGTCATCGCAGGCAGGCTACAAGAGACTTGTTCCAGCTGTGAGATGCTGCAGAAAAGCCCTGTGAGTAATTCACTGATTGCTGTTTAATTAAAGGTTTTAGTCTACATGTAAAAATACTGTGTGAAATATCTGGCTGTCCATATTATGAAGGGTACAATGTGTTATTGGAAAACACTGAACATCTGTAAATAATCTGGGTAAACATTGTTTTGGCAGATTCAATGACTGTGGCCTTGATGAAACATGCTGTGAAACTGTATCTTCAGTTCTACAATCATCAAACTCCCATCTGATAGAGCTGGTCCTGAGCAGCAATCACCTGAAAGATTCAGGAGTGAAGCTGCTTTCTGATGGACTGAAAAGCTCACACTGTCAACTGAACATACTGAGGTTTGGCATTCACATTCACTCATTTTCTATCTTAAATATGTGGACAAATAGCTGTTTCATAACAATGACTAGCACATGTTTTCTTCTGTCTATATTGTAGTATGAATGTATCAGTGGCATTTTCTCCAAGTTTAACAGGTCCCACATGATGGGACGATGACTTAGATCAAATGGACACCAAACTTCTATGACTGTTCTGTGGCTGGCTCTTTATTTTCTGGACAGACGAAGAACTGGACAAACAAAGAATTAATATTAACAAGCATTTATTCTGTGGCTTCTCTCAAAAACTTCATCTTTGGCTCTGCGAGCCACAAGACATCCTCATCTCAGCTTAGCGTGAACTGAGACTTTACATAAGAACATTTATAAAACTTTACATACTCGGGGTAGAAAACAGCTTGATAACATATCAGAACAATGACAATTATGCATGGATTACACAATGGCATACCTGGACAAACGAGGAATTAATATTAACAAGCATGTATTCTGTGGCTTCTCTCTTCATCATCTGTTGAGTAACAGCACATAAGCCATGCAAGCATAGATACAATATAAACTTTGACATAAAATGGCACATCAGTGCAATCCCACATTGTAAATCAAGTTAAAATACTCCAAAGAACAGTTTTTAACATAAACATCAACTAATATGTTGATTTTTTATTACCTTTGGCTCTGTGAGCCACGAGACATCCTCATCTCAGCTTAAAGAATGCGCCAAAATTTCATATATAAAGCTCCAAAAATGTCATATATATATCTCCAAAAATATACATACCAGCATAATTTAAAAGACAATACAAATGAAATCTCATGAAATCAAATGATATACTCAAAATCAAAGAATCAGTTTTTTATAAGAAAGAAAGAGGATTTTGAGTGAAAATAATGATGCTGATTTTACTCTTGTTACACAAGCACACAAGGCAGACAACCCTGTTTTGGTTATCACAAAAAGAAAATGCATGAATGAGAAAATAAAGTGTGGGACATGCTTTATGTTAAACAGAGTTATTAAGCACAATAAGATACAGAAAAGATCTCAATACATTACTCGATTGTGATGGGAAGTTCAGTTCTTTTCCGCGAAGCGGTTCTTTCGGACAGTTCGATTCAATAAACCGGTTGAAAAAAACAGTTCACCGGTTCTTTTAAGCTCCGACATAATGACATTATCCGCGATGACGTCGTCTGTCGCGGGCCGGGATGAAAAAACACAACACATTCAAATCTATAAAGTCAGTACTCATAACATCAGTCAACTAAAACATCATTATAATCTGAAACGTTTTTTACACTTCAGTTTTGCATCTAAAGCATCCAAACACATATACAGGCAGTGATGTGCAAACGAAGCTTTACAGTTATAAAGTGAATAAATTAGTCTTCATCAACGCAGAAACCATGATCCTCTTACATTACGATTTATTTGTAATTAAATACCTCTCATAACGTACGTTTCGCTAGATTGGCCCCTCATTCGAGTCCTCTCATAACATCAGTTGTCCTAGTTAACCGGTGCTGTGACAGTCATTACTGTTCGGTAGCTTCAGATCACACGCTGAATCACACATGCGCAGTATCATCAGCTCATCAGTTCTCAAATCAGACACGTCCGAAAGAAGCGGTTCTCGGTTGTGTACTGGTGATCCGAAAACAGTTGCAACCGATTCTACTCGAGAACGAGACTGAGATTCGAGAACCGCGAGAGCGATTTAAAAGGAGTTGCTTGTTTGCTCTCGCTGTAGATTGATTACGTCATTTTTTATCTTTATATCACCTTGTTTAGAAATTAAATAAGCTGTCCATGGATTATTTATGAAACAAATAAATGTTTAGTTTGATAGTTTTACAAACAATTAATTGTTTCCAATCTTTAAAAAAAATAACTTGAAAGCAAAACTGCACAACTTTTACTATATTGCTTTTTAAATAACATTAATATAGAAAAAGAAATTTGTAGAACTATTTCTGAACATTAGTTTAATCTGTGTACAAAATATTACGTTCATGTTGGCATGTAGTTTATTATGTACAGTATAATGTACAGTATTTTGTATGCTATTAATCTGTTATGATGTGTTTGGAAAAGCACAATAAACATTTTGTATTTTGAATTAAGTCATAAACATATTTCCAGTATGTTTTATATTATCACACTTTCCGATGTTCAGCAAAACTTGACTAATGTACTTTTTGTTCTCTTGAAAAAGTACATGCATGCGCAGTATCATCAGCTCATCGGTTCTCAAATCGGACATGTCCGAAAGAAGCGGTTCTCGGTTGTGTACTGATGATCTGAAAACCGTTGCAACCGGTTCTTGACTCGAGAACGGTGACAGGCCGTGTATGTTCGTTTGTGTGCGCCGCGCATGCTCACTCAGTATATCAGCTGCTCTGCTGCTCGTGCTTATCATCATCAGTTTTCTCTTCACAGCAGGTTAACTCAGTGTACTGTTGGAGTAACTGAATAACTCCGGGATGTTGGTTTATTTCGAGAGGTAGTGTTAGACACGTCAAAAAGTGAGTAACTTTAGTAATTTGTGGATTTGTGTTTGCTTACTGGAGATGCAAACTGTTTGGAATGATTCAGACCGATTTGGTGAACTGGTTCGACCAGTTCACTGAAAAGAACCGGTTAAAAAGAACGATTCGTTTGCGAACCGGACATCACTGTTACTCACGCTGACTGACACACACCCGAAGCACATGCACAGAAAGACTACTGTCTCAGACAGCATGCAATCTTAAATTCAGTTCTCTTTAGTGTTGTATTGCATTTGAACGGTTAGATTCACAGAATTATTTAAAAATATCTGTCTTGAGGAATATTCATGTTAACATAATCGGTTATGTCTTAAGTTAACGTAAAGAGTTGGGGGTAAATCTGATCTGTAACTATAATGATGGTGAAACTCAGAAACGAGGGAGAGCTGGATCTCAATCCAGAGTGAGATTTAATAAAAATAAGAGTCAAAAACAAGGGAGCAGAACTGAGAACACCAACAAAAACACCCATACAAAGACATGACCTGACCAAGAACACAGGAAACACTGGGGTTTAAATACACAAGGGCTAACAGGCTGACAAAACAAACCTGGAAACAATCAGGGAACTAATCAACAAGAAAAACTACAAAAGGATTACAAATAAAACAGGAACAAAACAGAGAAGAATGCAACCTAAAAGTCCAAATAACAAAAACACATGGTACACAAAACCAGGAATATGTAACAGTAACATTATATTAGATCTGTGCATTAGGTCTTAATATAATAAACCTGCTGCTCTCTGTGTCACTGATAATCAAACAACAAAAGAAAAGAGGGAATCACTCACTGTTCTTAACCCTCTGGAGTCTGAGGCTGATTTGGGGTGGTCCTGGAGTAGTTTTGACATGCCCTGACATTTGTGCTTTTTTCAGTTGCTTTTAAACATATTAATTACAAAAGTCTAATTACACTGTATTCAACAGAAATTAGGCTACAATAATATGTGAGCAACAAGTATCTACATGTTTGTATTTTTGAGAGAATTACGTATATGTGTGTTTTTTGAAAAAAAAAAAGTCACTGAAATAAGGCCTCAAAACACATACTTAATATTTTTTCACAATACTTTTGGGAACTGTATATTCTAGAGTTTTTGCTTCACAATAATGTAAAAATAATTCTGCCTACTCGGACGCATAAAACAATGTATTGATTTTAAATTTCTAAGACACTTTTTGGTTAGGAAGCCCATATGCAAGGAGGCGTTAATCTTCATGAATAATGCTGTGATTCACACCTGAGGAGATTAAGACCCTGCCCCTACTGAGCCACATAATGAGCCATTCATTTTTTAGCATTTTTTTTTGTTTGAAGTTTATTTAAAATATAGTTAACTATATAAATGAAAGTCAAAGACACATTTTGAGTACACAGTTATACCTGGAAATAAATCCTGTTCAAAGATATACGTGAACATCACTGGCATTTGGTATTTCTTCACTGTAGAAAAAAAAGAAAGAAAAAAAAACCTTTACAGTCAGTGATCTCAGTATCATATGCATGTAGTCCAATGTGTGCCAATATCTGGTCACTTTGATTCTCAAATCTGTTAGATAAAAGAAAAAACCCTCTGTGAACATGCTGATAACAGGATCATATCAGCTATTGTATTAACGTCAATATAATGTCCACTCTTAACAGAAAACATGATTTTTATGATCTCATGCATGCACATATTATTGCACATCATGTGAAGAAAATTTTGTATAGGCCTATATTTCTTAATTACAGTACCAGTCAAAAGATTTGTTTTTGGAAGAAGTCTCATGCGCATCAAGCCTGCAATTATTTGATAAAAAATATAGAAAAAAAAACAGTAATACTGTGAAATATTAATATAATTTAAAATAATGGTTTTCTATTTTAATATACTTTAAAATATAATTTATTTCTTTGATGCAAAGCTTTCATCATTCCTTGCGAATGAAAGCTTCATTGATGCGGCACTATATAGGCTATTTTACATTAAACTCTTCATAATCTGTCCAAAACAGGCCAAAATACATATTTTCTAAACATTCATATTGCTATGACACTTTATGTATCTTATTTGTTATATTATAGAGCCTATAAATATTAATGTGCAGTTTAATATGTTGCTAACACATTTTATTTCAGTATTTATTACATATTTCAGTCGATTTCACTCATCTCAGTATAGCAATATTTTTGGGGAAAAGCCAATAATCATTCACACCGAGACACAGAACATGCAGGATTCATGTTTAAACAGTGTTTTTGCGGTGTAATATTGACAGACACAAGTCTATATTGCAATTAGAATAAATAATTTAGGGATAAAAAAACTTAACATGGCATGACATACAATCCTCGGCTTGATCAAGTTGATCCTCGAAATGGAATTGAATCCAGTCATGCTCTTCCTCTGAGGTAAATCCTTTTAGAATTATTACTTAGCGCATCTCAAAATGAAGTACTTGAAACTAAGCTTGATGCGTTTTTCTGAGCTGATGCAGGCGTTCACTCTGTTGCATTCCTCAGAATTTGCGTCTGAATAGGGCTCGCGCTCCATGGGCGTAGCCACATTAGCGGATAAAATGACTGACATGTCTCTCTTTTCAAACAGATTACATAAACAGAGAATATTTGTTTTCGATTTGACTCATATGATTTAAAACCTGACATATCAACATTTCTGTGCAATAAGTTACAGTTCATTTTCTGAGGGTGTATCAGATTGGACTTCATTCAGAGAGAAAAGCACAACATTTAGTTTTGTACTGCGAGTGTACACAAATAAAAAGACATTCTGTACTTTCAATTGATATATTACTTCTGTTTCTACGACAAAAAAAGATTTTACATTGATTTTGCTGCTATGTGAAAAAAATCCAGACTTCTAAATGTTAATATTGACAGACACAAGTCTATATCATGATTAGAATAAAGAAATTAGGGATAAAAAAAACGTACCATGGCATGACATACAATACTCGGCTTGATCAAGTTGATCCTCGAAATGGAATTGAATCCAGTCGTGATCTTCCTCTGAGGTAAATCCTTTTAGAATTATTCCTCACTGCATCTCAAAATGATGAAAAGTCTAAGCTTGATGGGTTTTTTCCAAGCTGATGCAGGCATTCACTCTCTGTTGCATGTATCGCCTCAGAATTTGCGTCTGAATAGAGCAAGCAGGCTCTGTGGGCGTCGCCGCATTAGTGGATAATGAGCTGAGTCGCGAACGTCTGACATCTCTATATTTTCAAACAGATTACATAAACATAGAATATTTGTTTTCGATTGGACTTGCATGATTTAAAATCTGACATTTCAACGTTTCTTTAGACATGTCTCATTTTTGTGTGATAAGTATTCACTAAGTTACAGTTCATTTTCTGAGGGAGTATCAGATTGGACTTTATTCAGAGTTAGTTTAGAGTTAGTAGTATTCATTCATGTTAGTTTTCTTAAAATTTCGTTTTTACTGTGAGTGCACACAAATAAAAGAAGACATTCTATAGTTTCAATTGATATATTACTACTGTCTTCTGTGACAAAAAATTGAGTATTTTAAGTTGATTTTGCTATGTAATAAAAAAAAATCCAGCAAAACGCGCCGGTGCATTTCCCGACTTCTGAGTGTTAACTGAATAACTTTTTTTGCTTTAATAATCAGTTTATTTAATACACTGAAGTCTATGCAGTAACTATTTTTACATTGACAATTTAATTTCTCTTATCTGTAATAGATTTAAAATGAAAAAAGTAAAGCACAATTTCATTGTTAATTTCATGTTTCTTATATTGTATTTGTTCTACTGTTTGTCATTTGCGTTTTTCTTATTGTGATTATTAATATAATGATTATTATTAATCAAAGAATTGGAGGGAAAGATGTATTATGAATCACTTTATACTCAAATCGTTACCCTCTGAATCATAATCAAATTGCGAGGCAAGTGAAGATTGACCCTTCTATTGGAAAACCTGGGATTTTTATTTCCAGTGAAATATTACCCAAATTTCAAACAGTTTGTTTCAATGAACTGTTTCATGTCATGATAACAATTTAAAAACATGTTCCCTTTTCTTGTGCATTTTATTATTACAGTAGCTTTTATTTTCATTTCATCAGTAAAATTCTCTGCACACTGTGCTCCGAGGATCATATTACTCCCGGTTCTTGCCTCATTTTAGTAGGACAGATTCAGTGTGTTGATAACTTGAGAACCGCTGTGACCGGATCATTGAGTTAGTGAGTTGAACTGTATCAGTTGCATTCATGTACAATTTGCTGCAGGGTTGAACACAAATGCACATATAAGTTATAAACTTAACCCTCAAGAGTAACATTACATTTTAATGGCTAAAGTCTCATTACACTAAATTTAGCACAAACGTGCAGTTCAGATTATAAACCCTTCCTGATAAACACATTGATATCACTGTTTGTTTTGCTTTCTACACAGGCTATGTGGGAGTAATCTCACTGGTCAGTCCTGTGAAAGTTTGTCTTTGGCTCTACAGTCATCAAACCGTGTCCTGAGAGAACTGGACCTGAGTAACAATGACCTGCAGGATTCTGGATTGAAGCTTCTGTCTGATGGACTAAAGAGTCCAAACTGTCAGCTGCAGATACTGAAGTACTTAAGAACATATAAGAGATAATTTACAGTCAGCCAGTCATAGTGTTTGTAGATGATCTGACTGTTCATTTGTGTATTCTGCTCTGTTTCAGCCTTACTTACTGTAATCTCACTGGTCAGTCTTGTGAGAGTTTTTCATCAGTTCTACAATCTTCAAACTGTGTACTGAGAGAACTGGACCTGAGTAAAAATGACCTTCAGGATTCTGGATTGAAGCTTCTGTCTGATGGACTAAAGAGTCCAAACTGTCAGCTGCAGATACTGAAGTACTTAAGAACATATAAGAGATAATTTACAATCAGCCGGTCATAGTGTTTGAAGATGATCTGACTGTTGATGTGTGTATTCTGCTCTCTTTTCAGCCTTACTCACTGTAATCTCACTGTTCAGTCTTGTGAGAGTTTTTCATCAGTTCTACAATCCTCAAACTGTGTCCTGAGAGAACTGGACCTGAGTAACAATGACCTGCAGGATTCTGGAGTGAAGCTTCTTTCTGATGGGCTGAAGACAAACTGTAAGCTGGAGATTCTGAGGTAACACAGTGATCTGAACACTTTGGCCAAGTATGGTGTTGTGGAAATTCCCAATACTAATCTGACTTCACCACTGACAATTCAAACAACCTCCAGTTGTCATATAACACAATACAATACTACAATACCAATACATTACTGCAGTACCTTCTGGGTAATTCCTGTCCCGGATATAATACAATATAATACTACAGTATCTCGAGGTAATTCCCTTCTCGGATACTTCTAATATATTTCCAATACTTAAAGGTAACCCTCCTGAAGTAAGGTGATGGCATCCCGTCAAGAAGCTACTATCACTACCTCAATCATACGTGAGCACACAGGTCTTTACCATCTATACACTCTCACCGTCCTTCTCAGGTGTACGCTGGTCCAACACAGGACCATTAATACTAACTTCGAGTATTACAGCCTTACCAACGAGGGCGACTCTAAAGTCTTCCAACACTATCACTGTCTCTGTTGTGGTCTTTTGAGCATAGAATCTTTAGTACTTCTATTCCTCAGCTGCACAGCATATAACTGACACGACTTCCAAGTTGCTCTTTGCAGAAATGCCAAATGAGTCCCTGAACAGAAAGACACATTTAAACCTTACAGTTGAGTAAAAATCAATGTCACTCATGTCTTTTCAATGTGATTTGTTCTGGTGATTGGTTTAAAATGATCTGAGCTAATTGTATGACTGTTAGTTGTACCTGAGCATCCTTAGTCTGGATTTTCTGTACATTTGAAATGTTGAAAATACCCTTTTGACCAGTACATAAAACATTTCCATCACAACGGTAACCCATATTTCAAAATGTGTCCTCTTTATTTTAACCCATCCAAGTTAGTGCACATACATTAGGAGTAGTGAGTAGTGAACACACACACCCACACACACACTACAAGCCATGGGGGGGGGCATGCAAGCCATTCCTGATTATTTTTATATATGTCAGTCTGAGGTGTCGTTGCCATAATGTGTTGCTATGGGTTGCGCGTGTCCAGCTGTTTAAAAACAATATAATATTCTTTGTGGGGTTCATTAATGGTGATAAATAATTCGGCAGAACATATGTTGTAGGCTACCTGAAGAGATTTGCATCCACCTCTTTTCTCAGCATTAATGACTGTTACCTCCCATGAGGTGCATGCAGAACCATAATGGAACTTTCTAAAATGTTTAACGTGAAAGCGCTTAATGTGAAAAAGCTTAACGTGGCTTAATTTACTAAGACAGTGTTATTAACAAACCAAACTTAGTAAACACCATACTAATAAAGCATACTATGTACAAAAAAGCAGATGAGCCCATAATATGATGCAGCACCAAAAGTCACATTAATGGTAAGTAGTATTTAAGTCACTTGTATTTAGCCTATGTATATTGATACACTGTTTACCATTTGATCCAACTATCATAACTGGTTCAGTGAAACCCAGGTGCCACATACAGGCCTATTATGTGAAGTGTAGGCTGACAGGAACACATTTTTGATAATTATGCATCATCAGCGTAACAGTGAAAACTAATGCTATACTTCCTAATGATATCTTCCAAGGGTAGCATGTACAGAGTGGAAAGCAATGGTCCTAGTATTGAGCCTTGCGGTACTCCACACTGAACATGTGATCGGTATAACATCTCTTCATTCACTGCTATAAACTGATAATGGTCATATATATATATATATATATATATATATATATATATATGACCAATATTTATCAGCCTCCCTCATGTCTGCCAGGTTGAGCCAAAGATGGTGCTCCTGGACCACGAGAGTGGCCAATAGAGTGTGCCGTTACCTTAGTCGCCCGGAGAGCTAGGTCAGTGGCGGTGCGCAGTTCATCCAGGAGCTGATAGTCAGGACCACCTTGGGGCATGTCCATGAGTGCTTTGGCCTGATAGACCTGTAACAGCGCCATGGCATGCAGGGTTGAAGCAGCCTGTCCACAGGCACTGTAAGCCTCGTCTGTGTGATTGGATGAGAACTTGCAGGCCTTGGATGGGAGACTCGGATTACCCCCCCCCCAGGAAGCGGTTGTTGGACACAACTGCATTCCAACAGCATGCTCGACTGGGGGGGATCTATGTGTATCCCTTGGCTGCCCCATCATCCAGGGTGATGAAGGCGGAAGAAGGACCAGACTGGTTTCTGACAGAGAAAGGTGTCTTCCACGATTTGGTCAACTCTTCATGTATTTCCGGGGAAGCATGGTACCGGGGCAGGGCGCTGAGAACCAGCACGGGCCGCACCGACAAGCCAATCATTCAGCCTTGAGGGTTTGGGACACGGTGGAGGGTTCCACTCAAGCCCAAACCTCTGGGCGGCCCAAGAAAGCATAGCCATCAATTCTGGAACAGGCTCGGGCAACGCCACTCTTCCAGGAGGCGGCAAACTGTAAACTGACGTGGAGCTGGAGAAGCGCAAGGTGCGTGCATCACTAGTGTTAGTATTAGCAAACCCAGCTCACAAGACGATAGAATTATTCCGCTCCCATCGCAGTGTACAGAGCGAAGTGTGGACTCATTTTAAGCCTTGTCAACAGGGCAACATAATGTAGATAGGAAAATTTTAGAACTTAAAATAAAGGGAATCTATTGTTAATTATAAACCAGTTAATTATAAATCAGTATTCTATCCACTGTTTCTAAAGTTATGGAGAAATTGGTTGCAGAGCAGATTAGCTGTCATTCGAATGATAGTTCATTTACCTTGCATCCAATTCAGTTTGGCTTTAGAGCAAAGTACTCAACGGAGACAGCAAATTGTTTTATTATAGACAATATTAAAACTCTCTTACATAAAGGTTGTGTAGTTAGAGCCATGTTTCTTGATCTGAAGAAAGCCTTTGATACTGTTAATCATAAAATTCTCATATCAAAGTTATCTATTTTGAATATTTCTTTGCATACACTCAATTGGATAGAATCATACCTGTCAGATCGGTGTGTTCAAGTACAAAATCATCAATCAACTGATCTACGTACATCTACTGGTGTTCCTCAAGGATCTGTTCTGGGTCCATTGATTTTTGCTTTATATATCTTCACTCTGTATGTCCTGGCACTAATATACAAATGTATGCAGATTATACTGTAATTTATTTAAATGGTAATAGTTTGACACGTTTCTAACAAACTTACAAATGCTATGGTTTATGTATCAGCATAAAAAATTGTTTACAACTAAATATGTCTAAAACAGTATGTATGTTTTTTTCAAACAGTATCAGTAATGAGCCAGAATGTTTTTGTGTCAGGGGTGAGGCTGCAGGGAGTTTCTCAATATAAATACCTTGAAGTATTGATTGATTCTACACTTACATTCAAGGCACAGGTTAAAAAAAAGGTTTGTAAGCAGGTTAAGTTTAATCATTATAATTTTAGGCTTACTAGAGATTACATGTCATTAGAGGCAGCTAAGATGTTTATGCACTCTATGGTTATTTCTCCCATTATCTATTGTTTAACAACCTGGGCAGCATTTCCCAAAAGCATCGTAAGCCTAAGTTGATCGTAGCTCCATTGGTGGCAATGGTGTATCTTGGTGTATCTTTTGAACTATGTTGCAATGATGGATGCACTATTTTTCTTCTCCAATCCTGCCCAGCGAATGTCCCGTTGCTGACACAACGCCTGGTTAAGAGTATAAAAAAATTGTACTGCACATGTGTAGAACTCAGTTATCCGCGTGCATCTGTGGTTTAGTATACTTTGAAAGATGCATGGACACGACTGCCCGCCAGACGCGAAGTATACCTGGGGCTTTAAAAGGCTTTTGGGAAACGTTAACCTGGTCTCAGGCAAGTTCAGTGACTCTAAAACCATTAGAGATTTTATACAAACGTACACTTAAAGTTCGGTTTAAAAATCGGTACATTTTGTCATCATTGTTCAATGTTTAAAAAATATAATTGCTGATTTGGGAAAATATGATTAACTATGCAATTGTATGCCTGATGTGTAAGATTATCTATGGTTTAACTTCTCCCCTTCTTACGCCGGTTTCACACTGCAAGCGTAAGCAGCACATGAGCAGCGTGTATTTTTTTGCCGCGTACATGTTAACCAACAGATGCATTCACACCAGCAACAGGAGCAGCGCATAAGCGTCAAGCAGGAGCATCGCGTAAGCAGCAGTGAAGCGGGGGTTTCGGCACCGAGTCTATTTTTGCTGTGCTGCTGACGTTTAATTAAAGTGAAAGCACACTTTTGATGGACAAAATCTAATTTCGCACAGAATAAGCATGTCTAATGTGTTTTAACAAGAATTTGAGTATGACAGAAAAGAAAATTAAAAATCAAAAATATTTATAGAAGATTTACCCATTTAAACTTGTCTTTAATTATTCAGTTTGGGTTAAAGTATGGTGTATTATAAAAAACTAAAGTAAACTAGCCAGAAAATATGATATATAAACATTATTTTAGTTATTACACAGAGAGATATAGGCTGCAGCATTCCCAAATCAAACCAGAGTTTGCAGGCTTTTTTTGCCGAGTTGTTGTACACCTCCCCATGTTAACAAACTTTCAAGACTATCAAGTTTATAAATGACCAACTTATAAAAACAAATTCATAGCTGTCTTTCTAAAGAAATGCTCACTTTATGTAGCTTCGATCCGCTGCTGTGATGCTTTACAAATGCTTCCAGTGTCATGCGTCTCTGCAGCTGCAGTGACGATGTAGTTGCGCTCACGTGCCGTCAGTTAGTTACTGTCAGAACAACTGCTTATCACTCCAGAAGAGGTTCGTTAAGAGGAGATTGTATTATACCATATATAATACTGGAGTAATCTTAGTCAGACTGCTTTCTCTGTTAAAGCTGCATGAGAATGAAATGTTATTTCAGCAACTATAAGAGAACTAGATATATATCAGTTATTTAGAGTTCAGGTAAAGAAATGGTTAATTATTACTCAGTTCTGTCAACATTAGAATTTACACCTGCTGGCTGTCCTGCTATTGTTTTGTATTTGTTTCTATCACCTTGAGTTGTTTTTTTATTGATAGATGGTTTTTATGTATTGTGTTATGTATTTGTTTAAATTGCATGTATTTGTTTATAATAGCATGTATTTTAATCATATTTCTTTCTAGGGTGACTTATAACATTCTGTTCAGGGACTACAGATGAAAAATAGCCTTTGGCTAATTCTGGTGCATTTTCAGAAATGTTTTATTAATGTGCAATTTCCCTGTTAACTAAAAAAATAAATAAAATTAAAAATTAAAATATAAACTTTGGCTTCAACTATAAAGAAACCACTAAGGTGATCATGTTATTTACAAAACAGGCCATGTTAAAATCCAATACTCAGGAAACGCATTGAATCTGAGAGCTCACTTAACATCCCGACGCCATCCGCGCTGCTGAGAGAGGCGTTTCGATAGAATATATAATGTGTATTGCACACTTTCCTCTCAATAAAAAAATAAACACACAAGAAAAATGACAGTGGTGGCAGAAGAAAGATCATAGCAATGTGGATATATTTGCACCAGCTCTACTGTTCAGCTCTTCATTGAAGGCACGTTATTTAAATAGCCCTTTATACAATAGACTGCTTTAAAGCAAGCAGCTTTACAGTATTAAATATAAAACAAACAGTCATGTAGTCATGGAATGGACAAAATCAAGTCAAACTTGGCAATCCGTGCTCATCTGCGGTTGAGTATACTTCTAAAGTTGTGCTGACGCTACTGCACGCGGAAAGTTAGATATACCCGGGCCCTTAGCATGCATATGATACATGACATTTTATGAAAAAATGATGGTCAAAATTAAATTAATAATATTTTTTGTGCACAAAAACAAAACAAAAATAACGACTTTATTCAACAACTCGATGAAGTTATACTAATGACTGACTCAAGAACAAGTTCAGATGGATATGAAGAGAAGATCAAGCTTCCACGTCACAGCTGGCTATTTCACTCTCCTTCATCTCTGAATGTTTTCAGAAACTAAGCTAAGTTCCTTTTAATGCTCATTGTTTTAAAGCTATCAGGTATTAGCAACATGCTGTTGCTAAGGCTATCGGTGTTGCTTAGGCTTCCAGTCATTCTCAGTAAAAACGTTTGTGCAAACTTTTGCGATTGTATTGGCAATGTGCGTTACTTATCTGTTGTCATTGGCAACCGACTCGATCACTGCACACGCTGGTCGGGTCGCTTTCGTTTGTATAGAACTTATATAGCCCCGCCCCTTTTCAGCGTTGCGCTCGTTGTCTTTTGACTTCCAGTTTGTATTTCCACAGCGATCTTACATTTATGAATGAACTGCTCGTTTTAAAATCTTCCCGGTCTATGACATTTGTTAAGACATCTGCTTTAAACATTACAATGCTCATGATGACTTTCATTAACTCTACAACAAGTAAATCCAGCTAATTATTCTTTGACAGCAATGCCATAGAAATGTACAGAGCTACCGCAAAATGGAAGTTCAAAATTTTATAAAGATGGCGGCTCGCTTGTTTCTCTGGTGCATAAGGTCTATAGCAACATACATGCTGGTCGGATCGCCTGTGTTTAGCGCTATACATAGCAGATTCAAGCAGCTTTGCAGTAGAGACAGGAAACCAACGATTCATGGTGCAAATGGATTTTCTGCTGTGGCGCAGCCCATAGTAAACATTGTTCTTCTTAAAGCTATAGTGCCATTGGAAAAACGCTCATTCTTAAAGCTATAGTTGCTATTAAGATCAAGCTGTTCTTAAGGCTATCTAATTGCTATGGACAAAAAAAATTTCTTGTTACCGAAGCGTCTAGTGTCATTGCTGCATACTATAAGCACATACTGTGGTAAGTTTATTCAGGTACATGCTATCTTAAGCTGTTGTCTTAGACTTTATGCTCTTTATGATATCTGATCATATTGCAACATTCTGTGTTAAGTGAGCAACTTTTCTGTGGCTTAAAACTTATCAGAGTATTGTAACATGCTTGTCCTTAAATACACAAAGGTCTCTTATTCAACACTAACAACGTCGTAGCTTGATGATCTCGTAAGGAGTGTGAAATCATGGGAGTCGTCATCTTCACTTTCATAGCCGAAAGAATCAGCCTGACTGGAGCAGAAGTCATGTTCATGATGAGGAAGCACTGTATTTCATTGCTTAGCTGCACGCTGCATCTAACTCCGAGCTATTGCTGCGGGTGTATGCTTCCCCGACCAGACTACTACTAGTTTAAATACTAGTCTGTGGTTTACAACATGCTTGTTGTATCAGATTGCTGCTGCTGGGGGTTTAAGCTTCCCCCAATAGAAAAAAAATGTATGTTATGTATTTGGCAATGGGTGTATGCTTCCCCGACTAGATTGCCGCTAGGGGTGTAAGCTTCCCCCATTTATAATATAAAAAATTAAAATATTCTGGGTTTTTACAGGCCTAGGCTCATTCAGGTAACTGCATTTTAAGGAAACATGGCACTCAGATTTTCACACTCAGTTTGTGTTGGAGGATGTCAGCATATGGTTTTGTTTTGGGGGGTTATTGCTGCTCTCCCTGCTCTTATCCATGCTAGGCTGCATGGATGCGCAGGGAGTTCTTGCCCAGAGCAGAACCATACCGCCAATACAAACACTATGTATTATCAATCATATTTCACGATAGTTGTCCTGACAGAAATCCAGCGTTAGCGTCAGTTCTGGCAGGTCACGTCAGTCAAGCTCGCATCAGCTGACTCCCAGGTGACTTGCGTCTACCTATAGGAATACGATGCCTATCACAGCATCCATATATAAGCTCCTCAGTATTATCAGCAGCTATTGCATTTCTCAGGAGCTAATTACCCTCCTCCATCCCCAGTCAGGATTGGCCTTATGATTCCCCTGAATCAGACTATTCTTGAAATATGTGTACATGTTAAATTATTGACATTAATTATATCTGCATATGTTGGTTCTGTTCTGTTTACCCTAAGGGGGGTTTATTGCTGCTCTCCCTGCTCTTATCCATGCTAGGCTGCATGGATGCGCAGGGAGTTCTAGCCCAGAACAGAACCATACCGCCAATACAAACACTATGTTTTATCAATCATATTTGATGATAGTGGTCCTGACAGAATTGCTGTCTTTGGTCATTTACCTCTCGGACTTCATCAAAAATATCTTAATTTGTGTTCCAAAGATGAACAGAGGTCTTGCAGGTGTGGAATGACATAAGGGCAAGTAATTAATGACAGAAATTTCATTTTTGGGTGAACCCTTTAAACCGTTTTTGTATGCATCAGTATGCAAGCAGTCACTCGTTCACATTGTGTTTAGGCTTGTTAAGCTTGTTAAATCTACGGAGCCTCTGTACAACACATTATGTTATCATTACAAACTTATTTAATATTCAGTACACATGCACAAAAAGACGAGAAGGGCATAACCTTACGAAAAAAGATAACATGCAAATATCGCGGTTGGTGCGTTTTTTGCATTCCTCTGCGGTTGTCTTGTCAGTACTGCGGTATAACGATATTGTGGTTATCGCAACAGCCCTATGCTGCAGAATAAAAAACAAGGAACGGACACAGTTTACAACAAAAGATACAGAAATATGTGCTCAGTAACAGAAATATGTGCTCAATTTGTTGTCCTCTGGCTTGGTCTTTCGTATCCGTAAAAGTACGTGCAAAGCAAATCATTCTATAAATGATGTAAAGAATATTAATAGTTATAGGAAGAATGTCCCTTTGGCTTTATTACCTGATCAAAATAATATATAAAGAAAAGTTGTGGTCTGATAGCAAACAACAATTTCCATTCCATTTGTTTGTTCAAAGTTCAAAATGCCATGCCCACCACAGAGCAAATTTATGAATATTAGTGTATACTCCACCCGTTGGAACAGTTTCTCACTGGGCCTGAATAATTCACAATATGTTGTGTCACATCAAAAACAAATAGAACCCATTATTATCCCCATTAACTACACTAGATACATTATACAGATGCCTATTGTCACCAGTTCACCCTGTTTGGACTTCTGTTTTGCACCATTTCCCACCACTAGTCTGTCACCCTAGTTACTGATCACTTTCATCATCACTATCAGAAGAAGATGCTGATAACAGGACAAATGGAAGAGTAAAAGAAACAGCTTGTTTGTGTTTTTGTACAGATTTCACAAGGATCCCAGCGTCAGGAACAAGTGGATGGTTTATTTTTAATGACATCCCGGATTGTGTTAGATGATTATATGTTTGTTTGGTGCATTTGACTGTAGATTGTTTTGTAAATGTCAGCACTACGCCTAATTATTATTACTGTTCTGAGTCTTTGCTTGCATCTTTGCTGACAGTCTCTGCCTTGCATTGAGCTCTCTTCTGTCTTTCATTTGTTTTCTTTTTTTCTTAATATCTCTGGCTCAGTCCTGTTTCCTTTTCTGCAAATACTCTGTTCTGTGTTCAGGTTCTGCATGTCTACACTGCCTCTAAAGTCGCTGCTTCTCAGCTGCACTCAGTTTGGCCATACTTGACTAATATGGAATTAGATTTGTGCCAAATATTTTGAATGCAACTTTTGACAGTGAGTTTTTGATTGACAGCTTCTTGACCTGATAGTGAACATTTCATTGTTGTGTTTTCAAGTGTGTGTGAGAATCTGCAAACACCTTCATATTTTTAGTAACAAAGTTAGAAATGTTCTTTTTAAATGTTATTTTTATATTCTTTCATTACTTTGGTAAACATAAGATTTCAGAAGAAGTATTGTGCCACTTTTATCTGGGTGAGAATAAAAGCCTTATTTACTTTCCATTTAAATGCAAGATATAATGTCAAATGTTTCGGGGGAATGTTTGTTTCTTCCTGAAAATGCTAATTGAGTACAAAATGATCTTTTATGAAATGTCAGTTAGATCAATTCAAAACAACCACTGGTATCCAGTGACAATGTAGAAATACTTTGTTCTTGTTAAGTATAGTTTTTACTTTACTGGAGTCTAATTGTTTCTATCGACTTTTGTTACTTTTGTGACTGAAACTACAGAAAATAACAGCTACCACCCAAATGACGTCTGACTGCCAAACTAATGTGATGTGGATTGTTGTTGTGTGTGTTTGTAGGCTGTCTGGCTGTATGGTGACAGAGGAAGGCTGTCGTTATGTGTCTTCAGCTTTGAATTCAAACCCATCACACCTGAGAGAGCTGGATCTGAGCTACAATCACCCAGGAGACTCAGGAGTGAAGCTGCTCTCTGATATGTGCAACCATCCAAAGTACAGATTGGACAAACTCAAGTATGTTAAGCAGGATGAGTGAAGTACTATGTCGTAGTGCACTTCCACAATTTACTGAAATCTAATTGACATTTATACAATAATAATAATTTATAAAAATAAATTTGAGTATTGCACGGCTGTAAAGGAGCACTGTAAAATTCTCAGTGTTAAAATATCACTTGCTCTGTGTCTATATACACTCCAATCTACTGAGAGTAAAAAAGTAACTAAAACTGTGTGTTGAAACTAATAAGAAAATTACATGATTAAGTGATGATTGAGCATTAGTGATGAACTGCTCCTGTTCACTGAGATTCAATGTTAAAACGATGTTTCACATGGTATCGAAACAATGTTGATCTCCGACTAACATCGATCGAACATCTTTTTGCTCAGTCACATTCGGAATGTCAATCCAAATCTGATTTTTTTTTTTTTTTTTTTTTGCATATCCAGTTGAATCCAGTATCAAAGAATCTAACTGTCGGATATAGCTGTATAGTGTTTATCGTGTTAAATTTGTCGATTTAAATAGCTAAAACTTTCAAACAGGACAAAAAATTACAAACATTTGAAGCAGGAAAGTATTAAATGCTTAAAATATAAAACATTACAACTCTAAAGTGACATTGCTAATTCCATCCGGCTACTCACTGGGTTACTGAGGCGCCTCTGCTATCTTTCACCAGCTTCGCCACCATTAGGCCACGACTAGTAACCCCGAAGGTTTCGGGTTTGATTCTCAATACCGGCAGGAAAAGAGGTACCTTTGAGCTAGGCACCTAACCCACAATCGCTCCCTGGGTGCCACAACAAAAATGGCTGCCCACTGCTCTGGGTGTGATAACTTAGTTTATAAATTTGGTAACTAAGAAGATTTTAAAATAGATTTGCCTCCTATTTATCATTCATCTCATTGGATAACCATCAATCATCAACAAGACATCATCCCTATTTGTATTCCCCAAAAACATTCGAGTTTATTTTTTCATTTCTGGAATTTACACCCAATGGCAGGTTCACACATACTTCGTCTCCAGTGCGTATGCGTTGCGTCTTGCAGTATGTATGCATTGCAGAAGCAGCACGTGCCATTGTGCTTTTTGCCACTGTTATGGACTTATTCATATTTAAACACAATAAATATAAACAACATATTGAATTGATTATAAAAAGCCATAGATTTACACATTACGATGCTGAAGCACGTGGAAAAAAAAAACACATTTAAACATGACCTTACGTGAAATTGTTCTATCGCAAACATTTTAAAATAACTTACCATCCACATCAACAGCTGGTGATATGGCCTCCCATGGAGCGCTCTAACCTGTTAACCTGTATACGCACTGCAGACAGAGTATGTGAAAACCTGGTGGAAGTACAAACTGCAACTGTCAGACGTTACTGCAGGGCTTAAAGTTTCCCGGCACCATGCCGGATCTCCGGCGTGCGGCATTTGGCTGTGGAAAAAAATATCTTGACTTGCTATCGTGCTTCATTTCATTCATACAGTTTGTACTCATTAATTGATCATATCGTACAATGTTTTAAACATTTAAATAGACATTGAATAGTAGAAAGTGTGTATGATGTAGTGTTTTAGTTGATAGCAGCCTACTTTTGACAAAGCTGATTTCTGAGAGACGCAAGAGGAACACGGCTATTTGATTTTCAAACGCGCTGATCATTTTCACCCATTTGTGTATCATATTATCTATCATCTCATAAGGTTTAAACATTTAAATAAATATAAAATAGTAGAAAATGTTTATGATGCAGTATTTTATTGATGTATTAGACTAATTTTGACAAAGCTCTGATTTCTGAGAAACACAAACAGCACGGCTATTTGATTTGCGGCGTGCTCAGTTTACACTCATTCACTTCACACACATTAGCCTATTGCGTAGAAATTTTAGAGATTTATGTAATTTTGTGCTATCCCCGGTTATTCATCAAACACAAGAAGTGACTGACTACTTTCCCATACACTGAAGTGAGACCATGGAGGAGCTGTCGCAAGCTGTTGCAATCTTTCTTGGCGCTCTGTGGAGTGACAGATCGCTGTATAGCTTCAGTTCACGCAGAGAGCACATGAACCGACCACATACTTGTCAACACTCCATTTTTGCCGAGTCTCCTGTATTTCACACCCATGTCCCGCCCCGTTTTGCTATTTCTCCCGGGATAATTTGTATGGCCCAAACCTTGTTATAAGAATAATCAAATAAATATATTATTCCAAGGTTGTCCAGTTGCCAGATCTTGTATGAAACGCATTCTACTCGTGCAGTTGACACATCATACAAATAAACCCATTTGTGACCTCGACCTGGCAACCTACAACCCCGTTGCGCTGTCGATATCTGCGCAGTTGACGTGAGAAGTTGAATCAAGGCAAGCCTTGCAATAAACCTCACAAGAATCGAAAATAGGCTACTTTCCCATAAACTGGAGTGAGATCATAGACATCACATCTCTGTCGCGATCTTTCCTGGTGTTCTGTGGCGCGACAGCGCCACGTCAGTTCAAAGCGCACAAAACGATCATCTCTTCATCTTTATTGTTACAACATGAAATAAATATGAATGAACCTCTGAAGGTATGTTGAAAGATACAGTACAACTTAAAAAGCTGTATCTTGTCTCATGTAATCGCTCAATGAGTGTTTCAACCATGGAAAGACGTCAGTAAAACAGATTGTAAAAATGTCACATTTACCATTGCATTTACCTCAGAAAAGCCATTCAGTGTCCAAAAACTCGTTAGTCAGCTACAAAAATGAACTTAGAGAGGAGCATTTTGCTAAATATATGCACTACAGGCTATATCCCTTATTTGTACTTAACATGTGCTTCAATATTGAATGTTTGAATAAATCTATTTTATGACAGCCACCATTTAAATGTTTAATGAAGGAAATGTTAAATGTTTAAGAAGTAAAATCATTTTCAAACAATATTTAGCTTACAAATTGATTAATTTTAACCTTTTAATAATATAATGATGTACCAACTGTTGCTCCTGTTTACAGCATTAGTTGAGAGATATTTTTTGTAGCCTATACCTTATAGGCCCCAAATTAATCAATATTGATTTGAAGGTAATCAAATCAAAATCAAATTGCAAGCTCCTGAATTGAAATCGAATCCAATTGTGAAATTTGTGTCAATGCCCAACCCTAGTAAATATATATATATATAATTTTTTTTTTTTTTTACTTAAATCAAATGTTGTTTTTTCCATTTATTTTCTTGTCAGAGTGCACCAAAATGCTTCGTTTAAATGTTAAAATCACAAAAATGTTCTCATGGGGGAGGATGCCCCCAGACCCCCCACAACAATTTAGTTTGTACACGTCACCTTTTTAACCTCTTACCCCCCTTACTAAAAAAGTTCAGGCTCAGGATTTTTTTTTTTACTTTAACGCCTGCGTTACAGTGTGCCAGGGTCAGAAATTAATTTTTCCATTAAGAGCCCCCTTGCAATTGATTTCCAGGGGCATTTTTTTTACCTTGATAAGGGCAATTTTTATAATTACCTGTGTTGTGTTTTATGTCAAATACTTAAATTTAACTACTTACTTATTTCAGTCAGAATACTAAAGGCTATAGACTGTTACCTATAAAATTTTATCATTAACAAAAGCCGTCTTTACGCTGCAAGGGTGGAACAGAAGCTGCATTTGAAATAGCATTTAAATGTATATTTACACAGACTGTGTAATGTTACCCATAAATTATAAAATTAACAGGAACTCATTCCAGGGTCATTGTTGTCAATTAAAGGGATAGTTCACTCAAAAATGAAATTTATCCCATGATTTACTCACCCTCAAACCATCCTAGGTGTATATGACTATCTTCTTTCAGATGAACACAATCATAGTTATATAAAAAAATATCCTGGCTCTTCCAAGCTTTATTATAATGGCAGTGAATGGTGGTCATGATTCTGAAGCCCAAAAAAGTGCATCCATCCATCATAAATATATGGGGTTAATAAAGGCCTTCTGATGCAAAGTGATGGGTTTTTGTAAAAATAAATAAAACAATAAATCCATTTTTAAAACTATAAACTATAATGACCAGCTTCCACTTCCGTTGGAAGCGTAAACTTTGACATGATTTCAGAATAGCATAATCTTATGATGGGTACACACCACAAGATAATCGGTCTGATTTTGGGCTGATTTCTCCTCTTCCGAGGTAATGTTCCAGTTATCTTGATGGTTCTACAGATTATCTCAATTTTCCTGTGTTGTGAGGTGTGTTAAGAGTGACTGAATCTGCTTGGAAGAACGTCGGAGGCGCCCGATTGCGAATCGTAAACATTCAACATGTTGAATATATTCATGATCAGAAATCCTGATGTGTGGGGGGGAAAACCCAGGGACAAACGCATGCACGCTTGGAGATTATCATGTGAAACAAAACCATTTCCAATCAGAAAGCGAGCTGACAGAGGACAGAAGCATAACAAATGCAGTCATGGCGCAGCACAAAGTTTATGGACAGCAGAGATGGAGGATCAGCTTGTCGATTTGTGGCAACAGCACAAGTGTTTTTTTTTTTTTTCAATGTGTCCTGTAAAACATACCAAAATCATTCCAAACACTATCAACACTATCAATTTCTCCCGGCCTATCGTCCGTCATTTCTGTCAGGACCACTATCGTCAAATATGATTGATAATTGCATAGAGTTTGTATTGGTGGTATGGTTCTGTTCTGGGCTTGAACTCCCTGTGCATCCATGCAGCCTAGCATGGATAAGAGCAGGGAGAGCAGCAATAAACCCCCCTTAAGGTAAACAGAACAGGTCCAAAATATGCAGATATAATTAATGTCAATAATTTAACATGTACACATATTTCAAGAATTAGTTTGATTCATGGGAATGATAAGGCCAATCCTAACTGAAGAGAGGAGGAGCTGGGGATGGAGGAGGGTAATTAGCTCCTGAGAAATGCAATAGCTGCTGATAATACTGAAGAGCTTATATATGGATGCTGTGATAGGCGTCGTATTCCTATAGGTAGACGCGAGTCACCTGGGAGTCAGCTGATGTGAGCTTGACTGTCGTGACCTGCCAGAACTGACGCTAACGCTTGATGTTTATTCTGAAGTCTCGAGAGATTTTGCAAGATTTCCCGTGTTCACAGTCAGGACTCTGTTTGAAAATCTGTTCATGTGTGGTATGCTGTGTTTGTCACATCACGGCACACCACACACTATAGGAGCAAAACGGTTAAATCTAGGATTTTTTTGTCCTCATGTTTGTGGTCTCGCATATTTTGAAAATCTTATAAGTTTCCAAAATCTTTTAGTGTGTACCCAGCATTAGACACCTCTCGCAGTTCAAACAAATGGGGCTAGGCAAAAACCCATCGCTTCACTTCAGAAGGCCTTTATTAACCCCCTGGAGCCGTATGGATTACTTTTATGATGGATACACTTTTATTGGCTTCAGAATCATGACCGCCATTTACTACCATTGTAAAGCCAAGATATTTTTAAGGGTGTACTCACACTAGGCACGGTTGCATTGAATCGAGACGGAGCGCGATTGTCCGATGTAACTTTTTGAATGGAAGAAAACAGGAAGAAATACACTTTTGCTAAGATACTGCCTAATATATTTATCATTTATGCCACACAGCGATTTTCACTTGCACGTATCAGAGGATTATTACAAAGGCAGCTGACGTTAATGGAGGATTTTGCAGCTTTACTCGCATACTACAATTTCTTGTTCATCAATAAGGTGAGAAGCAGACCCATTATAAACCCAAATAGACTCAAATTAATTACATGAATCGATACGTGTACTATCAGAGTAGAAATAAAGATGTTTGCCGTCGTAACGATGACAGTAGTGCACACAAAAGTAGTAGCTGTTCCGTGCTCAGGCACGGTTAGCACTCATGCGAACCGCGCTCAAACCCAACTGAACCGCGCTCCGGCCCACCTCTTCCAAGCGGGCCAAGGCCAGCTAAACTAACTGCACCAGGGCACGGAACGGAACGCTCACACTTGTGAAACAAACCGGGCTGTGAGGGTCAAACGCGCTCGGGAACGGTTCAGAGTGCCTAGTGTGAGTACACCCTAATATAACTCTGATTGTGTTCATTTGAGAAAAGATAGTCAAATACACCTAGGATGTAATAATGATTATAGATTATAGAATATGTATTTTCGATTAATAGAATAGTAAAAATATTTTTGTGTTTGGGAAAACTACACACTTTTTACACATTAGAAAAAGACTTTTAAGTTTGAGTGCTTTCACAAACACTCCCGTTAAAATCATGGAAGCTGACTACACTGCGACATGAAACTCTGACATCGAATCTGCACTGTTGTTTATGATGGGAGAATTTGTGAGTTTCAGAATTCAAGTCAGAGAGAATGCGCATTGAACAAACCTTCGTTTCAGTGATGACTAATCTGAACACCTCTGATTGGCCATCACATTCATAAGCTCAATAAGAACACGCATGTGATTGGTTAAAATGCTCAATGCTGCACATTTAGTGAGTGAATGTGTGTGTGTGTAGACGTGTTTGTGTAGTGAGTGAATGTGTGTGTGTCTGTGTTTGCTTACTGATTAAATGTGTATTTACTGACACTGTATTTTTTTTTTAGTGTGGATCATGGAGGAGAGTTCAGGATTACAGCAGGACTGCACAAATGTACGTGTACACACACACACACACACACTTATATATGTGTGTGTGTATATATATAATATATATATATATATCAGGGCTGGGAAGCGATTACAATTTTTAATCTAATTAATTACATGATTTGGCGATTAATTAATCGAATTAAATGCAAATTTATCGTACATCAAAATTGGCTGAGAAATTATCCCTAAAAGATAATTTGAAGTCATTATTGTGTAAAGTAGATTACAAAAAGCAGATTCAGAAATAAATATTTTATTTGATTCAACACAGTATTTATTACAGTAAATGATGAGTGAATTTTAATTTTTGGGTTTTTATTTTTATCAGTATGGAAATTTGAAATTGAAAGTATACATATGGTCAGCTGATGTTTAATGAATAATTATCTTAGAGAAGTTAATTTACTGAAGGCTACCAAGAAAGCTAGGTTACTAAGTTTATTAAATTAATACACAATATGTGCACATGTATTATTAATATGGGGGGTGAAGCATCACGCAGGCACAATAACGTGTGACAGATGTCTCACTTTTATTTTGTTTTTCCTTTTTTTTTTCAAAATATTCACAAACTTGTTAACTATAGCCTTTCATGAACTAAAGGCTATATAGGTGCTGAGCACCCAGGGAAAAATGAGATATTCTCCATTTATTTTACCCAATAAAAAAACAACTGCAGCTTTCAGAAGCAACGTTTTTTTAATTTTTATAGTTCATTTGAGGCAGTTACTATGGCATTTTTTAACAACGTTGTCGAGTGCACATCAATGTAAAACATAAACGCGAGAGCCCATCAATGTAATGTGCAGCACAAATCTCTCAAATATAGTGTCCTCAAGGCTCTACTCTGGCTCTGATATTACGTGTGCGCACTCGTTTATGGATGGTTCAGCTGTGGGCACCAACCAACAGAAACATATTTGAATGTGATTTGTCATTTAAATCACGTCAGTTGTTCTATAACTTGTGATGGGTGCTGCCACCGCAGCCGAAGCACGAAAGCAAGTTTGAATTTAGCAGTGAACGTTCTGAACTTACCGGTATTGTTGTACGCTTCAAATCAATCACCTTTCATTTCTTTATGGACATTCTAAATGCATCCTACAGGCCAGGGCTCGTTAACTGGAGGCCCGCGGGCCAAATCCGCCCACCAATCATCTTCATCCGAACCATGGCACCTCAATCTCTCTCCTCCTCTTTTCCTGGTGGTGCGGCTAAATTTGGTTAGATACGTGGCCGCAGTGGCGCCTGCAGCTGTCACGGTTATATACGCATTGTTCGTACCATGCACGCTCCTCTGACTGACCTGAGAAACGTTTTCCATGCGAATATTTCAGCAGTTATTACGTGTCCCGTATTTCTGCCGACTTTCTTAAGACTAATCTTAAAGGAACCGCGTTTATTCCCGGTCACCATTATTAAACAGCATTGCGACATCAAGTGAGATTAGCGTTTCAAATCGACACACACCTCTCAGTTACAAACTACAAATCACTCGATGATTAAACTAGTCTCAAGTCTACTTTATTTATAAAGCCCTTTCCACTATAAAGTAAACCAAAGGATTGTACAGCAACGCAACAAACAAAAACAACAATTTACAATAACAGAAAAACATTTAAAACAATAGACATCATCCAAAAGTCAACAGTTAAAGCAATAGAAAACAGGTATGTTTTCACGCGAGATTTAAAAACATCAACTGAGGGTGCAGATCTGATGTCAGGTGGAAGGGTATTCCAGAGTCTTGGGCGGCAACTGAAAATGCACGATCCCCTTTTGTTTTCAGACGAGTTTTGAACTGAGAGCAATAAGCAATTAAATGATCTTTGAGATCTACCAGAGTTCATATGAATCAGGCCGAAATATATTCTGGGGCCATCTCATGGACAGCTTTACATATAGTAGCACCTTGTACTGAATCCGATATTTAACCGGAAGCCAGTGCAGCTTTTCCAAAACTGGAGTAATATGCTCCCTTTTCTTTGTATTAGTAAGGAGCCTCGCAGCTGTATTCTGGACCAAATGCAATTTTGAAATAATAGTTTGGCTTACTCCCAAATTAAGTGCATTACAGTAGTCCAAACGGGAGGAGATAAATGCATGTATCACTATCTCAAGGTCAGCAACAGACAGAAAAGATTTCATTTTTGCAATAGTCCTCAACTGAAAGAAACAACTTTTCACCACACTTTTAATCTGATGATCAAACGTTAAAGCCGGTCAAAAATTACACCCAAATTTCTTATTTGGGGCTGCACATTTGTTGTCCATGAACCTAACACATCGTTTATGTCACAGTCAACCTTATTTGGCCCAAAATGATTACTTCAGATTTATTCTCATTAAGCTGTAGCCAATTTTGCTCTAGCCAGCACTTCACCTCCTCAAGACATAGTAGCAAAGATGACTGAGAAGTTGTTCCTCCAGACCTAATAGGTAGATAAATCTGAATATCATCAGCATAAAGATGATGAGACATACTGTGTTTTTTAAAAATAAGGCCTAAATGCAACAGAAATAGTGAAAAAGAATAGGCCCCAAAATGGAGCCCTGAGGTACTCCACAGTCAATAGAAACTGATGAGGAAGAAAATTCCCCAACCCTCACTGAAAAGGATCGTCCCTTCAAATAAGAAGAAAACCATTTTAAAGCAGTCCTTCTCAGACCCACAACATGCTCTAAACGTTTAATAAGAATGCCATGATCTATTAGATCAAAAGCTGTACTAAGGTCGAGCATAATTAAAGCTCCTCGACTACCCGAGTCTGCAATGAGTAACAAATCATTAAAACCATCAAATCCCTAAAACCAGACTGAAAAGCATCTAGCACATCATTATTAGCCAAAAAGAGCTCAACCGAGATCAAACCACTTTCTCCAATATTTTTGAAATACAAGGCAGTTTTTAAATTGGCCGGTAATTTGTGTAATCCAAAGGGTCCAGAGCTGACATCTTGGGAAGAGGCTGAATGACCGCTTGCTTAAGACATAATGGAAAAATACCTGTAGAAAGACTACAGTTCACAATAGATGTAATACTTGGTCCAATAAAGTCAGCTGTCGTACCAAGCAAACCTGAAGGCAAAACATCCCAACTGGTACCTGGACGTTTCAGTTTAGCAATAATATGATTAATATCGATAGATGAAACCAGATCAAATTTGTCAAAAGTATTGACATTAATAGAGTCCTCTACTACCTTTCCACCCAAATCACGAAACCTGGACCTAATGTTTTTAGTTTTCTAGAAAAAACACTTAAAAACTTTTCACAACACTCTGTAGATGGCGGTATTGTGATGGCATTTGGATTAAAAACCTATTAATAGTTTGAAACAAGATCTTTCGTGAACCAGTTTTAAATCGGATGAAACGCCAACATTCCCAACAAGACTGATGAGGAAAACAGGAGGAAAGTGCCATGAATGAAGATAGAAGACTTTTAAATCCTAAAATCACCACCCTTAAAAACATTTACCATGAATGAAGTGTAGTAAATTACCATGTTTTGTGGAAATCTGGAATATTTATATTGAAAACTATGTTATAGCCAATTATATTGCAATATTTATTAGGTGGGTAGGGGAATATTTAATTCATGTCTTTGTTAAGGTGTAGTTTGTACCTGTGTTTAGGCGTTTTTTTATAGGCCTAACATATAATATAATATCATTTGACAGTGGTAGTGAGTAGCCTTGTATGGTTTTACCTGTGGTTACCAAGTCTCAATGTGAGTAAAATTTTCATTTAAACCTAATAATTAATAAAATACTTTTTACCAATAAGACAACGAATTAATTAATTCAAATTATGGGAGAAATATATATATATATATATATAAAAAATCATAACGTGTTATGATTAATTATGATATAAATCGACCAAAAGGGAATTATGCACAAATATTGTAAATTAATTACAATGGATTATAATTAATTACATATATGGTTCAGGGTTAGTTCTAGTTTAATAGTTAATTTAGAAAGACTGGTCTATTTTGTCCAGCAAACTATCGGCTTTCCTTATCGACTATTATAAAAGGCAATTATTCCTCTGGCCACGAGGAATAACTTCCTATTCTAGCATTAAAGCGTAAAGCAGTTTGCAAAATCGAAACGTAAAAGTGACTTGATTTGTTGAATCTAATGTATGTAATATATGAAACTACGAATATATGACTAAATATATAACAAGGGAACATACATAGGATAAAACGAAAGTAAAGTCAGGAAAACAGAGGTGATCAAAGAAGTGATAATTTACAAACAGATAAAACCTTTGAGAGCCAGCAAGGAAACTGAGCTTACACATAGAGCTTAAAATGCTTCGAAAGGAATGGTTCTATACTTGCATAGGTTTAGGTGCTGTGGTTACTTCGTCTTTCTGCAGGAGTTTCAGTGCGTGCAATCCGGAGCGATTGGTCCTTTTCGAGGAAGGGTTCTTCGGCGGGATTTTCAAACAAGGTTTTAACTTAAGAGTAAGATAACCGGAAAATAAGAAAGGAAGAGTCCGTAATGAAGAGTGAAGACTTCGGGTAATGGATGAAGAAGAAACAAGAGAGACGGAAGATGTGTGTCGTTGTCTTTTAAAGACATACAAGCCAAAACGCCTCTTTGGATGCGTCAGCCAATGGTGAGAGTGAAAGTTTGGCGGGCAAACTTTTCCTTTGTCTCCATTTAACACCTAATTTGCATAGTATGTGAAGTGTCAGAGCTGAGTAAATTTCTTCAAAGTACTATTAAAAATAGAGAAATGCATTTTACAGTAACGTAACATACATTGTTAATTAGAACATTCTGAGACGTTTCAAACAAATCCAAACATGACCGGTAGAACAGACATTAAGTCTTTAATTACAGTCATAACTAAGCTTATATAATATGGATACATGCACATTCACTTGAATACAACAACGGGTACACTTTGGCATAGTCATATTTTGAGACTAAATGTAGATACAGTCTCCAAATGTGTGTTTGTGTCTCTGTATGTGTGTGTGTGATGTGTATTGGGTTTTGGGCAATGTCTCGGATGTGCCACATGGCCCTTAGCCCAACGTGGGGTAAAGCACGGGTGACTCTTTGAAGTCCCCAGAGCTGGTGAGAAGGCCTCCTGCTCATCTTCAATTGAGGCAACAAAGATGCCAATGAGGCAATTTCATCTAGACCTACCGGAGCCATGGTCTGTGAGTTATACGAAGGAGGTCAAACGTTAAAAGCTTTCTTTAATTTACAGCTGTGTTGATGATTTTGATCCTGTGCAGACGCTACAGCTAGCATTACATTTTATGATCACATTCTTATTCATGCAAATGCTTTTGCTTTAACCATTCAAGTGCAATAAGACACAAAAGAGAACTTTGTGGAGTTAATAAATAGATGTTAATAAAGCCTCAAACCACATGAATATGATGCTGGTAGAATTTTCTGCTGTCGAACTGTGCTATCTTCTAACACCAACTGCATTGAGTTCTCTTTCATGCTTGAACGGACAAAAACACACAAACTGGTTCGCTATCTTTATGGGGACTCTCCATAGACATAATGATTTTTATACTGTACAAACTGTATATTCTATCCCCTTACACCGGGATAGAAAAACAAACACATATGTGTATATATGAAGACTTCAGATGCAAAAGCCTCTAAGTGCCATCTGAAATTTTCTTATAAAATGAGCATTTTTATCAAGCTTGTATGTTTATGTTCAGTTATTTCACTTTAATGGCAATGAAGAGGACCTATTAATTGGCATTAAAGTGAAATTACTGAACCTAAACATACGAGCTTGATAAAAATGCTCATTTTAGAAGAAAATTTCAGACGGCACTTAGAGGCTTTTGCATCTGAAGTCTTCATATATATATATATATATATATATATGTGTGTGTGTGTGTGTACAGTATCTCACAAAAGTGAGTACACCCCTCACATTTCAGCAGCCATTTTAGTATATCTTCTCAAGGGACAATACTATACAAATGAAACTTGGATATATTTTAGAGTAGTCAATGTGCTGCTTGTATAGATGTATAGATTTACTGTCCTCTGAAAATAACTTAACATACAGCCTTTATTGTCAAAATAGCTGGCAACAAAAGTGAGTACACCCTCAGTGATAACAGTCGTATGTTGTTTAACCATGCAAAGCTACATGTCCTATTCATCATGTTCATGTTTTTGTCTGCTTGATAGGACCATACAAATGTGTATATCTTGTATTAGAGCAGTTAAAATTTGGTGCTTTGAGTACAATTCTCTCATACTAATCACTGTATTTTCAACATGGCACCTCATGGCAAATAACTCTCTGAGGATTTGAGAATTAGAATTGTTGCTCTCCACAAAGATGGCCTAGGCTATAAGAAGATCGATAACACCATGACAGTGAGTTACAGCACAGTGGCCAGGGTCATAGATAGAGGTTTTTCAAGACGGGTTCCACTCGGAACAGGCCAAAGAAGTTGAATCAAAGAAAGAAGTTGAGTCCTCATGCTGTGCATCAGGTGCAGAAGCTGGCTTCAATAAACAGATTCATGAGTGCTGCCAGCATTGCTTTAGAGGTTGCAGAAGTGGAAGGTCAGCTTGTATGACCATCCCAGAAGGAAGCCTCTTCTGAAGCTGGCTCGCAAGAAAGCCCGCAAACAGTTTGCTGAAGACAACCTGTCCAAGAGCCTGAATTACTGGAACCATGTCCTGTGGTCTGATGAGACTAAAATAAACTTGTTTGGCTCAGATGGTGTCCAGCATGTGTGGCGATGCCCTGGTGAGGAGTACCAAGAAAATTGTGTCTTGCCTACAGTCAAGCATGGTGGTGGTAGCATCATGGTCTGGGGCTGCATGATTGCTGCTGGTACTGGGGAGCTCTGCTTCATTGAGGGAAACATGGATTCCGACATGTACTGTGACATTCTGATGCCCTCCCTGCAGAAACTGGGCCAAACGGCATGATAATGACCCCAAACACACCACCAAGATGACAACTGCCTTGCTGAGGAAGCTGAAGGTGATGGAGTGGCCAAGTATGTCTCCAGACCTGAACCCTATTGAGCACCTGTGGGGCATCCTCAAGCAGAAGGTTGAGAAGCGCCATGTGTCTAACATCCAGCAGCTCTGTGATGTCATTATGGAGGAGTGGAAGAGGATCCCAGCAACAACCTGTGCAGCTATGGTGAATTCCATGCCCAGGAGGATTTAGGCAGTGCAAAATAACAATGGTGCTCACACAAAATATTGACACTTTGGACACAGTTTTGACATGTTCACTTAGGGTGTACTCACTTTTGTTGCCAGTTATTTAGACAATAATGGCTGTATGTTGAGTTATTTTTAGAGGACAGTAAATCTGTACTGCTATACAAGCTGAACATTGTCTACTCTAAAGTAGATCTAATTTTCATTTCTATAGTATTGTCCCTTGAGAACATCTAAAAAAAATGGTTGCTGAAATGTGAGGGGTGTACTGACGTTTGTGAGATACTATATATATATATATATATATATATATATATATATATATATATACACATATATATATTTAAACACATTATATTGCCAAAAGTTTTGGGACGCCTGCCTTTATGTGCACATGGACTTTAATGACAACCCATTCTTAATCCGTAGGGTTTAATATGGAGTTGGCCCACCCTTTGCAGCTATAACAGCTTCAACTCTTCTGGGAAGGCTTTCCACAAAGTTTAGGAGTGTGTTTATGGGAATTTTTGACCATTCTTCTAGAAGCGCATTTGTGAGGTCAGGCACTGATGTTGGATGAGAAGTTCTGGCTCACAGTCTCTGCTCTAATTCATCCCAAAGGTGTTCTATCGGGTTTAGGTCAGGGCTCTGTGCAGGCCAGTCAAGTTCCTTCACACCAAACTCACTCATCCATGTCTTTATGGACCTTGCTTTGTGCACTGGTGCGCAGTCATGTTGGAACAGGAAGGGGCCATCCCCAAACTGTTCCCACAAAGTTGGGAGCATGAAATTGTCCAAGATGTCTTGGTATGCTGAAGCATTAAGAGTTCTTTTCACTGGAACTAAGGGGCCAACCCCTTTACACTTGGCACAATGCAGTCAGGCAAGTACTATTCTCCTGGCAACCGCCAAACCCAGATTCGTCCATCGGATTGCCAGACAGAGAAGTGTGATTCATCACTCCAGAGAACACGTCTCCACTGCTCTAGAGTCCAGTGGTGGACCACTTGGTGATGTAAGGCTTGAATGCAGCTGCTTGGCTATGGAAACCCATTCCATGAAGCTCTCTACACACTGTTCTTGAGCTAATCTGAAGGCCACATGAAGTTTGGAGATCTGTAGCTATTGACTCTGCAGAAAGTTGGCAACTTCTGCACACTGTGTGCCTCAGCATGCGCTGATCCCGCTCTGAGATTTTATGTTGCCTACCACTTCATGGATCAGTTGCTGTTGTTCCCAATTGCTTCCACTTTATGATATCACTAACAATTGACCATGGAATATTTAGTAGTGAGGAAATTTCATGAATGGACTTATTGCACAGGTGACAACCTATCAGAGTACCACAATTGAATTGAATTCACTGAGCTCCTGAGGGGTGTCCCAATACTTTTGGCAATATAGTGTGTATATATATGTATATAATGAATGTTCCCCAAATGCCTCTTGTATCATATTTGACATTTACATTAACATGAAACAATATAAAAAGATTTTTTATTTTTAACATTAAAAAATGATGCATGAATAATCAAGTAAACCCAAGTTGCTTCAGTTCTATAAATGTTTATCTGACATTTACTTCATGAAAAACATTAAAGAGTTAAAAAAAAGACTTGGGTAAAAAAGTATGAACTATAGGACAGAAGGCATTAAGTAGATTGTGTACAACAGATTTTTCAGCAAAGTTTTGGTCATATTGTTCAACAGAATTTTACAAAGAATGTTTGCTTGAAGTTATGAGAGAATAAATGTAAAATCTTTAAAAATCTGGCTATAATGTTGTAATATGCATTGCCAAACAAGCATTCTGTTTTCCATTAATGTATACCCCCAAACTGGTGAAGTATCCTGGGGGATACAAACATTTACAGACAGATTATGAAAAATGTAAAAATTATATTCATAAATTTTCAACATTAATGTAATAAGCTAACACTCACCAACAACTTTTTAAACATGCAAGTCCTCTCCAAATATTGTAAATATGTGAAATATATCAACTTTTATCAGAAGGTGAGTAGATTTCCCAGTACAAGGGGTCATGTTGTTTTTAAATGCTGCCCGTGACCTAAACAAAGATTGTATGAACAAAGTCACCAGATCTAAATATTCACAATAAACATCCTTTCAACATGAAGGAGACCTAAACTTTCCCTGACTCTCTCCACTCGTAGGGTGTCTGAGAAGCTTTCTGTGTGTATGGTTGCACACTTTGGGTGTGTGCGCACAGAAAACCCCAATAAATTCAGCTCTCTTTTGTGTCGTCATGCTTTTTCAGATTTATGTCTGCTCTTCTCTTTCTCCCAGAGGTTTACAGTTTTAAACGTTTTATACCAACTTATGTCCTACCAGGTAGATCAGCTCATTACAATTCAAACGTGTGCACTAAATTACAACGTTGTGTTTGTTCATGTGTATTTGATAGTAAGTTTATAAATCATGAGCTGAACTTAGTAAGTAAACAGTGATAGTTAACAGCGAATTAATTATGATTGGGCCCTCTCAAGTAAAGTGATGACAAAACAATGCATTAACAAGACATGAGTTGATGTTAGTGTATAGATAAACTATATATGAAGAGTTTGGTTCCAAAACGCTATAACTCCATTTTGATTAATTTGAGTAAAAAGGTGTTTTCTTTCCCAAGAAAGTGGCAAGATGAAAACCACTATTTTCTGTTTCAAACTTTCACATAGCATCTTTTGGTTATAAAAATATAAAAAAATTCAAATCTACATTTTTATTTTAAAAGGTTTATTATAAAAACAGATTCTTTTTTCCCCCAAAATGCAATAAATCCATGACACGTTTTTTTTTTTTTTTCAAAATGCAATTAATCCATCAATATAAAAGTTATTTTTCACATGTGAAAGTTGATTCACATATATGACAGCTTCTGAACTTTGCCAGTACTAATCTTTTTACTAAAAATACATTCAGTCGTCGCTCCCAAAATGAATTCAACGAATCATCTTGTTAATGTTATAAATGAATTATGTCTCCGTTTGTCATTACCAATTAAAGAGTATCTGGCGCCACCGCACGGTTAAAATAAACACATTTACAGAGTACATTGGTATTAAAAACGGCTTTTAAAAACTGTTTGTGATTCAGTTTTGGGGACCGTGACAGAAGTTTGATGCTGTCGTGGAACAAGCAACAGCCGGCATTTTTCCTCCTCCTGACTCGAGTGCCTCATCTTCTTAATCTCCTCACGTAAATGGTTACATTTCGATGACTTACGTTTCTTCCCCACCGCAGAAACCACCACAGGTTCATCAATGCCATCAAAATTATTCAGTTTTCTGTTTTTGTTGATCACAAAGTACAAAGCAGATAAGGAAAACTAGTATGCCGGTTGTATTCATAGCGCCGCCATTACTGTTTACAGTGTGTGGAACGGTGCGCTGTGATTGGTTGAGCGGATATATCGCATTCTGCAGAGAAAGGAGAGTGGCATTTGTCGCGTTTTGGAAAGAAAGGGAGAAAACATGACAGCATAACACGACAGAAATCGGATTTTGCACAAAATTAATTATTGACTTTTCAATACCGGCCAGATACAATACTAATTTTGGCGGAAACTAAATTTTTTTGAAAATGGCGTTTTCCGCGCTTTGGAACCAAACTCTTCATATGTCGTTATTTTATGATTTATTTACATCAAAAAACGTATATGGACTCAAAAGAAACCCCAAACATACTGGTAAAGATACATAAGGCACGTTTTCATGTAAAATAGGGCGTGTCCACAAGCGAATGCAATCAAAGCATATAAAATTAAACGATAAAATGCAGTTAATTACTGTACATAACTTCCTGAAAAATCCCAATACAACACACATGCAAACATGAATTTAATTATCAATTTGGTTTAGCAAAGCAGTCAACATTTATTAGATTAAAACGGCAGCATTACCAGAGCACGCCACTAATGAGTGCCCCACCAGAAACCTCACATACTGTCCTGGGGAGAAAAGCAGTTATGACTAAACATAAATGAACAATAAAGATCAGAAAATCTATGGTTTAGATCAAATTATTAGTGGTAGTTCCTAGTCTGTTTTCCATGATTGATTAGATGGATTTAAAGGGATAGTTCACCCAAAAATGAAAATGTGATGTTTATCTGCTTACCCCAGGGCATTCAAGATGTAGGTGACTTTGTTTCTTCAGTAGAACACAAGCGAGAAACCAAACAGTATTTATATCATTTTTACCTCTAATACACCACTATGTCCAACTGCCTTGAGCGCGGCATCCGGCGCGTGAGGTATGTACGCGCTCTGGTGTAGTTTAAAGGATTAGTCCACTTTCAAATAAAATTTTCCTGATAATTTACTCACCCCCATGTCATCCAAGATGTTCATGTCTTTTTTTCTTCGGTCGAAAAGAAATTAAGGTTTTTGATGAAAACATTCCAGGATTATTCTCCTTATAGTGGACTTCAATGTACTCCAAACAGTTGAAGGTCAAAATTACAGTTTCAGTGCAGCTTCAAAGGGCTTTAAATGATACCAGACGAGGAATAAGGGTCTTATTTAGCGAAACGATCTGTCATTTTTTTTTAAAAAAAAATACAAATCGTCCCCTTGGAATTATAAGGTTCTATCTGACATTTTTGTCAAAACTGAGTTATTCACATATTCATATTCTGTGACAACTTATTTACATTATGTGATGTTCCTTTTTTTAAGTTGTGCACATTTTGGTACTTTTTTTTAGAAAACAAAAAGGTTCCATCTACAAAGTCACACTCTAACTTGGCTCTATAAGGTTCTATCTGCGTGAGCCAATCAGCACTTCGAAAGCGGAAGCTATCGTTTAAAAACGCTAATTCAGTGAAGAGAAGACTAAACTTCACACAATGCGATGTTTATTAGAAACCTCATGATGGACTATTTTATTTATGATCTTGTCAATGACAGCAGCCCAAATTCCATGCAATTACAGTATTTTTGTGTGTTTTGTTGTATCTGATTGCTGAGGAGTCAGACACCACGTTAGCCAGCAGTGCTATTAAGATAGATTCGGGTTTTGCAGTCTATTTGCCTATTTCCAGTCATGTCATTGTCATACAAGGGAAAGTTATGTATATATTAGGTTATGTTTTAACCTTGATCCATCCTGTGTACTTGTACTGAGCTGTATGTACTAGCTATAAAGCTATACGCTATGGCACACTGGATTAAGGTTAAATTAAAGTTAAGTTAAATTTTACATTGTTGGTAAAAACCGAGTTGTTGCATAGTTGAAGTAATTTAAATATTTTAAATGTGAAATATTTTTAATTATATATGTATATAGTCAGTGAAACATTTTTAAATGTTTATTAAACTTTGTTAAACACCTTTGCTGAAGCATTATCTGTTTTCTTGCAGTTTTTTTTAGTCTTAAAATGTCTTAAATTTTACAATATTAAGGCTTAAAGGTCAAATACTCAACAATTTAATTGATGGGGTCTTAATTACAACAATAAACGTTAGCATATTATTTCAGCATTATTGATGTCTAGAGAAAGCCATTGTAAATGTCCCACTTTCTTTGGAATAAAGTCCTGGTCAGATGTATTACAGTAGCTGCTTTCTGGCTAAACAAAAGGAAACTTAAACTTAAATGGTTCCTGCAATAATGTGTTAAATTACCCATCATATTCCTACCTAAATTTAACATCTGCACTGGATATTTAAAAATATTTAACACTGCCTTTTATGCTTAACTTGAACAAGAAAAAAATATTCATTGAAAATATGAAATAAATGTCATAAAAACCATTAAACTGAACTTTCTCATATATTTCAACACATTGTTACAACACTAATTTTGTGTTTTAAAACAAATTATAAGTAATCTGTTTGTGTTTCTTGAAAATTATTGCTTCAATTAATTTTTTTGCAGATAGAACCTAATAATTCCAAGCGAAAAGTGTTTTTTTAGAATTAGAAGGTTCTATCTGTGTTTGACCCGTTCCAAAATTCCCTATTTACAAATTTGAGAGGATTTTGATATTGTACATTTAGAATACATTTAGGATCCCTGTCATTTTCATGTTTGAAAGAAACTTGTTCCCCATATAGTTTTTGCTATATGGAACGCAAAAACTTTGAAGCTCAATATCTCAAAACTGCTCAGAACGCAGACAGAACCTTATAATTCCAAGGGGATGAAATACAAACACAAATGATTGCCTTGCACGTGCTTCCGCTTTCCGTATTCTTCAAAAAGTTTACGCTGTATGTCCTATACATTCCCTATTCAACTTATGGAACGCCAGTTCCGTTTTTTCCATAAGTAGTATAGGGAAGGCGTAGGACATACAGTGTAAGCTTTTTGAAGAATAGCGGAAGCACGTGCAAGGCGATCATTTGAGTTTGTATTTGTATTTTTTTAGAAAATGACTGATCGTTTATAAAGCATATACATTTGTATATGACCGATCGTTTCGCTAAATAAGACCCTTATTCCTCGTCTGGTATCGTTTAAAGCCCTTTGAAGCTGCACTGAAACTATAATTTTGACCTTCAACCGTTTGGAGAGACCACTGAAGTCCACTATAAGGAGAATAATCCTGGAATATTTTCATCAAAAACCTTAATTTCTTTTCAACCGAAGAAAGAAAGACATGAACATCTTGGATGACATGGGGGTGAGTAAATTATCAGGAAAATTTTATGTGAAAGTGGAATAATCCTTTAAACTAATGTGTCGTCACGAGCCGCAGGGTTTAATTTGGATTTGTCTGTGCATGTTTTTTTTACTCTCATAGATTGTGTTCCCATTGACATGCATTATACGACAGACTGCAACAGTCGGAGTTAAAAATCATCATTTGTGTTCTATTGAAGAAACAAAGTCACCTACATCTTGGATGCCCTGGGGGTAAGCAGATAAACATCAAATTTTCATTTTTGGGTGAACTATCTCTTTAAGCAATTTACATCTAACAACAGTTTCAGACATACTCTGTCTGCAGTGTGTATTTCATTAAATTTAAAATGATATATATAAAAAATTATATTAAAAAATTAAAAATTATTTATTATAATTATATTATAATTATTATTTTTAAATGACAAGACAAACTTGATATTTTACACTTTTGAGAAAAACAATGATATAGCAGGCTACCACTGTTTTGATTAAATTGTAGAATCTAAAGTACTATTATATGAAATATAACAATCATATCAATTTATTTACTGGAAAAAAAAAACAGAAAGGCCTACTATAACCCAATGATTAAGAGAAATATCTTCATGTGTTGCAATGGAAAAAATAACCTATATTATTAAGGTTAAAGAAGACAAATTGGTAACACTTTACATTAAGGTTCCCTTTGTAAAGGGTTTATAAAGGTGTTTGTTAATGAGTAATAAGTCATTTACAAATGCATTATAAATCATTAATAATGCAGTTATAACTGCATGAATAAAAAGGGCGACTTTAATGCAATACCTGCCAAATAGTGAGCTGTTTTTAACTCACGTTATAAATGAGTAATAAATGTATTTATTAACACTTATTTAACTCAAAACCAGATTCTTCATTTATTTGATGATGCAGCAAAAATTGACTATCATAATTAGACTGAAGGGTGTTGTATTTGTGGTTTTCTGATTAACATCTCATGACTTCCACTTTTCTTACTATATGTTGCTTACCAAAAGTTTCTGTCTTACCCATGATACTCTCCAAAAAGGTCATGATGCCTATCCACAGCAGTGTATAAAAACTGATTTCTTGTTTTTTAAGATGAAATTCCAACTTTATTTTGAAAATAAAAGATAACCATAACTTGATGAGATATTAATAATGAAAAATATAATTCCAGTATTAGTTACCTGTGAACCTTAATGTAGGGTGGACACTTGAACCATTTATTTATGAGTTATAAACATTAATAACCTGTGAAAGTGAACCTTAATGTACAGTGGAAACCTGTGAACCATTTATTAATAAGTTATAAACATTAATAACCTGTGAAAGTGAACCTTAATGTAAAGTGAACACATTTGAACCATTTATTCATGAGTTATGAACATTAATAACCTCTGAAAGTGAACCTTAATGTAAAGTGGAAACCTGTGAACCATTTATTAATAAGTTATAAACATTAATAACCTGTGAAAGTGAACCTTAATGTAAAGTGAACACATTTGAACCATTTATTCATGAGTTATGAACATTAATAACCTCTGAAAGTGAACCTTAATGTAAAGTGGAAACCTGTGAACCATTTATTTATGAGTTATAAAATGTAAAGTGAACACATGTGAATCATGTATTTATTAATTATTAATGTATACACAGAAGATAGTATTTTTTTCTGATGAAATATTTTATTTTTGATGCATGTATCAGTAAACACAACTTTAAACTTGAAACAAAAAAAGTTTAAACTTTTCTTTTACGGCACAAAATTACAGAGTATAACTTCTAATGAAAAGTGGCTTATGCAAGTAAACTCACATTAAAACATTCAGAGAAACAATCAAGTGTTCCAAAAAAGATAATAAGCATCACACCTATAAGCCAAGCATATTTGATAAATACAAGCTGAATAAAGGCACCTAAATATGTATTATTTTATTTAACAGTTGTGTAAATCATTAAATCAATGACCGAATGCACCGTTACAGAACATTAGCATATTAATATGCAATCAATAATTATTTTTAATATCATGATAAAGGCCACTGTAACTTGAGTATTTGGCTTTGGCCATCCGCACTTGCAGTATCTGTGCGGGAGCGCCCGTGCGGTTATTTGTTTAAGATAACTACAAACTAACACAGTGATTACTCATATGATATAAATATGAGTAATTGGTTACAGATTGAATTCAGGTGTTTCTTATTAATTATCTTGTTAAGTTCCCTTTGTTTGCTGTGCATATATACCCTGTGTTCTCCCTCTGTCTAGGTTGGTTCTCGTTTGTATGTAGAGTGATTTTTCCTGAGTTTTTCCTGTTATTTGGAACTAAAAGTCTACCTTCTTGTATTCTGCCTCGTCTTGAGAGTTCCTTACCACCATTACGTGACATGTGACAAATTAAAAAACAAACAGAGAGTCCAAAACAAACAGAACCCTGACATTATCAGCATACTCACAGAGGGTTTTTCACTGACTGGATGCAGGAAAGTGTTGTTGTTTTTTCCTCCACTGCAGAAACACCAAATGCTAGATAAGTGATGTTCACATATATGTTTGAACAGGATTTATTTCCAGGTATAACTGTGTACTCAAAATGAGTTTTCGACTCTTATTTATATAGTTAACTATATTTTAAATAAACCACAAACAAAACATTATATATTTCTGTTGTCATTGCATTCGTTCTTTGTTGACTCAGTCACATTCTTGACTGAATAGCTCATTATGCGGCTCATTAGGGGCAGGGTCTTAATCTCATCAGGTGTGAATCACAGCATTATTCATGAAGATGAATGCCTCTTTGCATATAGCCTGTCTAAACAAAGAGTGTCTTAGAAATTTAAAATCAAAACATTATTTTATGTGTCAAAGTAGGCAGAATGATTTGTACATAATTGTGAAGCAAAAACTCTAGACTAAAATACAGTTCCCAAATGTCTTGTGAAAAAAATGTTTAGTATGTGTTTTGAGACCTTATTTCAGTGACCCATGCATATACATAACCATGCATATACGTAATTCTCTCAAAAATACAAAGATGTACATACAATTGCTCACATATTATTGTAGCCTAGTTTCTGCTGAATACAGTGTAATGAGAATTTTGTCATTAATATGTTTATAAACAACTGAAAAAAGCACAAAAGTCAGGGCATGTCAAAACTACTCCAGAACTCCAAATCAGCCTCAGACCCCAGAGAGTTAATGACTTAAGCAAGGAACTAATGCCTAGATGTAAAATATATAGTATAATAATGTAGAACTCTCACAGTCACATGGACTTTCAGTTTGTTTTTTGTCATCAGTCACGTGTTCCTTTGTTCTAGTTTCCCGCCACAATCAGTAACCATGGACACTAATCACATTCATCACAGGTGTTTGTAATTTGAGTTCATTCATCAGTGTATTTAGTTCCTGTTCGTCTTGAGTATGTGGTCGGGTATCGTTCGTCTCTACATTGGTGTATGTTCCTGTTTATTTCTGTATTCTCCTGTGGATTATCTAGTAAAGACTTTCTTGACTCCTATCTCCTCGTCGTGTGTTAGATACACTGGTGGTAGTTGTAACAGAATACCCGACCTAAAACAGTTATACAGATTGCGGCGTGTTTGTTGTTTTCCATTTCAGTGTTTTTTCGTGTTTCACTGTTCGTTTTCGTCACCATGTACACACCCGCTTTTCTGTTAATATGCCTTGAGCAGAAGGACCGCTCCCTCGAGGCACATTTGGACGATTTTTTGTTTTTGGTACCAGCTACAACTTTCCCGGACAGCAGCCTCTGCAGCTTCCTGTATGCCGGCCTTAACACCGCCACCAAAGCGCAGCTGTCCGGGGAAGGGCCTCGAGGAGTTTTCCGGACTACATGGAGTGGGTGCTGATGACCGTGGATTTCTGCAACAACAACTTCAGTCCCACTCCCACTCCAGTGCCCAGCCAGAACCACCCAGACGGCGAGGATATACGACCTGAGCCTACCGCAGGTAGTACAACGGGGATCGCCACGATTGAGCCGCCCACACACACAAGAGCGATCGGGGGTCACATCGCCACGGAGCCCGAGCAGCGTGCGCCTGACCAGGTGTGTGAGCCGGCCGAGCAATCCATCGCCGAGGGAGTGTTGGTGGACTTCGAGGGTCCGGAAATGAGCCCCGCCCACCCCCCCACTACTGAGAGCGAGTCTGCTGAATCACTGCTGGACTTAAGGTGTGGAGAGGACACTTCTCTTGCCCCTGTGATGTCTCCTTTCCAGCTGGTCCTGTCCAGCGTGCCTCTCCCACCATATCTTCAACCTACCTGTAACTCCCTACTGCTTTTGGACCTTTGCATGGAACTCCAGCCTGTTTCCCAGTCCACAGCCATCAGTGCCACCCAGTCACCTCCATCTCCCTTCAGTCCCTTGGTACCACCTCCTCTCAGTAGTGTGGCACCATCTCGGGCCTGCCGGGATCCGTCTCCTCCTGGACACGAGGAACCCGAAACTCCGCCTCCAGCCTCGGAAGGTCTCGAGCCACCTCCGTCCGTCGCCCTGACTCCTGCGCCTGCGCTCCTTCCACCCTCGACCTCGGAGTTGACCATCGGCCTTTCGACCACGCCGGACTCCCTCGGCACGTCGGCTCCACCTGGGTCAGACATCGTCCGCTGCTCTCCGGTCCTCCACCCCTTCTACTACGGCTCGCTCCACCCTACCTCAGGCTCCGTCTCCGCCTCGGTCGCTCGATCCTCGCCGTGGTTGACTGCGGTCTTCCCCATGGCGGTCATCATCAACACCCTACCATGGCTCCTCCCTCCATCAACGCCGCCGTGGGGCACTACCCTGGCTGTGGCCTGGCACAACATCCTGCAGTCCCTGTTCAAGGCCATCTCCCGGTTTTCACCACCACCTGCACCACCCTGGACTCCTGTATTCCGCCTCCTCCCGGTGAGCCGTCCACCTCCTGAACCGCCTCCTACTTCATCTTCGGCTCATCATCATCATCTTCCCCTCTCTATGGCGCGAGGACGCGCCTTTCCGGGAGGGGGCGTAATGTCACAGTCACATGGACTTTCAGTTTGTTTTTTGTCATCAGTCACATGTTCCTTTGTTCTAGTTTCCCGCCACAATCAGTAACCATGGACACTAATCACATTTATCACAACTGTTTGTAATTTGAGTTCATTCATCAGTGTATTTAGTTCCTGTTCGTCTTGAGTATGTGGTCGGGTATCGTTCGTCTCTACATTGGTGTATGTTCCTGTTTACTAGATAATCCACAGGAGAATACAGAAATAAAGACTTTCTTGACTCGTCGATAATCAATCATTAATTTAACCCTTCTATCGCTTCTTAGACGGGGTTATTAGACTTTATATCTATGCACCAGTTCAGCTAGAATCTGGAGGTCCTTGCGTTTGTGTATTTGATTCGCTGAAGGTCTTTTCGTGTCTGGATTGAGGTCGTGGGAAGCCAATCACATTCTGGTGTGCTGGTGAAGTCTCCCTCATGGCTGCAGTTTGAAGTTTTGAGGCGGTCAAAGAATGTAGAGTTTTAAACTCTGCGGCAAAACTTAACTTAGAACACAAGACTCAATGGAAGAGAAAGGAAACTAAGTAAAAGAAAGAAAAGAAAGTGAGATGAGAGTAGTTAGATGGCTTGAATGAAACCGTTAACCCATTTTCATCTGATCTTGATCTTCTGATTTACTTGTCATTGTCTCCTCATCATGGTCCTGATCTAATCATCTGATTTTTTGTTGTGTCTGGATTTTTAAACTGAGGTGTTTGTCAACCTCTTTGAGAAGTTCTGACCAATTAGGTATCATCTTTGTTTCAGAGGTGGCTTTTCTCCTCCTCTTAGCATAAATTAAATGTTATCTGTGGTCTCTTAACTTTCAGAGAGCACAGATTAGACATGATTTCTCTAAAAAATAATGATACATTTTACACAGATTTCATTCAAGCCAAAATGTAAGTTATGAACAGAGATTTAAACTCATACCAAACAAGGCACTCTTTCAATCAACCATTCAATAGTTATAACAATTACATGAATTGTGAGTCTTTTACAAACTACTTAAGGTTGACATCTTCTTCCTTAGCTAGGCTTATCTTTTACAAGCTAGCAAGGCCATAAAGTACTTAGCTGGGAGATGTTCATTTATGGTCCTGGAGTGTTGATTTGGAGTCCCTCAATTCCTACAATAATATAATATAAAGTGAAAGTGTTGCTGTAACTGAATGCTACTTCTTGACGTTCTGCTGTAACCGTCTAGTGCGGGAGAATAGACAATTTGCCGTAGTCGATAATATGTGACAGATTAGATAAGTAAATGTTATGTTTTATGGTTATGTGGAATTGTAATTGTATCAGTATGTAATTTAATAACAAAAGCAATCATGCTCTTGCTTTTATTTAAATGTAATTTATTTTTTACTATGTCAAATTATTAAATAATCCGTTCAGCCATCCTCTTTGTTGTTGCTTAGCATACACACTTTAAGTACACAAATCATTTTTTTGGGACAAGTGAGATTTTAAGTCTGAAGACCATTTTAGTGCATGCTAAATGCCATTATATAGTCAAACAAATGAGGACATACAAAATGTCCTAAATTGGCAAGGTGGTCCTCAGTTTACTGGTGTATATCCTGGTGAATGTACCCAAAAGTGACATAAGTCAGTACACACACTCTCTGGGCCTGTTTACACCTGATCACTTCATGTGTTTTTACTGATCAGATAGCTATCTGGTTTATAAAAAACGATTCCATTTACACTTGGCCACATAAATGCGTCTTCGCAAAACGAATATAAATCCGATCTTCAGTTCCCACGCTATATGCAGATTTAAAGGGGTCCTCTGATGCCCCTTTTTACAGGATGTAAAATAAGTCTCTGATGTCCCCAGAGTGTGTATGTGAAGTTTCAGCTCAAAATACCCCACAGATCATTTTTATAGCATGTTAAATTTGTCACTTTTTGAGGGTGAGCAAAAACGCGCTGTTTTTGTGTGTCCCTTTAAATGCAAATGAGCTGCTGCTCCCAGCCCCCTTTCAAGAAGAGGGCGGAGTTTCAAGAGCTTGTGTTAGCAGCTCTGATAACCTCATGCAGACCCGCACTGAAACTGTCCGAAACTTTTCAGCCTTTTATGTTCAAACCGGAGTCAGACAATAATGGAGAGACTCAAGAAGAAGTGACAACATATAGAATGAAACTGGATGTTTTTTGGACATGAAAAAACTGCAATATTGCAGTATAGCCTATAATAGATGCCTAAAGTTTTACTGGAGTACAATTGCAGTATTACTGTGTAAAATCAACCGATTATCTATTCATTTCTGTTGTCTGTCTCATCTTTTTAAACACTCGTAACCTCTCACACAGTTTAATCTGACCCCATTTTAATCCATGTAAAATCGACCGATAGGGCCGATCGTTACAACTGCAATACATCTAAAGTTCTAGTAAAATAGCTGTGTTTTGGAACATCTGGTAGATGGTATCTAGATCAGCGTTTCCCAAACTGGGTGCCGTCTGGCAAGAGCAGGAGTACCATGTGAAAACTCCTTCAAACATTTTTAAATTGCTAAAGTGTGTAAAAAAAAAAAAAAAAAGAAAAGAAAAAATCATTTATGTACCATCAATCTCTGATGTCCCCAATAACAACAAATATCACACACAAATTTATAATAAAAATGTGAATCGTAAGAAAGGTTGGTCTGAATTTCAGAGGGGGTTGAGCATGATTTCATTCCCGTGCTTTGTTCCCAGTGCGTATAAAGCCGCCTCTTCATGGCTCGGTCCGCTTATGGTCAAATACACATGAAAATAATGTCACTGTATGTCTTGCCTCGTATTCACATAAACACAGTAGTGCTGTCAACGCTAACGCATGCCAATGATTTTATTTATTTAATGCGTTAAAATATTTAATGCAGCATCCGTTTTTTCTGCCATCCTTTGGCTAGCGTTACATTATATGATCATGCTCTTCTTCATGCAAATGCTTTTTTTAACCACTCAAGTGCAACAAGACAAATGAGAATGCGCTGTCTGTGAATGTTCTGACAGACACACGACACACAGAAAGACGCGCACCAGAATCGAGTTCTCTTTTGCACTTGAACGAATAATAACACGCAAAATTATGCCAAAATGTCCGTTTTGTCAAGTATCCTCCTAAGAGCAGGGGTCTGAGGATTTTTGGGGCCCTGGAGAAGTTCTGACATGCCCTGACATTTGTGCTTTTTTTAGTTGTTCATAAACATGTTAATGGAAAAGGTGTCATTACACTGTATTCAGCACGAATTAGGCTACCATAATATGTGAGGAACATGTATGTGCATGTTTGTAGTTTTGAGAGTATTACATATATGCATGGTTTTTGAAAAAACAAAAAACTTAAGTCACTGAAATAAAACACTAAATACAAAATTTAGACACAAGACTTCTGGGTATTGGAGGTTGTAGACTAGAGTTTTTGCAAATACAAATCACCAGGTGAAAAAACGACTGTATTTACGTTAATTTTTTTAAGAGCTGCTTGCACTTGCTTAGAATAAATGGACTAATATTTGAATCTCTTGTGTTTATTCGATCACTCAGTCATGTGGCCAGGACACGACACATACACACGCATAGAAATCATACTGCCGCCTTCTATTGTACCACACACAAGTGATTTCTCTTTTGCAGTTTTTAATAACTAAGTGGCACCGATATATCTGCCAGATAAAATAATAAACACAATATAGATTGATCTCAGCCAGCATGTCATCATATTGCCCTGATTTCTTAATGTTAAAGCATTAAGGGGTAACAAAACAGCATGACCCTGCAGCACATATTCGGGAATGAATGAATAGTAAAATGTGGTGTTTCGTGCCATCATGTGGGGTAGTAAATAGAGAACGTAATCAGGAATGCCATGCCAAAAGACTTGTATTTTTAACAAGTCTATGTCTTCAAGTCCAAGTCAAGTCTTGGGTTAGTTGTTCACGAGTCCAAGTCAAGTCGCAAGTCTTTTTTTTGCGACTTAAGTGCGACTCGAGTCCAAGTCGCAGACTCGAGTTTCCATCTCTGATAAATGATGAAGATCAGCGATGCGATGTTTGATGCTGGAAAGACTTTCTGAACACCTAAATGATGTGCTGCACTTTAACACAAAACACTGATAAATAATGACAGACTCATGAAATACAGTGATAGGTTTTGTCTTTTCTATCAAGCTGATCAAAACTTCTCTTTCTCCAGCACTTCAAAAAGCACACCTGTTTTGATCCTCCATTTTAATCTTGAGCATTTCCTTCACAGCAGCTCCTCTTGGTAACAGACCTGAGAGTTGATCACCGAACTGATGGAGCACTTTATGATTTCACAACTACAGATGAGATTCTGTGAGATAGGAGGAGAATCCTAAATCAAGTTCAGATTTGTGAAAAATTAACTCATCAGGGCCCGTATGTATAAAGCCATTCAGACTACAGTTTTTGTCTTAAGTATGTCAAAATTCTAAGAATGATGTAATTTTACTCTTATTCTTAGACTTAAGAATAAGTATGATTCATGAAGATTCCTAAGTGTCAAGACTAGGTCTTAGCTCCTAAATTATTTAGAAGAGCTGTAGAGGTGTCTTAACCTAGTTAGGAGTAACAAGATGGCAGCAAATAAGAGGAGACACACACTTTCCAATGAAGATATGAGTTATATGATGACATGGAGTTGATAAAATGATATAAACTTGATTGTCAGTTCTTTTTGTAACTGACCTAATAAGAAATGTAATAACTTTAAATAAATGTAATAAATTTTATATATATTACTTAAACAATGATTAATATGTTTAATGCATTTTAATACATTTTTAAGCTGCAGTCCGGAACTTTTTTTGATTAAAAATTATCCAAAATCAATTTTTGAGCAAGTACATAACCAGCCACTGTTCAAAAATATCTCCTTATCTTAGCTCGATTCACAACGGTAAGCTTGTAATAATGTTTTATAATAAGAGCGACCTGGTGGATTTCCGTGGGAAATTCGAGCATGCAGCAGTTCATCTTTGTGTCATTACGTCACGTCTGTAAACAGAAAGAAGGAGTCCAGGCTACTCGGCTTTATCATGTGAGGATGCTGCTTGTAGCAGATCATTTATAGTCTGTTCTCACAGCAGCTGAAATAATTAAACTTATCATTTTGATGGAGGATTGTAATCCAGAAAGGTTCAAATGAGAATCATCAGTGACAACTGGAGATTCAGCCATAGTCAAAAGCGAAAGACTTCGGACTGTGGAGTGGCTACAGAAATTGAAATCTACAGGTAATGCTAATACACACTAAATACAGTCACGCAAAGTTGTTAACATTAGCATTTTCAGAACAAAGTATAACAGTAATAATAATTTGCACGGTTTGACGTGATCCGAGCTAAGCGATCGTTAGATTTAATCATCATTGGTAGCACGATTTATTGTAGGTCTAATGCTTTTTTCCTCAGTTGGTCAGATCAAAAGTAGCAGAAATGTTGCTTACTTGTTCAGATGATATTTTCCAGTGAAAATTCTTATATTGGTCATACTTTCAAGACGTAGAATCTGTGATTCTGAAGTACAGTATCCACACCGGTGTAGTGATTGACAGCAAACATTAGATTCATCCGCTGAGAAGTCATGCCGATGCACAATGCATGTAACGATAACAATTCCGCATATGACTGCAATTGCAGGTTTCAAACAGAGATGGCGACAAAGAGGAAAAATGCCGGACTGCAGCTTTAAGGTGCTGTATGCGATTTCTCAACTTCGTTGTTGAACACTGTTGATGTTTGAAATCAACCCAAACAAACAAACATCAGTGTTACACACGCAATACGAGAGTGGATGTCTGTTTATCACAGCTGACGCACAACAAAAAATTAATGTACATTACACAAGAATAAATACAAACAAGAGTTTGTTGGTATTCGCCAACAGAACAGCAGCTCCAGACAATCAAAACCCAGTGTTACTTACATGATAAGGAATCAAAGCAGCATCCTTGTCTGCTTTCAGACCTTCCTGGTTGGCTCTCTCCAGCGCTGGAAAGCTTTTCTAATATTAACACGGAAATTTCATTTCATTATCACACATGAAACAACTGACTCTAAGCACAGCTACATAATATGCTTAAATCTTTTAACACATTTTTAAAAATATTTGAATTAAGGTTGAAGATTTCAATTTTCATATGGCTGGACATCACATTTGGCCACTACTCTATGGCAGGCAGTTGATTGACTCTCTGACTGACCATCAAACCATGCAGCAAAAGCAATCCACTTTTATGTTGACTGTGGGCTTCTCTGGAGTTGTTGGAGCCATTGATGAACTCATGACACATCATTGCTCTAACTGTAAATGAGGAGACGTATATCAATAGAAAAAGATTCTACACCATCAATACTAATTTGTGATAATTTTGCACAATGCAAAGCTATTTTTAAAAATAAATTAAAATATTAAACGTTTCAGTGTCTTTTTCAATTATTTTTTTTATAATAACATTAAATTATTGGTATTGTGCTGCTGTGACTTCACCCTTGCACTTGCTATTGGCTGATTCAGAGGTTGAGGTCGGCCATTTTGAGTTGACATCATTGTAGTCGTTAGTTCACAACATTTAAGTGCGACTTCAGTCAGGACTTAAGAATCAGTCTTATACTTTACTAAAAGTTGCTTTTAGCTTCTTTATAAAAGTCTCCTACTCTTAAAAAAGTCCTACTCTTTACTAAGAATTTTTTGACACTCAAGTCAAAATTTAAGACTATTCTAAAGAGCATTTCTGAGAAGTTTTATACATATGGGCCCAGATCTTAAATTGAGACTCAAGATAGAAAGTTTCTGTAATAGATCTAGACGATTGCAAAGCATGCTGGGAACTAAAAATCCACTTCCCAATTTCAGTTCATTCAACACAAATGGATGAAGTGAACTTCAGTATTACATATTTAACAGATTGATAATTCCTGATTGTGATGTGTTTTATCTCCATCAGATTCCCATCGGCTCACTCCGGATCTGAACACAGTGAATAAACACCTCCGTCTGTCTGAGAGCAACAGAGTGATTACTAACAGTCGAACAGAGCTTCAGTCGTATCCTGATCATCCAGACAGATTTGATGTGTGTCATCAGGTGTTGTGTAGAGAGAGTGTGTGTGATCAGCGCTGTTACTGGGAGGTTGAGTGGAGTGGAGAACGTGTGCGTATATCAGTGTCATGTAAGAGCATCGGCAGGAAGGGAGGGGGTGATGAGTGTTGGCTTGGATATAATGATCAGTCCTGGTGTTTGACCTGCTCTCCCACCAGATACTCATTCGTACACAATAACATATGGACTCATCTCCCTGTAGAGTCCATCATCATCAGTAGAGTAGGAGTGTATGAGGAGGATTACTATAGAATAGGAGTGTATGTGGATCAGAGTGCAGGAACTCTGTCCTTCTACAGCGTCTCCCACACAGTGAAACTCATCCACACAGTCCAGACCACATTCACTCAACCGCTCTATCCTGGGTTTACTGTTGGTCCTGGAACATCAGTGAAACTGAATTGATGAATCAGAACAGACTGTAGAGAGATTCTACCCATAATGCTTTGAGCTGTGAGACCGTGAGATGTTACAGAGTCTCTTCATTACATTAATACTGTGTCACTGAAACAACATGTCAGAATAAATGTGTGTGTGTGTGTGTGTGTGATAAATCCTCATATAGATCAGTGTGTGTGTGTATCTGTTCTTCTCTCAGTCTCTACTTGTGCTGATGGAAATCAGTTTTTATTGTAGTGTCACATCAATCTCTATTATTACTGTCAAAATTACCTTTCAGTTGAAAAGTGCCTTTCACAAACATGATTCATGAAGAACATGTCATTGTCATAATTCATGTGATTTTTCTTTATTGTTTGTGCTCAAATAATAAAACACAATGAGATCAGATTGTAATTGATGATGAATATGTGAAATGTCTGAATGCTGTATGAATCATCAGGTGCATGTGAAATATGATCATTCCTTCAGGAGAGTTTCTGACATCATCAAATATGACATTAATGATATTTCATGTAAAAATTATTTTATTTACTAAAAACATGTTTAAAAATGTGCAAACTTTGCTAAAGTGATTTGAACAGGTATTAAAGGATTAAAAATGCGCTGATTCTGTGTGTGTGTGTACACCTTTAAATGCTCGTGCTCCCCGCCCCTAAGCTCGCGACTCTATTAAACATTGCATAAATACTACAGAAGTTGTTCACACAGCAAATATAACTCTCAAAATTGACCATTACAAACTGTTTTTTGTGGATGTTTACATTCGATTCAGAATGAGTTTGATAGTGTTGCACGGCTAACATGGCTAAAGCTACACTGGAGAGATTTATAAAGAATGAAGATGCGTTTATGAATTATACAGACTGCAAGCGTTTAAAAATTAAAATAACAACATGGCTCTGATCTCTGTGAATACAGTAAGAAACAATGGTAACGTTAACCACATTTAACAGTACATTAGCAACATGCTAACAAAACATTTAGAAAGACAAAACCGTTCAAATGTATCATGATATCATGGATCATGTCAGTTATTATCGATCCATCTGCCATTTTCTCTATTGTCCTTGCTTGCTTCACAATACCTGCAGAACGTCTGATGATTCGGCTGTGCAGCTCCAGACGTTAATACTGGCTTGTCTAATGCCTTGAACATGGGCTGATATATGGAAAAGTTGGGGGCGTACATATTAATGATCCCGACTGTTGCGTCACAGTCGGTGTTATGTTGAGATTCACCTGTTTTTCCGTGGTGTTTTTCACACACGAGATTTACATATGAAGGAGGAAACAATGGTGTTTGAGGCACACTGTATGTCATTTCCATGTACAGAACTCTTATTATTCAACTATGCCAAGGTAAATAAATTCTAGGGCACCTTTAACTTAGATATAATGCAAGTATTACTTTAGCTGAAGTATTTGTATCAATACTGTATGGAGGGCCAAATTACTCAAAATTACAACATTAACCGTACACCGTCCAATCACAGCGCACTCCATCTCCTGAGTACTGATCACACGCACCTGCACCTCATCAGCACGCCAATCAGCACCAGTATAAAAGACACTCACACTCACTCAGTCACTGTCCAGTCTCGTTCACATCTAGACTTACCTACATGCTTACCCCAAGGACTCCTAGCGATCTACTTACCTGTCTCCAACGTTTCCAAGTCTCCTCCTGTGTTCCCAGTCTGTGTGTGAGTGTCTCCTGTCTCCAGCGTTGTTCATCTCCACCATCATCCAGGATCTTCACCTCTACAAACACAAAGGACAGTATCATTCAGGGGCGGACTGGCCATCGGGAGTACCGGGAGTTTTCCCGGTGGGCCACTGGACAATGTGGGCCGGTGTTGTTCACGGCAGGGGTGCTTTTTTCGGCACAACACCGGCCCGTTGCCAAGTAATGAAGAATGGATAGTAAATTTACGTAGTCTATATCCTTCCGTCAGCACAGACGAATTGCTCGCGCGGGGGCGGCCACTTGAGGCAAAAACTAATCCGTTTAGTGTCTAAAACGCTCGTCAATGTCAAAATGTTTGCAATATCCAATCAAATCGAAGGAAGTATGGAAGTGGGATTTACTGTCCACCGAGCAGCGCAGCACTTTTTAATGCTTGAAGAATGCGAGCCGAGGTAAGATAAGCAGCTGAACATGATGAGACAATAACATACAACAATATTTGCAGACTGTTTACAATAAAACGAAGTACATTCATTTCCAGAGATGCAACTACTTCTGGCCTTTTTGAATTTTTCATATTTTGATGCCATTTACGTTATATAAAGAAACATTAACTGTTAACATTAATTGTGGGTATAAAGTAGTGAACGAATGTAGGGAATGAAGTCATTCACTCAGAATTCGGACACCACTACAAAATGGCCGACACCCGATATAGTGGACTATATAGTGGATAGGGAGCCGTTTCGGACACAGCTTAAGTCAGAAATAGAACGGGGAATCCGTTTACTGTTGGGAATTTGAGTCGCTGCTCTCAGGGCTGCAGTACTCAATAGGTTCATATTACTGTTATTTTAGTGTACTATATGCTGCTCTCAGGGCTGCAGTACTCAATAGATTCATATTACTGTGTTATTTTTAGTGTACTATATGCTGCTCTCAGGGCTGCAGTACTCAATAGGTTCATATTACTGTGTTATTTTTAGTGTACTATATGCTCCTCTCAGGGCTGCAGTACTCAATAGATTCATATTGCTGTGTTATTTTTAGTGTACTATATGCTGCTCTCAGGGCTGGAGTACTCAATAGATTCATATTGCTGTGTTATTGTTAGTGTACTAGAGTACTATATGTTGCTCTTGGAAAATATAACTGAATTGGCTTCCATAGCATAATTTTCATTTTTTGGGTGAACTATCTCTTTTACGCATGTAAGTTACTTTGGATAAAATTATTAGAAATACAAATGTAAGGCATCCAGAAGTTGTCAGTTTTATTCTTTTCACAGTTCACAATTCCTCCTCAAAAACACTACTTTTGAAAGCTTGAACTCATAAAATTTTTAAAACAAGTTTACTATCTCTTTTAGTATTTGTAATTTAGTGCGTTTTCCTAATTTTTTTTTCTTTTTGTTCTTTGGTTGATGCCTCCTTAGATAATGGATGCCTTGTTCCATCTGTTCAGCAGGGTAAGATGTTAACTAAACTAATCTGAACACTTTCTATATAAGGGGAAGACACCAGTCTACCTTCAGTGCCGTCATCCTACAGATATGTGTGCTAACATAAATCTAACACACCTGAGTATTTTATCATGTATCGTGAAAATGTCTTCACGTATTGTGATTAGACATGTGCCGATATTCAGTAATGCGATATATCACAATAATGAATATGCACTATATTGTTATCGCGGGCACTTCAAAATACCGTAAATAATAATTTATTATCAATTATTAAAAAATGTTATAATGCATTTAAGAATACTTTCCCCGTCAACCGTATAAAATGCACAACACCGGGTCAAAGGTACATGCGCTCAGATGTAAACAAGCCCAATGTGCATGAGAAGCACATGGCGGAACGAGTGAAAAGAGACACGCTGAATGAAAGTGCACGTTCACTCTCTGACAGCAGAGGCGCTGATGGAACAGCAGAATGCAGCGGTTACCCCGGAAACCCCGTAAAACAAAGCAACTGCACTAGTGAAGTTTTTAAAATGCTTCAAACAGCCATTCAGTTTTTTGTAATCTCAGTGTTGTTCATCACAGCACCAAATACTTAATACTTAAAGACTTAATAGGCTATTTATTTTCAAACTTAAACATTTTTATATTTTAATCTGGACTACAACATGCCCTAATGATTAGAAATGTTCTGATTATTTGTTATTGTTCAGTAAAACTTCATTAGTTAACATGTTAATTCATTATTACCAAACTGACAATGAAAAATACTTATAAAGCATTAATTATTCTTAGTTAATGTTAATTTCTTAGTTACTGTTTAATAACATTACTAAAATCAAAAGAACTTATTTAATGGACCTGAGCTAAAACTAACAATGATCAGTTGTATTTCTTAACTAACATTAACAAAAAATACTTTCTGTAACAAATGTAGCTATTGCTCAATCTTAGTTAATTCATTAAATAATAAGACCTTATTGTAAAGTGTTACCTGTTGTTCTTTATAGCCTAATTCTTTTGCACTTTAATCTGTTTGTAAATTTTACTTTATATATTTTTTGTGTATTGTACATTCAAGCTGTGTCCGAAACCGCTCCCTATCCACTATATAGTCCACTATATCGGGTGTCGGCCATTTTGTAGTGGTGTCCGAATTCTGAGTGAACGACTTCATTCGTTCACTACTTTATACCCACAATTCTCTCTGATTTCGAGTGTACGTTAGATGTACACTTGCTGAAGCACCATTTCCCAAAATCCAATACGGAGAGTGAAAGAGTGGAATTGCTAGCGAGTGGAATCCAGAGATTACTTAGCCTACAGCTTTCTTATTTCTGCTTTAACATTTATTTCATGTCATTTTTTTCAATATCGTGATAATATCGTATACCGTGATAAAAGCTTCAGCAATTAATCGCAACATGAAAATTTGATACCGTCACATGCCTAATTGTGATATATATTTTCAATATGGCCCAACCCTACCTAGGAGTACTTTCAATACAACAATTATTGGAACAGTACCAGCAACACTTGTGAATGAAGAGATCAAAATGGTCAGAAAATGGTCTTTCCATTCACAAGTGTTGCTGGTACTGTTTAAATAATTATTTTCCATGCACCTTGTTGATCTTGTGTAGTTGCACCAGAAGTTGCACTTGTTTAAAACATCTGTATTACTTGAATAATTATTTGGAAAATTATTGTCAATACCTTGAAATTTTCATTTAGAAGCGACCAAATGTTTTGGCCATTAATAATCAGACCCTGGGTCACATTCTGGAGGGTGACGCCCGGGCAAGGAGCAGTTATTTTACGAAGGTAAGAAGTACCCTGAGAAAACTTGAAAAGCCAGTTCTTACCATTGTTACAGGTATAACTAATATAGACAAATATTCATTGCTAGTCTCACACAATAGTTGTTAATTTGCTCATACTGAATTAAAGATATTACATACATTTCATTTTTACATAATTTTTCATAATTTTTTTTCTCCTTTTAAGAAGAACATATTTGAAAATAAAACTGAGGTTGTTGGTCCCTTTTTGGAGGACGGGAATCATTGGACTTTTTTTGTAAGTTACTCACCAAGTAACATACCATGTGCATATTATAAACATGTCAAGCATATTGACTCCCAGTTTAACATATTTGTTTTTTTCTAGCACTGCAGCATTATTGATCGTACAATTACATATCTTAATTCACTTGGGGAAACAGATGAACAATATAACAAAATAGCTGAAAACTGGAGGTACAGGCATTTTTTCCCCCAAAAAACAAATGTACATTTTTGTTTTTCTATATAAACTCTATTTTACACATCTACTTTACATATTTTAATCTTTATCTACATTTCAGCACATTTGCTGCTTCAAAAGGCTACCAGGGGCCATGGAAAAGAGTACTCAGGAAACATAGCTTCCAGCATGATAGCTCTCCTATTCAGGAAGGACATTTCTTTTTAGTTCACTTGGTAAGTACCATGTCCATGTATGAATTCAGAGTTCCTATTGGTTGTTTCCTGGTGAAAGATTAACAATGCAGCAAATATGTTTCCTATGTGTTTTAGATAAGTCAGGTATTTGTGGTATCTGTCACCATAAGGTACCCAGGAAGAACAAGGCAAGTGATGCAAATGACATTTTAAATATTAGAAAGTAAGATTGAAGAGATTAAAAATTAAAATTAGATTCTAAGCTTAAACAGATGTTTCTCCAGTGGTCTTTTAGTCTAGTACACCAGATCAAATTGTCTAATTAGTTGGGCAGTAAAAAATAAATACAATACATAAATGTTCCTCAGGAATTGGATAACCTTGATCTAACGTTTTTTCATGCAAATTACCTTTCTAGGAAAAATGTTCAACCTGTTTAGTAAATATCCATAAAAAGTGCTACCTGGGAAACAAGAGGATGCAAAGTGTTTTTTTTGCAAAGGTAGTACATTTTGGATTAAATGACCCTTGTGACTACATTATAAAATAATCCTTCTAACATTGGAAAGTTTAGGGTTAGTTCACCCAAAAATGAAAATTCTGTCATTAATTACTCACCCTCATATCGTTCCACGCCCGTAAGACCTTCATCATCTTCAGTAATGGACGATTTCAAAACACTGCTTCATGAAGCTTTGAAGCTTTACAAATCTTTTATTTCGAATCAGTGGTTCGGATCGCCGAAGTCACGATTTCAGTAATTGAGGCTTCGTTACGGCATAAGTGCTTCGAAATGTCAGTGGTTCACGTGACTTTGGCAGTTTGATACATGCTCTGAACCACTGATTCGAAACAAAAGATTTATAAAGCTTCATGAAGCAGTGTTTTGAAATCACCCATCACTAGATATTGTTGAATAAAGTCGCTATTTTGTTTTTTGGTGCACAAAAAGTATTCTCGCCTCTTCATAACATTAAGGTTGAACCACTGTAGTCACATGAACTGTTTCAAATATGTCTTTAGTAGCTTTCTGGGCATTGAAAGTGTAAATTACCTTGCTGTCAATGGAGTCCTCACTGAGCCATCAGATTTCATCAAAAATATCTTAATTTGTGTTCTGAAGATGAATGAAGGTCTTACGGGTGTGGAGCTACGTAATGACAGAAATTTCTTTTTAGGGCAAACTAACCCTATATGGCATTTTACATTTTTAGAGGCTGATAAACTATTATTAAAATTCACTAATAGATAGTCTGTTCTCTGTTCATTTAATATTATTTCTAAATACATGAATTATGTTAGAAGACATCTCAGAAGAAAGAAACAAAGAACCTAAGGGACAAGACAGCTCAGGAGAAAGTAGCAGAATCAACACTGGAATTGAGGGACAAGACAGGTTAGGAGAAAGTAACCAAAATCAAGGAATTCAGGAAGAAAGCAGCTCAGGACTCAACCAAGTTCAGACAGGTAAAGTTTTAAGTAGGATCTTGGACAAATACAAACTTGCTTAAAAATTTGTGGACACTTTGTCCTACATGAATTTTCATGTGAAATTAAGGTTGTTAATATTGAGATATTATGCCATTTGCAGCTGCTCTGTAACTGCTTTAACCTCTGGAAGGTTTTAGCCATTGTAAACAAACAATCAGTAGTTTTAATGTTACAGTGGTGAACAATGTGATTTGTGTGTTGATTTGTGTAGTAAAGAACCAGTTGACAGTGATATGAACACTATAAAATTTGCGTTAATAAAGGAAACCAGAATGAAGACATTTTATGATGCTGTAGATGAGTCTAAGAAAACCACAATGCATTTATTTATCAATAGACATATAACCTAAATGAAAGCATGGTATGCCTCTCCCATACTGATACTGTTACTTTTCTTTTTCTTTCTTTTTATTCACCCTTCCAGGGGGATTCCTGGTGGAAAGTGTTTTAAAAGTTTCAGACTCTCACCAACCAAAAAGGTAAAATATTTCTTTAAATGGGTTATTAATTATATCAAATTATGCTGTATATGTTATTTTAAAAATCAAGTTAATTATCTTATTGCCATGGTTCAAATCCTTCTTTCTTTTGTATTCTGATGCATCTAAAGAGAATTTTTTAAAAAGATAAAGCACCTCTGTCTTTTCAAGGATCATTATAATGTACATAACACATGATATTTCAGATACTTGGTCACATCAGATGAACTACAGAGGAGGTGCTCTCCTCCAGAGAGTTACTCTGCAAACACTGTAGTGGCTTATCTACGGAAGGCCAAGGGACAAAAAAAGAAAATTACAGAGAAGTTGGCAGAGTTGGAGGTGAACCCCTCAAAGCGCACAAAGTTAAATTCACAGTGCTCCAAAAATTGTGAAGGTAAAAATATAGTAGTAATAATAACTTTAAAGGGAATTCTGAGACCAGTATCCTTGTTTTGTGGTTTTGAATCATTGAATCATAAGTTTATTTATAATAGTAAAATTTTATAACAATATAACTTCCAATGAAATTCTACATTACTTATAACTGTATTGTTATACTTTTACTATATATAAATACAAAGTAAATATAATCGTTAGCAAGTTGTCTTTCCACAATGGGGTGTTCAGCTGTACCAAAATAGGTCAATATATTATGTTAATAGCCCCTTTTGCTATGTTGTTTTACAACCAGTTTTGGAATATACACTCACTGTCCACTTTAATAGGAACCCCTGTACACCATGTCCTTCATACAGTCATACAATCAGCCAATCATGTGGTAACTGCACCCTGCATAAAATCATACAGATACAGGTCAAAAGCACATCAATCATCAGAATGGGGAAAATGTGATCTCTGTGACTTTAACTGTGGCATGGTTTTTGATTCCAGATAGGCTGATTTGAGTTTCAGTATTTCAGACACTATGGATCTCCTGAGAATTTCTCACACAACACAGAATAGTTGGGTGGGGTTTGGGGGGCAGCAACTCATGATCACTCTTTATGACTGTGGTGAGCAGAAAATCATCTTAGCATGCATAAGACATTGAACCTTAAAGTGGATGGGCTATAACAGCAACCAAGAATAAGAATCTACAGATTTCATGGGCACAGACTCATTGGACGGTTGAAGACTAGAAAAAAATAATCACCTTTTTTAATCTTCAGCTGTATAGTTTCTGTGCCTCAGATTAGGCATTTCCACCCCCATATTACTTTTTGTACCATTCTGTGCAAACTGTGTAGACTTTTGTGTGAGAAACATCCCAGTATATCAGCAGGATCTGAAATATGGCATCAATAACCATGCCACGGTTATTGTTTTATTGATTCTGATAGTTGATGTGAACATCATTAACCGGAGCTCTTGAATTGTATCTGCATGTTGTTGTTGTTTTGTTTGGTTTTCAACCTGTGGTCCACGGCCCACTAGGGGTCCTCAGTGATCCTCCAGGTGGGCCGCAAGATAACTAAAAATTAATTTAAATATATTAATAAAATTCATTAATTTTATTATTAATATGTTACATTAGAATAGATAAATAAATAAAAAAATGCATTTAAAATAAAGCACCACCTCTCACGTATGTATTCTGTGATTGTTTCGGATCAGCCCAGGCCTTTTCTTATCGTGCTGCTGTGAAATACAGACTGAACTGTGGCTCAGAACACAAACTAACTCTCTGTGTCGCTAAAAGGTTTTGATGGATGGCGATTGTAATGAAGGTAAAGACGATTACAGTGACGTACAGCAGTCGTACATTAGGTGTGCACAAGTCCATTATTACTGATGGGCAAACAAACCGCACATTTCCCTCGCAGTGTTGATTCGGAGAGAAAGTGGGCCTAAAAAAGGTGTGGAACCACTGGTTTACATTATGCTGCTGCCATATGATTGGCTAATTAGATAACTGCATGAATATACAGGTGGTCTTAATAAGGTGGACGGTGCGTGCATCCACATACTTCATCTTATGTTATTTTCCTGTACTGCTTGTAAGTTGAACATTATTACAAATAATTATGCTGTTGTGTTTAATTGTATTTTAGATAAATGCAGTGATCTGGCTGGTGACATAATGTACCTGGCAACAAAATTCATCCCCAAGAAAAGAGTGGGTCAAGCCTTGTTGGAAGAGGAGAATGTCCATGTAGCCATGGCCAAAACTGTTACAGATTAATGGTGTAGAAACACGCACGATGAGGAATATAATATCAAGAGTCAAACTTTACTAGAGAATCCAAAGGAACATACAGGAACACAGGAGATACACACACTACCATCAAACGATAACCGACAATACAAGTGAGTGAGGTGACTGTTTATATACAGAGTCCAGATGAGTGCTAATGACGATGATAGACTTCAGGTGCGTGTGATGGTGATGACGTGCAGGTGCAGGACAGAGGGAATGCTGGGAAGTGTAGCGCAGGAACCTGTGACTGTAACAAAAACAGAAGACTGCAGGAAATTTAATAACAATTTACTACTACACTTGACGTTGAAGTGTTAATTCACCCAAAAATTAAAATTATGTCATTTATTACTCACCCTCATGTCGTTCCAAACCCGTAAGGCCTTCGTTCATCCTCAGAACACAAATTAAGATATTTTTGATGAAATCTGATGGCTCGGTGAGACCTCCATTGACAGCAATAGCACTCCCTTTTTCAATGCCCAGAAAGCTACTAAAACATTTTTAAAACGGTTCATGTGACTACAGTCATTCAACCTTAATGTTATGAAGCAACAAGAATATTTTTTGTGCACCAAAAATAACAAAATAGTGACTTTATTCCACAATATCTAATGATGGGCAATCTCAAAACACTGCTTCATCAAGCTTAGAAGCTTTACGAATAAGTGGTTCAGAGCGCCAAAATCAGATTCCATTAAACAAGGCTTTATTACATCATAAGTGTTTTGAAACTTCAATAGTTCACGTGACTTTGGCAGTTTGATACACACTCCCAATCACCGATTCGAAACAAAAAATTCGTAAAGACTCGAACCTTCATGAAGCATGTTTTGAAATCGCCCATCACTAGATATTGTGGAATAAAGTCATTTTGTTATTTTTGGCACACAAAAAGTATTCTCGTCTCTTCATAACATTAAGGTTGAACCACTGTAGTCAAATGAACTGTTTTGAAAATGTTTTTAGTTCCTTTCTAGGTATCTGAAAGTGTTAATTATCTTGCTGTCAATGGAGGCCTCACTGAGCCATCGGATTTTATCAAAAATATCTTAATTTGTGTTCTGAAGATGAACGAAGGTCTTGTGGGTGTGGAATGACATGAGGGTGAGTAATTAATGACATAATTTTCATTTTTGGGTGAACTAACCCTTTAACTTATTGATTCAATGATCAGTTGAACTGGAAAACTAAATAGCTTTTTGTATTTTCTATTTGCCTTGAACCGAGCATTTGCCCTTAATGTTCCGTGCCAGAGCACGCTTGCGTCATATGTGATGCAACTTTTTGTATGGAAGAAAACAGGAAGAAATGCACTTTTGCTAAGATATTGCCTAATAGATTTATAATTTATGCCGCACAGCGATTTTCACTTGCACGTATCAGAGGATTATTGCGAACTACGAAGGCAGCTGATGTTAATGAAGGAATTTTGCAGCTTTACTCACAAACTACAATTCCTGTTCATCAATAAGTTGAGAACCAGGGGTGCGTTTCACAAAGCGAACTATGGTCGCAAGTTCTGTCATTACCAATAGAGTTCAATGGGACTTACGACCATAGTTGGCTAACGATGCTTTCGGAAACACACCCCAGACCCGTTATATAAAACCAGGTACACTCGAATTAAGTACATGAATTGAAAAGTATACTATCAAAGTAGTAATAAAGATGTTTGCTGTCGTAATGATGACAGTAGCACACACAAAGTAGTAGCTGTTCCGTGGTCCAGCACGGTTAGAGCTCACACTGCATGCGAACTGCGCTCGAGCCCAACCGAACCGTGCTCTGGTCCAGCTCTTTCAAGTGGGCCAGGGACGGCTAAACGAGCCGCGCCCGGGCAGAGAACGGAGCGATCACACTAATCAAACGAACCGGGCTTTGGGGGTCAAACGCGCTCGGGCACGGATCAGAGCACCTAATGTGAGTACACCCTAAGATTGCCACCCCTTTACTTAAATTTGTACCATGACTGAGTATTTTATGTCCTTTCCACCACAAACTCCACTCAGTTTCATTTACAATATCAGTATGTTTCTTGGAGAAAAACAATATTTAGCTTCTTTTGTTACATAATTTCATTGACAAGTGCACGCTTAGAACTATCCCTCCTGCCATTAATGTTTAAAGAACCTATCCTTAAAGTTTCCATGCACACAGAAAGGATTGAGATTAGAAAACAATGCAAGAGGGAAAAGTAAAGAAAAGACACCATGTGACGCATGATATTATGACTGATATTAACTATATTACAATACACAGTTTCTAGCCTTCTTCCTTTTCCTGTCCACCTCTTCAGATTTTCTTATAGTGGTAAGATGCTTTTTCAACCTAAAGCGCTTCTTCTTACTAAGCTCATCAACTCCAACATTCATCTGATAAAAAGTAACAGATTCAACAAATTTATCTACATCTGGAAAGAAGTCTTTTATGTTAACCTGTTTACCATAAGTTTCATCCAGAAAAATGTTTATTTCCTATACAGTGAGTCTTTGTTAAATCCTTCTGAAAAATCAGCTTGACCTGGACTGAGTACAGTTCCCTGTGAATTACCATCATCACATTGAGAATCTTCCTGCAACTCAAGATCATCAGACATCACCTCCTCCATTTCCTTATCATTCAAGACCTCAGCACACAATTCTTCCTGACGTACATCATTTACACCTTCCTTACTTTTCAACTGCTTAACACCACTAGTACTAGGAACGGCTTCATCATAAGACAAGTTTGTACTAACACAAGGTTCCACATTAACTGCAACATCCCCATCAGCACAAACATCATTAGAAACTGAGAAAACAGACTCGATATTTTCAGCCTCATCAACTGTAGTGAATTAACTCAAAGGGGGAATATTAATAATTATTCATAAGTCATTATGATTAGTAATTATGATTAATTATGAATATGTGAATCAGTTAATCGGATTAACTTGTAGCTACATTAAAATTAATATTACAATCAATTAACCTGTTCGTCCAGTGAACACTCAGTGTTGATTGTTTATTAATTCTAAGAAATGTTCATTTCCAGGTTATGGAAAACAACATTCTTATTGTACCGTACTACTCAGAGCATGTAGTCAAGATCTAAATCATTTAAGAGGCAATTTATTAGCAGACAGAGTCAGAATCAAACATGTATTGTGCACAATATTTATTAACTAACTCACAAACACATAACTAAACTAACAAACACATAACATACACGCAGGTCACACACATACGTAGGTAAGAATGAGCAATGATAGAGTTGAACTGGAAGTGGGACCGGAAATAGAGCTATGGGAAAAAGTCAAAGACAATCTGGAAAAGACCATCAGTTTTCTCAGTAATAAAACTTGAGCTGTTAATTTGACTCTTAGTGGGAAAAAGTTCTCCCTGTCCTAGTTAAGCACATGGTTGGGGCAGGGCAGGGCAGGCCCGAAGGCCCACAGACAGCCCCTGCAGTCGCTGTGTTGTCAGAGAAGTAAGAGAGAGAGGGAGGAGCATTGCATGCTGGCTTTAAGCTCTCGGAGAAGTCACACCCCTAAGGGTTGACCTGACCAATGAAATGGGTAGGATCTCCGAGTGGCAAAATTCCTCTATGGGGGCTTTTTATGACAGAGCGTGATTCAAATGGCTGAGTTGTTAAAGAGGAACTATTAAAGATTCTTGTAATACTGATGTGTTACACAGGTATCAACATATCATATACACAAGCATTTAAATCTTCTCGATACGAACCCATAGACACTAAACATGGCATAATTGAGTTTTTTTTTTTTTTTTTTTTTAAACATTTGGCAGACGCTTTTATCCAAAGCAACTTACATTGCATTATACTATACATTTGTATCTGAGTATGTGCAATCCCTGGGATTGAACCCATGACCTTGGCATTGCTAGTGCCATGCTCTAACCACTGAGCTACAGGAAAGCGAGGTTACCTTAAATGTATCTGTGGCAAGGGGGGCGTGGCTCAGCGAAGTCTGCAATGGGAGAGAGAGGCAGGAGACGAGCGGTGTGTAAGTAGGTCAAGTGCAAATGATAAACACCTGTGTCTTATTTCAGTAATTGGTGTGGCGAGACCAGTTAAAAGCCACCAGGAAATAGGGAACTGGTGAGAGAGAAACTGACTGGGAACTCGTGCTATGGGAGAGACTGTTCGTCAGAGCTGGAGTGATATGCTGACTTATTTTAAGTTATTTTGCTGAGTGGTAGAAAGCGCAGTGAGTGCCCTTTTTGTTTGTACGAGAAAACTGTTAATAAAATACGAGTCCCAGTCACGCCGACCCTGTCTTCTTCCTTCCACACTTTGAACCACATCACACTGGTGACCGAAACCCAGGAAGGGAGAAGAACGCTGCCGCCATCATGCAGTCCCTGCCAGAATCACCATTTGCGGAGGTCATTCAATCGCTCGCGGGTCTTCACCAGGAACACCATCAGGCACTGCTGGGCATGAGGGACGATCAGGAACGGCGTTTCCAAGCCCTCGTCCAAGCAGGAAGACCACGAGCTGTTCCGGAGCTGGATTGACTGGGAGGTTCGGGCTACAGGAACTCCATCTGCCCCAGCCCCCCCCACTCACGTGCATCTCAATAAGATGGGTCCTCAGGACGATCCTGAGGTGTTCATAGACCTGTTTAAGAGGTCGGCGGAGGTATGTGGGTGGCCACAAGAAGACTGGCCAGTGCGGCTCATCCCCCTGCTGTCTGGAGAAGCACAGCTGGCCACACAACAGCTGCCAGTCCAGAACCTCCTGGTCTATCAAGACCTTAAACACGCCATTCTCCATCGGGTCGGCCCGAGTCCAGAACAGCACCGCCAGCGCTTCAGATCGCTGGACCTTGGAGACTGTGGCCGACCCTTCGTGATGGCGCAACAGCTCCGGGACGCCTGCCGCAGAGGGCTGATGGCTGAGAAAAGCGACGTCGAGGAAATCATCGACAAAGTGGTGCTGGAGCAGTTTGTGGCTCGGTTGCCGAGGAAGACCGCCCAGTGGGTCCAGTGCCACCGCCCGACGTCGCTGAAACAGGCCATCCAACTGGCGGAGGACCAGATGGTGGCATGCCCCGGGGTCGGCGAACCTCTGTCATCTGTTTCTCTCTCTCCCTCTTCTACTGTGTTTTCTCCCTCTCCTTCTCCCTCCAAACCTGTCCCTATCCCCAGGTCCAGAGGGAATCTCCCTCCACGAGCACCACCCCCGTGGAGGGGTGGTCCAGGAATGGTGCCAACAGCAGCCCCGAGGGCGGGGTTGACCAGCGTCAGCCCAGCCGCAGCTCCCGTTCCTCCGCTCTCTCCATGCCAATTCCTTGACCCGCTTCCTGCCACTAGGGCAGCGGGAAGGCCTGGGCCGGCCTGTTGGCGTTGCGGGAATCCGGGTCATTTTGTTGATTGGTGTCCAGTGATGGAGGTGGGGACGCTGATCCGGGTCCCTGACGTCCCACAGGCTGCCCCCGATCAAGCTGACCTGTACCAAATACCTGTGAGTATTAAGGGGGGTATGTATCAGGCTTTGGTGGATTCGGGATGTAACCAAATCTCAATTCATCAAAGCCTGATTCAACCAGGGGCATTGAATATGAGCCGCGTGGTGAAGGTACGGTGCGTGCACGGGGCCACATTTGTATCATGGCATCCAACCCAAGAGGTGTCGGATGTGTAAGGGAGAACCTCAGTGGACAGTGAGTCATCTCTCGAGATGCAAACAGATCCACATCCGCTTTGCCGATTTCCCCTTGGGGAGAATCCCTTGGTTTTGAGCCACCACTGCAAAGGTCTCATGTACAGCAGGCTAAAAGGGCTGGGCCCAGGGTCTCCAACGCCTCTCCCAAATCCATTTGTGAACCCCACGACAAGAGGGACCCGAACCGCGGGGAACGCTTGTCAGATCGCCCTCCTCAATGAGCGACCGGCGGGAGTGCAGCGTCTTTAATGGATGCCTTTCACAGTGCTTACAACTAGCTGACCGTGCGTGCTGCGCTCCCAAACAAACAACACACATTTCATGTGTATCCCCACCCATAATGTAACGAGGGCAGGGATGAACACACTTCCTGAAATGCTGTTCACTCACCAGAGACAGACAACAGTAAATAGAACACACGATTCACATAGAGAGCTTGCTGAAGACACAGTAGCTAACAATGTTTGGTCTGGACATGCTTTATAGTTTCCTGGTCGATGACATCACCCGCCTATGACGTTCCGTCTCGCCATTGGACTGATTCTATAAGTGCTTCACGACATAATCACGCAGAGGAAAAATATCAGGGGAAAATATTCCTTAATTTGCAAAAAAGTTTTTACGCTCGCTTGAGGTGGTTTTTGACTTGTGCGAAAAACAGTTAATGCGAATAATGGGAGATGGAAATGCATTTGCTGAATAAATTCTGACGTAGCGAACATTAAACCCAGGTGACTAATCGGCTGTTTCCACTGTTGGTGTTTTATCTACTGTTGGTTACTAGGTTACCAATACCATAGGTGCTGATTTATGTTTTTGACAGTAAGTACCGACAATCCGTCGTGTCTTTCTTACCACGTGGTTGTGTCCCTGATGATTTGATTAAGCTAAAGTTTTTTGTGTCTTACAAAGAGAAAAACATGGACTGCAAATACATTGAGACTAGCGTGGAATTCAAACCACTGCCTGCTGCTGCTTCTGATTGCTTTTTGAAGGAAAAGCTGCCGATAACTGCTGGTCCAGGATCAGTTGTGTCCGTAATAATAGCATATTGGTTTGGCAAACAATCCAGTGTGTAAGATTTCTGTTTACAATGTGTTTTGCAGGGTTGAGCAATGTAGCCAATCACAAATATATCTGTTGATTTCTTGAATCATCACGTTGATGAACATCTTGTTAGATGAAGACAGGTCTCCCAGCCTGGTTTTTGGAGGGGTCTTAGCTGGTCAAGCTGGGAGGCCAGCTAAAACCAACTGAAAAACAGCTTGGTCAGGCTGGGCAACCATCTTAAACGAGCTACTTCCAGCTTAAACTAGCTAAGGCCAGCCAGCCAGCCTAGGCTGTTTTTTTTTTTTTTTTTCAGAAGGGTTAATTTGTAACTTATCACAGGGTCACTGAAAGGAGAGCTAGAGGCACCTGAAAGTGCTGCTTTAATCAGTTGTTTAGAGTTTGTAGGTTCCACCCACTAGCCCAACGACGGCATCTAGTGGTCTGGTTGAAGGTATTTTGCGTGCACGTCCTCTGGCACTTCTGTAAAAGTCATCTTAATTTAATACAACTTTGGTTTCTAATTCAATTCTGACTCTGTGAATAATTTAATCTGACTCCAATTATAAATGACTCCTAGTTTCACAATGTTTTCGATGTAACAGCTGATCATAAGATTAGTTGTGTTTTAATTTAGATCTTTGATCATTCTGGATATCTCATAATTTCAATTATTCCTTCATTACGGACCCATTATCGCTCAGAGAATTCGCATCAGCCGACTGTGTTCTCACGGACATAAATTCGCCAGTTTATGATTCTTAGTCAGAGGGTGCAGAGTTTACTAATGCATTTGAGTCAAACGGCCACATGCTTGTTCATACAAAAATACAGTTTTCTTAGTCACGATACTGCAACTTGCTAATTCAACAACAGACAAACTCAAAAAGTCCCATGATGTGCTCACATGCTCCTTTCATGTGGCTCTCTAGTTTGACCTGTCCTGACGCAGATTTACGGAAATAACGGACTCCAGTAATCTACTAGTCATAATGATTTTAGAGGAATCCAAGATAAATCAAGATTAACATTTATTGTTTTGCCAGGCAGGATTAAACATCAATTAAAAGAATTAAAAAGAATACATCACACAACTGATCAGCATAAAATACAAAGTACAATTCAAACATAAAATTAAAAATAATTTCAAAGAATCAGCATACCTGGCAAATAGAGAGATACACACAGCAATTGTGCGGGAAGTTCTGAATGCAGATGCTTCCTTGAGTGGTTTGGCAAATTCCTTTAAATACCCCAAGTCTTAACAAAAGGACTGTAAACATTTAGCACCCAAATATTTATGCAGCTTTTGCTGGACCTTTTCTCGTGCCCCAAAGGGTCACATGCCTGGTTTTGGGGATCAAAACAAATGGTTAATAAGGATCTTTATTGGGGCATCTCCCACACTAGGAGAACAGATTTTGTTTTCTTTATTCTTGTTTGTTCTATTGTTGTGGGAGTGAAACCATCTTACCAGTCGCACCAGAAGTATTTACATTGATGTCACTTAAAAGAGCTAAGATAGCAGATTTGTGAGATTTGCATGGCCTGAGGGGAAGAAGAGGGTGTGAGGAGTCAGAAACTCCGCATAGGGGGAAGAGAGGAGGTTGAGCCAGGTGTCGTCCTGCGCTCTTTCTCACAGATCCTCTCTTCAGATTAGAGAGTTTTATTGCTTTATTACAGGATAGGAATCTTGAATTCAGTCTTGGTAAAATCCATCCTTATAAGTTTTGCAGCTCTTTTTCTCACTTCAGTCTGCGTGAGGTCTGAGTGGGGGAAGGTAAGCATTATTCTCTGGTTTAGAAATTCTTTTAAAAAGGAGACCATTGTAATCATTTAATCTGTGTTTCATTAAATGTTTAATGAAACAATGTTTCAATAATGTTTTGTATGCGCATGTTAGCTTTCTGTAGAACTAAGTTTAAATTTGTTTTGTCTGCAGAGAGGGAATTTTTACAGAGGTAATGCAGTGAAGCGTTGTAGGTTAGCATGTGAAGCTTGACTGCTAACACCTAACATCTAACATCTAATTGCTAATGTTATATTTGAATGTTTGGAAGGAGCAGGCAAATTATGGTTAAAAATTGCATGTGACGTCCATCTTATGCAGGTAAGTTTATGTATTTTTTTATGTATTTTTGTGACTTCATGTCAAATTCACACATGTATTTGAAATTGATTTGGTTACATATGTGTAAATGCTGGTAATGTGGGTGATTGGAGAGGTAGATTCTATAGTTGATTTTGTGTTGTGGAAAATGCCAATGAAATTGCCAATACTGTAAACTTGCTCAGTCAGTATGATGTCTGAGTGGAGAGAGGAGCAGGCAAATTGATAAAAGGATTATTCACCTAATATGAAAATTAAGTCATTAAGTAAAATTAAAAAAAAAGAAGTGCTGCTCGTGCTTGTCCATTTAATAAACTTTTCTCCTTTTGTGGTCCATAAAATAAAGGTAATTCAGTAAATTTAGTAAAAAGTAACTTATGACTTTTAATTTTAGGGTGAATTACCCATTTAACACAATGTTAAATAACTGCATGCTTTCCATCTTATGCAGCCTCTTTTGATAAAGATCCCTGAATCAGCAGATTGATTCTGGTCTTTATTTATTCCATACAACACAACACAACGCAGAGAGGAAGCAGAGCCAGAGTCGAGACAGGCTCATAAGACGTGTCATTTGACAATGCACCTATTGAACTGTGTTTTGATGTCAATATTACTAATGATCACTGATGGTAAGTATAATCTAATTTCTATTACTGTTTAGGGGTGCATTTCCCAAAAGCATCGTTAGCCAACTATGGTCGTAAGTTCCACTGAACTCTAATGGTAACAACAGAACTTGTGACCATAGTTGGCGTTGGGAAACACACACCATGTGATGACTGCAAGGAAAGAAAAAAAAATGTTTACCAAGTTCAGTGGAGGGGAAAACCTTGAGAGGAAACAACCTGTGACATTACAGTGAATGTTAAATATTATCTAGTTACATAGTTTCTGTTCTTTTCATTGGAAAGTAAACAAAAAGTAAATTTTCTACACTATTGTTTACCATAGGTTACACAAGAAATAGTTTTCTCAGATCAGCTTATGCAAATTTGACCTTTTCAACCAAAGGTAAAAAGAAGAGAGTTTGTTGTCACACAAGCAAATACGCAGTTGTTCACACAAATTAATTTGTACAGCAAATTGATGTAAGTTTTGTGGCATTTTCTCTCCTTGAAATATACAGTACTTCACAGCAGAAACAGATAATTTCTGTATTCATAGATGTTATATGTTGAGCATCTTAGTTTAGATTATTTAATGAATATTGTTGATTGTTTTCAGGGTTGACTGTACACGGTCCCTCTGGTCCTCTGGTTGCTCCTCTGGGATCTTCAGTGGTTTTGCCCTGTTATGTTGATGAACTCTTAATAATGGAGGGTCTGGAGGTGGAATGGAGAAGAACCGACTCAGAGACTCTAGTTCATCTGTATCAAGATGGTGAGAGTCGACCAGAGGCCCAGCAGCAGGATTATCATGATAGAGCTAATTTCTTTGCTGATCAGATTCAACATGGAAACTTCTCCCTCCGTCTGGACAATCTGAGAGCTGAAGATCAGGGAAAATACACATGTAGAGTTTACAGTCAACAGGATTTTGGAGAAACTGTGGTTCAATTAAAAGATGTTGGTGAGTGTGGATTACAGGACCTGTTCTCATCATTTTCAGTAAATTATACAAATAAATAAAAAGTAATACTGGACATAAATTTTGCACTCTGATATTGTTAAATGTTTATTTATTTATTTATTTATTTATTCAGAGCGTTTGCTAGTATCAGGATCTAGTCATTCCATATCAGCGTCTGTGGGTGAAGACGTCACTCTGAACTGCTCTGTAGACTCTCACATCACACCTGAAGACTTTGAACAGGTTTCATGGAAAACAACAGATATTTTGGTTCTGCTCTACCAAAAAAATGAGACTTTATCAGATTCATCAGATGAGCGATACAGAGACCGAGTTGAGTTCTTCACTGATGAAATCCCCAAAGGAAACTTCTCTTTCAGACTGAAGAGTGTCAGAACTGAGGACAAAGGAGTTTACACGTGTCAAGTGTTTGCAGGAGGACTTTCAGCCAATGCAACTGCAGTACTGGAGAGACTGGGTGAGTAACAGATATTAAGACTAAAGTATTAACTAATAAACCAGTTTTAATTCGGTACTAGAAAGTACAAAAAGAAATGACAGAAATGTTGCTTCTACTGTAAATGTATAGTTTTATTCATGTTTAAATTTTGTTGTTGTTAAGACCTCAAATGATGTCTAGAGTATAGGTGTAACATTTAAAATATTTGTAACTAACTAAACTACACTAGCCTTATAACTCTGTGTGTAAAATGGTAAACAGAGTGAACCAAAACAACAACAAAGAATTGACAATAATATCATGGAAATTACAAGTGGCAGAATAATCTGTATAAACCAGAGATTTCTCTCAGCATGCTTCAAATTGCATGAAACTCGACAAACACATCAATATTGTCATCCAGTAGACATGGGCAAAGCCTTAGAAACGGGTGGGGAGCAGGGGCTCTACAGCGCCACCTTTTGACAAAAGTGGGGGGTTAGTTTAACCTACACTTATTGTTCTCATTAAGCCGGACAACTTTCTAATTTACAGTCATTAGCTCCGACCAACAGGAAGTCAGATATTTTAGTTTGAATGTGGATATTTTACACACACACACACACACAGACATAGACTCTCTCTCTGTCCAAACCCCCCTACCCCCTCCCTCCTGCTCTCTCCTTCCCTCCCTTCTCATTCCTTCAGTCTCTGTGTGTGTGTGTGTGTGTGTGTGGTGTGGGGGTGGGGGTGTCTGTGTGTGGGTCTCTGTCTGTGTCTCTCTCTCTCTCTCTCTCTCTCTCTCTCTCTCTCTCTCTCTCTCTCTCTCTCTCTCTGTCCCCTCCTGTGTGTGCATTACAATCTTGGTTAGTGGTCCCTTTTACTGATTATCCATTTATTGACGAACTTATACAAATTTTGAACTGCAAATGATAACTTCACACTCATTTGAAATTGAACCATGACACTATATCACTATTCGGACAGGACTAGTTTTCTAAATGTTGTTTGAGTTACAATTATTATTTTTTACAATTACAGTTAGAATTTTTAAATTAATTATTTATTGATATAATTCAAATTTATTAAAAACCCCTGTTTCAGTAAATTTCACATGATTATAAAAGTGTCTGTTCAAAATAAACTTGCATAAGTGAGCAGAAAAATCTAGACACGTACCTTACTATTACCTGAGACCGACATTAAAATTGTCTTTGCAGGTTCTGTGATTTGGCTCTATTAATTAATTAATTTTTTTTTTTTTTTTTCATCTTATACCACACATATTGAAATTAAATGAAAGCATGCTTTTGGTGCATAAGATTGGTGCACAAATGATAGCTCAGGGAGGTCAAAAAACACATGAAGAGAAATTATTATACAACATCAGCAATCACAGACATTCGCATTAAGGCTGGATTAGATTTCTCAGAGCACTGTGGAGTTTGTGCAAATAACATATAATTTGCTCTAGAATATTTATAGAGGCTGTCTGAGAAAAACACAGACATGTCAGATTAGGATGATATTCTGCACTCATTTGAAATTGACTTATGACATTCTATGACATGAAAGTCATCTCAGTTTAAACGATCTCATGGATGTGGCTGTTATGGTTTGTGATCATAGGAGCATCAGCTGCTGCAGTAAATGTGGTGTGAATTTGACATAGTCCTTTTATGTTTAACTGTTTTAAATGCCCATTGCCCGCTGTGCACAGTTGCCCTGAAGCCACCGGGCTGGCGGTGCCACCGGGCTTTAACCCGTCATCGCTGTTTGCAGCTATATTTTTCTTTATAATCATACAGGGTTGTAAGAAGAGACTCTGCACAAGCTGGTCCACCGAAAGTGGACCTCTAAGGTATAGAAGTAGGAGTGGGATTAGCGGCTCAATTCATTTCATTTAATATCATTTCAATACTTGTCATTAATCTAATTTTCCTGCACATTTCTGTCCACTCTGCCTTGCCTCACAGGTAGGTCTTTCAAGGTTGTCTGGCAGAGAAAGTTATGTAAAGCACATCAACTGGTCACAGGGGTACCTCAGGGATCAGTCTTTGGACCCCTTCTCTTTTCCATATATGCAGGATCACTGGGACCTATTTTTCAGACACAGGGTTTCTCAAACTGTTCCTATGCCGATGACACACAGCTTTACTTTTCATTTCAACCACACCGTCCAACAGTAGCTGCACGGATCTCTGACTGTCTGGCGAGCATCTCTGCATGGATGAAAGAACATCACCTGCAACTCAACTTAGCGAAGACAGAGCTTTTCGTTTTACCAGTCAATAAACACTGTACAACACAATTTCACTATTCAGATTCATTAACAGTAATCCCATCAAGATCAGCCTGAAATCTTGGGGTAATCTTTGATCAGCTGACCTTTAAAGACCACATTGCAGTGACAGTATGGTTATGCAGGTTTGCGTTGCACAATGTAAGGAAGATCAGGTAATGCTTTTCTGGCTGGATTTCTGGATATCCAGAATGCAGCAACATGACTGGTCTTCACTGTGCCCAAGAGAATCCATGTCATACCTCTCTTTATGACTCTGCACTGTATGTTTGCTTAAAGAAAAGCAACAGGCTCCAACTGGGTCTCACCCTCCTACCACAAAAAATGGCAAGCACTAAATCAGCCTCTGCAAAAATATATTGGGAATGTGTTCCACCTGTCCCACTCAAAAATGACACCAACTTTATGCCACTATATTTATGTCTTTATCTCATAGTATAGAGTCTGTGTGTGTTTCACAGGTTTCTCTGTTTCACACATAATGGTGTTGATTCTCTCTATTGCTGCATCTGGATCTGCACTTCTGCTCTGCTGTCTCATCTACTGCAGATCACAATATATCACAGGTATGTTTACAGGAAAATAACTAAAAGACATTTATTCAATGAGCAAAGATGTCCAAAAAGAGCTTATAAAGCTACAAGTGGTTTACTTCTGGTTAACTATGAATATTAAGATTGGATAGAAGAAAAGTATTTTAACATTGAAAAAAAAAAAAAAAAAAAAGTCACACCCAAAAATTAAAACTCTCACATTTTACTGCCCCTTTTGCCATTGCAGAAGTACATGACTGACTTTTTAGCTGAACAATATCCCATCTTTGTTGGTCCATACAATGCAAGTGAACAGCTTTCAAAATGAAAAATTATATGTATGACTTGTTTAAGAGAAAAAATAAAACTTTCCTTTTGGGCAACTTTCATACAGCAACTGTACATAAGTGTTTTGACATGTTTTTCTGTGGAGCCCAATCATTATGCATTCTTCTTGAATATTTTAACATTTCACATAATCATCTCAGCAGGTTCACATCAAGTGATGGGCAGTGTGAACACACCAATGATAGTTAGCTAGAAAAACAAAGGTTTATTGTTATAAAGTTTAAAATATTAATCTAATCCGTATCGATGAAACAAAAGGGGAAAAATACTTGCGGAATCAAAACGAAAAATGAAAAACCCATTATGAAATCCCTTAAGAAATTACAGAGGGAACTTATTGTGAATTAGTCTTAGGGGTTCGCTTACAAACTACAGTCATTAATGTGGTAAATTTAAACATTTAATACAGCAAATGTATGTAAAATAAAATTATGTACATAAACTAACATTATTTGCTCTTTAGATCCTGCTGTAACCAAACGTGTCAGGACTCTTGGGTTTCTTCATGTGTTTCTTCCAAATGTTATGATGTTTATGGCTTTTCTCCTCTGGGGTGTTACTGAAGGTGAGCGTTTCAAAACTATTGATCACACAAATGACAAAACCTACACTATTCTAAGACCATTGAGATCTGCTCATTATTTACAGCAAAGTGATTCCATGCATTGTCATGATTCCACCACTTTTCTCTATTTTCTCTGCCCAAATCCATGTAAACCATATGCTATGTTTTATGTATGTTTACATGACAACAATTACCTATCTGCAGTAGAATTACCTATCTGTGCTTCTTGTCTGTTTCCTTGAGTCTCTGTTGCTGACTGCCTCATTATCCCCCCTGGACTGTTGCTAAAAAAACAACAACAACAACAAAAACAACAAATTCATACTTTCGTTTGTTCTCTGTTAACTATTCCTTGATTGTTCCTATTGAACTATTCCTTTGTTGTTTTTGTTTGTGCTTGTTTGTTCAATAAGTACACTGAGTTCCACATCTAATATGCTTCTAACCTCATATACCTCTACTGGTTTGTTTATTTATTTATTTGTGTATTTTTGCAGGATTTCTGTACGAAACAGTCTCTTGCTGTGCTCTATATATCCAGAGGCCTCTGATGTTGATTTATGTCGCACCATATTTAGAGCATATGTCAGGTTTGGATTTTTAGTCTTCAGCAATGAATTTACCATCATTCATAAATGATTTTTTTTTATGCCATTTGTGTGAATAAATAATCAAAATGTGGAAAATTTTATTATTCATGTGCTTTAATACATGATCGCAGAAACTATTTACAATTAGTATTTTCTTTGCACTAATAGATGCTATTTGTATGAAGTGTAAATAGTTATGCTTTACTTGCAAATAGTGGCAGATACTTTGCACCTCAGTGTATTGTATTATATTATAAAACAGTATGCAATAAAAATGTAAACATAATCAGTGTAAATTATTATATTTATTAAAATCATAAATGGATGCTGCTGTCCCTAAAACCCAGCCTTACACTTACACCAACCCTTATACATGATACACACTTTATTCCCACTATTAAATACCTGCTTGATAATTTATCTCCACTTTTTGAACATTTTCTTCATTTTTATATAGAATAAACACCTTTCTGATATGATATGCAGTGGGAAAAGGGAAGAATGAGGTGAATTCGCAAAACAGTGGATTTGTTATTTGTTTGTTTTTTGGGTTTTTTGTTTGTTTGGCTCTGTCAGAAATCAGTAGACAGAGTTAATGTAAATATTTGCACTTATAGACACTCCAATATGGACAATATTAAATTACCCAAAATCTTTTCTGTTCACAGATTTAGCTCTTCAGTCTGAATTGTTCCTTGTAATGGTGGTTTATTCCTCAGGTTGGTGAATCTAAATATTTTTCCACAGGAATAATGTTTATTATCATTCTGTCATTAATGGATGATAATACAGTTGTGGTCAGAATTATTGGCACCCTTGGTAAATATGATCAAAGATGACTGTAAAAATAAATCTGCATTGTTTATCCTTTTGATCTTTAATTCATAAAATTAGCAAAAGTCTAACCTTTCATTGAAGGAAAAGAATTGAAAGTGGGGGGAAAATCACATTATGAAATAAATGTTTTTCTCCAAAACACGTTGGCCATAATTATTGGCACCCCTAAAATTTTTTATGAGTAAAATATCTCTGAAGTATATTCCCATTCATATTTACATTTTTTAGCACACCAGGGTGATCATTAACATGAAATTATCCAGCCATGACTTCCTGTTCCACAGGAGTATAAACATGAGGAAACACAAAGGCCAAATTCCCTTAATCATTCATCACAATGAGAAAAACCAGAGAATATAGTTCTGATGTGCAGCAAAAGATTGTTGAGCTTCACAAAATAGAAAGTGGCTGTAAGAAAATAGCTAAAGCATTGAAAATCCCCATTTCCATTATCAGGGCAATAATTAAGAAGTTCCAATCAACTAAAGATGTTATAAATCTGCCTGGAAGAGGACGTGTGTCTAAATCGTCCTAATGCGCGGTGAGGAGGAAAGTTTGAGCGGACAAAGACTCTCCAAGGATCACAGCTGGAGAATTGCAGAGATTAGTTGAGTCTTGAGTCTCAGAAAGCCTAAAAAAAATTATCAAACAGCACCTACATCCCTACAAGCTGTTCGGGAGGGTTTCAAGAAAAATCCTCTGCTCTCATCCAGAAACAATCTCCAGCATATTCAGTTGTCAGACAAGACTGGAACTTCAAACAGGACCAACTTCTATGGTCAGATGAAACTAAAAAAAGAGCTTTTTGGCAGCAAACCCACCAGATGGGTTTGGTGCACACATGGATAGAAAGTACCCCATCTCCACGGTTAAATATACTGCTGGATCTTTAATGTTGTGGGCCTATTTTTCTGCCGGAGGTCCTGGACATCTTGATCAGATACATGGCATCATGGATTCTATCAAATACTAACAGATAAAAATCAAAACCTGACCACTTCTGCTAGAAATCCAATAATGGGCCGTGGTTGGATCTTCCATCAGGACAATGATCCAAAAACAAACATCAAAATCAACACAAAAATGTGTCTCTGAGCACAAAATGAAGCTTCTGCCATGACCATCCCAGTCCCATGACCTGAACCCTAAAGAAAATGAGTGGAGTGAACTGAAGAGAAGAAGCACCAACATGGAGCTGGGAATCTGAAGGATCTGGAGAGATTCTGTATGAAGGAATGATCTCTGATCTCTTGTCAGGTGTTCTTCAAACTCATCAGGCATTATAGAAGAAGACTCAGAGCTGTTATCTTGGCAAAAGGAGTTTGCAAAAAGTATTGAATAAAAGGGTGCCAATAATTGTGGCCAACGTGTTTTGGAGAAAAACATTTATTTCATAATGTGATTTTCCCCCCACTTTCAATTCTTTTACTTCAATGAAAGGTTAGACTTTTGCTAATTTTATGAATTAAAGATCAAAAGGATAAACAATGCAGATTTATTTTTACAGTCATCTTTGATCATATTTACCAAGGGTGCCAATAATTCTGACCACAACTGTAATTTAAATAACTTGAAATGATCTAAAAATATCATTAAAATCATTAGGGGCCAGTTGTTCAAAAAGTTTAATCTGGATCAGGATGATCTGGATTTGGAAATCCCATGTTTTGCTATCCAGGATCAGACCATCTTACTTTTGTGCTTGTTTTTCAAAGCAAAATTATATTGGATCACCCGATCCAGATACACACTTTTTTAGATTACCACATCTGGATTACTAGTGCTCTACGGAGCCCCTAAAGCAGTGGTTCCTAATCTTTTTAGAGTGGAGTACCCCCTGAGGCATTCACCAACCTTCTGCGTACCCCCTCTCTTCCACTTAGACTGCACCTTTTCCATTAAGGGACAATATTTGCCCCCTAAATTGACTTTGCAGTGCATTTATAATCTTTATAAATACCTTTACAACATTAATAATGTTTTAAATTAAAAAAAAAAAATGTTCAATAGAGAAACATGCAATGATAATAAAAATGTAAAAAAAAAAGAAAAAAAAAGTGATTATTTTACATACTAAAACCGCAAGTAGGTGGCGGTAAGTCTTAATGCGTGAGTCACCAAGTCATTCGTTCATTCAGTAACGAAGCAAGTGGCTGTATTTATGAATGAATCATTGAATCAATGACTTCACGAACGATTCATTCAAACAGATTTGTTCACAAAACACCGCTGTGTCTGTTGTAGTTCTGCTGTGGCTTTCATTGGAACTATTATTTTGTTGCAAGTAACTATTGACAATACTTTGAAGAACATCACTTAATATTACCCGTTTGTTTGTTGAACTGTTGTATAAAATCTGCAAATGTGTGGATATTTGGATTTGCATTCTTGCTCATGTAATTTTATCAACATTAAAAACAAGAACTCACAAAAGGTATGTTTTGTATCAAGAGTTTGAATCTTAAATTGATCTCTATCCACCTTCTGTGCCAGGCTATTTGTTTTTCATGATAGTAAGTGCTAAATCTGCAGGTACATTGTCGAGAACGGCAGTAATGTAGCGCGATCTGCTAAAGGCAGCAGATTCTGACGTAAGCACCCATATGCACGCTGCTTATGTGGAAATGAATTTAGTCATTTTAAACGCAAAAGATGTGGTATTTTGATTGGATGTCATGTATTTACGGCATTGTGTCATGAATTACGTGACCCTCGTAAAAACTAGATGTTATGTCGTTAAAACAACATCTTTTTCTCGTTAAAATGACATATTTTCTCGTAATAACGAGATGTCGTTAAAACAACATATTTTGTACGTGACATGTATGTTTACCTTTATTTGATCTATATTAGAGAATTTATATAGCCTAAATCAGTGCCTTTATCACACTTCCGCGCTCGAAAAACAAGCAAATATAGTGTAAAATACCTTTCGATGCCTGTATCAGTGGCAGTGCCAGAGTAATGAACACAATAGTATTGTTTTATTGCCATATATCCCCATTTGTAAATATGCAGTTTCTAATAATAAAGCACAATTTTACATTTAGCATTCCTGGATGCTAAATGTAGCATTCCATTTCTGGAAAATAAGTCGCACCTGATGTCACGTTTTAGGCTATTTCTACAACAAATCCTTAAAATGTAACGGTATTCAATACAAAAGAAGAATGAAAAATATAAGTATAAAATAAACAAATTATAGGCTAGTGGCATTCATTAGCTGCAAACAATATGTATTTTAAAGCGAAGCTGAAACTGAAACTTGGGCTCCTCTCACATTCGGCACGAATCCAAATATTTCTATTTTCGCACTTGGAAGCAAAACTATTATTTATTATGTTAACAATGCTTTGTACTTTACTCGTGTCCCAGTATCCACGTAAAACAGCATCCTTCATATGCACAAAAACGTGTTTTGGAATAATAACACAATGGTAGAGTGGTAGTCTCACACTTCAGTGCAATAGCCTAAAATTGCTAAAATTTGTTATAATATTCATTCAAGTTAATTTTACTGCACAAATGCAGAGTTTAAAAAAATAATAGTGTTTAAAATATTACATGTATTGGAAATTTTTTTTTTTTTTTTTACCATATCGCCAACTAGACAAATACAGTAGCCTAAAATAAAGTTTGTCCATATTCTTAATAAATTCATGAATATTAGCTGGTTATTTAGAATGATTAGAATTTAATTCAATATTCAGGGATTGACTTGATGTAGAACCTATTGTATTGTTAAATAAACTCAAAAACCCAAGTCGGGACATTCTAAAACGCTTAACGTGGCTTAATGTAGGCATACTAAGACAGTGATATTAACAGATCAAACTCGTAAACATCATACAAATAAACCATATGTACAGAAAAGCAGTTGAGCCCAGAATTTGAATGCAGCGCGTTTAATTTCACGTTAAGTGGTTTCCTCCCATAGAAAGCACTTAACATGGCTTAATGTACTAAGACAGTGATATAAAAGACCGAACTCCATAAAGATCATACTAATAAACCATAGAGACAGAGGTTGGATTGTTTTCCCCCCCGGTGTGGGCGTGGCCTAAATGTGCTCTGTCTCTATTATGTAGAGCAAAAGTATGTGAGAAACTCGCTCGCAAAGAACTTTTGACTGGTTCATCTCTTATGATTGTCCCAATGTAGTTTACAAACAGTGATAAAAAAACACTTTGAATTAAATATAATAGTTTTGTTTGATATTTACAGCTGTTTGGGGATTGTTTCATGACACCAAAATCTCTTTTTTACTTTAACATAGGTTACCAAATATCTACTTCCGATTTATTACTTTAACAGTTAAACTAAATAAAAAATATGTGTGTATGTATATTATAAGATAAAAATGTTGTATTTTTGACCATTTTTAAAGTTTTATTACATTTTTGTTCCTGAAATCCACCCTTCTGATGGGATCAGTATAATCCAGATTTTTTGGATTAAAGGTATCCCAATCTTACTAAAAAGTTTTGCACAACACAGACTGATGATTTTATCCAGATCAAAACGAAGACTGGATTTTGTGATCTAATCTGATTTTAGATTCCTTTTTTCCTTTTTAACAACCCATTTTTAAAATTTGATCCAATCCGATAGCCGAAATCCGATCAGATTACTTTTGAACAACTGGCCCCAGGGACCAGTTTTTCAAAAAATGTACTCTGGATCAAATTTATCCATATTTGGAAATCGTCTCAGGTTACGCATGTAACCATGGTTCCCTGAGAACAGGGAACGAGACACTGCGTCTTAACGCATTTGGGGAACGCCTTAGCGGGAACCAGTGTCTGAAACATGGCAATCGTATTGGCGGCGACAGCATATGACGTCACTACTAGTGCGACCCGAACGCACAAAAGGAGCGCCTAGAGAACAAGTCATCCACTTATCGTCTGAAGGGACTGTTCAGCAGGCGGCCCCGAGGCATGACAGGGAGACGCAGTGTCTCGTACTCTGTTCTCAGGGAACCATGGTTACATGCGTAACCTGAGACATTCCCTTTCGAAAGGGAACTCACACTGCATCTTAACGCATTTGGGGGACGAATACCCACGCCGCCATGCTGAGGGGAGTGCATGCTAAAGAATGGCTGTGACAATATCTCAGACACCATTTCAACTGAAATGCCAAAAAACACTCCTCCTAAGGGTCGCAAAGGCTGTCAGTGACAGCATTCCCTACGGCCACCACCCAAGCTATAAGCCTCAAAGAGGCCTCCAGAAACATCTAGAGGCCTACCAAGGCCGCTCAAAGGCTTGGAACCAACAACTTCAAACAGAAAGGGTCCCTTTAAGGGAATGTGGCCAGGGAGCCAAAAGGAGCCCCGGCCAGTCACTTCTCAGGGGAGCATAGTCTACCCTGACTGCCACCAGGGAGGCCAACCTGGTCCTACTTAGTAGAAACCTAGTCTGACCAGCAACCTGTCTATTACTAAAACAGAATCTCTAACACACTAGCCTCCAGAGGAGGGGTCCAGAAAGAGGGACTGCAAACTGGCAGTAACTGGAAGTAACCAACTCAGACCAGACGTAGAGACGGGCATCCTGGGGAGCAGAACTCGGCATAGCGCTTAGAACCCTTGCAATCGAGGGGAGTTACTCTGCTCAACCTAGGATCTACAGAGCGCTTCTTAATAAGCACTCTGGAGGCTGAATACTAAATAGGGTCCCTAAAGAGAAACGTACCTCCAGCTCCAACAAGAGCTGATCGATCAATGGAGTTCTTACTAAAAGAACCCTTTAAACCTCAATGACCAACTCAGGGGCGAGGTCCTCAGCCTTCAATACTGACCTCCCAGGGAGGTCTCACGAGAGACCTTCAACCTTCCGATCAGACCTCAGGAGCGCAGTACTCTAAAGAATGACCCTCAATGCGAGGGGAGTACCCACTGGACTCAACCGAGAGGAGTATTGACCAAGCTCAATGCAAGTACCAGGGAGGCTCCTAAAGAGCCTACACTCTGATATAACTCTAGGGAGTCAGAATACTATCTTAGCTGGAAGTGCTAAGGACCTACTCGATCCAGAGGATCTCCTTCAAGGTGGCCTGCTCGAGGACCAACTACTTGGTAAAGATCTAGAACTCCAGGGCTAGTATCAGGGAGGCTCCAATGGAGCCTGAGCTACCTGATAACCATCTGCTCAATCCTAGAGAACTAGGACACTCAGGAACATAGTTCAACCCAGAGGATCGCTTTCAAGGTGACCCAAGGAGGACCAACTACTTGGTAGCAAATCTAACTCCAGTAGAGATAGCCACTAGAGGTATGCAGGCTTGGAATACTCTTTCGCATTGCCATAACGAGTCGTGTACTCAGCATATCGCTGTCTACCCTTAAAACAAGGGGAGTACAAAACTATGCGATGGGGGTGATGAGGAGGCCTCAGTCAGGGCCTACTACTCTAGCATAACATGGCCACAGGCCCGAGGCTAATGCTTGAGCTCTAAGGGAGCGTTCTCAACTCGCCCTGAAAAGGGGAAGTACTTTGAGACACTCGACCTGAGCATCACAGGTGTTGGGCACATATGGGGCACAGAGCTCTGGGAGCGAAGTGAACTAACCCGAGAAAGGCTCAAAAGTAAAAACTTAAGCAAAAACTCTCGCTCCAAGACGAGAAAGGCCGTCTGAGCTCAGCTCTGGAGGAATGGAGGCCGCAACAGGAAGAAATTCCATAGGAGGACCCTGCAACACTTAACTCCGCGACTTGATAATAATCGAGGAGCTTTTGGTGGAAAGATGCTCCAAGCTCAAACTAGCTACTACCAAAGCTCTGGAGAGCGGAGACTTCAGCATAGTGCTTTCTAACAACGCTCAAGGACAACCACAGGGGAGGCTTTCAATGAAAGCCTACAACACCTGGCTATTTGTCAGTGCCTAACACCACCAGGGAACTGAAGCTCAGCATATCGCTTATACTCTAATATCAAGAGGAGTTTCAGCTCAACCTAGATACATTGAGAAGGCCGTAAGGCCTGCCACTTGCATTAATAGCCTAATGCAGAAGGCGGGCCCTGGCTGGGGACGACTCTCACAAAGAGAGGAGGCATACTAGGATCACTAGTTGCTAGTCTTATGCTAGAGAGGCTCTCCAAGGAGTAGCCTACTCAGGGCTACTGCATGCTAGGAGCCGGAAAGCTACAGCTGAACCGCCTCTGTCAAACAAGACGTATTCCTGAGTACAAGCCTAGGCCGGATATCGGGGCGGCCCAAAAGAAGGGCCGGCACACACGCACTCATGACCTTCCTGGAGCTCAATGAAGCGGAGACTTCAGCCTAACAACTCTAAAGCAAGGAGGCTGGCTCACACAACACTCAGGGGAACTGACCACCTGGAGCTCAATGGGGCAGTGGCTTCAACAAAACGACTCTCCGAGTGAGAGGAAACCAACACACTCACCACAGGGAATGTCAAGGTGGCCTTAACAGGCCATCACTTGAGGACATCAACTACCCAGAGCTCAGTGGAGCAGAGGCTTCAATACAAAATGAGAAGGTATCAAATGAGAAGAAGCCAACATACTCATCATAGGGTGATTGTCAAGGTGGCCTTGCGGTAGGCCAACTTCAAAGACCTCAACTACCTAGAGCTCAAATGGAGCGGCAGCCTTGAATAGAGACTCTCAAACAAGAGGAAGCCAGCTCACTAATCACAGGGTGATGTCAAGGGTGGCCCAGAGAGGGCCAACACCTACCGTCATGATCTATCTGGAGCTCGGGGGAGCGGAGGCTTCAGTATATTGCCTTCTACTCTCAAAGTAAGAGGAAACCGCTTCACTCGACCTAGGGAAGGTATCAAGTGAGCCTAACAAAGGCCAAACACCTCAAATCGTGATATCACCTGAAGCTTAGCAGAGCGGTGGCTTCGACAAATGACTTTCTTTAGCGAGAGGAAGCCAGCCCACTCAACCCAGGAGGATTATCAGGGCGGCCACTGAGGGCCGAACACCTGACATATCAACTACCTGAAGCTCGGATGAGCGGCAGCCTGAAAAACCAACTCTCAGATCGGAAGGAGGCCATGCCATTTACTACAGGTGATATTTCGTTCTTAATGCTACCCGCTATTAAGACCTCATAAAGAAAAGAGGCACATAGTAAGGGTGCCACTATTACCTTCCCTAATAATGGGAGCTCCAGGGCCCCAGTTTAAATGCCCCAATACAAAAAAAACATAGAATAAACATCCCCTTATTCCTTTATACAGGGAGCTGAGGTCACTGAATTTGTAATGGCTCTCACAGAGGAAGAGGTAACCTAAAAGCTCAACCTGAGACTTCAAAGAGCAGAGGCCTAAACGTAAAAGTGGCCTGCCATACTCTGCAGTCTGAAAGGATGCGCTCACTAACAAGCTCTGTGCCGGATCCACAGACGGGTTAAAAAAAGATGGAACCAAGACATCATTGGTCCAGCCTCAGGCCTGGTGTGAAGCGCCTGGGATATGAAAGAATAAAAGCCCCCTATTATTCCTTTCTACAGAGAGCTGAGGTCACTAAATGTAAAATGGCTCTCGTGCCAGAGAAGCAACCTGTAAAGCTCAACCTGTAACTACAGTAAATGGAGGCCTAAATGTAGATGCGGCCTGCCATACTCTGCAGTCTGAAAGGATGCGCTCACTAACAAGCTCTGTGCCGGATCCACAGACGGGTTAACAAAAGATGGAACCAACACATCATCGGTCCAGTCTAAGGCCTGGTGTGAAGCGCCTGAGATATAAAAGAATAAAAGCCCCCTATTTTCCTTTCTATAGGGAGCTGAGATCACTAAATGTAAAATGGTTCTCACCCCAGAAAGGCAACCTGCAAAGCTCAACCTGTAACTACAGTAAATGGAGGCCTAAATGTAGATGCGGCCTGCCATACTGCTGTAGACTGAAAGGATGCACTCAATACCATGCCCTTATGCCGGACCAACAGAAGGGTTAATAATAATGGAACAGAACCCAACATCGGTCCATTCTCAGGCCTGATAAAAAGCACCTAATATGAATAAACACCCCCTTAAATCCTCTCCATAGGGAGCTGAGATCACTAAAAATATAACAATTCTCACAAACGGTGAGGCGACCTACAAAGCTCAACCTGTGACAACAAAGCAGAGACCTTAACGTAAATGAGGCCTGCCGTACTGCTGTAAACTGAAAGGAATAAACACTTACTAACAAGCCCTGCACTGGACCAACAGAAGGGCTCTAATAATGGAACAAACTCATCATCGACCCAGCTTCAATCCTGATATTGCAGAAAGGAAACACGCAACTAGGGTTGCCAAGGGAAACACAAGTGCGAGAAAAAAACAGCCTTATACAGGCGAACGTGTGTGCTCCTAGTCCAAACAAACAATGTACAAGTAATGTGTGATAGATGTAAAGCTTGCACACAAACCTACACATTGCTCGTCCAAACGTAAATAGAGCATAGGTAACCTATGATATGGAGGACGCATCCTAAATCAGCTAAACACTCATAACAAAAAACCCATCCTGCTTCCCTCGAGAAGAGACGTCTCCCAAACGAGAGTGGAGCTTTCCTCTGTGGGAAATGCTCACAACGTGTGCCGACAGAACTCTCAAGCACTGGGCAGGCATGCTCTAACAAAGACGCACGAGTCAAGTGTGTTACCGGGTAATTATACATGGATGTGCACACTGACTGAAATGTCTGTAAACAGCCGTTCTTACCTTTGAATAGCGCTTCAAACAATACAGTCCCTGAAAGACGAAAGAGGATGACTTGTTCTCTAGGCGCTCCTTTTGTGGATTGGATCACTGTGATCCAAATACCAAATTTCAGGATTACCAAATCCTGTTTACCAGAGCCTTAAATGGAACCGACCGTGTAGCCTACTGGCTTAGCAAAGAACAACAGGTAGGCAAAATACCAGTGGCCACAAATAGCCATTGTTTGTTTTAATTGTAAGAAACAGAAACACTGTAATAAACAGAAACATTTTACATTCCTTATTTTGTTATAATGTTAAATAACAAAACAAAAATAATACTATCCAATAGTCAAAAATCATTTACAGGACAGATACCAGCTCTTTTCATCTCTGCCTTTAGGAGATGTATCTCCATCTGCACTTTTTTCTGCTGCAGTTGGGTAAGCAAGATTTGTTCCCTTTCGAAAGGGAACTCAACTCTGCGTTTACCGCATTTGGGGAACGTCACACATGAACCGATGTCTGAAAGCCAAAGATTCAAACCACTCCAATCCTAGAAAGCCGAGGAATTTGAGAGAGGTGTAAACCTTTCTCAGGCCGAGGCGGCTGACGAGGACGAACTCCTGGGTGACGATGACGTCTTGTCTCTGACGTCATCGGATCCAGGAGCGAGTGCTCATTTGGATGCGAGCCTCAGAGAGCAGGAGATGGCTGTGGAGGAAGAGGCAGGCGAGCCTGCTGCTCTCTCCAAGCCTCCCTGCGCTGCGTATGCTGAGTTATTAGAGGTTATGGAATGCGCTTCTGGCAGGCTGCAGCTGCTTTGGGAGCGCGTCAGGAAAGAAACCGCGCGTGGCAGACTTGACGAACGATTTCTTTCCGACCATAACCCAATAACTCCAGTGAGCCTTCCATTCCTCCCCGATCTACATGTTGAGATCGAGAGGGCATGGAAAAACCCATACTCGGCGCGTATCCATCGGTATCAGCGAGCAAATTTCGCTGATGTTGAGGGGTTGAGCCAGCATGGGTATGTGTCGATGCCTCCTATTGACGAGACGTTTGCGAACTATCTCGCCACAGGGAGTGCGCCGACACTAAAAGCTCCGGTCCTGCTATCTAAACCGTTGAAAGTGACTTCACGTTTAAATGGCAGGGCATACGTGGCGGCAGGTCAGGCTGGTGTGGCTTTGCACACTATGGCGGTGCTGCAAGCGTACCAAGCTGACTTGCTTAAGGATCTGGATCAGGGGCAGGGTTTGTCCCCTGAAGCGATGGAAGAGCTGCGCCGCACCACGGATCTCGCTCTCCGGGCCACCAAAAAGACTGCCACCTCGATCGGTCGATCTATGGTGGCTATGGTGGCCACGGAGAGGCATCTGTGGCTGAACTGTGCGGACATCGGGGAGAAAGAGAAGAACTTGTAGCTGTAGCTTGGTCCCCTTATGACCATTAGTTGGCGCTACATGTTGCTGAAAGTAGTAGGTCGCTCCAGGCCTCCTTTTTAGTTTACATGTTAGGCACAGTCGTTTTGGTCTTCTTTGTTAGAGCTATCACGGGCTGACGCCATGTGCTCTTGAGTTGAAGGCCTCTCCAGGCCTCCTTTAAGATTGCATGTTGGAACAGCTTTGTGTGGTGGTTCTTTATATGACTCATCTTAGCTCTAGTTGAGCTAAGTAGTTTCCTCATAAGTAACTTGGTTCTATTTTGCTCCTAGAACTTTAGTGGCTGCTAGTCTCGCGCCGCGTGTTAATAGGTAGGCCCTCAGGGTCTCCTTGGTTAATATGCTGGTGTTTGTTCTTGTATACTCCTCTCGCTGAGAGAGTTGAAGGTACTTTACTGAGTATACTGCTGGTTGGCCAGGGCCCCAGGTGACTTATTAACCTCCTTTGTAGTTCGGTTATTTGTTCTCCTCGGAGCTTGAAACACTGCCATGGGCTGATGCCACGTGTTTGACTGAGGTTATAGGCCCTGTTCGGAGCCTTCTTTAGTGCATGTTGGCGTATGTTATACTCCTCTTGCTTAAAGAGTAAAAGGTTCTTTTACCAAGTACACTGCTCGTTGGATTGTGTTGGATGGACTGCTACGTGGGCACTCACATCGGCTTTATATGCTGCTACTAGGTCAAGTGGCTTCTTGCTTCCAGCTAGGTTTTTAAGGTCAAGATGTACGGCCTTGTCAGGCCGCTCTTGGACTCCACTATTGACTAGTATTCTGGTGTGATATGTAGTTCTTTCAGAACTTTTTGTCATGTTGCAGGCCTCCTTCCGGCCTCCATGATTTTGTGCCTACAGTATGGTCTATCTGTTAGGATGAGCTTCGTACTCCCCTTTTGGTTTGTTTGTGTAATTGTGCTTAGCTCCCTAAGCTGATCATTGGTTGAAGACTTCCATGAAGCCTCCCGTTGAGATCAGCCCCCAGGCTGGTTTGTGCTCCCCTGTATCAGGGCTTGTTAGAGCACAGCCTCCTCAGTGCGATTGTCAGCACTGAGTAGATCCTAGGATTGAGCAGAGTATACTCCCCTCAATACGAGGGTTCATAGCACTCAGCTGAGTTCTGCTCTCCAGGATGCCCGTCTCTACGTGTGGTTTTGAGTTGCTTACTGCCCCTTCTGCAGTCGCTCTTACCTGCTCTCTTCTCTGAAGTGTTCCGGGGTTCCTTTCGGTTCCCTGGCCACATTCCCTTTAAGGGACCACTGTCTTCAGGTAAGTTGGTCCCAGAAGCTTTGAGCGGCCTTGGTAGGCTTTCTACGGAAGGCCTCTTTGAGGCTCAGCTTGGGCTGTTGGCCGTAGGGAATGCTGTCACTGACAGCCTTGCATGACCCGAGGGTGAGTTGAAGCGTTTCTCTTGAAGCTGCTTTCTCTAGCTGTCTTTGGCATGCACTCTCCTCAGCATGGCGGCGTGGGTATATCATTCCCCAAATGCAGTACACGCAGAGTTGAGTTCTCTTTCAAAAGGGAACGTCTCAGGTTACGTATGTAACCATGGTTCCCTGAGAACAGGGAATGAGACTCTGCGTTGCCATGCCATGCCTCGGGCTGCCTGCTGAACAGTCCCTCTAGACGATAAGATTCCGACTGATTCTCTAGGCACCCCTTTAATACTTCCGGGTCCGCGCTATGTTGCGTCATAGGCTGTCGCAGGCCAATAGGATTGGAGTGGTTTGATTCTTTGGCTTTCAGACATCGGCTCACGTGTGACGTTCCCCAAATGCGGTAAATGCAGAGTCTCGTTCCCTGTTCTCAGGGAACCATGGTTACATGCGTAACCTGAGACGTTCTTTACCCAGTTCAATATGTACTTCTGCTCTTTCGGTTTCCCATTTCAGAAGCAATTCATAGCTGTCACCATCCTGGTTTGTAGCTGAGGAACGTTTGCGTTTTCTTGTAAGAACGTCTTGGACTGTCTTCATTACATCCACTGGGAATCTATCTTGCTCCTCAATTACTGTAGTTAAGTCCAGGAAAACATTTCCTCTGCAGGAGAATTATGCTCGCATTCTTCTGAAGTCCTAGTCTCTGTAATTGTGGCCTCTCCATCTGCTTCTATGCCTTCAATGACTGATCTTAAAACCCTTGAGCATCATTGCTTTGGCTTGTGCTGAATTAGGCTTACACCAATCAGCTCATTGCTGGTTAATGGGTGACACCATTTAAACACATCAAGTCTTTGCACCCATTTCTCTTAGCTTACAGAGGCATCCACATGGCGGGTATTGTTCATCGTTACCGTAGGAGAAGGTACTGTCAAAGGGTGCATGCTGAGCGTGCCAAACCACTCGAGCAATACACATCAGAAGAACTGTATGCACGTTTTTGCTTTGGGAGAGATGACATTACATTGACATTGCAGATCTTGTCAGGCCAACACTCCAACACCAAACCCAAAGGAGTCATGCTTTATCTGTGGAGGAACAGTGCTTAATCGCTCTGTGCTTTTATGCATGTGGGACTTTCTACCAAGTAATTGGTGACAATATTGGAGTGAGAAAAGCAACCGTGAGTAATATGATGAAGGCTATGTCAGTAGCACTGGGCAGTCTGATCAATCAATTTGTTTCCTTTCCCAAGGATGACCAGACAGCTCAGACTAAGCACAAGTTTTTTCAAATGGGGGACATGCCTAGCACTACTGGTGCTATTGATTGTACTCATGTGCATATTCAAGCACCTTGTGAAAGGGAGTGGGAGTATGTCAGTCGAAAGGGGAGGCACAGCATTAACATCCAACTGTGTTGTGAAATGGCCAAGGTCTGTTCATGATGCACTTATTTTAAGAGAAAGTGCACTATACAGAGAGCTTCAGTCCCACCGACCAAATGCCATAGTATTGGAAGACAGCGCGTATCCACTCCTACCATGGCAAATGACCCCTTTTTCAGCTGCAAACACACCTGAGCAGGCACGCTTCAACTCCTCACATTGCAAAACAAGATGTGCTATTGAACACTTAACTACTTGCGAGTACAACCCAAAGTGGCATGCAACATAATCCTTGCCTGTATTGTTTTGCATAACATCGCCACCAGGCGTCATGTCCCTCTTGATGACAATTTTTATGGACCTGATCCTGATGTAGAACCAGAACAGCCGCCAATGTTCTTACCTAATGAAGGACACACTGGACATGCAATTAGAGATGCAATTGTGAGAAATTATTTTTAACTAGGCTACTGAATATATTTGTTGTTGTAATTGCCATTAATATACTGTGGAATTATAGAGCTGTGAACAACAATATTTATTTGACAGCTGATAGCTTTGAGATTTTTTTGTTTGTTTTTGTTGTTTACCATATCTCATTAAATGTGGGTCATATATGCTTTAAATATGAAGAAATGTATATATCATCAGTAAACATTGATTTTGTGATTATTCACTTGAATAAAAAAAATGATTTTCTCTGATTTTATTTGGTTCGAAAAATCACAACTGAATCCACCCTTCTGATGGGATCAGGATAATCCTATTTTTTTTTTTTTTTATCAAATAGATCCCAAACCGAGTTCAAAGTTTTGAAAAACCCAAAGGGCAGGTTTGATCCAGATCAAATGTAAGATCGGATTACATGCTCTGATCTTAGTTCGGAATCCCTCTTTTGCTTTTGAAAAACCCATTTCCAAGATTTGATTCAATCCGTGATCCTAAATCCCACTGGATTACTTTTGAAAAACTGGGCCCAGATGATTGCTTCAATGTAGCCGGTATTGCAAGTTTGTCTGCACTCAAAAATCATGATTTATATTAGTATGATTCTATATGCGTCTAATTTCTCATGAGTTGTTTATTATTTTGTTTCAGTTATTTTCAGCCGGACTTTGGAAAAAATGGTATATTATTATCCATTTGACAAAGACATGATAACGGTCGGATTTGGAGTCATGATTCTGCTTTGTGTCTTCTACATCATTTACTGTAAGTCTTTATGCTCATAATTGTCTTGTTAAAGGATCTAAGGATTCTTTATATAATTTTAATCTTGTGTGCTGTGTTGCTTTCAGAAGAATGTAATAGATATGCGAATGTCTCCCTCTCATACTTTAAACGTCATGTGATTGTTAAGCAGTAGTTCAGTAAAATGATGTTGTGAAGCATTAATTTTCCAATTAATACTAGACAAAATGGATATGTTCTGATGGGATCTGATAAATTTGTAAATATTGTAGTATGGACTGAAAAGAAGATGCCATGCCGTGGAGAGACATCAGAATGGATATGGGGGAAATTAACCACTGTAGCTGCATTCAGCTTTTTTATTCTGCCTTCATTACACGTCACCCTCCTGTACATTGCTTTTGGAGCTGCTGTAGGAGGTTAGTGACCCTTTATCAAATCTGTATTTCATGTATCAAATTAATAAAATTAATCAGTAGTAACTCTGGCAGATCACATTTTAGAGAACGGTTGACACACTGACACACAGTTTAAAGATTGACGAAAAAATATGACTTCATTGTCTTTATGATGAGATTTAAATATGTTCACATTTTTGTTTGATAAATTTTACTTTGTCATATTTCTGTTTTTAGGGGTTTTTGTTGCCATAATATTCCCAGTATTGTTTTTTCTGTCATTTTTCTGTTTGGTTGACCCAAGCAAAGGGAAAAGCTGTAAGTATGTAAACTGTATCTTTGGTGTCTATAGTTCTGTTTGATCTTTTGTGCTTATAGATCCTTATTCGTATAATCTTCTTTTCTTTTTTGGACCATAAAATGAAAAATGTCCTGCTCGCACTCATTCATATAATAAACAGTGACCAGCATCAAACTTCGAAAAATAGATGTGAAAGTTCCATGCAACCATATATTCCAAGTGTTCTGAGAGCATACGATAGCTTTGATGGAAAAAAAAAAAAAAATTGAAATTTAATTTATTATTCATGTCGTTAGTCTGCTGTGCAGGATCTTTTACATCTTTTTTTTTTTTTTTTTTTTTTTTTTTTTTTACACTTTGAAGCTACTTACTTTTCACTGCCATGAACAAGAAAATCCAGGAATTTCTTTTTTAATTGCTCTTTTTCTCGTCTGAAAAAGAAAGAAGTTCATACAACATTAGAACAACACCAGGGTGAGTGAATGGTGAATGAAATTTTATTTTTGGGTGAGCTATCCCTTTTAAAGTGTTTCATTCTGAAATCTTTTTTCCAATTAATGTTAATGTATCAAAGTCCAGTCCCATTGAATCTGTTTTTGCGGGTCAGTTTTCAGTCTTACTGAATCAGATTTTTTTTTTTTTTTATGTTCATGATTTGTGGTTCGGTTGTGATATCTTTTGCCTTTTACTTGATTATCTTCATGTGTAGAGTTTTCAACTTTGATAGTAAAAAAAAATCAAAAAAAAAATCCAAGTGAACTTATTTTAAAGAGTTAATTTAATAAAATCTTTTTCAGGTTCAGTTTTACTCAATAAGACAGCATGGATAATCTTCACATTTCTGATGATTGCAGTAATTATTTGTTTCTGCATTAGAACAATGGAACATGAAAGAGGTACAATCATATATTTCTAATGCTGGAAATTATTAAAACTTCATCTTATATCTCTGGTTGAAGAACAATAAATGTTGAATATAAATAAATGTTGAACAAGTTTCACCCTTCAAAGAATTTCTGTAATAGATTCATCTGTGTACAGATGCTGCAGGATGGATCTGTACGACTGTTTTTCAGCAAGTGCTGTGGATGATTGCAATATATAATGACAATAATAAAGATCTGGGTACAGTATTGATTATTTGCTTCAGTCATCTTTTGAATCTGCTCAATATCCACATTCAGTGTCTTGTTTAAAAAACACTTTTGGGTCATTCTGTGTCAACTCAACCAGAGTTCCCCAGCTCAAATTTTTGATTTTGCTAATATTTTTTTTTTCTGTAGAAAGACACATATAAATAGTGATGAAAGCCAAAATATTTAAGGTGCTGTATAAGATTCCTCAAATTCTTTGTTGAACACTGTTGATATTTGAAATCAACCCAAACAAACACACCCCTCTTAATTGCTCTGCCTCCAAAACGCACACTCCAATCCTAATCACCCTGCTCCGAGTCGGTCTCGACCCCAGCCGATCGCTGCTGGTATGCAAGGCGAATGCACTACCAATGATGCTAAACACCTAAACCATGCTAAACAGTTGTCAGTGCGCAGTGGTTTAACTGCAAAACTCTCACTATCTTGCCGCTGTTACACACGCAATGAGAGAGTGGATGTCTATTTATCACTGCTGACACATAACAAAATGCTTCGTAAAAAATAAAGATGATGAACGAACGACAAGGAAGCACAAAACATGAACGTACAGTACACAAGAGTAAATACAAAGTGTTCATTGTTAGTCGCCAACAGCCCAGCAGCTCATGACACTCAAACCCAGTGTTACTCACATGTGAAGCAGAATCAAAGCAGCCTCCGCGTCTGTTTTCAGGTCTTCCCACTTAGCTCTCTCCAGCGCTGGAAAGCTTTTCTAATATAAACCGGGTCCTAAAGTGCTTGCCCAGTCATAAACCTTCATTCCAGTGATATTCTTTTGAGCTGTTTTTTATTGTGTCCCATTTCTCGTTCTGTAGGTTTTTTTCTTTCTTATTTTCAAATCTCCCTCTTCGAACGTCATACGCCCCCTAATGCTGATTGGTTAAATGTTTGTTGTTGGTATCGGCCCGACTAACTTCCAAACAGTGTATTTGAAATAATTCCAACATTTAAAGTCCAACTTTAAATGTCACAGATGTATATTTACTGAGTAATCCACTATTTTGTAGAGGGGGGTCAAAATGACTTTAGAAAGATGGCAGCATCATTATTTTATTTTTACACTGAGATTGGTGGGTCTATTAGTAAAATCTTTGTTTCATTATTTGCCAACAGTGACAGTTCAAAAATGATGAAAAGTACATCTTGTGTTTTTTGCCTCAAGTTTGCAGGCCTGTAACTCAATAAGTATTAATGATATCTTTTAGAATCTGGTTCTTATCAAACTTTCCTTTTGGTATCTTCAGACCCTCAATAGTTCAACCCCAGAGATATGGAGATCTTAATGTGGCTCCATGAGTAAATTGGTAAATTGTATACATTTTCAGTGGTCGAAAACCAAATGTGCGTCATTTTGCACACCGCTGATACTTTTTATATGTAAAGAGTAATATCTGAAGAACAAATAATGTTTCTTAAGATCCAAAATCTAAGGGTATTAAGATATCTTTACTTCTTGAGTTGCAGGCATGCGAACCTGAAGCAAAAAACAAGCTTTTTGCCATATTTTAACTGTCACTGTTGGCATATAATGAAATCAAGATTGCTAAAGTCAACAGATTTTACTAATAGATCTACCAATCTCTGTGTAAAAATAAATAATGATGCTACCATCTTTATAAAGTCATTTTTACACCCCTGTAAATTGGCTCCAAATCTCAGGTGAAAATTACCCCCCTCTTCAAAATAGTGGATTACTCAGTAAATATACATCTGTGACATTTAATATTTTGGTTTTCATCACTATTTATGTTTGTCTTTCAACAGAAAAAATATTAACAAAATCAAATTTGAGCAGGCAAGTTTCCGATATTTGGTTAATTTGACACGGAATGACTCTTTTGTATGATTGTTGTGGTTCACTTCCAAGGTCAAAGCGATGCACACTTTAAGAATAAAACACGCAGAATAAAAATGTGGGTAAATACCCCAAATAAAATATAAAATATGATGAACAGAAGTTCAGAGTTCAGAAACATAAACTTTTAAAGTGTATACAATACAAAGGGCCGACTTAAAGGGTTTGAAAATTAAATGTTCATTTTGACAGATCTTTGGTTATATTGGTAAAGAGTAAATTAAACTGAGTTTACAATCACAATTAAGTTTTTCTGCGTCTCAGTACAGTTCATTTCCAAAGAGTGAGGGTAAATCTACATGTTTAAACAACTAGTGTGCCTAATTAAAACCAATCAAAACTAATTGGGCAAGCATCTGAGGATGTAGAACATGGTTTGTTTTTTCAATTATTATTATTTATTTATTTATTTCACCCTTTTTTATTATTATTTATTTATATATCAGATCACCCTTTTTACCACAAGACGATAATGTATTGACTACTTAAAACATTTAATGTCCCTGGGATAAATTTGCATTTATCTTTTATTTACAGATCTAACCCTCGCCTTTAAAAAGATTTTGTATGCATTTGGATCAGTTGGTGTTGTTTTACTGAACACTGTTGCACTGATAACAGAAGTGATACTAAAATCAGGTGAGTGAACAACACTTACATCACTTTGACATTATTTAACAAAGCTGTCATAAAGATTGATTTTAATATTTTTTTTTTTCCTCAGTTAATGGTAAGCGTGCAGTTGGCGATCTGAGAGTTGTTGTCTTTTCCTCTGACAGCATCTTTACTCTTTCTGTGCTGCTTTTGCTCATGTTTGGACACTGTAAGTACAACTGGAATTGCTTCCTTGTTTTCCTCAAAGCTGTTTAGTGTAATTTGCATTCAAATGTGTTGTTCAGAGTGGAATGTTTTAAACTTCAGCTTAATGCATTATTAATATGCCTTAAAGGGGTCATGAAATGCACTTTTATATTGTTTCTGGATTTTAGTTTTAAAAGTTAGCAAAGTATTTTTTCCCCCCTCACCAAGAATGTTCAGATATTTGTAAAAACGATAATTTTCCATCCTCATTTCCACTCTGTCAAAATGACTTTCAAAACGAGGGGCATTACATCTTTCAGAAATGCAAGAACCCACTGCTGTGATGTTGCAGACAATTATTTAAAGCATTTAAGGTTAATCAACTGTAAAAGCAAAAGCATAGTCACATATCTACATACATCTAGTTGTGCTCAAAAGTTTACATACCCTTGCAGAATCTACAACAATGTGGAGAATTTTTAACAAAATAAGAAGGATTGAAAAAATTGTTATTTAAGTTATTTAATATTTAGTACCATTTAAGTGTCTTCTGTAGCTTCTGAAGGGCAGTACTAAATGAAAAAATATGATCTTTAAACAAAATAAGAAAAATTTACACATCATCATCCTGTTCAAAAGTTTGGCTCCTAATGCATTGCGTTTCCTTCTGGAGCATCAGTGAATGTTTGAACCTTTTTTAATAGTTGCGTTTGAGTCCCTCAGTAGACTATATGCATGGTTACTTCCTGGTTGTAGTTAAGCCAGCTCGGGCATTTCCAGTGAACTATTAGCTGTTCATTCTGTACTGCTGTACATCAACACAAAACCATCAGTGGTTGACTTTTTAATGTTATATTCATATTTTAATGCAGTTATCACATTTACCTAATTTGCCAATAAACCAGTTTTATTGATTGCAATAAAGACAAAGCTATTGGGACTGTTTAAAAACACCGTATCTGTAATTAGACACGCACAAGCATCCCCCATGTAGGAAATTCAACATTTGATAGAAAACACCTATTTAAAAATAAAAGACAATAATTAACACTTTAACCAGCAGGTGGTGGCAAAGTAGCATTTATTTGCGCATAAATCAGCCATTTCCTCTAATCATTTTTCACTTTGTTTTTGACAAAATATTAAACATTTTAAAATAACTAGGTTTAAAAATACATTTTGTCAATGTGAAGTATGAAATACTCAAAAAATCTTAAGAAAAACAATAACTTTTCTTGTGAATAAATGACACAGAAAGCGAGCACCACACTTTCCCTTTGTAACCACAGCAGTCAGTGCAGCGCAAGCTCAATGATTTCAGCACACTTGTAAAAACACATTTTATTCAATTAATCTAACTAAAGTGCACAATAAATATTTAAATTTTGAAGCTTTTTTTCACATAAAAGTGTGTAAACTGATGGTCGAATTGAATTTAGCCGAGGAGGAACAATGAGGTACGTCTTTATTTATTTATTTTTTATGCCATCTTATGTTTAAATAACTAAATTAATGCTATGCCTGACCATTTAAGTGACTATATTCTGATTATAAACTAAGTATTACACTACTGATGCTCAACACACCAGCAAATGACATCTCACCGGAAGTGTTCGAGCTGGCTTATATTAAAGCGGAAGTGCTAAAGAATGCTCAGTGCATATAGTCCATTGTCCTCTGTGTGAAAAGATGGATCTCAAAATCATACAGTCACTGCTGAAAAGGTTTCAAATATGCAGGAAAACCAAAGCGTTTGCGGGACCTGGAGGATTTTTCTGAAGAACAGTGGACAGTTTAACTGCTCAGAACAAACAAAGGACTCATGAACAACCATCACAAAACTTAAAAACAGTCATGGATCATCCAGGTAACCGCCAGTGCTTCCCACACATAGACTTTACTTGAGCGGGCCGCCCAGGTATATTAACGGCCTCCCAAGTATATTTGGAGACACATTTTTGCTTTTATTTTTTTTATCCTCTTATACTTTTTTTTTTATCTGCCCAAGATAGTGAAACCATGCATGATCGAATAACTAGTGGAAAATCTCCCCTCGCCCTACAAATTTCTTACCTGCTCGTTCTGTGTGTGTGAGAACTGTTTACTCCTGCTGACATTCCCACGTGTGCTGCAGACCTCATTGATCTGAGTTTATACTGGTCAAAAATGACATTCCATTGAAAATGAATGGCAGAGATTGAAAATAAGAGGAACATTTAGTGTTCAGGAGTGTGTTCATCACAAGACGCGTTCTACAGGCTCGCGCAACAGTGCGTCACACTGCGTTGTGATTCCCAATCAATGAATAGCGCACATTTATGACAAGCAATTGCTAATAAACTCCAGTTGATGAATTATGACAATGTCTACTTTATGGCCTTTATATAATATGTTTTAGAGACGGTTGTAAGAATGAATATTTTATCTGAATACTCTTTTGAAGACTCAGCCCGCAATTGTATAGACATTTCAAAATAAGAGTCCGTGTGTATTTCGGGCTTGTTTATAATTAAAACTCACACATTAAGTTTGTTTTTCTTCTGGGCATTATTGGTATTTTGGTTACACAATAAATTGTATTTAATTTGATTTCCATTTAATTCATAGTATACTATTGTAGTCTCTGGCTGGGATGCTCCCCCACAGGACGAAAAGACTAAAAACATTATTTGACACATATTATTCAATATATAGATTTTACTAGTAATTTACAATGCATAATAATGCATAATATTAGTATGTAATTAACCCCCGGTTTCACAGACAAGACTCTTAAGCTAGTCCTAGACAAAAAAAAAAAAATGTTTGAGCTATTTTAACTGAAAGCAACTGACATATCTTAAAATATGTCAGAGTCATTGTTTTGTCTCAAGATGCACCAGTAATTTATTTTATAAGGCACGTTTATAAAAGCTACTTTATGCCTCGTTTCCACTGAGCGGTATGGTTCGGTTCAGTACAATACGGTGTGCAATTTTTGCCGTTTCCATTGTCAAAAGTTGTGAATGGTGCCCTAATTCCGAACCGTACCGTACCACTTTTTTGGGACCAAACACAATAGTACCGTACCAACAGGATGGAGCTACACTCTGCAGAACGTTGATTGGTTGACAAAGAAACGTCACTTGCGCATGCTAAAAGGGGAATGACAACACAAGAAGCACCACACAAATGTGGTTCAGGCAACGCGTGCATTGATTATCTTTACTTCATGTAGGCTATATAACAAAACAAAATATAAAACACAACCCTGCCTCTTTTCGTTTTCATTTAAAAAATATGAAACCTATTAATGTGTGGTTCAGGCAATATGTGCATATGTACTCTGATTATCTTCACTGTATGTAGTCTAAATTAGAGGTCTACATGGGTCCAAAAATTCGTACCCGTAATTGTGCTACACTGAACCGACCCGGACCCGTCTATTATTTTGAAAGTTGGACCCGGGCCCGTGCAGAACCGGAACATGTCAAAAATGTACTACCCGGAACCGACGCGAAACCGAAAGCTGGACCCGAACCCGGCCGGGAAGACACAGACCCGACTGGACCCGATCGGACTTGGGTAAAGTTGGTTTTATATTCGCACATTCGGACTTCCGCATAGGCTACAATAACTTTGTACACTACACTGGACATTCAGTGGACGTTCGCAAGTAAGTATGCCATTAAAACAATACTTGCCCATTTTGATCGATTGTGAAAAATGTTGTAGGGTTACAATCGTTGGTTGTAAATATCATGTCGCTGTTTAGAATTTGCAAACATTAACTTTATTGCACATTATTAGAACGTTCTTAAACGCGGAAGTCCGAATGTGCGAATATAAAACCAACTTTACCCAAATCCCGATAGGCACATATTCCACAGCTATTAACAAGTCAATAAACAAGTTGCGAAAATTAAACTTTTTTTGTCTTACCTAATGTTAGTAGCCTTCTCCCTTGTACCTGACTACTTGGGTAAAATTGGTTTTATATTCGCACATTCAGACTTCAACGTTTAAGAATGTTCTAATAATGTGCAATAAAGTTAATGTTTGCAAATTCTAAACAGCGACATGATATTTACAACCAACGATTGTAACCCTACAACATTTTTCACAATCGATCAAAATGGGCAAGTATTATTTTAATGGCATACTTACTTGCGAACGTCCACTGAATGTCCAATGTAGTGTACAAAGTTATTGTAGCCTATGCAGAAGTCCGAATGTGCGAATATAAAACCAAATTTACCCAAGTCCATCCATGTTATTCCTCTTGCCAACTGAAATGCTTAATCTACTCATTACTCCAGCTTCAAAAGTCCACTTGCAGTCACGGTGACGGATGACAAATGCGACTTTGCAGTTCCCTTTCGAAGGGAACTTCAACTCTGCGTTCGAGATGCATATGGGGAACGTCACTCGTGACCCGGTGTTCAAAAACAACTATCAAAGAACTCCAATCCTATTGGCCGGCGACAGCCTATGACGTCATATGGCGCGACCCGGAAGTATAAAAGAGTGCCTAGGGAAGCAGTCAGTATCTTTCGTCTTTTCGGGACTGTTTGTGTTCTGCCACTATCGTGCCACCTCATCTTCTCAAGGTATTTATTATGTCTGAGGACAAGACCAAACGTTTTAGGAAGTGTGCTGATCCGTGTCCGAGATTCTTGACACCGGAAGATACACACAACCTTTGCGTTCACTGTCTGGGAGAAGAACAAGCACGGACAGTGCTTGAGGGCGCTGTCTGTGTGAATTGTGAGCGTTTTTCTATGAAAACGCTCCGTTCCCGCCTGGCCCTCTTCTCGAGGGAAGGGGTGTCGGCATCTGTGCCCGGTGGGTCTGGCCCCGCTCGTGCTGAGGCAGAGCGGCGGCTGCATTCATGGGGCTCGCAGATGGAGCTCGCCGCGGAGTTTGAGAAGGGTCTTACTGTCTCTCAGCCTCCTGCGGCGGCTGGCGGGGATGAGCTCCTGGATGACGATGATGTCTTATCTTTGACATCATCGGATCCAAGAGCGAGTGTTCTTCTGGCAGCTAGCCCCCGAGAGCAGAAGATGGTGGTGGAGGAAGAAACGAGTGAGACAGCTTCTTTCTCCAGGCCTCCTTGCCCAGCGTATGCTGAGTTACTGGAGGTTATGGAGCGCGCTGCGGGCAGACTGCAGCTGCCGTGGGTGCGTGAAAGGAAAGAGGTCGTTCGTGGTAGGTTAGACGAACGATTTCTTTCTGACCATAACCCCGTAACTCCGGTGAGCCTTCCGTTCCTTCCTGATCTCCATGTTGAGATCGAGAAGGCATGAAAGAACCCGTACTCGGCGAGAATACATTCACATCAGCGGGAAATTTCGCTGATATGGAGAGATTACGCCAGCACGGGTATGTGTCGATGGCGCCTATTGACGAGACGTTTGCGAACTATCTCGTCACTGGCAGTGCACCGACACTAAAAGCTCCGGTCCTGGCATCTAGACCCCTTAAGATGACATCTCGTCTGAACGGCAGGGCATACGCTGCTGCAGGTCAGGCTGGTGCGGCTTGCAAGCCTACCAGGCTGATCTGCTGAAGGATCTGGATCAGGGGCAGAGTTTGTCCCCTGATGCGGTAGCTGAGCTGCGCCGCACTATGGATCTCGCTCTCCGGGCCACCAAGCAAACGGCTGCCTCGATCGGTCGATCGATGGCGGCCATGGTGGCCACGGAGAGGCATCTGTGGTTGAACATGGCGGACATCGGGGAGAAAGAAAAGGGCTTTCTCCTCGATGCCCCAGTCTCGCCTTCTGAGCTTTTCGGCGGCTCCGTTGAGACGGTTGTTGGAAAGTTCAGAGAGGCGAGGGCGCGCTCAGCAGCTTATAAGAATTGCATACCGCTCAGATCCGATTCTGGCCCCAGACAGCCGGGAGGCCCTGGCCCGTCTCGAGCCGAGGCTCAGAGACAGGGCCAGCGATCTAGTGTCCTCCACCTCGGAGTAAGTCACAAAAGCAGCGGGATACGAGGAAGAGGAGGCAAGACTTAAGGGAGGTCATCGAGCACAGGCGCCAGCAGCGCCGGTGATCGGTCTCCTCTCTGGCGGAGGTAGATTAATTTCTACCCCCGCCCCTCTTACCCGGCCTCCCGGGAATGTTTTTACCAACTGTGCATGTTCAGGAGACACCTTTGAACAGTCAGGCTGACGGCTGGGCCCATGATGAGTTTTTCTCTGACGGCCCGCCTTCTGGCTTGATAGTGAAAGGGTTCTTGGCTTAGAACCAGGATGCTATCCTTCCATCTATATCTGAAGGGAGAGTCCTTGGTTTTTGAGCCACGGGAAGGTAAGACAAGGTCCGATTTATTTCTTAAATTTTGATGGTTGTTTTGTTCCTATGTATATTATATTTTCCTGAACGTGTAACAATAAAATATGTTTAGGGGTTTTGGGCAGAAAACTGAAGTGGTTTTTGAGTTGACTGAGCAGGCCACAAAATGGCTGCCGTTTTAGTCTTCTTGAGCTTCTCAGCTATTTTCAGTATAGTCTGGGCTGGCACTTACTACTTCAGTTTACATGTATCGGTGGCTTCTTTCGGCCACCTGACATGTCTGCTTGTGAACTTCGCTTTCTTTCTCCTTCTATGAGATTTGGAAGCGAATAACAGGTTTTATTAGGCTGTCTGGTGCCTGTTTTGTTCTAGGCCCATAGCTTAGCGGCCAGGCTAGAGCTAGGTTTACTGTGTTATTTTTTAATAACCCCTTATATATATTATTCTCTGGATTTATATTTCCTAGTTCTGGCCTCCTCCTGAGGGAGTTGTCAGGCCGTATGCCCATTACCCCCTTGCTATGTAGGTGCAATTGTTGAGTTTAACAGCTAAGTGTAGACTGTTCTTAGACTCCCTGTTGCTGTTATCTTAGGTGGATTAGGCCCTTATCTTTGCGTAGATAAGTTATGCAGTTGTGCTAGGCCCCACTTCTAGAACATCTATGCTATGGAAATTGTATTTTTCCTCTGAGCTACTTGTTTGTTAAACAAGTTTGAGTTGATGTTGCTAAGGTATTAGCTTCCGTCCTCTTTGGCTCGGTACAGATTTGAGAATCTGTATGGAGAAAATTATTTCCTCTTTAGAAATAGCATATTCATCAAAGCATTGGATGGCTTTGAGTGTTCTGGACTTTTGCCCTACATTTTATGTGAGCTTACTTATGCTGCCTCAGGTTGGCACCTGCTCTCATTTAGCGGGCTTTCATTAGCCGCTTTAGAGACTTTGATGACCTTATTCCCCTTTAGTAGGTTTATTGTTGTTACTGAGTGCTTTACCTGTTGGCTTGCATACTTAGAATGATAGTACCACTTTCTGAGGAAAGATGGTTGCTATTAACCCCTTCTTGTGGTCTCTTAACGGTTATTTGCATATAACTTAGATTGTAGGCCTGTTTATCTAGCCTCCTTCTAGTTAGCATTTGTTGTCATGCATGCTGTTACTTGATCAGTGTTTGCTCACATATCTACACTGCCACAGGCCTTGCCATGTGTTTGTTTGAGGTGTAGGCCTTATGGGCCTTCCTTAGACCATTTGGCTTGTTTGGTTCCCTTTAGCCTTTTTATGTTAGGGTACATTGCCTGTTGGAATGTGTAGCTTAGCTCAGGTTGCAGTTAGCTAAGCTGGTTCCCTGTAGCTTGGTTCCTCTATTCAAAACGAGCTGAAGCCTCGTGTTGTTGAAATGGTAGGCCCCTTTAGGCCTCCTTTTTATTTAACATGTTGGCACAGTTGTGTTTATTTTGTTAAGGGCTGAACGCCACTTGTCGCTGAGATTGTAGGCCCCTTAAGGCCTCTTTTTTAGTTCGACTTGCTGGCAGGATGCTCGGGAAACCATACCACCATCGGCCACGCCCCATCGCTGACGGATAGGCCCTAAACAGGCCTGTTCACGATGTATGGCAGCGTTTTATGTATTCCCTTTTAAAAAAAAAAAAAATCTGAATACATGGCCCATTGGTCAGTATGGTTATGATAGCCACTTGCTGATGCCACGTGCTTACTAAGGTAGGCCTACTTCGGCCTCCGGTGTAGCATGTGGAGTTCAGTTATGTACTCCTCTCGCTGTGAGAGTAATAGGGTGCTTTACCGAGTACTTTGAGTGGCAGGCCCCTCAGGGTGAATGTTGAAACCTTACTGAGGTTTGGTTTAAACTACATCTGCCTCCCTGAGTCTGATTCCTACTCTAGTTGAGCTGAATAGCCACCTAGCGCCTAGGGTGGATCTATCGTGCTCCTAGAAATGGCCACTGGACTTATGCCGTATGTCTTAGAGGTTGCTAGGCCTTATGGGCCGCCCTTTTGAACATACTGGTGTATGTTTGTGTATATTTCTCTTTGAGAATTATCTATATACACTTCCGGTTGGCCAGAGGCCCAGGTGATAAATCTAACCTCCTGTGGTTCGGTTATTTATCAGTCTTGGTGCCTAAAACACTGCCACGAGCTGATGCCATGTGTCTGTTAAGGTTATAGGCCCATCCAGGCCTTCCTTAATACGTGTTGGCGTACGTTGTACTCCTCTTGCTTTAAAGAGTAAAAGGTGCTTTTACTGAGTACACTGCTCGTTGGATTGTGTTAGGTGGATGGTCATGCGGGCACATTTGCAGCCCCTTTTGCTGCCATTGAAGTCTTCTGTCTGCCCAGAAGGACAGGTGTTCAGAGTGGCCCCTCCAGGCCACTTTCTGAATTTACTTCTGTTTCACATATAGCTACTATCATGCTGTAGGCCTCTTCGGCCTCCATGATTATGTGCCCATTGCATGGTCTACCTGTTAGGTGAGCTTTGTACTTTGTACTATTACAAACATAACCCTATTAGGGTTATGTTTGTAATAGTGCTTAGCTCCCTAAGCTGATCATGGTGGTAGGCCTTAATCAGGCCTCCTCCTGAGAGTCAGCCCTAGGCTGGTTTGTGCTCCCCGTATAAACAGGCATTTAGCGCACAGCCTCCTCAGTGCGTTAATTAAGCGCTGAGTAGATCCTAGGATGAGCGGATTATACTCCCCTCAATATGAGGGTTCATAGCACTCAGCTGAGTTCTGCTCTCCAGGATGCCCGTCTCTACGCGTGGGTCTGAGTTGCTCCTGCCTTTTTGCAGTCACTCTTACCTGCTCTCTTCTATGAAGAATGCGTTATGGAGATTCTGTACTCAGACAGTGTTGGCCAAGACTAAGTTTGTCCTATAACAGACCAGGTCGGCCTCCCTGGTGGCATTGAGGGTGACTTCGTTCCCCTCTAGTGACTGGCCAGGGTTCCTTTCAGTTCTCTGGCCACATTCCCTTAAAGAGACCACTTTATCTGCGGAAAAGTTGGTCTCAGATGCCTCTAGCAGTCTTGGTAGGCCTTTTTCCTCTGGAGGGCCTTCCTTAGGCTCAGCTTGGGCTGTTGGCCGTAGGGAATGTTGTCACTAACAGCCTGGTGTGACCCGAGGGGGAGTTGCTGCAGAAAACTGTTTTTCTACAGAAACTGCGTCTCGAACGCAGAGTTGAAGTTCCCTTCGAAAGGGAACGTCTCAGGTTACGTATGTAACCATAGTTCCCTGAGAACAGGGAACGAGACTCTGCGTTTCCCTGCCATGCTTCGGGCTGCCTGCGGAACAGTCCCTCAAAGACGATTGATACTGACTGCTTCCCTAGGCACTCTTTTATACTTCCGGGTCGCGCCATATGACGTCATAGGCTGTCGCCGGCCAATAGGATTTGAGTTCTTTGATAGTGGTTTTCGAACACCGGGTCACGAGTGACGTTCCCCATATGCGTCTCGAACGCAGAGTCTCGTTCCCTGTTCTCAGGGAACTATGGTTACATACGTAACCTGAGACGTTTTGCATTCTTTATATCTCGAGTCAACTAGCATAATAATTAGCATAATAGCATAATAAAGACTGTTTGCCCATTTGGATTATAATAACGATTGCTCGTCCAGTGCCATGGCTGCTGACTTTAGCTTTACTTATTTGCTATATCATCTCTGTGCTCTCTGAGCCGAGTCTGAGCAAAAATTTTAGATATAACAACAAGACGGTTCATTCATTATATTATAAAAATTGGAGAAAGTGCAAAGCGCGGTATGGCGGAATAAGTCCCGCCTTCTAAATAAAAGAGCCAGCTGTCAAAGGTAAAGTCATTGCGTCACTGCAGAAGCTTTGGATTGGTAACCATAGAAACATTAAACGCGCACATGCGCATTAGCTGCCTGGAGCAACAAAATATAAACTTTTTAATGCAATTTGAGCGTCATAGAAAATATTTTATGCAACAGTTCATCTAAGATTTTGTTGCTGTTTTGAAATATTTTATTTAAATGTGAGTGTGCAAGTCTGCAAGCAGTTTGAGATTTTAAGTTTGTTTGCATTTATTGCACAGAATAAGTACATGAACTCAAAAGTACACCTACATAAATCAATAATTACTCCCAAGAAATATAGAAATACAATAAACTTATATAGAAAATAATTATGATTCCCTGCTGTACACAAAACAATGCATGTCAACAAAGAAGCAATTAATGATGGCTATCTTAATTAAACAAACACAAAATACCATCTTGAAGTAAACAAAGTGCTGCTTTTAGGTGTAATATACGCTATAAAACCTTGCCTGCAAAAAAAAACCTTAGCAACCATAGATCTTTTTCAGCTAGTAAAACATTAAACTGCTTTTGCAAATCATTTACTATTATATAGCATATTCTAATTCAAAATATGTGTTCTTGAAGCCTTGCCCTAGGTAGGAGCTTATGAAAAAGGAACTAATGGGTAGGAAAAAAATGGAAATTAAATATGAAATGATAAATATGCAGTCAGTGCAAAAAAACAAAAAAAAACAAACATAAAAAACTTCAGCTCTCTAAGCCATGTGTAATAACATGGTGCTTAGAGGTGTAGTAGGGCTGCTTTCATTTTCATGTTGACATGTTGCTGTTCAGAAACAGCAAAGCATTTACACTAGCAGTGCTGAGGCAGGTCCGACGATTCTCCAATGTGTGACCAGAGATGCTGAAGGCCGACTCACAACTCACACTGGATGCAGGCACACAAAGAATTTTTCTTGCCAGTCGTGCCATTGATGGAAACGTATTTTGGTTGTGTTTCCAAAAACCAAGGATGTCTCTATCATTTTCCATTGTGGGCTTGTGCTTCAAATATTGTTCTAGTTCATCAAGCCCTGTGTCCAGTTCAGCATCATCGATATTAGCCCACTGGGTAAAGAGCGACACTGCTGGGCCAGTACCACCACCACCATGACCAATCTCTATAAATAAACCACATATTTGAGCTTTAAACAACTACATTCTCACCTAAAAACTTTTAAAACTACATTTCATGACACAATAAAGTAGTTTTTAAATTACACAGGTTTTCTCCTCCGCTATTGACGCTTGCTGGAAGGTGCTGCTGCATGGACATATGAACTTTACGTACTTGGTATTCTGAAACGCAGAATGTTGGTGTGCAGCAAGCAAAGCTCGTCTTCTTCTTGTGACAGACAGCCTCAAGCCGAGAAGCAAGAACAAGATCTGCTGTATCCATTGTTGTTTACTGTGTCATTTTCTTCTTCGTGTGAGAATGACGTCAATAGCTACTGTCCGGCTACACCACGCCTATCAAGTAAGGGTACTGATGGCGGTGGAGTCTGATCAGGGTGTACCGTTCCGAACCGTACCGAACTGTACTGAACTGAACCGTACCGCTCAGTGGAAATGAGCCATAAATATCCTAACTGAACTAAGGCCTAATCCTGGCTTAATTTAAGCCCTGTCTGTGAAACCGGGCCTTTACATGGTAGCCTATGTAATTAAAATGAATTTCAATAAATAAAAATGTTGTTTGTCACATGTAGTAGACCATTTTTGTGCCATGGGTAATAGGAGGATTTTTCACCTGGCGACCACCGCAAGTATATTTCAAACCTGTGGGAAGCACTGACCACATACAGTATTAAGAATCAAGTGTATGTAAACATTTGAACAGGGTGATTTTTATAAATTCAGCTATTATTTTGTCTATATGTAAACATTTTTTATGTGAAATATCTTTTTCAGGACAGTACTAAATATGAAACTAGATGAGTAAAGATGGCTTGGAAAAGCCTAGCCAGAAAGTTTGGAGTAGTTTTAAAAGCTTGAAGTTTGAAGCTTTTCAGTTTGAAATAGTTTAAGTTTTAGTTTAATAGTTTTAAAGCTAGCTAGCTAGATAGATAGATGGATGGTTGCTAGGGTGTTGCTATGCGGTGGCTAGGATATTCGGGGTGGTTGCTGAGGTGTGCTGTGTGGTTGCTAGTGTACTCGGGGTGGTTGCTAAGGTGTTGCTATGCGGTTGCTAAGGTACTCAGGATGGTTTCAGGGTGTTGCTATGTGGTTGCTAGGGTATTCTGGATGGTTGCTAGGGTGTTGCTATGCAGTTGCTAAGGTACTTGGGGTGGTTGCTAAGGTGCTGCTATGCGGTTGCTAGGGTACCCTGAGTGGTTGCTAAAGTGTTGCTATGCCATTACTAAGGTATTCTGGGTGGTTGTTGGGTGTTGCTACGCAGTTGCTAAGGTATTCTGGGTGGTTGCTAGGGTATTCTGGGTGGTCGCTAAGGTACTCAGGATGGTTGCTAAAGTATTCTGGGTGGTTGCTAGTGTGTTGTTATGCAGCTGCTAGGGTATTCTGGGGTGTTGCTCTGATGTTCTGTGTGGTTGCTATACGGTTGCTAGGGTGTTCTGGGTGGTTGCTATGAGATAGATGTGAGTGTGTGTGTGCGAGTATGTGAGTGTGAAAATCAACGCGACATGGCGCTCAAACTTAAAACTGCTTACCTCAAGCTCTTTTCCCTTTATCTTTCACCGCTTCCTTTTTATTTTCAGCACACATAAAAACTACAACTGCCAAAGCGTGATTCAGCATGGTCTTTTTGTTTACCACTAGCGCATGCTGATGACGTTTTATTCTTCTAAAGAAACTTGCATCATAGCCTACGAGTCAATACAGGTGTCATCATCGTACAGTCTACATGCATGTCGTACCTAAGTTTAGTAGATCAATGTCGCACAGTGTGATTTGTAATGATCTTATAGGATTGCTAAAATCTTGCAGTGTGTCCAGGGCTTTACATCTATGCTCTGTCTTGTGTTTCTTAGTTTGACCTAGTTTTCCCCATTCGGTTTGATTAGTCATTTCTTTCACCTGTGTCCTGTTAATTACCTGATTTGCTCCCTTGTTTGCTCCATGTATTTAGGCCCTGTCCACACAGAGACGAGTGTAGGTGTATTCGCAAAAATTTAGTATCAGATAGATATTTCGTCCAGATGGATCCGGTGTTTTCGGAAGGTGAAACCGCTATTTTTTGAAACCAGGTCTCAGAGTGGATAAATCTGAAAATGACGCCCTTTGCGTTTTCGTGTGTACAGCCAATCCGTATATTTTGTGAAACGACGATGTCATCACCCCACGTGTCGACCCTAGTCAGACGCCGCTAACAGCACAAAACAGCAACAACAACAACAACAATAGGAGACTACATGCTTGTATTCGTGCTGCAGAAGCTACCGCACCTAAAGCTTTATTTCGAAGCTTTACTAAAGTTTGTATACAGCGCACAACGTTTATGCGCATGCTCCAAGTCTTATGCTTTGTTTTTAGTGTATTTCTATTGCAGAATTACAGTGCCACATACTGATCTGGCATGTATATTACATCATTTTGAGTCGTTTCAGTGGTTTCGTGTGTACGCAGATATTTCTTGAGACGAGGAAAAAAAAAAGATCAGATAGGGAAAGCTTTGGCTTCGTGTGGATGTAGCCTTAGTCCTTGTGTTCTCCCTCAGTCTTTGTCCGTTCTTGTCTATGTTTAGCGTGTGTGATATGTATTCTGTTATTCTCTCCTGAGTTTTGCTATTAAAATCCTGTTTCCTGCTCTATCTCTTCGGCGTGCCTTTGAATACACACCATTCTGTGACAGCAAGGGTATGTAAATTTTAAGCACAACTGGATTGTTTTCTTAAAAGATGCACTTGGTATCACAAGTTAAGTGTCGTGTTGAGGAGAATTGTGACGTCAAGACTGTAGCAATTTCAAATCCTGGCATTTCAGAAGGGTGGAAACCAACTTTTAAACTGATGAGTTAGCTTGGAGGTATGAAACTTGCAGAGTGTTTTTGTTGTATAGTAGAGATTGATTTTGTTTTCCCATTTCATGACTCTCTTAGTATCTGACCACTGATCACTTCTTTCTTGTTTGAAATGTCTTTAATTAGATGTGACAATTTAAATAGTCTCAGTAATTCACTGAGAGCTGCTCAGTTTACACAAATGAAGATACTGCAGATCAGAAAGAATAACACTCAAATTCTAGGGCAGATATTTCTATCAAAATGTTTGTCTGACTTTTAAACTCATTAACTTATAAAATAAATTAATTTATAATTTTTTTTTTTGCAGTAGTTCAGTGCATCAGTAGTGTTTTCATTATTTGAATGTTCAGTCCTTTTAATCAGTAAATTAGTGCTTTGAAATTTCACTAAAAATATATTTTCTATTGCTACTCTTAACAGTGATTTTAGACATGAAGCGTCTGCAGTGCTGTCAGGTTAGTGTCACTACATTCATCTTAGATTTACTGTCACTTTACAATAAAGTCCCATCAGCTAAAGTTAAAGCATTCACAATAAAACAATGTAATAAAAATACATCTGTTCATTGTTAATGTAGTTAACTTATTGTGAAATGTTACCAATTTTTGAATCTCTCATAGACATTTTTGTGGATTGAAGATACATTTTTGGTCTACAAAAAATGGCTGTTTTATAAATATTGTTAAAAACGTATCTTTATCCTAAACCCAGAATGCAGCAGGGTCTGATGAGACTCCAGCCAATGAATCAAACCAAAGTCAAAATGCAATAGAATTTTATCAAATGAATCCTCTACTGAATCAAGATCAGGAGGCTGGTGGGAGTGACGTGACGGAAACTAAGACTCATTCAGTGGAAACCCAAACAATCAGCAATGAGAGAAAAAGCCCCAGATTGATCCCACATTTATTCAGACTGTCATGAATGCTGACAGTGATAACAATTTCAACTGTGCACATTGGATCCTTAAATACTTTCTCAAGGCCAACAGTTGTTTTTATCATTTTGCTCTAAGTTACATATGCATGCTATTTCTGATTTTAAATGTACTTGCAGTAGGTTTATTGCTTGGTATATTAACAATGCATTATCCTATTAAGTATACTGTATATCATATTTGTCCTCCATATTTGGTAGTCATACACCAAATTACATTTTAAAGGGTAACACTACTTGAAGGGGTGTGTATAAGACTGACGTTTCATGTCATGATTATGAAGGAGGTTTTTGCATGTTTATGACATTAAGTGTCATTAAGTGTCATTTGCTCAATTATGTCATTTTTAATGCAAAGATGACATTGTTTGAGATGTCTGTTATGACAACCTGACAAACCGATACACTATAACCTTTCAGTGTCTTTGTCATGACACCTTGACATTACCAAGACAACATAACCTGTCATAAATCTGTCATAAACATGACATAACAGATTAATTATAAAACTACTTAAATATGAAACTACTTAGCTTTATGGTTTAACATTACAATAAACTGTCATGTGGTTGGTTTTGACATTGGCTGTCATGATAACTGGCCATTATAATTGTCATTAATATTTTTCTGACCACTTTAAGTTTCATTTGTCATTAAAATGTCATTAAGTGTTAATACTCTGTCAAATAATTTTATAACGGTGTCATGAATATTTTTCTTGACCTAAACTACAGTGGTACAAATTGAATTTGTCATTAAAATGTCATTAAGTGTTAATGAATGAATATTAAATGTTTTTCTGCTGTGGGACAAGTTGAACTTGTTATTAAACGTTAAGTGGTATTACTGTCAAATCATTTTAAATACCTTAACAAAATGCAACAGACATGTCAAAAGATTATACTTAACTTTATGTATGTGCACAATACATAAAAAAAAACGACAACTAACAGAACTTGTTCTTCTTCACACAGAGGGTTCTGAAATTTTCTGACATAGAATGGAGAAAAAAAAAAAGTAATAAAAAATAATTACCTGTGCTTCCCCAAACAGAGGGTTACAAAATAATCTCAACACATTTATTTAGTGTTTTGGAGGAAGAACAACAGGATAACTTGTTCATGAAAAAAAAACTTTTTTCTTTGCTGTGATCATTTCAGCCATCTCTTTTGTTATAGCCCTCCTGCAGCGCTCTGCAAACTTCTCATTTACTTTGTCTGTGGGGAGCAGCTCCGTAAATGTGTCAGAATATGTGATTGCTAGCTCAGCAATTATAGCTGTTCTTGCAATTGTGTTGCGGTCAATATTAATCTTGGCAAAGGCCTTTTTCATGGATCCAATCTTGGTGAATCTCTTGAGGGCATTCTTGTAGCGACAGATGATTCCAGCCGTTGTGGTCACTGACAAAAAAATAACCAACACAAACAAATAAATAAACTAGGGCTTTCAAAACTATTGATTGTGAGTATTGGCACTTGTTGTTTGTAGTTAATCATGATTAAGTATTTTAATCAGCTGACAGTCCTAATTAAGACAAATATTAAAGAGACACTTTTTCTCTAGATTTTACTTATTTTATGAAGTCATATAGTGTCATCCTTGCAGTATTAGATGTAGGTTTAATCTCAGGTAATGTTCTTTAAGATGCCAGACATCCCACCCTGCGATTTACGGGCATCCGGGACACACTATCAAAATGCAGGAGACTCCCGGAGCTTCTGGGAGAAGTGGAATGTCTGAGATGCTTCTGTAAAATGGTCAGTGTCTTCTGTGAGGTGTTTGAGGGGTGAATTCATTGTTACAGATATGTAATAGCAAATGCGATTAATCGTGTCAGCTTCTTTTCAGGCAACAGCAGATATGAAAGAATTATACTAACCCTGCTGATTCACTGTGCATTCTCCTTTCAATTTACATAATAAAGGCTTTAATTTTTGGCATCGAGTTTTTCCTCAATTGCCAGACTATTTTTTCAAACTGAAAAACTTTTTTTTTTTTTAACAACAGGAGGAAGCACCAAGAACCAGAACAGTAAGCTGTATCTGTTCATATCCTACAGCTTATATCTACCATAACCAGCCTGGGTGGAGGATGACACTAAATCAGCATGGAAATTAGTGTCTGTTCTTGTCTGCTTTAAAGGCTAAATATGTTTATTTATTAAACATGCAAGATAAATGAAACATTTTGTTTTCCTTTATATATCCTCCTTTCATTCAAAATCTGTATTAATTTCTTTTTCTGTGAAACAAAATAAGATATTTTGAGAAATATCTCCGTGTTGTTGTTGTTATTTATAGTCCATATGGTTAATAGCAACCAAAACTCTTTAGTTACCAACATTTCTCAAAATATCTTGTATATCTCATGTATGAATACCAAAAGATACAAAAATTCGGCTCACCAAAGATGTATAAATAAACAAAGCCCCAAAACATAAAAAGCTACCTTTCTCAATGTAGGCCCAATTTTGGGTACTATCTGAAAGCAGACAACTGTAACACAGAAGAACACAGATAACAGGCTCTGTAACTACTCGCTGATTATTAAACAGTCCACGATTCCAAAGTACTGATGTCCATGCGTTTTTATGGAACACCGTGAAAACTAGACACAAACAAAAACAACACACACAGTTTTACACACAACACCACTAAACCACAAATCAAATAAACGATGTACCAAATATTAACATTTTTACCATGTTTGCCTGGTAACCAGCAGGAGAATGGTCAGGAGCACTAACGTGTCTGAATTCACGTATCGACATACCATTGGCGCTAATACTTCCAGGTTAAATAAATCAGGAAGAGTCACGACATCAGCTGATAGACAAACTGAGAATTCAACAATAATAAAGTACAATACCAACAAAATGATGAAATTGATTCACACAAAAATACATATTTAAATAAGGTTATGAAAATAAAAAAATAAACATTAACCTCTTAAAACAAAGCCTGTAGCTGATGCTGATAGGTCAGCTGTGGGTTACGTATGATATTGATTTCATTACAGATAACTTCTATAATGCTCTCATTGTAGTTGATTAAAGGAACTTTCTGTAAAGTCTTTTGAAACAAGAGCAGAGAGCTATTGGAAGCGCTTGTCAATGGATAAAATTGTTACGGTGCTAGCTGTAGAGATGAGGCGAATACGGAAATCCACAATGAAATAGGGCTTTATTAAATCCAAGGGTAGAAGACAGCTTTACACGCATTGACAAACATAAGAACAGACAAGGAGTGCAGGGAAAGTGTCCATTATAAAGGGAGTGATGATGATGAAGTCCAGGTGCAGGTGATGAGTGCTGATGGGGAGAAGACGAGGGAAGTGAGTGCAGGTGTGGAGACAAGAGGATCCTGGGAAATGGAGTCCGGGGAACACGGGAACTGTGACAAAAATCAGATCAAATTTGTTTGTATAGTGCTTTTCTCAATACAAATCATTTTAAAGCAGCTTTACACTAAAGTGTCTATGAAAATATCTATAGTATATTATTAATGCTTTACGTTTACATTACAATATATGTTAATATGTGACAGATGGTTTTGATCCTTTTGTAGTAATGTGACGAATACCAGCAGTGCTGCGGTTCAGCGTAACTAAGAGATTTAAATGTTATCATATTCTAGTAAGGTCTATTTTGATTAGGCGAGTCTAAACAGATCTTAAAGGCATAGATGTAATAACGGTTGATAGTGTCTTGCTGATGTAATCATTTGGTGTGAGTTTAATAGTTATTTTTTATAAGCAGTTATTATGTGATGATGTTGAGCAATACAAATTTCTTTCCAACTTTGGTTTTTAACTTCTAGTTAGAGAGACAAATATTATTTCACATAGCATCACCGTTGCGGTGTATCATTACTGTGATTCAAAATTCCTTTTATTGCGGTTTAAGACCATAGCTACTATATCGTCCCTCTCAAATTGATCTAATCAGAGGGCTACTAAAGAGTAATTTCATAATATATTTAATTTATGAATTTAATATAGTTTAATTTATCCCCCAGTGAGCAAGCGAACGAAAACTCCATTTAGCCATTCATAAAATACATTTATAATGGATTTTAGAGTGAAGAGGAGTAACTATATTCTATTTAAAGTCCCTACAGCAATTGGCAACTTAAATTTGAAAGAAGAAGTAGTCTCCATCTCTGCACCATTAAATCGGTAACTTCCAGTGGCTCCACAATGACAGCTCTTTGCTGAATGCCTTTTAGTGAGTTTACTTTGTACTTAAAATTAAACTTAGCTACATTTTTCCTCTGTGTGCTGTGATGAATGCACCAGATAGGAAGGAAAAGTTGATAGTGGATCACAGTTTCTCTGTCCTCCATGACTTTCACAAACATTTAAAACTGCATGATTAATAGTAATTGTGTTGCTAATGTACCTGACTTCCAGTAGATGCAGGTGTCCTGGGGGCTCCCTTAATTTGTGAAAGCAGGAATTCCTTGTCGTTTTTTAGCTCACTGTTGGCCTCTGTCAGTTATTTAATGCGGTCCTCAAGGTGTTCAATCTTTTGTCGATCCATCTTGGTCTGTTCTTTTAGTTTAGCCAACTCCAACATTCCTGTCGGTGACACTGCACATATTTTAAATAAACAAATGTTTTTGTATATATACTCTCCCATCCCAAGAATGTCTCTTTCTCAGAGCCTAGCAATGTTGTCAATCATTAAGTTGTAAATAAAATGTAATTTCTTAAACAGAAAGATCCTTCCACTTCATAAGACCTCAGTGTATCAGCTAAAGTTGCGAGGATTATTTTGGAGTTGAATGTATCGGTAACACTTTACAATAAGGTTCATTAGTTAAACATTAGTTAATGTATTAACGAACATGAACTAACCATGAGCAATACATTTGTTACTGTATTTACTAATCTTCGTTAACGTTAGTTAATGAAGATGCAGTTGTTCATTGTTTGTTCATGTTAGTTCACAGTGCATTAATTAATGTTACAAGATTTTAATAATGCATTAGTACATGTTGAAATTAACATTAACAAAGATTAATAAATGCTGTAGAAGTGCAGTTCATTATTAGTTCATGTTAACTAATGTATAATGTTAACTAATAAACCTTATAGTAAAGTGTTTCCCATGTATCTGCTTTTTGAACCTTCTTTTCCTTATTGACTTCCACTGCTTGACTTTTCAATGAAAACTAAATTTCCGCTAAAGAAAGCAAGTCACCAACATCTTGGATGGCCTGGGGTGAGTCATTTATCAGCAAATTTTCATTTTTAGCTGGGCTATTCCTTTAAAAGCCTTTAAAAGATTGTGTCCTGGTGTGCTTAAAACAGTGCATCAATTTAAATGCATGTTGCAAAATCCATATTACATAATATCAATCCATTATGTAATAATATTAATAATAACAAATCAATAATATGTACTATTATAATTATTAAACACAATTTTGGCAATAAACTAAGTTAAACAATTTTACTATGGTACTTTGAATAGTGCAATTTTAATATTGGGACAACACTACTTTATTATGCTACAATATACAAAAACATACAATATTTACAAAATAATAAAAATAGGAATGATGTGCCACAATCAGCCAAATACAGATTGAACACATGTTGGCAATCTGCTGACAAACTGGCTAGAACACTTACTAAGCTAATGGCACATTTTAATTTCAAGCACTGGTTGTTAAAGTATTAACACAAAAATGTTTTACATAATTTCCTCTGGGAATATTTGACTGTCTTCTTTCTCTTTGGCCCAACAGGGACCTCATCCACATCTTGTTGTAGGCCCTCATTCGCAATCGCATCATCCACAACTTGTACATCTTCTTTACCTTCCTTGGCCTCCATCCCTCCACCATATGCTCTTTTGCTGAAACGAGTTTCCATCTAAATAAAGTTGCGCAAAGCAAAGGACACAATCACCATGTCATGTCTGCTACATTCCTGAACTAACAGTTCTGTACAACTTTGGCTAGCTGTAGTTGTGTTAAACCTTAAATAACATTAAATTGCTTAACCCTAACTTTACCTAGAACAGTACCCAGATAGCACAAATATGTCATGGAGATGTCTATTTGATGTTCGCTTTTTCATCTGGAAGACATTTTTTTTAGGGCGTTTGCTCATCTGGAAGACGTCGCATAGACGTCCTTTTCAGACGTTCAAATGACATCTAGAGGACGTATTAAAGACGTTAACGATTAGAATCTTACATCTGTGCGACATCTGATTTATGTAGCGTAGACGTCATTTTTAATTAGACATTTTAGACGTTCCCTCACATTTACTGCTATTGATGATAACGACAGCTACAATAATTATACATGCTTCTACATATATGAAAACTAATCCCAAGTATTTTCCACTTAGAATGAAAGACACAAACGATGTAAAATGATTTGAATTATTTCATTAACAGTGTATAAAAAGAACCTTTAATTTATTTATATTATTTAAAATCCTGAAACAAACAAACAGGATTAAAAAAGAACAAAAGTAGCTGACATTATCCCTGGGGCCAAGCGGAGATAATCTTTGATGTACTTTTCAGCCTCTGCCTCGGCTGGCGACGGAAGCACAGGATTCTTCATAACTTTTTTTTTTTACTTACAGTATATTAAAGATTGAATTAGATTTTATTTAGCTGGATTTTTATGAACTTGGGCAAAATATGTTTGCAACATAGGCTACATCCTGGACTACACTAGCCATAATATTTGTGTGTCAGTATCAATTAATTTACTCCAATTAGTCCTGACAAGCATATTTTGCTTATATAGCTAAAGAGCACATCGAGCCAATCCGACCTTTCAAAAATGACGCATTTACTTGGCAAAATAACAATAAGACATTATTTATAGTCTCAGGTCTTTTTGTTCATATATAATCCCGCAGATCCCGAGGGCCAAGTTGCTGTCTGGGAATGCTTATGTTAATAAAATCTAATTAATATAAACTACTGATGTGTGGTTAATGCTTGTCACCTGTTTTGATGTCAGTCAGCGTTTCAGGATTTAATATAGCCCACATATGGGACATAATCTAACACTTAACGTGAAAAACGCTTAACGTGGCTTTATGTACTAAGACAGTGATATTAAAAGACCAAACTCACTAAACATCATATTAATAAAATATACTATGTACAGAAAAGCAGTTGAGCCCAGAATATTAACGCAACACGTTTAAATTCACGTTAAGCGTTTTCCTCACATAAGGAAAAAGTTAACGTAAGCTAATGTAGCCTAAAGTGATATTAAAAGATCAAATTCTGCACACACCAATTTTTCTGTATAGTATGCTTTATTAGTATAGTGTTTACTATTAAAATCTGATACATTCGAAGGGATTGTTGAACTGTGAATTTTTTAACTATGCTTGGAAATGTTTTAAGACGTTTTTTGGTGTTATGGAAATGGGCACTTTCTGCTCTGCAAGGGTACAGTCCCTGAAAACTAAACTCTTGATGGGAACGTTAAAATTTTGGTGTGAGCATATTTTGAATTAAACAAATATTAGCATCTTAATTTTAAAATGTTAATTAATCAAAGGGATTGTTAAACTAAGTTGTTGAAATGTGAATATAATGTCTTATAATTTATAATTTTTATTTAATTTTATTTAGTTTTGTTGTTGATGCGTTTATTTTTCATGATGTTATTTTATTTGAATTTTATGTGTATTTGTACTTTTTTTAGTTTATTGTTTGTTTGAAAATTTTAATGCTGATTGCAGTGTATTTTGTAAGGAATATGTTGACATTGTTGACAATGTTACATTGTTACATTGAACTGCTATGTTTTAAAGTTGCAGTTCTAAAAACTGTTTATTTTACATGTTTATTGGTGTTTTAATGTTTTAAGCATTCTAAGGAATAGAGTCAAAGCCTTTACATGTTAAAAAGTTAAAAGTGAATCTTCATTTATCTTCAGTTTGTTTTATTTATTGATTTTTGACATTTTTCCAGGATTTTTTTATTTTTATTTTATTGACTGTTATTTTTTTCTGTTAGGAAGTATGGCTATTATTTGACCTTGTTTGTATTTCTTTCAATATATTTATGATAATAAACACAATTTGAAGCCTGCAGTTATAGTTTTATTTTATAACACTGTGTAAATGCTAACTAGAACAAAACACCTTTGTCCATAAAACTTCACATAACAATTTATTGAGACACATTGGAAAAGAATTACAAGTCTTTTTAACTAACAAAACTGCTTTAGCTGAACAAAAAAGAGACCTGTGACTTTACACAGTGATTTGGGTTGAGTGAACAACTTGGTCCAATGTTAAGTAAACTCAAAAAAGCTGTGCAGCAAGTTGCCTTGAAATTTTAAGTTAAGTCAATTTTTCATTTTTTACAGTGTATCTGAGACCCTCACTTCAGCACCTACTATTGTCACATACGTTCACATACGAACGTTTCCTCTTTTAATTCAGCAGAAACGTTCTGACTTGTGTCATATGCAACAGTTTGTGGTTTGTCATGGAAATAGATTAATATTATTCCTAGAATAGTTTGGTTTTAGCCATGTTTCTGTTACACATATCATACCTGCTTCCATTCTCGAATCCTCTCCCGTGTCCTCATAGGATAGTAGTGTCCATCATACACTCTTTCATGAGTACTGTGAATTCAGACACACTTCTTTTGTCTGTTTTTCTCCTGCTGTATAGTAGGAAAGTATGCAGATGCAGGCATCACCTTTCCTAGCAATAGATACATTTGAGAGAGCAAATATTGTCCATAGAAGAGCAAAATGTCCATCTGCATTTATGATTCCAGTATTGAAATATCTAGACAGTGTTGACTTTTCAGGTCATGGATCATGAAACATTCCTGTTCCTTTAGGAAAAGGGCTGGAAATTCTTTGGTTTCATCATGATCATTCTCACTGGATTACTGCCCTCTGCTGGTGCGACTGACATACTGCCATCAAAATGCTGATTTGATGCAAATGTGCACTGACTGTTAACATGAATCAACAACACAGATAAAGCTTTGACATTATAAACACAATTCTCTGTAGCAGCCCTATGACAGGAAAATTCACTGTTTTATAAATAAAAACAAAACTTAAACGGGTGCCTTTTATGCAAATAAAATCTGCACCAAAAGGTAGTATAACATATTGTGTTGTTAATGTGGAGAAATAAAATTCTTCAGGAATAAAGCCTTTTTACTTCATGTATTAATGGCAGTGCTCAGTGTCTGAAGTTTGTAATTTCTATGTTCTTGCTCAAAAACACAAGCTGATCCGCATGTTCAGGTTTCAGGCTTCTGTTTGCTGTAGAGAAACTCTGTCTGCAGAGATTCCTGGACACTCCATTATTTCCCTGCTAGATCGGCTAGAAGAGGGAAAATGTCTTTATGAGAGACAGAACCTTTTCATTTCATCCTCTGCCGTATCACAGGGCATCCTGCGCTGAACTTGATCATCAGAGAACACAATGCAGACGAGGTTCCTCAGGATCAGATCTTTCTACACTTGTCACCAAGCTTCTTCTAGGGTCTTCACTGCCTTCTGCACTCACACTCGGCTTCAACACAGAGAGAAGAACTCACACAACCACATCTGATCACAGTTTTCTCTTTTAATGCTACATTAACCATTTGTTTTTTTGCAGTGGTTGAGCAGTAAGATTTTAAAAAGTAATAGTCATTTTAATGCAAGAAGCATCTCTCTGATCAGGACGGCAGTGAACTTCTGCACCTCCTTCATAGTGATAGAGAAGCATGTGAGGCAGAAATAAGAAAGCTCAGGGACAGTCTCCTGTATAAGACTAACACAGCAGCTCCAATCTTCAGAAAAGAGGCTCATTATTAAAGAGACAGAGTTTCAACAGTGTGTCACCTTCAGAGTTTTCTTTTGATGTCTGTCTTTCTATTCTGTCACAGTGGGCAATATAATTCACTATCGTACATTGACAGAGTAAAGGGAGATCAGAAAGACATTTTTAATAGAATTAGTGTAAAACACGAGGTGGTGCAGAGGATTCTCCCAACATGGACTCAATGTTTCTGCAAGCATTGAATAAATGAGCAACTCCTTGAAGAGCTTTTACCTGCAGATTTCTGTCACTAAAACAGCCTCATCTTTTGTTGAAATGATGAGTGAATTCATCCCTGAGCGGCTCCTCTCATACGCTGATCTTCATCACACGTTCAGCAGTGAATACGAGGTCTACAGTGCTGATGTTCCCGAGTTCCTCTGGGACCGTCCAAGAGCCTTTGTGCAGCACTGCCTGACAAATCTAGAAGCGGCTTGTTATTACAGGTTCAAGAGCAGAGGAGGGGCTTTATAAAGTCCAGAGAGAGTCAATGGTGATCTGAGGACTCATGTAAATGCAGATCTTTCACATACACTTTTAAACCCTGCAAGAGTTTTTTCAAATACACTGACAGCAAGATGATGTTGTGAAGCTGAAACTTTGTGTACTTCCAACTCAGAAAAGAAGTATTAAGAAAAGAAACTGTGTTAAGGTTACTGAGGGCAGGATCACATTGTGTTGTTGTAGGAGACACAGGGCACAAGTCAGGATCTTTGAAAGAAAGATAATTAATATTAATGTTATACATTTACTATACTGTAACTACAGTGATGTGTGTTCATGTGAAATGTATTATTGGACAGAGGCTGAAACTCTTCTGTCAAAGCTGAACAAGCATGAGATTGCTGAGGTGTAAACGGTGAAGTTAGATTGTGTGTATTTGGACAGGTGATTCTGAATCTCTGAAACATCTTCATGCACTGCTTCAGTGATCAGGGAGAATCAGGATCGGCTCAAAGTTTTATATCAGGGGGGGATAATGTTAGTGAAATCTTCAAAACTAACTTTCTTTATTGTTTGTCAAGGTGATAAATCCATATGTGGACACTTTGAATTCCAAAACAACAGCAACCACAGCAAAGACATTCAACCTATTCAACCTACAAAAAAAAGACATTCAACCTATTTTTTTACTTTACTGAAAACGTTCCAGCGAGACATCCGACGGGTTTTCCCAGCTCGCATCACATATAGATCTGGCTATGTGAGACTATAGTTTGAATTAACCCCTTTTTATTTGCATGACACATTGACATTAATTTCATGTGTCATTGAACAGAAGAGAGGTTCTCGGGAGCGCACATAAACGTCACATCCTTTGGATTTTCCCCGCGAAACCGACCCGAGTCTTTTACATAAAAATCTACAGTCTTTCATAGACAAACTAGTCAGGGAAGGTCTCTCTTTTTGCGTTTTGTTAAAAGCTGTTCACACATTGGCTAAATAAATAAATAAATAAAAGTTTAATACATGAAAATTCTTATAAATAGCTCCTTTAAATTTAATGAAGCGCCAGCAACGTTTGAATGAATAAAAATATACATCAAGGCCCAATGGCAGACCATGACACAATAAACTACAGTAGCCCAAAATATGTATTTTATATGAAATTCAAAAAATAAATCTTATATTTAGGCCTATATAATTTTTCAGTGTGAAAATCATAAGCAAATCAACTACACATCAACATAAACAAATGTACTGCACTTTGTGTGGTATTAACCACAGTTCTCTGACATACACTTCAAGGATATTGAGCACAATATGCCATTCAGCTTTACAAAGCCCAATCATCAGACTCACGACTGGAACAGAGCTGCCTGAATGGACCTTTTATGCAGTGTGGTTCAGAGATCATGAACGAACAGACTGAACACACTCACTGAGACTCTGACATGTTTTCCTCAGGAAGAGAAAATCAATAGGGAAGTAGCCGAAAACAGACCCAGCGCTGGAATGCAGCAAGTCCACCCACCAGCCAAATAGTGCTACTCACAAAAAGTGCAAGAATTTGACTCAAATTTGATGCATGACTGCATGATGACAATAAAGAGGTTGTAAAGTGACATCAGTGCTTAATAAGAGCCAGCAGGGGTCTGACTGGTGAGGTACAGCAAGATCATGGATCAGCATACAGGAGATTTGGAGGCGTGTGACCTGATGTATCAGCTGCAGAGCATTAAAAGACCTTTGACTGACTCACAATGATAGACTGCTGTAAATCTGTCACATGTTTGTGGGAGCAGTAACATATGCTTCTGTCAAGCTGTTGTACATGATCATATTACAGCCTTATTGCTCATTCTTTTGTATATTTATATTTTCTGTAGGATGCTTTGGTTTGACCTAAACCTGTTTTAGCACAGTCCTCTCTTTTTACTTTAGGTAGATACATGTGGTACAGAAATGGGATTTTAGATGTAGCTAGTATAGCATAGTGTTTATTAAATATGTATATCACCGTGTTTATTCCATTTAAATGTGTAGTGCATCATAAATATATAAAAACGTGTTTTATTATTTGTATTTGTTTTGCATCTGTAAAAGTTGATTGTTATATTACATTATTACGTGGCTCTTAGGAAAACTAGACTTTTTAAAGGTATTCCTTACCTCTTTACCCCATATATTCTGCCTTCTATTGGGGCAAAAACAACCTGATCTCTTGGGAAAATGTAAGTATTTAAAGAGTTGGTGATTTCATATGAATTTGTATGATGTGATTTGTATGAAAACTTTTTCTTTTCTTTTTTTTCTTCACAAAAAAAAAAAAAGCATTAATGGCCACCCCTTAAATTGCTGTGTTCGTAAACGACAATGGGCAGTATATATCATGATATCTATAGAAATTTTGAAAATAAATAAATAAATAATACTATAAGTAAAATAGAAATTAAAAATAAATTATATAATTTTATAGTATTATATACAGTGATAAAGGCTATGTCGATTGGCATTGCATTATGAATATACATTATCATTATAAACAAATACCCGAAATGGCTTTGAAGAACACAGATAAATCATAATACTGTTGCAAAGGTGTGTTAATTATCTTCATGTTAAATCAGTCCAAATTGCTCTGTGTTTTATTCAGCTACAGAGATCGCTGGATGTCTTTGTCCATATTAGGGATTTCCAGGAACTTATTACTTAAGAGTCTCACTTGTAGACCTTCTGTGTGAGGGCGCCCTCCGGCGTCGAGTATGAATGAAACATAAGTTACATGTGAGAGCTTAGCATTCCATAATGCTCACATCACCCTATTTAGGTAAAATATGATGTCCTGACAAAAAGACTAGCATGTTTAATTTTTTTCTGTCCTCCACGATGGGTTCCTTCACATCTGTGGTGCTGACCAATTAGAGAACAGTACAAAGCTTTCAAACATGGCGGCGAGTACTGGAATTAGCATTAAGCTAACACGTCGCTTCGGTAGCAATTGTTTGTTTATGCTCTTGTTTCCACAAGTCAGAATGCCGGCTCATTATTGGCCAGTTCCTACGTCAGCATCACACACGTGTCGTGCTGCTCATGTATACAACGTCAGCAAATACTGAGCCGGCGTTCTGAAGCAGAACCCGGAAGCGCTGCACTGTGTTTACTACGTCTACTGTGTAGGAGACTGACATGGAAGAGAATAAATCGTTGAATAAAGTCGTTATTTTTGTTTGTTTTTTTGCTCACAAAAAGTATTTTCGTCGCTTCATAACATCAAGGTTGAACCACTATAGTCACATGGACTATTTTAACAATGTCTTTAGTACCTTTCTGGGCCTTGAAAGTGATAATTGTGTTGCAGTCTATTGGAAGCCAGAAAGCTCACAGATTTCATCAAAAACATTGTGTTCTGAAGATGAACAAAGGTCTTACGGGTTTGGAACGACATGAGGGTGAGTAATTACTGACAGAAATTTCATTTTTGGATGAACTAACGCTTTAAAAATGCTAGAGCTGGCTGGCAACTTTTTTTAGTAAACGCTGGCGGGGAAAAAGCTAAACAAAAGTGTTATCTTTTTGGATGCCCTCTTTCAGATACACCAGAATCTGAACTAGTGCCATATATCATCTCGTATATCATACTGAATTGCTCTCAGGAGTCTCCGGGAGTTGTGATGAAACCAAAGGAGAAGACCAATGATAGGGCATCAAAAACAGCTTCATCTGTATAGGAGTAAGGCCCAGTGTGTGCTGCAGGGAATGATGGGATTGGGATTAACCTGCTTTCAGTCTGGTGTTCATCTTCAATCAGAGAGCAGCTTTAATCCAGATCTCGCTCCTCTCCACCATCTGTCCTGTAATCCCATCACCCTCCAATGTGACGTTGGTCAAGTGGTGTGAGCGTCTACGTGATTTTCATTCACCTTCTTGTCTGCCCTCATTCTCGCGTCATCATCATCATTCATCACCACTCGATGTCTTTTCCAGCAAGAGCAGCGGCCTGCCAACAGTAAACGACATCAGCACTTTACACAAACTGCGGCCCATCAGGACTGAATAATGCTGAAAGTTTCATGAGCTCTCGACTTCTGCTACAATGCAAAAACAAAATGAAGTTCAAAGCATTACAGCCATTCTGCTACATTACAGCTTATGTCAATGTGTGACAGCGCCAATACATTTATTACTGCAGGATCTATACTTATTTCAGCTAAGCAGAGAACTTAAGTGCTGACAACACTTTTATTCTTAAGATGTTTTTTGCTCAAGCTTTTTTTCATATTCATAACAATTTTATTTATGACAGTTACTTCAGTAACATCGGCTTGTACTGCAGATATATACATTTGTGCTATATGAGATTGTTTGATTCAAAAGAAATTGATTAAACATACCTGGCTGTATTAGCTATGATTGTGAAGAATGAATGTGACTGGGACTGTAAAATATATTAAAAAATGTATGTTTAGTTGAGATTCTTTGCACACAGTATATATATACTACTCACTGGCCACTTTATTAGACACACCAGGCTTGACCCACTTTTGCCCTCAGAACTGCCTAAATTCTTCATGGCATAGATTCAACAAGCTGCTGGAAACATTCCTCAGATATTTTTGGTCCATATTGACATGATAGCATCACACAGTTGCTGCAGATTTGTCAGCTACATGTCCATGAAGTGAATCTCCTGTTCCACCATATCCCAAAGGTGTTCTACTGGATTGAGATCTGGTGACTGTGGAGGCCATTTGAGTAAAGTGAACTCATTGTCATGTTCAAGACTCCAGTTTGAGATGATTTGAGCTTTGTGACATGGTGCATTATCCTGCTGAAAGAAGATGAGTACACTGTGGTCAAAAAGGGATGGACATGGTCAGCAACAATACTCAGGTGTGCTGTGGTGTTTAAATGATGCTCAACTGGTACTAAATGTGTCAAGAAAATATCCTCCACCATCACACCACCAGCAGCAGCCTGAACCGTTGATACAAGGCAGAAAGGGCAGGGCTTTCATGCCAAATTCTGATACTACCATCTGAATGTCGCAGCAGAAATTGAGACTCATCAGACCAGGTAACATTTTTCCAACCTTCTTTTGTCCAATTTTGGGAAGTCCGTGTGAATTGTAGCCTCAGTTTCCTGTTCTTATCTAACAGGACTGGCATCGGTGTGGTCTTCTGCTGCTGTAGCCCATCTGCTTTAAGGTTCGACATGTTGTGCTTTCAGAGATGCTCTTCTGCAGACCTCGGTTGTAACGAGTGGTTATTTGGGTTACTGTTGCCTTTCTATCAGCTCAAACCAGTCAGGACTGCGTTTCCCACAAGCATTGTAAGCCTAAGTTGATCATAGAACCATTGCCACCAATGGAGCTACTATCAGCTTAGGCTTAGAGTAGTCTCGCGGAGCCAGACCTTCAGACTGACGGCAGAAGGTCTGGACTCTATCGCAGCTTTCATTGACTAAGGACCGCCTAAGACGACGTCTGACTGACATTTACCGCAACCAATCACAGTTCCTTTTGTTAGATTTCCACGTCAGATTTAGGGGCGTGAAAATGGAAAGTCGATGTCCTTACAATAACAGATCTGCGTGCATCTAATAAATTATTCATTTAAGAACATTGTGCAAGTTTACTGCAACAATGGAGCCGCAAACTTCACATACTTTTGAAAATCCAGCGTGTAGTTAATCCTGGTAAGCGTTCATTGTCACAGTTGTAAACACGACAGCGTTCTTCTTCTACAAGGGGGTTTGGCGTCATGGCATTTGTTTCCAAGCGGACCGTTAAAGAATGTGACACACACATCTCCTGGATATCCTGTAGAATTCAACCAACCAGATGATGACTTCAAAACTCCTGAAGTGTTTCCAGATAAGTGTACCATATGCATCAGACATTCAGCCAGCAGTCTGTGAGTGTGACGTCTGAGGCTGAGACTAGGCTTAGGAAACTCTACCCTGGTCATTCTCCTCTGGCCTCTGGCATCAAAAACTGGATATTTTCTCTCTTTCAGACCATTCTCTGTAAACCCTAGAGATGGCTGTGCGTCTGGCACCAACAACTATGCCATCTTAAAAAGCCACTTAAATCTCAGTTTTTTCCCAATTCTGATGCTCAATTTGAACTTTAGCAGATCGCCTTGACCATGTCTACCTAAATTCATTGATTTGGCGCCATGTGATTGGCTGATTAGATATTTGTGTTAATATGCAGCTGAACAGGTGTACCTAATAAAGTGGCCAGTGATCATCCTGTCATAAACAAGCGGATGACAGAATTTTGATAATCACAAAACCAAATGACATAATGAGTTTGTAATGTAATTTTGGCACTGCCTTTAAAGAATATAAGGAGTATATGAAAGCATTTGTCCTTGAAATAATTTTTCACATGTACACTGCCCTCCAAAAGTTTGGAAACACCCCTGGCAAAGTGTGGTTTTGGACGATATCAGCATAAATCCTTATCATTTTTTGGTGCAAATACATTACAGTAACTTGACATTATCATTGAAGACCAGCAATAATAATTTTCATTTTGATTACATAATAATGGCAATATATACATGTCAAAGTCAGACATGCCCCTTTGTCAGCTGTGATGCCTGGTTACTGGTTTAAACTTGGCCCAGGTTTGTAAAAGATTTTTGGGTCAGCATACCTTAATAGCTTCAACAATTGATTGCCAATTAAGTTTAGAATATAATGAACCAATTAGAACCCAGTTTAGGTCAGATAGCTGCTAATGGTGGATATTTTGATGAATCGAAAATTTAAGTTTTTTTCTATGTATAAACTGTTTATATAATAAAATATGTTTTCGTAGTTTGTGTTGTCCCTTATCAGTGCAAAATTATCAAATTAAAAAGGATTCATGCCAGTATTGTCCAAAACCCTACTTTTCTAGGGCGTTTCCAAACTTTAAAGCAAACTGAAAATGTTTTGCATTTGTATGCAAGATTTAATATATTCATAAATCATTTATGATGGTTAAAAAAAAAAAAAAAAAAAATCAAATGTGAAAAATAAAGCTAAACTCAAGAGAAGAGCATTTCTTCTCAAGTAGGCTTACAGTAACTTGTGGATGTGTAGATTTTTTTTTTTTCTGCAAATAAAGATAAAAAAGATTGATTAAGAAAAATAGCTATGAAAATAAATACAAAATAGTTATTTTATACTAAACAAAATTTTCTTGAACTGTCGCTTCTTTAATCTCTAGAAGAGACATGTGAGTGTGTAGGGTGACTGGGAGGAGAGAGTTTGAGAAAGAAAGACAGAGAGACATGGGAGGACAAGAAAACCATCAAATGACAAGTTTGAATAGGATAGGATAGTGTGTGATGGAACCCTATGGTGTATCCACTTTTTTTTTTTCAGACACTCATGGGTGGCATGAATCATAACTACCAGTGACAGGAGAATTGAATGAATCATAACTAGCAGTGACAATCTATAACAAGGTTTCATTTTTTTAGTTATCTACATTAGTTATCATGAACTAAAAATGATTAGCATTAACAATCTATAGCATTTATTAATCTTGAATAACGTAAATTTCAACATTTATAAAAACAACACTGTATTTGTTAACATTAATTAATGCACTGTGAACTAACATGAACAAACAATGAAGAATTGCAGTTTAACTAACAAAGATTAATGAATGCTGTAAAATATAATTGATAGCTAATTTTAGCTAATGCATTATCTAGCATTGTGTTACCAAACATTTTCTAACAGTACTTTTGCATTGTTTTATTTAAATTTTTTATTTTATTTTACTTTTTGTTCAGATGGCAACTGACCTTAGCTTGTAACACTTTATTTTACAGTGTCCTTGTTACATGTAGTTACTATAGTAATAACAGTAAATTATGCATAATAATAATTACTTGCTACTAAGGGGCCATTTACACAACACCATTTTCAAAAGCTGAAAACTTTTTATTTGTTTTGGCCGTTTATTTACACGACAGCTAAGTTTTTGGGGCCTGAAAATTTAAACTTTTGAAAATTGGTTTCAAAGTGCAAGTTTTTGAAAATGATGCCTTTACCATCTTTGATTAAACTACAAAAAAGTGAATTTGTGAAAACGGTGACGTCATGCGCATGTGTATTACGGGTTCTGTCTATAGGAGCGTAGTGTTTCTTTACAAAGAAGACATCGCCATCTACTGGCCTGGCATGCATAATACAGCAATTTTACTAATTTTTGCAGATCCATGTGAACAGGGATCGCTTTGACAGTGGTGATGTCTGTACACGAAAAACACAAAAGAAAAACTTAACCAAACCCTAATTCTAAGCCTAAGTATGTTAATTAATATTACTCACTTACACTGTATAATTACACTATAATTACACTGTAACAATATCCTTAAAATAATGTGTAACCAGATTTTATTTATTTTTACACCCAACACACAAGATGTGACAGAACAGAATGAAAACTGATTACACTAAAAATATGAGAAATACTTGACATAAGAAATGATGACAAACACCAAATTCTCACATTTGCTTTTTGATTTGCTGAAAGACAAAATCAACAGTGAAACAATAAACATTCAAAATGGCACACCAGATGGCACACATCTGTGCTTTTTAATTGAACTGTGTGTATTTGTTTCAGATGGAAACCTAGTGAAAGCATCATTGAAATATGTGAGAATGTTTATATAACACTGGAAATGGTGAAAATGGTTCTTGTGGTTTTTCACAATATTGCAACATGAATGTTGTTCTTCTCATCATATTTTCATAAAGGAGAGTGGCTATGAGTGAGATCTAATGATCCATTAGCTGTTAGATGTATGAGACGCTGTAAACATCATCCATCATGACTTCACAGGCTGTCATGCTAGTCGTGCCCTCATCAATGACCTGTCAGAGAGGGCCAGCACATGCATGATGGAAATGAGCAAAGGTCATGGGTAACAAGCCATCAATTGCATCATGTACAGTTTTTGTACATAAGCACATTAAACAGGCAGCTCACCAATTCACTCGTGCAGAAATGCAGAGTGGAAAAAAAGTACAGGTATATGCCTTGGTTTTGGATTTGCCTTTGGAATTTTCGATTTCAAATGACAATAGGTGTCAATTAAGATGTTGCCTCATTAGACGGTATCTAGGGCCCTGTGTACAACTGGTATTAATATGTGTTTTGGTCGATCAGATCACAAACAGGCGAGGGAGACACATTCCCATTTACACCTGGTGTTTTAATTTGTCTCTTTTGTCCACTTTTGACCACTTCTTTGGGTCTATGTGTGAAACTCACTTTCATTTCTGATCTGATAGCCGCAAGACCATGCCGAATGCTGTGTGTGTTAAAAATCAGAATGCTGAGAGAACACTGTGCTTCTGTAACCCCTTCTGTTCTACGACTACTTCTACCATTGGAGACATACGCTAGAGACTGCAGTCTTTAGTGTCCTTGATAGCATGCCCGCCTCCTATGCTGGAGACGCCGGTTTCAATCTCGCTTTGAGCGGGTTGAGTAGGACCGGTTACATTTGGTGCCATGACCCGGATGGGAGTGAGGTTTAGGGGGGTGAGTGTAATGGACGTAGGCCTGTAAGAGCTGTAAACCTCACTCTCCTGACCTCAAGAGGCACGGCTGCTGTCTTTAGCGTCCTTGTTAGCGTGCTCGCCTCCTATGCCGGTTCCAATTCCTCTCGGAGTGGGTCAAGTAGGACCGGTTACATTTGTATGTTTTGGTTTAAATTATGATTTAATATTAATTAAAAACATTCATACAAAATAAAAAATAAAAATGTTTATTATGAAGGCTATACTTAATCAATACATTTTCTTTTGACAAAATGTTTTCTTAATGCATGTAAATATAGTTTTTTTTTTTTTTTTTTGGCTTTTTACAATTTAATTTCACCATAATAGAAAGCTAAATTATCTATACACAGATGAGCCATTACAATTATGACCACCCCCAGCCTAGAGCAATGAGTGCGCCTGGCAACCAAACGGTGCCACAGGTGCAGTTCACAGATCAGTATATATACCACCCGAGGACCGGCTTTAATGAAGGACAAATTGTGATGGCACAGCACCCCGGAACTTCGATCTCGGAAACGGCGTGCTTTGTAGGTTGTTCACGTGCCGCTGTAGTGAGTACGTATCAAAAGTGGTGCACGGATGGCCAAACGACAACCCATCATCCAGCCGTGTGTCGTCCACAGCTCATTGATGCCAGAGAGGAGCGGAGACTGTACACAGCGATCGTGGGGCCACAGTGCGACATATTTGCAAAACAGCAAATCCTCTCTCGGTGACTCAAAATATACAAAGCGGACATATGTAATGAACAAACAATCTTGATTGCTGACAGTAGCCTCATCTACTTGCAGTGCAAATCGTGTGTCTCTGAGTTTTTCCACAAGTTGGTCCTCAAGATCATCTGAAATGTTGTGTATACGTCGTGCAACTGTGTTGTTTGACAGGGGTATAGCTTTCAATTTGGCAGCGCTTGTCTCATCCAGCATAATTGATACCATGTCTAAAGCAGCGGGGAGAATGAGCTGCTCGGCTATCGTATGTGGTTTCTTGCACTGGGCAATCCTTTACGCAACTTTGAAAGAAGCCATTTGTGCATTTATATTAACTGCTGCAGATTTTAGCATTCGACTTTCCTGCTGAGGGTATTCCGAGTTTTCATTGGAAGAAGTCAAGCGGCTTTAATGAGTTCAGGGTGTTTTGTCTCTAAATGTCTTCTTAATTTGTTGGGCCTCATGCTATCTGCTGCTAATGTTTTGAGACAGAGAACACACACAGGTCTCTCATCTGCCCCCATCACACCAACCGTAAATTCAAGAACAAGATATGCCTTATCATATTTTCCTTTCGTATGGCTTTTTGGTTGATTAGGTCCACTAACTGTCTTGGGTTTTCTCTGTTGGTGTTGAATCTCCAGTTTTCTTTTTTATTCCATGTCACAAACTTATCCATTGTTAACTTTTATACCCAGTACCGTCTACCGCCTCTCCACATTAAAGTTTTTGTTCGCTTCAATTTACATGCAATTAACATGTATAAAAAGGGCACCTGAAAACATGTCATCAGTTTCAGTGTTTTCAGGAAGCCGCTCTTCATGAGTGAAGAGAGTCAAGCCACTGAGCCAAGCATTTACATTACATTTACATTTATTCATTTGGCAGACGCTTTTATCCAAAGCGACTTACAAGTGAGGAATACAGTAAGCGAGTCATCATGACGAGGCAAATAGGGACAAGAAGTGCTCACAATACAAGTTTTAGGCAGTGCTCAGAGTATCATAAGCTACAATAGAGAGAGATTAAAGGAAGTGAAGGAAGCAAAGAAAGGTAGGATAGAAAGGTATAGATTTTTTTTTTTTTTTTTTTTTTTAAGATAAGTGCTCACGAAAGAGATGAGTTTTCAGCTGTCTTTTGAATATTGCCAGGGATTCTGCATTGCGGATGAAGGCAGGAAGATCATTCCACCAGCGAGGGACAGTGAACGAGAATGTCCTGGAGAGTGATTTCGTGCCTCTTTGTGATGGTACCACGAGCCTTCGCCCCTTTAATGAGCGTAGGATTCTGGTCGGAGTGTAGACTCGTAAGAGTGAGTGGAAGTAGGAGGGTGCTGAGCCTGTGGTAGATCTGTAAGCAAGCGTCCAACGCCTTGAATTTGATGCGAGCAGCAAGTGGTAGCCAGTGCAGAGAGATGAAGAGAGGCGTGGCGTGGGCTCTTTTGGGCTCGTTAAAGGCGAGACGTGCTGCAGCGTTCTGAATCATTTGAAGAGGCTTGATTGTGCATGATGGCAGTCCAGCCAGAAGAGCATTGCAGTAATCAAGCCTAGAGATGACCAGGGCCTGGACAAGGAGTTGTGTTGCATGTTCTCAAGCAGCCCGAGTCTGGCGCTTGCTGAGGCAACGTGCAGCTTGCAGGCATGGGGATCTCATGTCACCTTCCCCAGGTATCTGGGTATTAAGTGACTTTACGCTCCTTCCCAGTTCAACGTGTGCAGGGTGTTTCAATCTCCTCCTTCCCCCTCTGAGGAGGGCATGGGGTACAGTATGTTGTTTTTAGAGGAAGGGGAAATTGTGATGTTTATTGAGGAGGGTGTTGGGGTACAACAATTGTGTTTTTAGAGGAGACTATATCTTCTCCCTCACCCTCTGTGGAGGATGTGGGGTACATGTTTTTAGAGGAGACAGCTCACTGGCTGACATTTTAGCTCAGTGCCTAGGTTCTAGATTATTTTTTTCTCTACGCAGGCACTGGTCAGCATGGCGTAGTTGGTATTGACATCCCCATTGCACCAGCAGACGCGGCATTGAGTTCCCTCAAAAGGGAACTTCTCAGGTTAAGGTTATGTAACCATGGTTCCTTGAGAGAGGAACGAGAGGCAGTGTCGCATTGCCATGCCTCAGGCAGTGTTGTGCAAGTTACTTCCAACCTGTAATGCATTATAGATTACTTGTTACTGTTATTGAAGTTTGAACTATTTGTTATATACTTGCACTAGTATATTGTATATGACAACTTTGACCTGTGGAGGGCAGTAATACACTTAGCAGCGTCTACACTGCTGGAATTCAAATAGAGAAGAAGAAGAAGAAGAGAGCTAGTTCAAGATGAGCATTTATGGTTAAACATATATTTTTTTTTTTTAGAAAATGAGCGATGGTTTCTCTAGATAAGACGCTTATTTCTCATCTGGGATCGTTTAAAGCCCTTTGAAGCTGCACTGAAACTGACATTTTGACCTTCAACCGTTTGGGCTCCATTGAAGTCTACTATAGAGAAAAATCCTGGAATGTTTTCATCAAAACCTTAATTTCTTTTCGACTGAAGAAAGAAAGACATGAACATCTTGGATGACATGGGGGTGAGTAAATTATCAGGAAATTTTAATTTGAAAGTGAACTAATCCTTTAACTGTAAAAAAATAAAAATACATGTATATTAGATTTTTTTTTCATGTCCACTACAATGGGCACCAGGACTGAAGCAACAAAAAAATCATATTTTAACCATACAATATTATGAGCTAGAGTTCAAACACAGTATGTGAAGTAGCGTTGAAGATTTTGAACACATACTGAAACAATGGCAATCAGAATGAAAAAATGTAAACAATTAGTTCACTTTCAAATGAAAATTAGCCCAAGCTTTACTCACCCTCAAGTTATCCTAGGTGTATATGACTTTCTTCTTTCTGATGAACACAATTAGAGTTATATTAATAAATATCCTGACGCATCCAAGCTTTATAATGGCAGTAATGCACTACCAAACGAGTATGAGCTGAAGAAAGTGTCTCCATCCACATCCATCCATCAAACATATTCCACGCAGCTCCAGGGGGTTAATAAAGGCCTTCTGAAGCAAAGGAATGCATTTGTGTAAAAAAAAATCCATATTAAAAAAGTTATGAAGTAAACCTCCTCCTGTATTCTTCAAAAAGCTTGCGCTGTGTGTTCTATGCCTTCCCTGTTCAACTTATGAAGCTAACATGATGCCAGCTCAGTTTTTGCCATAATTTGAATAGGGAAAGCGGTCTGGCGGAAGCTAGATATATTACTTCATAACTTGTTTAATATGGATATTTTTTACAGAAACATATTACTTCTCGTCAGAAGGCCTTTATTAACCCCCCGGAGCATGTGGAGTAGTTTATGATGGATGGATGTGGATGGAGACACTTTATTCAGCTCATACTCCTTTGGTAATGCTTACTGCCATTACAAAGCTCAGATGCCACATATTTATTAATATTTCTATGATTGTGTTCATCAGAAAGAAGAAAGTCATATACACCTAGGATGGCTTGAGGGTGAGTAAAGCTTCGGGTAATTTTCATTTGAAAGTGAACTAATCCTTTAACATGAATGCATTTAAAAATATTTTTTACATTTTAACATTAAAAATTATGTAATTATTAAGTAAACCTAAGTTGCTTCAGTCCAGTAAATGTTTATCTTACATTTACTTTATAAAATCATTAAAGATGTATGAGCAAAAAGACATTATTGATTATAATATAAACTGTCAATCAGAGGGCAGAAGGCATGAAGTACAAGTTTTTCAGGAATGTTTCGGTTGTGTTGAAAATGTATAGACCCTAGAAAATGTAATATTAAATATGATACAGTTGCCAAATATATTCATTAATGGGCATTATATTTACTGTTCAACAGAAGTTTACAAAGAAGGTTTAGTTTAAGTGTTTCAAAAACGTGGCTAAAATGTTGTAACACCAAACAATCATTCTTTTTTTCAGTGAATTTATACCACAAAGGGGTTATAAACAAATTCAGAAAAAAAAAAAAAAAAAAAAATATATATATATATATATAAATTGTATGTTGAGATGAAATGCCAGTTGCTGAGAAGCAAGCAGAGAAAAACAGCATATTTCATGATCAAATGAAAGGTACTCTCAGAAAACATACAAATAAAGGTACGTTTATATGTTTAATTACTATTTGGGGCATTGGGATCACTAGATGAGGGCTTAATGAACTCTTTTTTGTGAAAACTTTTATTTCGACTAGAATTGACATTTTTTCATTTACAACTAAATATCAGCTTTTACACTTTTACATTTGCTGTAAATTAAACCGTCCCAATATTTATGCTCACATTAGGCAGAGGGAAGAAACTCTAAAAGTGCTGCACTTCTTAGTTGGTAAAACATTTTGTGTTGAAACAGTCAATTATAAAATGTGATATTCTGTACTTCTGCCTCATATTAATCTTTTAATCATATTTATAGATGTCTTGACACCACAGCTAACAGAACAATATATATAATAGTTGTTTTTTAGTTGTAGTTTTTTCTCTTTTCCACCTCACTTTTAACTTCACTTTGCTTTTAAATCACTTATGAATGCTGGTGCGGCCGTGTGCATTTTACTTTCTCTTTCGAATAAGTGGCAAATCGGGGGCGAAATTTGCTTGAATGATGGGCTCATTATTATTTTTAATGAAAAAGCACAGCAACAAAACAGTAAAATGACAAGTTTGCTTATATTAAAGCTATGAATATATATTTGATTATACACATCCACTGTATAATGAGTTTGAGATTTTGCCTTCAGGACGGACATTCAGGATGCCAGTGTTTCTTAAAAACGGGGGAAAAGTCCTTTGTACCACAGGCTGTTGGGTGTTTAAATGACAATTATCAAGGAAGAGATAATACGAATGACAATGATGAAAAACTATAATGGACAGGGAAGCATACAGAAGAATAGAGTCAAGCACAATAAAATACAAAACAGGACTTAGGAGACATAACATAACATTCAGAGAACTATTAGTTAATTAAGCAGAGGAATCAATCCATAAATCAGAGGTATAACATTCAGAAAACAAGTGAGTTTTGAGTAATGATTTAAATTCAGAGATATTATTAACACAACAGAGTGAGCGGGGGAGAGAATTCCAGAGTTTGGGCGCAATAACACTAAATGATCTGCCCCCCATTGAAGAGAGGCGATGCCGAGGGACAACGAGAAGGCCAGAGTCAGAGGAACGTAGTGAGCGAGTTGGAGTGTAGGGGACGAGCATGTTACAAAGATAAGGGGGAGCGAAGCCATACAAAGATTTAAAAGTGAGCAGGAGAATTTTGAATTTAATATGGAAGGCAACTGGAAGCCAGTGAAGATCATACAAAACTGGAGTGATATGAGCAGAACGCTTGGTATGGGTGAGTATTCTAGCAGCAGAGTTTTGAATGTATTGTAATCTGGAAATGGAGCTGGCAGGTAGACCAATGAGAAGGGCATTACAGCGTCTTTGGTACTGATGAAAGGTCGGAGTTGGGCAATGCGACGTAGATGAAAGAATGCAGATAGAGGTAATATGAGACTGAAATGAAAGGGTGGAGTCAATGATTACACCTAAATTTTTAACAGTATTGGATGTTTTGATGTGAGAACCAGCAATTTCACAGGTGAAATCGGTAGAAATGTTGCTGATGTAAGTGAGGGAGTTCCAATGAAAATAATCTCATCAATCTCATCATCAAATGTCATCAGTGTAAAAGTGATAGTTAAGACCATGACGTTGTAAAATCTGACCAAGTGGTATTATGTAAATTATGAATAATAAAGGCCCGAGAACGGATCCCTGGGGAACACCTCGCTTCAGGGGGACAGTAGGTGATCGAAAATCCTTAACTGAGATGTAGAATTGTCTGTCAGAGAGATAGGAAGAGAACCAAGAAAGAGCAGTACCAGAAATACCCAAATCAGAGAGACGAGAAACAAGTAATTCATGGGAGACGGTATCGAAGGCAGAGCTGAGGTCAAGTAGCAGAAGTATAGACAGAGAACCAGAGTCACCAGAAAGCAGTAGATCATTCACTACCTTTACAAGTGCAGTTTCAGTACTATGGAGGGGGCGAAAACCAGATTGAAAGGGATCAAAGAGATTTTTTTTCAACTAGAAAAGACTGGAGTTGGGAGGCAACAGTGCTTTCCAGTAATTTAGCTATGAAGGGTAAATTTGAAATAGGACAGTAATTAGATAGAACTGAGGGGTCGAGGTTGGATTTCTTGAGAACAGGGGTAACTGCAGCAGTTTTGAGTGGCAGGGGAAATGAAGCAGAGGTAAGAGATGTATTGATGAGAGATAGGTGCAGAGAAGAAAGAATGGCAAAGTTTCAGGAGAGAAGTAGGAGCAGGATCAAGTTGACAGAAAGAAGAGTTAGATTTCAAGATTAACTTAGAGACATAAGATGGGGTCATCAAAGAAAAACAAGACCGAGTTTGACTGGATAGACTTGGTGGATAGCTGAGCTTTGTATCAGTGGAGAAGCATTGGTGGACGGCATCGGTCTTTTCAAGCAAATAATCCAGAAAAGAACAGTAAAGCTCATTAGAAGCTAGGGAGTCTTGAGGTGGAGGTTTAGTAAGCTTATTTATTGTATTGAATAATGCTTTTGGCCTGTTACTTGATTTATTAATTGTGGCAGAGACAAAACTAGAGCGAGCCGAGATGAGAGCAGATTTGTATATTTTGAGATGATCAAGAAAAGCTAAATAATGTACAGTAAGACCGGTTTTTCTGTAGAGACGCTCAAGCCGTCTACCAGTAGCCTTGAGAATACGGAGCTCAGGAGTATACCAAGGAAAAGAGTGGGAGGAAGGGACACTTCTGGTCTTAATAGGAGCATGCTGCTGTAAGATTTCAGAAATTATGGAGTGATAGTTAGCTAATATCATGGAGGGAGAAGAAATATCAAAGACATCAGAGAGGTTCGAAGAAACAATAGAGGTACAGAATGATGCAGTATCAATACCTTTCAGATTGTGGTATGAAATAACAGTTTTAAGGCATTTCTTACGCATAGGCAGACTTGATGACTCCTTGATGTACATATCAGATCAAGGATATGACCACGAGTATGGGTAGGAAAATGAACATGCTGAGTCAGATTGAAACATTAAAAAACAGACAGTAATTGATTAGTGTTGGAGCAAACAGTATCAACATGAATATTGAAGTCACCAAGCAGGAGAATGGGAAATGACAATGAAGGTTAACCAATGAGGGTTAACAGTTCACTGAGTTCAGAAAAAAAGTTGGACGGGGCTTTAGGAGGACGATAGAGCAAGATAATTATAATAGAGTCAGCCTTCAATACCATATATTCAAATGAAATGGTATCATAAAAATGAAGTTGCGTGAGTCGGAGATTGTCCCGACAAATGACAGCGAGACCACCCCCTTTATCATGCAGTCGAGGTCTGGACAGATACTTATATCCTTCAGGTGCGAGAAGATTTGGTAAAGTATGGCACATGTTTGGTTGCTTTGCAATTTCTTACCATCACTGTATATATACAGGTGCTGGTCATATAATTAGAATATCATCAAAAAGTTGATTTATTTCACTAATTCCATTCAAAAAGTGAAACTTGTATATTATATTCATTCATTACACACAGAATGATATATTTCAAATGTTTATTTCTTTTAATTTTGATGATTATAACTGACAACTAAGGAAAATCCCAAATTCAGTATCTCAGAAAATTAGAGGTTCAATATTGAAGACACCTGGTGCCACACTCTAATCAGCTAATTAACTCAAAACACCTGCAAAGGCCTTTAAATGGTCTCTCAGTCTAGTTCTGTAGGCTACACAATCATGGGGAAGACTGCTGACTTGACAGTTGTCCAAAAGACGACCACTGACACCTTGCACAAGGAGGGCAAGACACAAAAGGTCATTGCAAAAGAGGCTGGCTGTTCACAGAGCTCTGTGTCCAAGCACATTAATAGAGAGGCGAAGGGAAGGAAAAGATGTGGTAGAAAAAAGTGTACAAGCAATAGGGATAACCGCACCCTGGAGAGGATTGTGAAACAAAACCCATTCAAAAATGTGGGGAGATTCACAAAGAGTGGACTGCAGCTGGAGTCAGTGCTTCAAGAACCACTTCGCACAGACGTATGCAAGACATGGGTTTCAGCTGTCGCATTCCTTGTGTCAAGCCACTCTTGAACAACAGACAGCGTCAGAAGCGTCTCGCCTGGGCTAAAGACAAAAGGACTGGACTGCTGCTGAGTGGTCCAAAGTTATGTTCTCTGATGAAAGTAAATTTTGCATTTCCTTTGGAAATCAGGGTCCCAGAGTCTGGAGGAAGAGAGGAGAGGCACACAATCCACGTTGCTTGAGGTCCAGTGTAAAGTTTCCACAGTCAGTGATGGTTTGGGGTGCCATGTCATCTGCTGGTGTTGGTCCACTGTGTTTTCTGAGGTCCAAGGTCAACGCAGCCGTATACCAGGAAGTTTTAGAGCACTTCATGCTTCCTGCTGCTGACCAACTTTATGGAGATGCAGATTTCATTTTCCAACAGGACTTGGCACCTGCACACAGTGCCAAAGCTACCAGTACCTGGTTTAAGGACCATGGTATCCCTGTTCTTAACTGGCCAGCAAACTCGCTGACCTTAACCCCATAGAAAATCTATGGGGTATTGTGAAGAGAAAGATGCGACATGCCAGACCCAACAATGCAGAAGAGCTGAAGGCCACTATCAGAGCAACCTGGGCTCTTATAACACCTGAGCAGTGCCACAGACTGATCGACTCCATGCCACGCCGCATTGCTGCAGTAATTCAGGCAAAAGGAGCCCCAACTAAGTATTGAGTGCTGTACATGCTCATACTTTTCTAAAAATCCTTTCTTTGTATTGGTCTTAAGTAATATTCTAATTTTCTGAGATACTGAATTTGGGATTTTTCTTAGTTGTCAGTTATAATCGTCAAAATTAAAAGAAATAAACATTTGAAATATATCGGTCTGTGTGTAATGAATGAATATAATATACAAGTTTCACTTTTTGAATGGAATTAGTGAAATAAATCAACTTTTTGATGATATTCTAATTATATGACCAGCACCTGTGTATATATATATATATATATATATATATCACCCATAATCCAAGCTAATTCGTTACACTGTACAACAACATTAAGTGTAATTAATTTTTTATGTTTAATAAAGATACATTGTTCTATAATTCACATTGTAGAGAAAGTGGTAAAAAGTTTAAATTATATTAATATCAAAGGGTTAACTTACAAGATGAAGGCGGAAAGACAGAAATAAAGAAAGAAAGCAGAAAAAAACAACTTTGATCTGTATCCTTCACCAAAACATTTTTTATATAAGCAGACAGGATATGACTGCTCAGTGTGGTCACAGTGGTGTAGTAAACGTTCAGATTCTAAAAGCATCAGTACACAGCAGCGTCCACACGAGCAACGTACACAATGGACTCCAAAAGACCGAAAATCTACAAGAGGACTCACGGCAATAGTAGCACTGAGATACAAGAACTGGACAGAGAAGATGGTGAGGAGATGATCACTGATGCCAACAGAGACACAAAGAATCGTCATGACGTCAGGACAGAAACAGAGAACTCAGACACCGCCACATATCAAACATTTCAACACTCAGGTAAGACTCATTTCATTACAGTAACATAACATTCAATTCAATTGAGTGTTTAAGAAATATTTATCTTCATATCTGTAATTTACAGGAAGTGTTTGTGTGAAGATCCGAAGCTCCAGAGCAGCTCTAGTGTGTTTGGTGCTGCTGTGTGTTCTTCTGCCGACTGCAGTCATAGTGCTGGCCATCAAACTCAGTAAAACGGTTGATGAGTTTTACATCAAGTACAAAAACATCACAGAAGAGATAAAGGAGTTAAAAAACAAAAAATCAATCTTGGAAAAGACTATTACAAATTTACCAAATTATTATAAAACCCTGAATAGAACAAAATGGACATTACAGAATGAGACGGAAGAACTGAGGCAAAAGATACATAAAATGGGTAAAAAAAAAAAAAAACTACACAGCTATTCAGTATTTAAAGAATATAGTATGTATGTTTTGGGTTACCTGTTATAAATAAGTTGTGTCAGTCAGTGTGGAAGGAAATAAAGAGCTAATTGTTGTACTGGTTGTTTTTACAGATGGATGGACTTGCTATCAATCCAGTCTTTACTTTATCTCCACTGAGAAGAAGAGCTGGATTGAGAGTAGAAGATACTGTACAGATAGAGGAGCAGATCTGGTCATCATAAACAACAAAGAGGAACAAGTGAGTAAAAGAGAATGTTTGTTTGTGACAATACCTAAGTTTGGAGCAACAAAGGCTACGTTCACACTGTAAGGATGGTCAATTCCGATTTATGGCTCAGATCCAATGTTTTTGTAGAGCTGTTCACATTGTTGTTTTAAATGTGGCCAATATCAGATTCCAGTGTGAACAGATAATGGTCCTGGACTGACCCGCATGCGCAAAAGAATGATAAAAAAGATATCACGCAGCACGCTGTCATACGGAAGTAAACATGGAAGACATTAAAGTAAGTGATTACACAATTATTTATAGTGTGCTATAGTGTGATTTATTTATCTGCTGCTGAAGCCAGTAAATTTATGCACAATCAATTAAAAAAAAAAAAATGCAATAAAAGAGATAAAAGAGAAATTTATGGTAGGTATGCTGTGAGTTCTGACACATCATTGTCCTTCCACATTGTGTATGTAAAACCCTTTGAAAGTGACTCCCATGAGTGCAGAATTGTGACGAATGTTGCTCTAGAGTGATGTAAAAGTCACATGAATTCTGATTTGACTGTTCAAACCGAGGTCGCACTGCAAAACATCTGATCTGTACCGGATTTAGTACCACATATAAAAGTCGGAATTGAAAAGATCAGATTCCATGTGGTTTGTGCTGTTCACACTGTCATGACAAAAACAGATCTGAGTCACATGTGAGCAAAAGAATCTGATTTGGGCTACATTTGCCTGCAGTCTGAACATAACCAAAGTCTGACAACACCTTCCTTTGTGGACATTCTGAGCAGAGTATGTGAGCGACGTGAAATTTGTCTGAACTGTACGTCTTTGTTTGCAATGAATTTCTTGAATGAATGTATTAATTATTCGGCCTACTTAGATAACAGTTATGCTATTTGTTGCTTTAAGTATGTTTCTTCATTCATTAGGAGTATTTAAAAAGAGTTCCAGGTGGCACTGATGTCTGGATTGGTCTGACTGACAGTGATGTGGAGAACACATGGAAATGGGTTGATGGCACCAACATGACCTCTGGGTGAGAAACCACTCCTGTAAAACTACATCCACCAAACTCGGCACAGACCTACAGTCTGTTCTGACTTAGTCTGTCTGTCTGTCAATCTATCTATATTTCAGCCCTTTTATAATCTATCAATACAAAACCACCATAGCAACCAAGTACAAACATCCTGGAAATGCCTAAGCAACCACATAGCATGCCTTGGTAACTGATCAGAACACTTCAGATACACCGTTGCAATCATAAAGTACACTGTAGCAACCACATATAACCACCCAAAACACCATAGCAACCAACAACCACTTGATCAACTGCCTACAGTCATTCTGTATATCTGTGTGACTGTACAGCCATTAAAACAAACTTTTAAAATGTTTTTAAACTTTAAGACAAAATTAAAGTTAGTCTTGACAAACTTTATCTCACAGTCAGTATCATATCACACAGAAAGCAGCACTGAACATCTAATGCTGATCTGTTGCAGGTTCTGGAGGGATGGAGAACCAAGTGATAGCGCTGGTGATAAGGATTGTGCCATAAATCTGCCATCAGGGTTCGCTGATTATTCATGTAATAAAACTTTTAAATGGATCTGTGAGAAGAACACATTTCAATTTACATTGCTATAAAGGGTTGTTACAACATTTGTCTCATTTCGCTTTTTGTTCCGAAACATAGTTCTGCAAGTTTCCATGTAATAAATCATCTTTATCATTAAAACACTGAGTAAATTTATTTATGATTCTATTATGTTTTGTTAGTGATACATGTGTGCAGCTCCTCATCCACCATATTCATAGTGAAAGCTGAAGTGTCCAAATACTAACATTATTGAATGTGTTTCAATAGATTAACTCAACAAATGAAGTGAGATTGGGGTGTGGCTATTTTTTTTTCTTCTGCTCAGTGCGGTCACAGTGGTGTAGTTAAAGTTGAACTCTAAAAGCATCAGTACACAGCTGTATTTTCCACACACAAGCAACTTACAAAATCTGACTCTAAACGACTAAAATGTGCAAGCGGAACAGCACAGGTATTGAGATTTATTTCATTATAACAACCAACACACATATTTTAGTCATGTGAGTAATTAAGAAACATTTATCTTCATGTCTGTGGTGTTCAGGAATTGGTTCTGTGAGGAACAGAAAATACAAAAGAGCTACAGTGTATTTGGTGCTGCAGTGTGTTCTTCTGGTTGAGGCGATCATATTGCTGGGTCTCGAACTCAGAACAAAGACTGATGAGTATGAAAACAGTGAGGACAAATACAACCAACAAAGGAACGAGCTACTTGATGAGATCCAAGGCTTGTTAAAAAAGAAAGATAAATTGGAGAATGACATTAGCAACATGACTAATCAAAATAACCAGTTAAATGAGGAGAAAAAACAACTGTTAATACAATTTTTGGGTAATCTTGAACTTCACTTAAACTACACAAATGTTTAGTATTAAAAAGATGCAGTGTTTATGTTGCGTGTACACACGGATATTAGTAAGTTTCAGTTCAGTGTGGACGAGAACAAACAACTCATAACTAAACTGGCTGTGTTACTAGATGGATGGAAGTGCTATCAATCAAGTTTATACTACATTTCCTCTGACACGAAGAACTGGGCTGATAGTAGAGAAGACTGTTTGAACAGAGGAGCAGATCTGATCATCATAAACAACAAAGAGGAACAAGTGAGTGAAACATTGATTGACTAATTCAGATTCATGATTCATTTGACATACTACAAAAATGATTTCACTTCTATTATTAGGAGTCTTTTAAAACTGATGCTGAATACTGGATTGGTCTAAATGACAGTGATGTGGAGGGCACATGGAAATGGGTTGATGGCAGCACACTGACCTCTGGGTAAGAAATCACTGAACTGAACTGATTAATATGATATAAATGATTCTCAGTCAGTATCATATCACACAGAAAGCAGCACTGAACATCTAATGCTGCTATGTATATGTAGGTTCTGGGCGTCTGGACAGCCCAACATGGGCAAAGAGCAAGACTGTGCTGTGCTGTATTCACAAGGGTGGTATGATCATCCATGTAATTATGTTTTTAAACGGATATGTGAGAGGAAAGCATCTTAAAATAAAATCTGTAATGTAATGGCTAATAGAAAGCAAAAAAATAGTTACACTTGTATTTGAAAAAAATAATAGTTGTACTTTTTTGTAAGCTATAAGTCCTACTGTAATAAATCATCATTATTAAATTAAGCAAATTAATTTGTGTTTCTGTTATATTTTATTGTTGCATGTGTGCAGCTTCTCTGCAGTTTTCTGTCATGTTAATATGTACTCAACATTCAAAAAAAAAAAAAAAAAAAAAAAAAACTGTTATACTTCCAATATCTCAATACCACTGATGCCAAAAGCAGAACTACCAAACGATGAGCTCCAACACACATCAGATCAAGAGTCTGCAGCCTCACACTAGGAACAACAGCCTGATTTTAAATCTAGGCTAACGGCTTAAATCTGGCTAATATTCACTTCCTAAACAAAAAAAAGCATTTCCTATGATGTTGAGGACACTGTAGAAATTTAGGGAATATTCAGTCTTTATTTTCACAGACATGAACTGAAACCTGTGTACATCTGAGCACTTAACAACAGCATCAGTCTGCTTTTAACCAATGTCCGGGGAGGAAGACGTAGAAGATGAAGATTCAAACAGGTAACTTAACTTAATATAATAATAATAATAACTTATAATATATTAACTTATATAATATATAAGTTTCTCAATCAAGTAGCACAAAATTTGTCTGGCTAACGTGTAAAGACAAATTTGTTGACTCCACTAAAGCTCACAAGATGATGACATTGTGAAATTCATGTTAATTTTTTCAGTTCAACTTCATAGTTTTTGTTATGTTGGTAATAACATTTGTAATTATATAAAAAAGAGAACATTCAAATGGAGAATATTTAAATCATTGCTATTTAATGGATTCGTTACAAGACTTGATCAGTTCTAGTTTCCTACAAATAAAATATGGCCACAAAGTTACTCTGAAACGCTGTGAGACATTTTGACCATAGTGGTTTCGAGTCTCGACAGCATAAGAGTAGAAGCAGAAGCTCAGAGCAGTACAGTCCCAGAACAGACTCAGAACAACATTCACCATCTGAATGATTTCAATACATTATTTAAAGTTATCAAAAAAGTTGCCTTTTTATTATCTTAACAGGATATCACGTGTTCATGACCACAGTTGCAAAAACAGAACACTTCAGAGCAGTGCGGTTCACTTAAAGCAACGTCATGACTTTTTCATAGTTACTGCAGCTTCAGATCCTGACACCATGTTTCATAGCAAGGCTTGAAATTGTGACCATTTTGGTTGTACATGCACCTGAAATTTACTCTGTGCAACCTCAATATATTTGGAAGCATTTGTGCAAGTGAAAATAATTGTTGAGGTGTGACCTGTTTTCATTTCTCTACAAAACGTTTGCTAATTATTGCACAGTATGCGTCTGCTGTGAGCTGATACAGTGACCAGTCCAATGTTCTATCCAAATGTTACATAACCGATTAAAATTAATTTTTACATTCTTAACTTTAATGCAGATTTAAAATATTAGCAATCAATCACTCCCTTTTTTTGAGCTCCTTTATCATGTTGAATGATGAAAAGAACACAGAGACATTTATTTTGTTAAAACAAAGTAACTGTGGATCCACCAGCAAAGGAAAGAATGGCTGAAAGATGGCTCCACTCTGAAAATGGCACAATGCAATGCATTCACTGTAAAGCCTGTGGGACAGAGGTTGCAGGTAACACAGAGCTTGCCACTGAATCCACACATTTTAAGCACGAGAGCTTGATTAAACATGGACAAGTGTGTGGCAAAGAATTCAGGTCAGGTTTGATTGTTGAAGCTTTTATTCTGCTCAATTGGCAGAGAGCTGAATGTGAAACTTAAATTAAAAAGAAGTCTGTTAATATACCATTTTGCTGGTATTCTTATTTTTTTGAAGTTGGGAGCACCAGTGGAATGAGCACTGAGGGACATTGCTGAGACACAAGAGATAAACAGAGAAATGGAGAGACGATGATTATGCCAACCTACACAGACCTACAGTACAGGTGCTGGTCATATAATTAGAATATCATCAAAAAGTTGATTTATTTCACTAATTCCATTCAAAAAGTGAAACTTGTATATTATATTCATTCATTACACACAGACTGATATATTTCAAATGTTTATTTCTTTTAATTTTGATGATTATAACTGACAACTAAGGAAAATCCCAAATTCAGTATCTCAGAAAATTAGAATATTGTGAAAAGGTTCAATATTGAAGACACCTGGTGCCACACTCTAATCAGCTAATTAACTCAAAACACCTGCAAAGGCCTTTAAATGGTCTCTCAGTCTAGTTCTGTAGGCTACACAATCATGGGGAAGACTGCTGACTTGACAGTTGTCCAAAAGACGACCATTGACACCTTGCACAAGGAGGGCAAGACACAAAAGGTCATTGCAAAAGAGGCTGGCTGTTCACAGAGCTCTGTGTCCAAGCACATTAATAGAGAGGCGAAGGGAAGGAAAAGATGTGGTAGAAAAAAAGTGTACAAGCAATAGGGATAACCGCACCCTGGAGAGGATTGTGAAACAAAACCCATTCAAAAATGTGGGAGAGATTCACAAAGAGTGGACTGCAGCTGGAGTCAGTGCTTCAAGAACCACTACGCACAGACGTATGCAAGACATGGGTTTCAGCTGTCGCATTCCTTGTGTCAAGCCACTCTTGAAAAACAGACAGCGTCAGAAGCATCTCGCCTGGGCTAAAGACAAAAAGGACTGGACTGCTGCTGAGTGGTCCAAAGTTATGTTCTCTGATGAAAGTCAATTTTGCATTTCCTTTGGAAATCACGGTCCCAGAGTCTGGAGGAAGAGAGGAGAGGCACACAATCCACGTTGCTTGAGGTCCAGTGTAAAGTTTCCACAGTCAGTGATGGTTTGGGGTGCCATGTCATCTGCTGGTGTTGGTCCACTGTGTTTTCTGAGGTCCAAGGTCAACGTAGCCGTATACCAGGAAGTTTTAGAGCACTTCATGCTTCCTGCTGCTGACCAACTTTATGGAGATGCAGATTTCATTTTCCAACAGGACTTGGCACCTGCACACAGTGCCAAAGCTACCAGTACCTGGTTTAAGGACCATGGTATCCCTGTTCTTAATTGGCCAGCAAACTCACCTGACCTTAACCCCATAGAAAATCTATGGGGTATTGTGAAGAGGAAGATGCGACATGCCAGACCCAACAATGCAGAAGAGCTGAAGGCCACTATCAGAGCAACCTGGGCTCTTATAACACCTGAGCAGTGCCACAGACTGATCGACTCCATGCCACGCCGCATTGCTACAGTAATTCAGGCAAAAGAAGCCCCAACTAAGTATTGAGTGCTGTACATGCTCATACTTTTCATGTTCATACTTTTCAGTGGGCCAAGATTTCTAAAAATCCTTTCTTTGTATTGGTCTTAAGTAATATTCTAATTTTCTGAGATACTGAATTTGGGATTTTTCTTAGTTGTCAGTTATAATCATCAAAATTAAAAGAAATAATCATTTGAAATATATCAGTCTGTGTGTAATGAATGAATATAATATACAAGTTTCACTTTTTGAATGGAATTAGTGAAATAAATCAACTTTTTGATGATATTCTAATTATATGACCAACACCTGTATACAGGAATGACATTCAGCATTAGCAGTTAAATGTCTGAAACCTTGAAGGCACACTTTTTGTAATTTATTTCTTTCAAATGTTTCACCCTAAACAAAATAAATAAATAATATTTTTAATATGTTATAATGTTATAAATATCATGAGATGAAGATTCCATATCAGTAGCTTAATGTACAGTAGCTTCCTTAAGCACAAAAGGTCTGGGCAACATGTATAGTCATTGTAGCAACACAATGGGAAAACTGTTTTTTACTTTCTTCTATCTTTTATTAACATGTAAAGGCATATGAAAATACAGAGAAAGAAAATTATTTGCTGCAGTCAGTCATGTGTTCCCAACTGAATAAAGGTAGCAAAACTTCTGTTCTAAAAGCATAAACCTTTTTCATAAAAGACGTTTTAACTATTTTTTTTTTTCATTCTCCAAGTCAAAACGAATGCAAACAAGATCACAGAAAACCATCGATTGAAACAGAGTGCGCTGAAAAACGCTTGTTCCCTTTCAGTCGGTCACGTTCGTCATACGTCAGTAGTGACCGACGAATTGGGATATCGCTAGAGAGCCCTATCTGCTTCGAGTAAACTTACAACAAACCAATGGAATTGGCGTGCGATATTTGCATAATGCGCACCGCCCCCGTCAGGTGGTATAAATAGGGAAGCAGAAGCAATCGCACTCTGTCTTTCGCTTCGGAGCCAAAGTGTTCATGTTTGGTTCGTAGCTATTCTGACTTGGAGTGAAACTCTACAAGCCTGTGAAGAGTGATCTCAGCGGTCTTGTGTTGGTGTCACGGCACTTTACAGCGAGGTCACGAGCTGCAGAGGAGCCTGAGCTGTGTGCTCTCAACTGCTGTTCTTACAGCATATTTCCCTGCCTGTCTGTTGACGGTTGTGATTTGGGCCGGTTCCCTGCTTTCTGATCGGGGAGTGGTGTACCCGATCAGACCATGGTAGCATATGTTGTTGTGCCCCCTTTCTGTTAGGGCTAGTGTGTTTAGGTACATTGCCTGTTGGAATGTGTAGACTTAAGCTAGTTAACTGACAATTGTTTGTTGAGTTTTAGAGCTGGTTCCCTTTGAGCTTGGTCACCTGTAGAACCGCTAGCTGGCGCCACGTGTCTTTTGGAGTCGCAGGCCCGCTTGGGCCTCCCTTCTAAAGGGAGCTTCACAGACGAACCCTGCGTCTTTTTCAAGATGTCATTTCGTCTGTGCGTTACTGGATGCGGTCGTTCCCTGGTCCCCGCTGACGGTCACAATCGCTGCATCACATGTCTGGGCGTTTAGCATGCTGAAGCAGCGTTTGTGGATAGTTCATGTTCTCATTGCGGGAACATGACTATCTCAGTGCTGAGATCAAGACTCTCATTCCTTGGTTCTCAGGGAGCGGGGGTCCCCTCCCCTATGCCCTGTTCCGCCATTTTCTCTGGCTTCGGCCGGGGTGACGGTGCATCGGCGTGTAGGCAGGGCGATTTGAGGATTACAGTCAGGGCTTCCCCGCCGAGCTCCGCTCCGCGGGCCCCTGCCCCCTCTACAACACTGCAGCCTGTCGTGTTGCCGATGGATCGTCGTGGTCCCTCTAAGGAGCGACCAGCCGCGTCCTTCGGCACGCCTGCGGATGATCAGATGTCGATCGCGGCATCGGAAGGTGAGCAGGAGTCCTCGGGAGATGAAGACTCGGATGCGTTGCCTCCCTCTGGGACAATCCCGAGCTGACGGCTATGCTTTCCCGGGCCGCCGAGAAGGTCAGGCTCATGTGGAATCCTCCACCGCGTCCCGAACGTTGCGATGCAGCTGTGTCCAACGACCACTGGCTGGCGCGGTGAGCCGCGTCTCCCATCCCGGGCCTGTAAATTCTCCTCAGGTTTGATGGAGAAAGCTTACAGAGCCTGTGGACAGGCCGCCTCCACTCTGCATGCCATGGCCCTTTTGCAGGTGTATCAGGCAAAAGCACTCATGGATATGCCCCAGGGTGGCCTTGACCAACAGCTGCTTGGGGAGCTGCGTGCCACCACTGACTTCGCCCTCCGGGTGACGAAAGTGATGGCACGTTCTGTTGGTCAGGCGATGGCTACACTCATAGTCCAGCAGCGCCACCTTTGGCTGACCCTGGCCGACATGAGGGAGACCGGTAAGTATCGGTTCCTGGATTCCCCCGTGTCTCAGGTCGGCCTATTCGGCGATGCAGTCGAGAGCTTTGCCCAGCAGTTCTCGGCCGCACAGAAGCAGGCTGAGGCCATCAAACACATCCTGCCCCGGCGGTCCGCTGCTGCCTCCACCCCGCCGCCGGCCGCACAGCCTCAGTCTGCTCGTCGCCGAGGGCACCCGCCTGCGTTGTCCTCCGCCCCTGCTAAGTCGGCAAAGCAGCAGCCCACACCCGCCAAACAGCAGGGAGCCGGTCGCGGACGCGGCGCCCAGCCCGCTCAAGCCAAGTGGCAAAAGGTCGAAGAAGCCAACACAAACCAACAGGCCATGTACTCAGTAAAACACTTTTTACTCTTAAAGCAAGAGGAGTACATACTCCGCCAGTATGCTCTGAGAGAGGCCCAAACCAGGCCTGCTATAGCAGATACGGGTGTAGCCAGTGGCAGTGATAGCAAAACCAAAACAGAACTGTGCCAACATGTTAATTGAAGGAGGCCCAAGCGGGGCCTGCGACTCCAAAAGACACGTGGCGCCAGCTAGTGGTTCTACAGGTGACCAAGCTCAAAGGGAACCAGCTCTAAAACTCAACAAACAATTGTCGGTTAACTAGCTTAAGTCTACACATTCCAACAGGCAATGTACCTAAACACACTAGCCCTAACAGAAAGGGGGCACAACAACATATGCTACCATGGTCTGAAGGAGGCCTGAAGTGGCCTACTACTTCAGACAGACATGGGCATAAACCTGTGGCAGTGCTAAATTAAGTGAGCATAACTCATGAACATCTACCAACAACACTTGTGAAACCACAAGCTAACGTGCCAGAAGGAGGCTCAGATTACCCGAGCCTTCAACTCCACAGACACAATAAGCTGTTGTGGCAGTGATAAACTCTAAAGGGAGCTAAAAAGAACCAAACTGAAAGTGAGTTTCCCTACCACTCCACCTGAGCTATGCAATCCATCAGGTCATGTACTCAGTAGAACACCAATAACCCTAAAGCAAGGGAGTACAAATAGTCACCATGCTCTAACAGAGGCTAAAACAAGCCTACTACTCATAAGAACATGTGCTAACCTGTGGCAGCAAGGAGTTAAGCTCTCACATGTGTAGGGCAAAGCTAGAACTCAAAGCAAACACAATGCTTTCCTGTTCATACATACCATCCTGAAAAGAACGGATGCTCTCAGCAAACACAATAACACATCTGTACTGAACCCTAGAGAACAGGAGCTAAACCAACCTATCACCGTAACCTCAAGCTTGAATGCTAATTCAAGGGGCTCAAGGGAAAGATAAATTCAATATGAATGAAGTTCTAGAAAAGTGGGGCTTAAGCAACATAGCATATACTTATCTAAACAAAGATAAGGGCCTAACACCTGAGGCAACCAGGGAGGTTAGTGACAGCCTGCTACCTTAGCTGCTATCTAACCAGCACCTACACCAAACAGGGTAATGGGCATATGGCCTGACAACTCAAATAAGAGGAGACCAGAACTAGGAACTATACAATCTGATAAGGGATAGTAGCAATAAAGGGTGAATGCTTTAATAAATCACATAAACCCTAGTTCTAGCCTAGGCCAGCTAAGCTGTGGGCCTGTAGGGCCGCACGAAGCATAGATCTGCCTGAGGCTTAAACTCAACCTCTGAACTCAACCAGAGAAGAGGAAACTTAAGTAAAGCAAAGCTCAACAAGCAAACAATGTCAGGCATGCTCCTCTCCCAGACAGAAAAATGCACAGATTGTGTGTATCACCGAGTGTCAAAAACCTGGGACACGGGTGAGCACACTTTCTGAAACGTTTGTCAGACATGATATAAAGTTTCCTTACTGGATTCAATGAAATCGCGATCAGACAAAAACAGTCCTGAAAGACGAAAAGATGAAAAGATACTGACTGGTTCTCTAGGCGCTCCTTATATACTTCCGGGTCGCGCTAGGATGACGAAATTTAGATGTCTTTGGTCCATGTTGCATTCATATTTCAGTTGTACTGCAACAGAGTTAGTTTGGAAGCGGACCAAGACCAAGATCGATAATAGATGATAGATGATAACAGATACAGATATCAATTATTTTGCATGTTTATGTGCTCGATAACCGATAAATAGAACCGATATTTATTTATTGTCTATCAACTCCCCATAAATAATAAGCATAAATATAAACATTCGCTTTAAACTACAGTTTAAAAAGGTTATGTGTTGTTTGACATTGGAATATTCCCTGAAATACGCACACATTGTCAGAAAAATAGAAAACAGTGAATATAAATGATTGCAATTACAGAGTCCATCTCAGAATTACTGTTTTTGACAGACCCTAGATTACAAAATACCATATGACAGAGCGCTGTTTTTATCTATGCGTTTACACAACGTTTCTCGTGGAGATAATAATTAATTTACACAGAGCTGTAGTTATTTAGATGTTTAATAGCTAAATAAATGTTATATAGTAGACGTTAATATAATTTAAGGAGTTTTAAACGAGTGGATCTTGTTAAAAGTATACGGTGGCCATGCGCTGGAGCATTTCCTGATCATCTACCTGGTTAGTGAACTAAACTGATTAATATGATATAAATGATTCTCAGTCAGTATCATATCACACAGAAAGCAGCACTGAACACCTAATGCTGATCTGTTGATGCAGGTTTTGGGCATCTGGACAGCCCAACATGGGCAAAGAGGAAAACTGTGCTGTGCTGTATCCATTAGGGTGGTATGGTTATCCATGTAATAATGTTTTTAAATGGATATGTGAGAGAAAAGCATCTTAAAATCAAATCTGTAATGTCATCACTAATAGGAAGCAAAATAGCTGTACTTGTATTTGCAAAAAAATATAGTTTTTTGTAAGCTACAAGTCCTGTAATAAATTATCTTCATTATTAAATTATTTAGCAAGTTTTTTTTTTTTTTCTGTTATATTTTATTGTTTCATGTGTGCAGCTTCTCTGTGGTTTTCTGTTGTTTTAATATGTATAGGCTAGAAGCCTTACTCAACTTTCATAATAAATCTAATAATGAGATCAAGAGTCTGCAGCCTCACACTAGGAACAACAGACAGATATTCACTTCCTAGACAACAAAAAGCATTTCCTGTGACATTGTTTGAGGACAAAGTGGAAATTTAGGGAATGTTCAGTATTTATTTCCACAGAGGCATGACCTGAAACCAGTTTATATCTCTTGGTAATGCTAACTTAGTGCGCTTTACAACAGTATCACTCTGCTTTTAGGCTAACTGATGCCCACCTGACATGAGCATGTAAATATGCTGTGATATAGTAAAGACATCTTATGTGAGAAAATATCTCTTGGCGACAGAAACTACTTATTAGTTTCACTTCCTCTAAAGTATTTTTTAGCACAGCAGGTTAAAGGTTTCACTTTAAGATGTACTTTTTTTCTTTTCAATTCAAATTTTTTACCACTAAAAATATTAATAGTGCTTTTGAGATATGTTTCAAATAATGTGCATTAATGCAAGACTGCAGTCATATAAGTTTCTCAATCAAGTAGCACAAAAGTTGTCTGGCTAACGTGTAAAGACAAATTTGTTGACTCCACTAAAGCTCACGAGATGATGACATTGTGAAATTCATGTTAATTTTTTCAGTTCAACTTCACAGTCTTTGCTAGGTTGTTAAAATCATTTGTTTTATATATATATATATATATATATATATATATAAATAAACACTAATTAAAAGATTAGAAATTAAAAGTGTTGTTTGTACTTTCGTACAACTGTTGATCTGCAATTGGTTATTAAAAAAGAGAGCATTCAAATGCATAATATTTAAATCATTGCTATTTAATGGATTCGTTACAAGACTTGATCAGTTCTAGTTTCCTACAAATAAAATATGGCCACAAAGTTACTCTGAAACGCTGTGAGACATTTTGACCATAGTGGTTTCGAGTCTCGACAGCATAAGAGTAGAAGCAGAAGCTCAGAGCAGTACAGTCCCAGAACAGACTCAGAACAACATTCCCCATCTGAATGATTTCAAGAGACTGATAATGTCTGACAGTACTTATAACAGTAGAACTATTACTAAGATACAGGAGAGGAACAGAGGAGGTGGAGAGGAGATAATTAAGCCAGTACATGATATTTTGATTGACTTTAGCTCCAGCATTTGATCATTGCTTAGCTGACTATGGACAGAAGAAAACAGTGAGTAACCTTAAATCCATTATATGCTATCTATCTATCTAGATAGATTACAACAACATTAAGTGTAATTAAATTTTTATGTTTAATAAAGATACATTGTTCTACAATTCACATTGTAGAGAAAGTGGTAAAAAGTTTAAATTATATTAATATCAAAGGGTTAACTTACAAGATGAAGGGGGAAAGACAGAAATAAAGAAAGCAAGCAGAAAAAAACAACTTTGATCTGTATCCTTCACCAAAACATTTTTTATATAAGCAGACAGGATATGACTGCTCAGTGTGGTCACAGTGGTGTAGTAAACATTCAGATTCTAAAAGCATCAGTACACAGCAGCGTCCACACGAGCAACGTACACAATGGACTCCAAAAGACCGAAAATCTACAAGAGGACTCAAGGCAATAGTAGCACTGAGATACAAGAACTGGACAGAGAAGATGGTGAGGAGATGATCACTGATGCCAACAGAGACACAAAGAATCGTCATGACGTCAGGACAGAAACAGAGAACTCAGACACCGCCACATATCAAGCACTTCAACACTCAGGTACTAAGACTCATTTCTAGGAGTGGGAATCTTTAGTCCCCTCGCGATCAGATCCGATTCCAAAACAATTCTTCATCTACTTTTTTTTCTCGTTAATTAATGAGTTTACCGACTTGAAAACCTTGAAATCCTTACATTTACATATCCTTACATAAGTAACTATAAGTAGGCCTACTTTTTAAAATAATTACAAATTTAAAAAATTTTATTAAAACAATTAAGAATTTTAAAGTAATTTAACTATTAAATGTAACCAAGTAGCAAATAATAAAGAGGAGCAACAAAACATTACAAGCAATAAACAAAGAGTGTTTTCAGTATTTAAGATTATCTGAACATTTTCTTTCTCATGTTTACTGTCGTTTGATTGTTCATAGACGGGAGATCTAATAAGTTGCATTCACGCATGGATCTCTTTTGAAATAAAATAAGCAATGTGGTTTGTCCTGTCCATTTAATCCCTTAAGACAAAACTGGCTATGTTTACAATAAATTTGCATCATAAAACCATTTTGAGACGCAAGTACATTAAACGACTTACACAGAGCCATGCACAGCTGCAAGCGCGAGCACAAATAAACACTCTTCACAAACAAAGTGTCCGCATTTGTAATTTAAAGCAGCTTTCTGTAAGTGAGTTTCATATTTTAAATATATAAGTCCACTGCATTCCAAACAACATTCCTTCGTAGAGCATTTGTAAGGAAAATACCGACAGGCGAGACCGCGCACTGCAACATCAAACAAAGCTTGCGTCTCTCACAGCACATCCTGTGCAGTGAAGCCCACAAATGTTGTTGTAATTCGCTTCGACCTTTCCGAACTTTATGAAAGATTACTTTGCGGAAGGTTTGAGCGGTGTATGTGTGTGAAGAATTTAAAGCAAGCAGAATCCGGGTGTTTCTAAAGCTAAAGCTTTATTGTCATTGCGCATCTGAATTAAAACTAAGCTCAGAATCGATTATGAAATTCTCAGAATCGATCCAGAATCGTTGGAGAGAGAATCGCGATGCATCGATGGATCGATTTTTTTCTCCCCGCCCTACTCATTTCATTATAGTAACATAACTAACATGCACATTTAAGTCAAATTGTCACAGACACGCCAGGCTCCAACACCATCCAATCACAGCGCACTCCCTCTCCCGAGTACTGATCACACGCACCTGCACTCAATCAGCACCCTCATCAGTCACCTCATATAACACACTCACACACCTTCAGTCTCTGTCCGGTCTCGTTCGCATTAGGACTTACCTGTATGCTTACCTCAAGGACTCCAAGCGATCTACTTCCCTGTCTCCAGCGTCTCCAATCCGTGTGTGAGTTGTGTATTGTCCCCGTTGTTTCATCTCTCCACCATCGCCCAGGATCTTCACCACTGCAAGCACAAAGGACAGTATCACCCATCTATCACACTCCACTCACTCAGGAATTCATCTGCATACTCACCTGCACTTCTGTTTACTCTGCTGTGTGTCAATAAATACCATCTACGTTACTCTCCTGTCTCCGACCCTTCTGTATTGTAACAGAAGACCGGACCGTAACAGTCGACACACAGCATGAGTCACCCGGACCCGTTCCAGGACCTCATGGACGCTTTGCGCCGAGCACTCACCACCAACCTGCCATCACCGCAACCAGCGATCACCTCCGTCAACAACACCGTCACTCCTTCACCACCTGTGTACGCTAGTCCCATGGCCAAACCAGCGCCCTTCTCTGGTTCGGCGGAGGATTGCAACGAATTTCTCCTGCAATGTTCGCTGGTCCTGGAGATGCTACCACACTTGTTTCCCACCGATCACTCCAAGGTAACCTTTATTATATCACAGTTAAATGGCAAAGCTTTGCAATGGGCCGAATCGGTTTGGTCACAAAATAATGCTGTCACCCAGTCATATTCCAGTTTCGTACATCACTTCAAGGAAGTTTTCGGAAGACCAACCTGGGATTCATCGATCGGTGAGAAACTCTATAATTTAAAGCAAGGCACAATGACTGTGAATGATTATGCTATCAAGTTCAGAACCCCAGTCGCCACAAGCGGATGGAACGAGCAAGCCCTGTTGACCACCTACCGTCAAGGTTTGGACCCTCAAGTGTTGCATCTCGCTGCATACGAGGATTCCATCGGGCTAGAACGCTTCATCCAACTCTCCATCCGCTTTGCCACTCGTATGCAGTCATGTCTCGAAGAGCACCAGGGCCAGCCACAGTTCGCCACCTCCCTCTGCTGACCAGAGTCCGTCAGCGCTCCAGAATCAGCCCACGAGCCCATGCAACTGGATAGCACAAGACTGACGCCCACTGAACGGCAGAGACGGCTGACCCAGAATCTGTGCCTCTATTGTGGTTCTCCTGGGCATATAATCTCCGCATGCCCAACTCATCCTCCTCGTCCCACGGTGAGTGTCATCATTCCCTCTGTAAACAAGATGAAACCACTCACCACTGTTGTAAACCTTACTGCTGCTACTGTTTCCATTCCAGTTAACGCACTCCTCGATTCTGGGTCAGCAGGCAACTTCATCTCTGGCACCCTCTGCCGTCAGCTCAAGCTTAAGACTTCGCCCACGCCGTCCACCTACCAGATTCACTCAATAACGGGTAAACCCATCAGCCGAAGAGAAGTATGTCGGAGCGTCGGATCCGTTCAACTTCAAATGGGCATCTTACACGTGGAGAAGCTACATCTGCTGGATCTGGAGGAATCTACGCTGACGTGATCCTGGGGCATTCGTGGTTGGAACAGCACAACCCTGTCATCCCGTGGAAGACCGGCGAAGTCCTGAAGTGGGGCGATTCTTGCTTCCCGAACTGTTTCTCTGCGCTACCTACACCACCCTCTCCACGCACCGAACATCTCTCTGTCTGCACCACCTCCATCGAGAGCCCTGTAGAGAAACGTTCGGTGGACATTCCATCTTGCTACGCCCCCTTCAAAGACGTCTTCTGCCCGAAGAGAGGTTCCAAGCTGCCTCCACACCGGCCATGGGACTGTGCGATCGATCTGCTTCCGGGTGAGTCAGTGCCCAGGGGAAAGATCTACCCCCGTTTATCCCGGAGGAGAAGGCCATGGAGGATTACATCAAGGAGGCTCTGGCGCAAGGATACATCCGCCCGTCTACTTCCCCTGCTGCTTCGAGTTTCTTCGTGGCGAAAAAGGACGGAGGCTTGCGGCCATGCATAGATTACCGGGCACTCAACAACATCACTGTCAAATTTAGATACCCCCTTCCTCTCGTCCCTGCTGCTCTGGAACATCTCCGTGGTGCCACTGTCTTCTCCAAGTTGGACCTCTGCAGCGCATACAACCTCATCCGGATATGTGAGGGGGATGAGTGGAAGACCGCCTTCGTCACCCCTACAGGACACTACGAATATCTTGTAATGCCGTATGGCCTGGTCAACGCCCCCTCCGTATTCCAGGACTTCATACACGGGGTGCTCCGGGAGTTCCTCCACAAGTTCGTCTTGGTTAACATCGATGACATCCTTATATACTCCCGGAGCATGGCCGAACATCGCCACCACGTTGCGGAGGTCCTGAAACGCCTGAGGGAGTTCCAACTCTACCTGAAAGCAGAGAAATGTTCCTTCCATCAGCCCTCAGTGCAGTTCCTTGGATACAACATCGACAGCAGTGGCATCCGGATGGACGAGAGGAAGGTGGACGCCATCAGGAACTGGCCTACTCCCTCTTCTGTCAAAGAGCTCCAACGCTTCCTTGGTTTTGCTAACTTCTATCGCCGATTCATTCAGGATTACAGCACCATCTCCAGCCCACTCACCAATCTCCTCCGTAACAAGCCCAAGTCTCTGTCCTGGACACCAGCCGCCACCAACTCATTTAACATCTTGAAAGAAGCATTCACCACCGCTCCTCTCCTCATCCATCCAGATCCCGACAAGCCCTTCGTGGTGGAGGTGGACGCCTCCACCTCCGGAGTAGGAGCGGTCCTATCTCAGGAGCAGGGGAATCCAAGTAGACTCCATCCATGTGCCTTCTTCTCCCGCAAGCTCAACCCGGCGGAAGTAAACTACGACATCAGCAACAGCTTCTTGCCATCAAGCTGGCCCTAGAAGAGCGGAGGCATTGGTTGGAGGGTGCCAAACACCCCTTCCTAGTACTCACAGACCACAAGAACTTGGAGTATCTGAGGGCGGCTAAACGGTTGAATCCAAGACAGGCTCGCTAGGCACTGTTCTTCACCCGCTTTGACTTCACTATCTCCTACCGTCCAGGATCCAGGAATACCAAGGCAGACACCTTATCACGTCTGTATACTCCAGAAGAGAACCCAGAAGAACCTGAAACCATCCTCCCTGAGAACCTAATTGTCAGCCCCATAACCTGGTCAGAGGAAACCATGCCCTCCTCCAATGCCTCCGCCAACACTCCGCCGGGTTGCCCGCCAGGCTTGCAGTACCTCACCAGGACACGGCGCACTCCTCTCATCCACACTGCCCACACGTCACTCGGCACTGGCCACCCAGGGGTCAATGAAACCCTCTCGCTGCTGAAGGAGCGCTTCTGGTGGCCGAATATGGCATCTGATGTCAGAAGGTACGTGCAGGGCTGCAAGGAATGCGCCATCTCAAAGAGTCCATGCCATCTTCCCTCCGGCAAACTCCATCCTCTGCCCGTTCCCAACCAACCCTGGTCACACCTAGGGGTGGATTTCGTAACAGACTTACCTGCTTCTAATGGCTGTACCTGTATCCTGGTGATTATAGACAGATTCTCTAAATCCTGTCGTTTGATTTCTCTAAAGGGTCTACCCACTGCCATGGAGACTGCTGAGCTAATGTTCAACCACGTATTCTGATACTATGGGATCCCCGAGGACATAGATTCGGACAGAGGACCTCAGTTCATCTCCCGGGTATGGAGAGCATTCTTCTCACTCCTAGGTGTGACCGTCAGTCTATCATCGGCTACCACCCACAGTCGAATGGGCAGACGGAGAGGAAGATCCAGGAGATCGGTCGCTACCTCCGTACCTTCTGTCGCAGCCACCAGGACTCTTGGAACCAGTACCTCGGTTGGGCCGAGTACGCACAGAACTCCCTACGCCAACCCACCACCGGACTCACTCCCTTCCAGTGCGTGCTTGGCTACCAACCCCCATTGTTCCCCTGGTCTGGGGAACCATCAGACGTTCTATCTGTAGACCACTGGTTCTGAGAGAGCGAGAGGGTCTGGGACTCCGCACACCACCATCTTGGACTCCCGGCGCTGTGGTGGTCTACTGGAGTATCTTGTGGACTGGGAAGGCTACGGACCCAAGGAGCGCTCATGGGTTCCCAGAAACAACATTCTTGACCCCAACCTGCTAGACACCTTCCACGCCACCCACCCTAACACCCCATGTGGAAGAGGATGACCACCATGACGACGGGGACCTCGGCCCTCAGGAGCGGGCCGTGGACGGGGTGCTGTCACAGACACGCCAGGCTCCAACACCATCCAATCACAGTGCACTCCCTCTCCCGAGTACTGATCACACGCACCTGCACTCAATCAGCACCCTCATCAGTCACCTCATATAACACACTCACACACCTTCAGTCACTGTCCGGTCTCGTTCGCATTAGGACTTACCTGTATGCTTACCTCAAGGACTCCAAGCGATCTACTTCCCTGTCTCCAGCGTCTCCTCCTGTGTCTCCAGTCCGTGTGTGAGTTGTGTATTGTCCCCGTTGTTTCATCTCTCCACCATCGCCCAGGATCTTCACCACTGTAAGCACAAAGGACAGTATCACCCATCTATCACACTCCACTCACTCAGGAATTCATCTGCATACTCACCTGCACTTCTGTTTACTCTGCCGTGTCAATAAATACCATCTACGTTACTCTCCTGTCTCCGACCCTTCTGTATTGTAACAGAAATGAGTGTTTAAGAAATATTTATCTTCATATCTGTAATTTACAGGACGTGTTTGTGTGAAGATCGGAAGCTCCAGAGCAGCTCTAGTGTGTTTGGTGCTGCTGTGTGTTCTTCTGCTGACTGCAGTCATAGTGCTGGCCATCAAACTCAGTAAAACGGTTGATGAGTTTTACATCAAGTACAAAAACATCACAGAAGAGATAAAGGAGTTAAAAAACAAAATCAATCTTGGAAAAGACTATTACAAATTTATCAAATTATTATGAAACCCTGAATAGAACAAAATGGACATTAATGAGATGGAAGAACTGAGGCAAAAGATTCAGATTTGTGGTAAAAATTTCTTTAGTCTATGCAGTTATTTGCTATATATCAAACATTTTTAAAGCATGATGGAGTTGGATTGTGCTCTCAATAACTTTCAGTGTACTCAATCTATCTATACTATCTGTTATGTTACAGACAGATGAGTGTAAATGGGGATTAAAAGCTAACATCTGAACTTGTTCTGTTAACAGCTGGATGGACTTGCTATCAATCTAGTCTTTACTACATATCCAATGAGAAGAAGAGCTGGATTGAGAGTAGAAGATACTGTACAGAGAGAGGAACAGATCTGATCATCATAAACGACAAAGAGGAACAAGTGAGTGAGTTGGATAGTGAGTTAGAGAGTGTGTGTGTTTGTGTGTGTGTGTGTGTGTGTTTGAGTGTTCTTCTCTAGGAGCTGCTGGCCTCTATTGACCAGGGTCGACGATTTCCTTATTAGATGGTGGTGGTGTTTCTTCATTGTGTGCTGTGGTTTTTGGCGTGCACTGGGGTCTTTATTTTGGTATGTGAGTGTGATGTGTACATTAAGAGCCATTTGTTAATGGAGAGTCTACCCCTGTAATTTAGGCCGCAGCTCCATGACATCTTGAGTGATTAATGACTATGTAAGTCTTTTTGAGAGTTGATGTTTCTATTTTATTGATTTTATGCTACTTTAATAAAAGATTTGTTTGATACCTCTGTCTCCACGATTTGCTTGCCACTGGGTAGGGGACCTGTGCAAAGTCTTCTGAGATTCTTTGGGTGAAATTCCCAAAGTGGCGTAGTCAGGCATTCTTTAACTTTATAATTTTTGGATTTTGTTTAAATTTATTTACTGAAATTTAGCTGGGCCACCCCCAGGCCCTGGCCACACATGGATCCACGTGACTAAGGAAGCATCCACCTGCATTTCTTCCAGTTTTGCCTTCAACAAAATTGGCTGTATGGTATTAAACGCACTGGAAAAATCAAAAAACAAAATGCGAACTGTAGTATTAGGTCTGTCCAAAAAACAATATGCCTTCTGCAGTAGATATATAATTGCATCTTCCACACCCACCCGGGGCTGATAAGCAAACTGCAGAGGGTCAAGTGATGGATGCACTAGTGGTCTAAGGTGTGCCAAAACCAGTCTCTCCATAACGTTCATTAAATGAGAGGTTAGTGCAATGGGTCTGTAGTCATTTAGTGCCATAGGATGTCTATTCTTAGGCACTGGAACCAGCAAGATGTTTTCCACAGCAATGGAACTCTCTGAAGGTGCAAGCTCAAGTTAAAGAGATGCTGAAGTACTCCACTCAGCTGGCTAGCACAAGACTTGAACACACAAGGACTAATGCCGTCCAGTCCAACAGACTTACACTGATTTAACCTTTCCAGCTCTTTTCTCACCTTATTGGCTGTAATATATAATCCAGTCTGACATGGAGCTGACATAGGTGGGCTGAAATGAACGGAGAAGTTTTTGGGGGACGATAAAGAGCATGAGAGTGGTCTGAAAGTGGTCGATGAAACACTAGGGGGAGGGGGGCCAATAGAAGTAGTAGAGGTAGCAATGGTAAGGTGGCCACTAGAGGAAGAGGAGGCAATATCAAATCTGTTAAACTGGGTGAACTCATTTGCTTGTTGTACATTACCCTCCACTACACCTCCACCTTTCCTGTAATCTTTCTTATCCCACTCCACACATCCCTAGTATTGTTGTTTTCCAGGCTCTTCTCCAGTTTCCTTCTATAAAAATCCTTGTTCTCCTTGATTCTGTTTTAATTCTCCTTGTACCCGCTTTAATTGAACTCTGTCATTTGACCTAAAAGCCCTCTTTTTTTCATTAAGTAGGGCCTTCAGATCACTGCTCACCCAAGGTTTATTATTTGGGTAGCAGCGGACCTCCTTCTTAGGGATGGAACAGTCCGGACAGAAATTGATGTACTCAGAGACAGTCAATTAATTCATCAATATCCTCACCATGTGGTTCATACAGAGCATTCCAGTCGGTGGTTTCTAGTGCACAACGCAGTGACTCCAAAGCCTCATGGGACCATGTTCTCACAGTTCTTATTATAACTGGTTGCCGCTGAACAACAGGTGTTAGCAGTACTAAGTGATGATCTGACCTTCCTAGAGGAGGGAGAGCAGTAGAGATGTAAGCATCTTTAGTATTTGCGTACAACAGATCAAGAAGCTTGTTTTCTCTTGTTTTACAGTTAACAAACTGGTAGAAAGTAGGGAGTGTGGAGGAAAGAGACACATGATTGAAATCACCTGTGATCAAAATGAAGGCACCAGGATATTTTGTTTGAATATTCAATGTCACATTGGCATTTAGAGAGCAAAGGTTTTGTGAAAAAAGTGGAAGACTTAAACACAAAGTCTGTAAAATAAACTGTTAAAAGGATTTGATGATCACTAGTGATAGTATTTTATTCTGTGTTGTCATCATTCAGGTTGGAGTTTTGGGTGAGTTTTTGTTGGTGTGAGCGGTTTTGGTGAGCTTTTGAGCTTAAATTGTCCACCCAATCTGACAAAACTGAAGGAGGGTGGAAAATGGCTGCATAAATAAGAAACAAGAAGCAGCCCACATACGGTGTACAGACTAGGACATCCTCACTCCTCAGTCACAAGGAAAAGGCGTCATGCCTCAAACTTAAAGGCTTCAGTCATCGGACAAAACAGCATCGCGCCTCAGACTGAGAAGCTTCAGGTCTCAAGAAAAATGACATCAGGTGTCAGGTCTCGTACAATAAGGCATCGGACAAAACAGACTCAGATAAAAAGGCATCAAAGAAAACTGACTCAAACAAAAAGGCATCAGACAAAGACATCAGATGAAACTGACTTAGAAGGAAGCGAATTGCCTCGCCTCAAAGTGACGTCACGTGCACGCAGTTTTACTACACATACCATAAACTATAGTGTAGCAAAACCATGGTTAATTTGTGGTTACCATGGTTAACTACAATAACCATGTTTTTTGTTTTATTTGTAGTAAAACCATGGTTAGTTTTCATAAGGGAAGTAAAAAATCTTTCGAGCTATTACACTGCATTGTTGTAAGCACAGCTGCTTTGTGTACAGAGGTTACCAAGGAAATGGCTTTATTTCTGCCGTTCCAGCGCCACCTACTGTCAGAGAGTCAATTACATTTTAATTCAGATAATTGCTGTTCCCTTTCAGTCGGTCACGTTCAACGTACGTCAGTAGTGACCGACGAATTGGGATATCGCTAGAGAGCCCTATTAGCTTCGAGTGAACTAAAACAAGCCAATGGAATTGGCGTGTGATATTTGCATAATGCGCACCGCCTCCGTCAGGTGGTATAAATAGGAAGCAGATGCAATCGCACTCTGTCTTTCGCTTCGGAGCCAACCGTTTGGTGTTCTCCAGCTTTTCAGACTAAGAGTGTGAAAACTCAACAGCCTTTGAGTGTTTCCAGCATCTTGTGTTGGTGTTGCGGCACTTCAGCGAGGTCGCGAGCTTCACAGAGGAGCTTGAGCTATAAGCTCTCAACTGCTGTTCTGACAGCAATTTTCCAAACTGTTGTCTGTTGCGATTTGGGCCGGTTCCTCCGTTGTGTTCGGGGAGTGGTGGACCCGAACACATCATGACTCTCCCTGTGTGCGTCAGCACGAGAGAGCTGAGCATTTCCCCTCTAAAAGAGCTTCACAGACGAACCCTGCGTCTTTATCAAGATGTCATTTCGTCTGTGCGTTATTGGGTGCGGTCGTTTACTGGTCCCTGCTGACGGTCACAATCGCTGGATCACGTGTCTGGGCGTTCAGCATGCTGAAGCTGCGTTTGTGGATAGTTCATGTACTCATTGTGGGAACATGACTATCGCAGTGCTGAGATCGAGACTCTCGTTCCTTGGTACTCAGGGAGTGGGGGTCCCCTCCCCTATGCCCTGTGCTGCCGTTTTCTCTGGCTTCGGCCGGGGTGACGGCGCATCGGTGTGTAGGCAGGGTGATCTGAGGATCACGGTAAGGGCTTCCCCGCCGAGCGCCGCTCCGCGGGCCCCTGCCCCCTCTACAGTACTGCAGTCTGTGGTGATGCCATTGGATTGTGCTGGTCCCTCTACGGAGCGACCATCCGTTTCCTTCGATGCGCCCGTGGACGATCAGATGTCGATCGCGGCATCGGAAGGTGAGCAAGAGTCCTCAGGAGATGAAGACTTGGCTGCGCTGCCTCCCTCTGGGACAGTAGCGTTGCCAGAGGCCGATCCTGAGTTGACGGCTATGCTTTCCCAGGCGGCCGAGAAGGTTGGGCTCGTCTGGAATCCTCCACTGTGTCCCGGCCCATCTCGGCTTGACGATTGGTACCTCGGGGCGGCCCGCGCTGATCCCCAGCGCCCCGCCCCGATGCCTTTCTTCCCGGAGGTGCATGATGAGGTGACCAAGTCCTGGCGGACGCCGTATAGCGTTCGTGCAAGACCTGGCCCCTCATCCGCCTTCACCACTCTGGATGGCGGAGAGGCTAGGGGATACACGCGGATTCCCCCGGCCGAGTGGTATGTTGCGATGCAGCTGTGTCCAACGGCCACCGGCTGGCGCGGTGAACCACGTCTCCCATCCCGGGCCTGTAAATTCTCGTCAGGTTTGACTGAGAAAGCTTACAGAGCCTGTGGACAAGCTGCCTAAATAAATATCGGTTCCTGGACTCCCCCGTGTCTCAGGTCGGCCTATTTGGCGACGCGGTAGAGAGCTTTGCCCAGCAGTTCTCTGCCGCCCAGAAGCAGGCTGAGGCTATCAAACATGTCCTGCCCCGGCGGTCCGCTGCTGCCTCCACCCCGCCGCTGGCTGCACAGCCTCAGTCTGCCCGTCGCCGAGGGCGCCCGCCTGCGCCAGTTTCCCAATCCTCCAGGTCACAAGAGGGCACGGTTGTCAGTGTACGAGGCCCCGCCTTGCCACTCGCAGCCCCCTCCCACATCGCCAGCAGGTCCCAGTGTGATGGTCGAGGCCGCCTCCCATGCACACTGTCACCTCGCGGAGTCTGACCCCACTTTGGGCCGCTATGCCGTGCCTCGCTCTCCCACCCCCGGTACGTCTGTGGTGCCTTTGGTCCCGCTGGCTCGGTGTCTGGAAGCCTGGATAGCACTCCCCAGACTCGGCTATGCGATTCAGTTCACCCGGCGTCCCCCGGTGTTCAGGGGTGTCCACAACACTCAGGTGTCACTGGACAATGCACCTGTTCTCCGGGCGGAGATTGCTGTCCTCCTGGCGAAGGATGCAATCGAGCTGGTCCCTCCAGCCGATATGAAGTCAGGGTTTTACAGCCCCTACTTCATTGCACCCAAGAAGGGCGATGGGCTACGGCCAATCCTGGATCTGCGTGTCCTGAATCGGTCCCTTCACAGGCTGCCGTTCAAGATGCTTATGCAGAAGCGCATTTTTGAATGCATCCGTCCCCAGGATTGGTTTGCAGCGATCGACCTGAAGGACGCGTAATTTCATGTCTCGATTCTGCCTCGTCACAGACCCTTTCTATGGTTTGCGTTCGAGGGTTGGGCATATCACTACAAAGTCCTACCCTTCGGGCTGGCCCTATCGCCCTGCGTTTTTACGAAGGTTGCGGAGGCGGCCATTGTTCCGCTCAAGGAACAGGGCGTTCGCATCCTCAACTACCTCAACGACTGGCTCATCCTGGCCAGCTCGCGGGAGCAGTTGTGCGAACACAGGGACATGGTGTTAGCTCACCTCAGCCGGTTGGGTCTTTGGGTCAACTGGTACAAGAGCAAACTCGCCCCCGGGCAGAGAATTTCTTATCTCAGTATGGAACTGGACTCGGTCGCCCAGACAGCGTGCCTCACCGAGGAGCGCGTCCAGTCAGTGTTGAACTGCCTGAGTACGCTCAAGCGCAGGACAGCGGCCCCACTGAAACTCTTTCAGAGGCTCCTGGGGCATATGGCATCCACAGCCGCAGTCACGCCGCTCGGATTGCTTCATATGAGGCCGCTTCAACACTGGCACCACGGCCGGGTCCCGAGATGGCCGTGGCAGCGCGGCACGTTCCGTGTCCCCGTGACACCGAACTGCCATCGCACTCTCACCAAGTGGTCAGACCCTTTGTTCCTGCGGGCTGGAGTTCCCCTCGAAGAAGTGTCCAGGCATGCTGTGGTCCACACAGATGCCTCTGCCACCGGGTGGGGTGCCATGTACAACGGGCATGCAGTGTCAGGTCTGTGGACGGGGCTTCAACTGCAGTGGCATATCAATTGCCTCGAGTTGCTAGCAGTACGTCTTGCACTGAGCCGCTTCCAGGAGCTAGCGACAGACAAGCACGTACTGGTCCGCTCAGACAGCACTGCGGCCGTTGCGTACATCAACCATCAGGGTGGTCTACGCTCCCGCCGCATGTCGCAACTCGCCCGCCATCTCTTGCTATGGAGTCAGAAGCATCTGAGGTCGCTTCGTGCCATTCATGTCCCAGGCGTGCTCAACCGTGCAGCCAACGAGCTCTCACAGCAGCCTCCGCTTCCGGGCAAATGGAGACTCCATCCCCAGGTGGTCCAGCAGATTTGGCAGCACTTCGGCGAGGCACAGATAGATCTGTTCGCCTCCCCGGAGACTGCCCACTGCCAGTGGTTCTATTCCCTTACCAGCGGCACGCTCGGCACGGATGCTCTGGCACACAGCTGGCCCCGGGCCTACGCAAATATGCGTTTCCCCCAATGAGCCTACTCGCACAGCTCCTGTGCAAAGTCAGGGAGGACGAGGAGCAGGTCTTGCTAGTGACTCCGTATTGGCCCACTCGGACCTGGTTTTCGGATCTGACGCTCCTCGCGACAGCACCTCCTTGGCCCATTCCTCTTAGGAAAGACCTTCTGACTCAGAGACGGGGCACCCTCTGGCACCCGCGTCCCGACCTGTGGAAACTCCATGTGTGGTCCCTGGATGGGACGCGGAGGTTCTAAGTGATCTCCCCCAGTTGGTTGTAGACACTATCGCTTCCGCAAGAGCTCCTTCTACGAGGAACCTCTATGCTTTGAAGTGGAACCTGTTCATTGAATGGTGTTCCTCTCACCGAGAGGACCCCCGATCATGCTCGATCAGATCTGTGCTCTCCTTCCTGCAAGAGGGCTTGGAGCGAAGGCTGTCTCCCTCCCCCCTCAAGGCATATGTTGCCGCTATTGCCGCACATCACGATGCAGTCGATGGTAAGTCTTTGGGGAAGCACGATCTGATCGTCAGGTTCCTGAGGGGGTCGAGGAGACTAAATCCATAAATCTGTATCTCTATACCCTCTTGGGATCTCTCCCTGGTACTTACATCTCTCCGGGGTCATCCCTTCGAGCCTTTGCAATCAGCTGAGTTAAAAGTACTGTCCCTTAAGACCGTCCTCCTGGTTGCATTGGCCTCGGTGAAGAGGGTAGGGGACCTGCACGCATTTTCGGTTGACGAATCATGCCTGGAATTCGGGCCCGGTGACTCTCACGTTATCTTGAGGCCCCGGCCTGGATATGTGCCCAAGGTTCCTACCACTCCCTTCAGAGATCAGGTAGTGAACCTGCAAGCACTGCCCTCGGAGGAGGCAGACCCAGCCCTAGCTTTGCTCTGTCCCGTCCGCGCTCTGCGCCTGTACGTGGACAGAACGCGAAGCTTCAGGACCTCAGATCAGCTCTTTGTCTGTTACGGAGGCCAGCAGAAGGGAAAGGCTGTCTCCAAGCAGAGGATGGCCCACTGGATAGTGGACGCCATCGCCCTGGCGTATGAATCCCAGGGCGTGCCAGTCCATATGTGTATTCTCCACGTAAATTCCTCCCCTGCATGGTAGGTAGTGGTCTCCGCAGCGTCCCCTATGTGTCCGCTTCCCCAGTGTTGTCTAGTTTACTTAGTGGGTATTTCGGAACAGCAGTAGACTCTCTCGGCGTAAGCTTGCCCCCTTCTCCGCCCCACTGGTGCGCCGGGTGGCTAGAGCTTGCGCTGGGCGCTGGAAGGGGTCCATAACTGTGGCGCTTTATTAGGATCCCAATTCGTCGGTCATTACTGACGTACGTCGAACGTGACCGACTGAAAGGGAACGTCTCGGTTATGTATGTAACCCTCGTTCCCTGAAGGAGGGAATGGAGACGTACATCCCGTCGCCACAGTTTCTGTACCCTCGCTGTAGTGCAGACTAAAGTTGTCTCCTCAGCGAAAAACAGAGTGCGATTGCATCTGTTTCCTATTTATACCACCTGACGGAGGCGTGCGCATTATACAAATATCGCACGCCAATTCCATTGACTTGTTTTAGTTCACTCGAAGCTGATAGGGCTCTCTAGCGATATCCCAATTCGTCGGTCACTACTGACGTACGTCTCCATTCCCTCCTTCAGGGAACGAGGGTTACATACGTAACCGAGACGTTTTTCTGCAGACCAATGGGATACTTTTCTGTATAGAACCTAAAACCTAACCAGTCTAATGTTTAATTAAAGCTGTAAGAATAAAATATCATCAGGTTGCCTATAGCCAACCTCCTTTTCCCAAAAGAATAGGTATGAGTCTTCTCCTATAATGCCTAATGAGTTTGGAGAACACCTGACAGGAGTTCAGAGACCATTCCTTCATGCAGAATCTCTCCAGATCCTTCAGATTCCCAGCTCCATGTTGGTGCTTCTTCTCTTCAGTTCACTCCACTCATTTTCTTTAGGGTTCAGGTCAGGGGACTGGGACGGCCATGGCAGAAGCTTGGTTTTGTGCTCAGTGACCCATTTTTGTGTTGATTTTGATGTTTGTTTTGGATCACTGTCCTGATGGAAGATCCAACCATGGCCCATTATATGACTTCTAACAGGGACAGTCAGGTTTTGATTTTTTTATCTGTTGGTATTTGATAGAATCCATGATGTTATGTATCTGAACAAAATGTCCAGGACCTCCAGCAGAAAAATAGGCCCACAACATTAAAGATACAGCAGTATATTTCATTGTACACATGGGATACTTTTTACCCCTGTGTGCACCAAACCCATCTTAAGTGTTTGCTGCTAAAAAAAGCAAATTTTTTGTTTTATCTGACCATAGAACCCATCCCGTTTGAAGTTCCAGTAGTGTCAGTTACTTTTCAAATGTTCTATGGTCAGATGAAACAAAAAAAGAGCTTTTTGGCAGCAAACACTTAAGATGTGTTTGGTGCACACAGGGGTAAAAAGTACCCCATGTGTACAATGAAATATACTGCTGTATCTTTAATGTTGTGAGCCTATTTTTCTGCCGGAGGTCCTGGACATCTTGATCAGATACATGGAATAATGGATTCTATCAAATACCAACAGATAAAAAATCAAAACCTGACTGTCCCTGTTAGAAGTCATATAATGGGCTGTGGTTGGATCTTCCATCAGGACAATGATCCAAAACAAACATCAAAATCAACACAAAAATGTGTCACTGAGCACAAAACCAAGCTTCTGCCATGGCTGTCCCAGTCCCCTGACCTGAACCCTAAAGAAAATGAGTGGAGTGAACTGAAGAGAAGAATCACCAACATGGAGCTGGGAATCTGAAGGATCTGGAGAGATTCTGCATGAAGGAATGGTCTCTGATCTTTTGTCAGGTGTTCTCCAAACTCATCAGGCATTATAGGTGAAGACTCATAGCTGTTCTCTTGGGAAAAGGAGGTTGCAAAAAGTATTGAATAAAAGGGTATGATTAACTGTGAGCAATGTTTATTAGAGAAAAACATTTATTTCATAATGAGATTTCCCCCCCATTTAAAATTATTATTCTCCAATGAAAGGTTGGATTTTTGTAGATTTTTAAAAGAAAAGATCAAAATGATTAACAATGCAGATTTATTTTCACAGCCTTCTTTGGTCATATTTACCAAGGGTATGAATAATTTTGAGCACAACTGTATGTGTGTGTGTGTACAACTGTTCAGTACAGACAGTTGTGTTGGAGCAAGACATGGACACACCCGGTGCAGATGTGAGACAGAGAGGGCGAGGGGTGAAGATACGTGTACAGTACAGTGACATCACTACACAATAAACACCGTCATTATTATATAGATGCCACCTTACAATCTTCTGAAATATTGTTTTGCATTTTATTTAATTTTTTTAAAAAGATCGAGTCTGTTTTTCAGCTAATATTGGATGTCGAAAACAAAAAAATAACCATTTAAAAAAAATTGGGGAACAAAAAAAAATTTGCTAAAAAAAATCTAAGCTCTAATATAGTACATTTATTTGGCTATTTCTCCACATAAAATCAACTTTTCTGTAACATTAACATTGAGTTGCCAGAATATGCAACTCAAAAGAACAGTTTGCTTTAGTACATCAGCTGCGTGGAGATTAAGCTCATTTTAGGGTGGATGCTGCCAACTGCAGCATGTTCAAAGCCTGTCAAAATGTTCTGCATCAAGTGTGTGTTTGTTGTGACTTTTTCAAACATAAAATACACAATATCAGTCAAATAATTACAAATGGAAATAAACTACAATTATTAAAGCTGTAACATAAAACAGTTGAAGTCAAAGTGATAAAATGAATAATATTAAGCAAATAAAGTAAAACCTGAGCGTTGATGTCTCTCTGTGTCTCTCTGCTGTTATTTATACAGACCTGTTTAGGCTGCGGTGAAATCACAGCGGTTCCTTGAAATCACATGGCAAAGCTACGGAGCCCGGCACGTCACCTATAGGAGAAAAAAAAAACAATCCGTGCCGACGGTTTTGCAGTCCGTTCCCTCAGTTTATAAACCGTGCTCATGATTTCTTAAACTGTTCCCTCAGTTTAACAAATCATGCCCACGGATTAATAAACCGTACCCACGAATTTCCAATCTGTGCGCTCAGATTTTGCAAACCGTACCCTCGGTTTTTAAATCTGTTGCCACAAATTCATAATCTGTGCGCACGCTTTCACAATCCGTTCCCACGGGTTTGTAAAAACTGTACTCACGGATTCATTTTAGAAGAAGAACAGCAAACTCCCAGGTACGTGTTAACGAATCTTATTGTTTTATTGTGTATTATTCATCAAATTATATTAACTGCAGTGATTCTCTATCAACGGGTAGCGGAATACAACGATTTAATAAGAATTATGTGCGTCAAAATCTTGTGTTTATTTGTGATAATCTTAGCACTTTATTATTATTGCCTAATAAACCTGGCATTGTGTATTATGACTGTCTTTTAATTTCTTTGTTCCTCTTTTCTTCTTCTAAATGCATGTACAGTGGTATACAGTAAATACTGAGCAAAGGGTCTGAATACTTAGGACCATGTGATATTTCAGTTTTTCTTTTTTAATAAATCTGCAAAAATGCCAACAATTCTGTGTTTTTCTGTCAATATGGGGTGCTGTGTGTACATTAATGAGGAAAAAAAATGAACTTAAATGATTTTAGCAAATGGCTGCAATATAACAAAGAGTGAAAAATTTAAGGGGGTCTGAATACTTTCCGTACCCACTGTGTGTATGTATATATATATATATATATACACACACACACATTTTAATGTTTTTTTAGAAAATGACTGATCATTTGGCTAGACAAGACACTTATTCCTCAGAAGCTTTTTTCCGCCACGGAATAAAAAACTCCTCAACACTTTTTGTGTATTTTGGAGTTGTAAGGATGGTACATAATGCCCTGAAGATCTGTGTGGCTTCAGGCATGGTGCTTGAATTTTGCAGTCTGGCAAAGCAAAATGTTGCAAACTCTACCAGGCCCTAGTCTTCTGTCTGCCTGAGCATTGCCTGACAAACTGCTTTTAAAACATGGGCAGAGCACATATGCAGAATAGTGAATGGTTTTGAATCCTCTAGCAAACTTTTCCCCTGACAAATATCATATGCTCTGTCAAGATACGAGTTTACATTCTCCTTGCATTCTCCTATCCTGGCATTTTGAATTATGATGTGTCACACTCTCTTAGAGTTGTCTGTGTGAGGTGCCCTTCAATCAGCATATCTGTGAACTTCTGCTTTCTTCTTACCTCTGAACCCATTACCTTGAGCACATTTTTGTTGAGCAGCTGCTCATATTACCAGCCAATAGCTCTTCCGTGGGTGTTGATGTAAGCTTGCTATAAAAAACTGACTGGGTCCATGGGTCAGTGACCGTGCAATTTTGCCTTGTTTTATGTGAGTTGCTGGCCTAAACGTTTTTTCACCCATTTTGTGTTGGGATTTTTCCTTTCTGGATGACCCAGATTTTGAACATTTTCATTAACCAGAGATGGTGCTTTTATTTATTCATTCAATTATTTTTTTATTCACATTTTAAATAAAGCAATTTTAAACATTTTTTTATAAACATTTTTATTTTATTCATTTATTTTATTTTATTTATTGCTAAAAGTGCCTGTCTGTCAGTTTAGAGTAAATATGCAAGGCTGTGCAATCTTGCATGCAGAATATAGATTACATTTCAAAAATATATAATCTATTAATTATATAGCTTTATAATAAATTATATGACTTTATTACTTACTATATATATGGGATGTGCGGAGGAGATTTTACAGTGTGCATGACTTGCAATTCAAGATCTTGACCAAATATTGATGTACCTCTTGATGGAAATAACATCACAACATTCATTTCCATCAATTTTTGGTCAAGATCTTGAATTGCAAGAGTCATGCTGTAAGGGTGCTTTCACACCTGCCTCATTTAGTTAGGTTGAATCACACTAAAGTTAGTTATCCCCTTTGGTTTGGTTCGTTTGGGCAGGTGTGAATGCAGTAATCACACTCAGGTGCGCACCGAAAGCAGACCAAACAAGTGGACCAAACACTTTCAAACGAACTCTGGAGCGGTTTGCTTGAGATGTGAAAGTAATCCGACCCAACGGACCAAAAGATAACATAATTCATATCGGGAAATGTGTTATATATAAAAAGCAGTAGTGTCTGATTCTGTGAGTGAGGACATTAGTTAACATAGCTGAAAACCAAAGAGCGCCTCTTCATCTCAAATGTTGTGTTATTCCACTGGAAACCAAATCTGGAACCTTTAACCAAAAAAGCGTAACAGCTAATGCTAAGGTTCCGGCTGTGGCGGTATGCAGGGAATGAGTTTTGAACGGCAGGCACTGATGTCACTGCCATTACACAATAGGCTGAGAGGTGCCACATGTGATTAAGTATAATCTCTGACCGAACCAAGAAGAAAATGCAACATTGTAACAAATTTAGTCCCTGTTTCGGGACAAAACAAACGATCCATAGGTGTGAAAACACCCTAAAGTCCCTCCAGCATGTCTGAAAATGATTCTTCATGCTCACCAGTTTTAACCCTGATGAGTCTTGGCATTGTCATCCTGGAATATGGCCATGATACGTCTTCCGACATGGTTGTTTAAAAAAGAAAAACTACATACTCCATCTTTTAGGGTTAAAAGAACTGTTGCCAAACATATAACAAGCTTAACATAATAATCACTGTAATAATGATTCAATCATAGACACTTAAATGGTTCAACTACAAATGAAATTTCTGTCATTAATTACTCACCCTCATGTCGTTCCACACCCATAAGACCTTCGTTCATCTTCAGAACACAAGTTAAGATATTTTTGATGAAATCCAAGGTTATCTGATCCACACATAGGCAGCAACGTCATTGCACCTTTTGACATCCAGAAGGGTAGTTAAAAACATGGTTAAAATAGTCAACGTGACTATTTCAACCTTAATGTTATGAAGAGACAAGAATACTTTTTGAGCACAACGTTCATATGACAACGGTTCAAATTGTTGAATAAAGTCATTATTTTTGTTTTGTTTTTGAAAATGACTGCATGTGTGGCTACATGTATATATACCAGTCTTTTGTGAATTGCGCCTCCTGATGGAACAGTATGAGATGACAACATGCTGGGATGTTGCCTCTTCAATGTATATAGACTTGATAACAAAAAATACAAATTATGGTTAAATCTAATCTAAGTCTACAGACAGGTGATAAATAGGGTGTGCGATATATATCGTAATTGTTGTTTTGATGATGTGCGACATGACATTATACAGTATAGCCTATTACAAAAACACACCAGAGAGAGCACGTATACACTACGTGATGCACATTTAGAGTGCACACAAAGTGGAAAAAAATGCCCCTGTATATCTTGTATAATAATATAATTTAATATAGTTAATCAATATCACACGATGAACCGTTTTCTCCAGATATCAGCATAACAAATATGATATTGATTTTATACAAGTTCAATAAGAAAGAAGTTAATATTGAGTGACGTATATGCCTGTTTTTGCTCTATTTCTGCTCTGTTTCATAAAGAAATGGTTCCAAACAAAGATCACAGCACTGTTTGCATCTCTGAGCAACACACAGCGGAGTTTCCTTACTGAATGAATCATTGTTTTGAATGAATCATTTGAATAAATGTTTCGAAGATAATCCATAACAAGGCGGACTTCTAACCAATAATGTTAATAATCAATAAGGTGTATATTGAATTTGGTCTTTTAATATCACTGCCTTACTACATTAGATCCTATTACAAACCTGATAAAAATTACTGGCAGCCAATGGAGGAAAGCCTTGTTTTGGGGGCGTTCAAACCAAATATTGTTTATATATAAATATATATGCATGCAATAATTTAAGATATGCCTGTATAATATAAAATTATTGCCTGTTTATTAGCAAATACATATGTAAAAAGACCAAAAACAAACATTGGCAGAATCTTTAAAAATGAAAAGAAAAAACAAAAAGAAATGTACAGACCCAATTTACAACTCATCATCACAACTACAGTAGACAATATTTGAAGTGGATCAAAACCTTTCATCAAAGTTGTCCTAAAACCTTCCTAAAAACTTTTTTTTGATACACTTCAAATGTTGACTACCGTATGTGTGTGTGTGTGTATGTGTATTATATATATATATATATATATATATATATATATATATATATATATATATAGTGTTGGGTAAGTTACTTCAAAAAAGTAAAAAAGTAATGAATTACTAATTACTGTTACAGTACAGAAGGGTTGGAGACAGGAGATCACAGACAAGGATGTTTATTTGAGACACAGCAGAGCAAACAGATGTGCAGGTGAGTATATGGTGAATTGCTGGGTGAATAGTGCAACGAAGATGAGGTGATACTGTCCTTTGTATTGATAGATGTGAAGATCCTGGATGACGGTGGAGATGGGAAACGCTGGAGACTGAAGACACTCACACAGACTGGGAACACAGGAGGAGACTTGGAGACGCTGGAGACAGGTAAGTAGATCGCTAGGAGTCCTTGAGGTAAGCATGTAGGTATGTCTAGATGCGAACGAGACCGGACAGTGACTGAGTGTCTTAAATACTGGTGCTGATGGACATGCTGATGAGGTGCAGGTGTGTGTGATCAGTATTCAGGAGATGGAGTGCGCTGTGATTGGAGGGTGTTGGAACCTGACGTGTCTGTGACAATTAGGAACCCATTTGCTTTTACCATCAGAGACATTCTCATTCTCTTTTGGTGCTGAACCTCCAGAATCACTCGAACTCTTAAAAAACACTGTTTTGTGCATCAGAGCATATTCGTCTGCTAATACAGCAGCTTGCTGCGCCATACTGACTTTTTGTTCATTTAAATACAAAACAGTGCGCTCTGGAACGCAGTTCTTAAATTCCTCAATCAACAGAAGCTCTCGCAAAGAAGTATAGTCCGTAACCTTACACGCTTTAATCCAGTGATCAAACAACATTCCTTTCTCACGAACAAACTTGACATAAGTTTGAGACGCGGATTTCTTCGTGGTACGGAAACGTTGTCGGTAATGCTCGGGGGCCAACTCAAACACCCTCAGAATCTCAGTTTTCACAGCATCGTATCGAACGCTCTCTTCCAACGAAAGAGATGCACACACATGTTGTGCCTTACCTGTTAGTTTACATTGTAACATCAAGGCCCAAACTTCAGTTGGCCACTTCAAAGCACTCACGATTCGTTCAAAAGCTTGAAAGTAAGCTTCAACTTCTTTCTCGCGGAAAGGTGGGACTATTGAGATATTTTTAGCCACGTCAAAATGTGGAGATGGCACAACTACAGACTCGGATACATTACCTGATGGAACAGAGTTATTAGAGGCAACATTCGGATTTGATGGACCAGCAGCTGCCTCAAAGCTACTATTCAAACTAATAGGTGTTTTAGGAATTATTTGTTTAGAAAGATCTTGAGCAGCCTGCAACTCCACCTGCCGCAGTCGCACTTTTGTATCAGCATCAATTCGATACATTTCAATCTGACGTTTTAAATCATCTTGTCTCGCCTGAGCGCGAATCCGAACGAAATTCAGACGAGGCCTTGGTAGAAAGAGAAATCAATTTGAATTTAAGCATTGAGAATGCTACCTCTGCACCAGTAGTCACTGGTGTAGACTGATCACCAACTGGTACTCGTGAAGGACTTCCTGCAGCAATTATCGCGGGACCAGCTGCTTCCAGAGAAGCTGCTTCCATAGAAGGAAAAATCCCTTTATCAACCAAAGCAGACACAATACAAGCTTTTATCTCCGCTTTACGCTGTGTTTTAGAAACAGAAATCTCATAGCGCTGAGCAATCAGAAACAGATCATTTTTTCGACACGCCTCCAACCCCTCAACACTAGGCTGATCTATGAATTTGTTCAAATCAAAAGTTGCCATATTTACAAAAACAGTGAGGAAACAAATCAGGAAAAATCCACACACACTCCGGACCTACCTACCTAACCAGAAGTCTAACTACATCCTATAGCTAGTCTTCGGAGAGTACCAATTAAGAGATTGCTCTCTCCCCCGGAATACCTCCAAACAAAACAAACTAAAATAATAAAGAAAACAACAAACAGTAAACCGTAGCCAGAACTGGCGCTAAGCACAGTCCTGTTGGCTTACTCTGACTAACCGGAGAATGTGTAGGACAAACCTGATCTGCTCCACACCAAACAAATCACGCTAATTACTGGCAGCTGAACTCTCAGGACACAATACTTACAAAGTATCCTGGATGAGCCCCCATTTATGTTACGAACCCCACTTTCAAAGTGCTCGTTAGGGAAGGGGGCAAGTAACATAAAAAGGACACGCAAGTCAAAAGGCAATTTAAATGTTTATTAATACCACTGCACTCACGTATTCGCAGGCAACTGGTGAAGCACATGAGGATCAACTCACTGACACAAATACCATTAAACAAAGTAAACAAACAAACACACAGATCAACAAAACATGAAAAGAAATACAAGGAAAATAAAATACAATACAGCTTATCAGCGACGGCTGGACATCAGGACATCAGGACGTCAGGACGCACACGGAGCTCATTTGAACACAGCCATTCGTCAGCTTATGCTCACACAGCGAGAGCTTCCCCACACATGCGCGCCACGCTCACATTGAGCTAAAGACAGTGGCAGTGATGGCTTGGCGACTGGAGTTCTGATGGAAACAGCACCAGATCAACACACTCAGCAGTCCGCACCCACGTCTACACTCTCCCATCTTTTATCCAACACGGAGCATCGTGAATGAATGGGCTCCAGGTGTACGGGGGCGGAGCTTACCCTCGGGAGAGGAGAATGGACCAAATCAATACCAAAATATACACCACGCTAGATAATAATAATAATAATAAATACAAAGGCTTGGGCCGTAAAACACAAGGAACAAGGGAACCAATGACAGAACAGAACTCAGAAACCACATGACCATAAACAACCAATCAAAACATGACACATAGCCTAAGGGAGTGCATGAGGAGCAAGGGAAGCATGAAACAAACAAGCAACAAGAATCAAACTACAAAAAAAAGACCTGAACCATTAACATGAACATGAATCAAATCAAGACATTACACAAATGTTCTTGGCTTTGGAGTAAATGTTTATTTTGAGTCTTGTGATTAAAGTATATTTAATATAAAATGCATTATTTTCATTTCACATAAAAGCATTATTTTTAGCATCATGAATTGGAAATAACTTGCATTATACAATGAAATAAATACTTATATACAATTATATTACACAAGATCAATGTTTTAAAATGCTTATTGTACTGTACCTCAATGTAATGAATCATTATAACATATAAAAGTTTTTCAGCCCAGCGTGTACCAAATATAGAGTTCAGATCAGTCTCACCAGTAAGGAAGTTGAATCCAGGAGCAGAATCAATGAAGTTTCTGACAGTTTAAAGTCCTCCGGGATGAGTAATCCAGCCAACGAACCCAACGGATATACTCCACAACAAGACGGCAGCAAAGCGCTCCAGAACCAGCCGGCAAAAAAATAATCCACAATCAATTGGGTGAGTTTCTTGTGAATGAAAGCATGCTCTCCCAAACACCGGTTAGCCAGTTCCATTTCGGAAGGGAACTCTACACTGCGTTTGAAACACATATGGGGAACGCTTCCATGTGAACCAGTGAACACAATGTCAACTCGTGACAGCCTGTGACGTCATCATAGCGCTACCCGGAAGTATATAAGGAGCGCCTAGAGAACCAGCCAGTATCTAATCATCTTCAGGGACTGTTTTGTTTGAAAGCAAGCGATATCAAACCGATATTAAGATAAAACAATTTATGTCTGACAAACGTTTCAGGAAGTGTGTGCATCCATGTCCCATAATGTTGACATCTGATCACACACATAACTTATAACGTCTTTTATGAGAACAAAAGAGCATGTACAGGCAGTTCTTGTGGGATCTGCCCGTTTGTTATTGTGAGTGTGTTTTACTTGTAAAATGCTCCACTCTCTTCTGGTCTTTTCCTCGAGAGGAGAAGGACCGGCAGCTGCACCTAATGGTTCGGGTCTTACTCTTGCTGAGGTAGAGTAGAGACTAGATCATGGGGTTCTCAGCTGGAGCTTGTTGAAGAGTTGAAGGGGTGAAATTCCCTGTGACCTTCGACAGCTGATGGGAGAGAGCTGCGGGATTATGATGATGTGTTGTCTTTGACATCATTAGATTCAGCAGCAATTACTCTTCTTGTTCTAAGCCAAACGAGAGCAGGAGATGGCTGATGACGATGAAGATGGTGAACCTCCTGAATCCTCAAAGCCACTCTGCCCCCAAGTATGTACAGCTGTGTGGGATTATGGAACGTGCCTCTGGCAGACTGCAGCTGCCATTGGAGCAGGTTAAGAAAGAAACCGCTCGCGGATTGTTCGTCGAACGGTTCCTTTTTGCCATAATCCTCCAGCCACAATCCTCCAGCCACCGTAAGCTTTCCATTCCTTCTTGATCTTCATACTGAGATCAAGAAGGCATGGAAGGACCTGTATTCAGCTTCCATTCATCAACATCAGCAGGTTAATTCACTGGTGTTGATGGAGTGAGTATGGGTATGCGTCGATGCCTCCTACTTACGAGATGGGTGCAAAATCTCATGATTTAGGTAGGCTTAAATGCTCTATACGCGGCAGCAGGTCAGGCGGGTGTTGCTTACACACAATGTCTGTTTGTAAGCATATCAGTTAGACCTGCTGAAATTGGTTTGGTAGGTTTCTTTATATTTATAATCAGTTTCCTTTATAGGATGCCGACTAAGGGCCCTGAAGTTCCATTAGGTTGGCTGAAGCGATATATTATTAAGGGTAGTACTTTGTTTGTCCCCTTTTTGGATGTGTTGGCTTCAGATAATGAAGCCACCGTTCATATGTATTCAGATGTCAGCTTTAACTAAGCCGCACTGTTAGCCACTTTTTGGTTATTTAGCTTTGTCCTCTGGTAAATGCTAGAGTTTTGAGATTAGCTTTCACTAACTTCAGATAGATCTATGTTTAGCGTCGGCCTTACAGGCTGCCTGACATTGTGTGCTTGGGTTGAGCTTTGCTCCTCTGAACTTTGCTGTAGAAATTTAGTATTCTTAGAGTTTGCCTCCTCTCAGTTGAGAGTCGTTGGTAGAAGCTGTTGTTTCTTAGCCCCAGGCAGATCTATGCTTATGTATTGGCCCTATAGGCCCACAGCTATAGCTGGCCTAGGCTAGAACTGGGGTTTAGGCGGTCTGCTAGTAGCATTTTACACCCTTTTTATACTACCCCTGTTATGTGAGTGTAGTTTTTCCTAGTTCTGACCTATTCTTTATCAGAGTTGTCAGGCCAAAGCCCATTGTCCCTTCAGTGTAGGTGCAAAATAGATATCAGCTAAGGTAGCAGACTATTGCTAAGTCTCCCTGGTGCCGTTGTCTCAGGTGGTGTAGGCCCCTTTTCACTAGGTGAATAGAAACTTTGTTGCTGTGGCCCTGCTCCCCCAGAACTATCTAGTGGTACTTTGACTTAGGGCTGGGCGATATGGCAAAAATGTAATCTCGATAATTTTTTCCCATATTGATCGATAACGATATATATTTCGATATATAAACTGTTAATGCTGCCAGCTTTAAAATTTCATATCATTGTATGTAAACAGACGTGACGCAAAGACAAACGGAGACATGCTTGAATTTCCCGCAAAAACCTACCAGTACTACCCGAATTATAAAACATTATTACAAACTTACCGTTGTGAATCGGACTAAGGTAAGGAGATAGTTTTGAACACTGACTGGCTATTTACATGCTCAAAAATTGATTTTGGATCATTTTTAAACAAAAAAAAGTTACGGACAGCAGTTTTAACTATATAAGAATAAACAAAATGTGCAATAACTATATACAGAAACACAAGGTAAATTTAGCATGTTGCTGCTGTTGGATAGGCGTTTGCAGTTGCCGCACTAGCAAGGAGACTAAGGACGGCCCCTAGTATCAGTTGATAGTGCCATGACTGGGGCTGGAGTGTGAGATGAACTCTGACCCTCCTCACCCTCACCAGACACTTCTGGATTCATGTTTTGAATCCAGGAATTGCACAACATCAACGTTATATACTTTCACCTGTCTCCGTACCACGAGCCTCCACTGACTGCGTGTGCATCTCCCCCAAACGGACGAGGCATTCATACTTGATGCACTCGCCATTGTTCTATTCTTTGAAACATCAGGGGGGCGACTTGGAGAAATTGTTCTCTAGATCAGCAGTAAGCAGCGGTGAGAAGAAGAAAGTTACACGTGACAATGTTGATTCTAGTAACTACACTTCACCAAAACCACACTACAAAAAGAATCGTGCAAAACCCAGTAAACCTTGAGATTATTAACAGAATATATGGATATGAGAACATGTATACAACTAAATTAATGATCTCTTAAATATTTTCTAATTTCACTAAACATTTTCTTTTGCATTTTTTATTAAACATGAACCTTTATTTTCATTAAAAGGGATTATTTCTGGTATTGTTGGCACATTTTGTAAATGTAAGCAACTAATTTAGACATTCAAACTGGGTGCCAGTGTGGTGAAATGTAAGCCGTGCATAAAGTTACAAAATTTGCTGTGCACACAACCAAGCGAAAAGGGTTCGCGCACTCTGAACTTCATGCTTCATGGCTCAAGAACTCCGCACACGTGGATTTCTCAGTGCACTTACCTTGTGTACCCTAGCCCTCGTTATGCAAGCAAATAGATGGACCACCTCATGATCGGGTTGGTTTTGTCCTCCACATGTGATGCATTAGAGATGATGTCAGACTGCTGCGTCTCCATGGCAACGATCACCTGCTACAAACACCTGGAAATGACAAATAAGCCTGAGGCTGTAATAACTATATACAATAAATGAATAAAAAAAATAAAAATAAAATTATTAGTATAAATATAACACACAGACCTCTTGTCCTCCAATAGCAGTGGTGTTAGGGTATCATAGCAAGCACTTTTGGGCTGACTCCAGCGGAAAAGCGGCACTGTCGGCATCGGTGAAAAGATAATGGGCCATAACTTTGCCGACTGTACACGACGCATCTGGCTAACAGACGGCGTTCTCTTTATGGGCCGGTCTCGGCTAAAATAGTTGTACTCGCGGCAGGTCCATATATTCTGTATAGATCTTTCAGCCAAGTTAATTTCATAATAGGCGGGCCCCCAAATAGCAAGCACCTTTGGGCCGTTTCAGGTTGAAATGCGCCAACATCGACTCATTGTCAGAGTCTGTGAAAAGATAATGGGCCAGAGCCATGTAGACTGTACTGCTGACAGACGGATTTTTCTATCTGGGCCAGTCTCAACTAAAAGCTCGTTATCTGTTTTCAGCCAGAGTTTGTTTTGTCACAGGTGGGCCACTACTGGAATTAAGGAATTCAGTTGCCTGAAAATGAGTTTTAGCGGTTAAATCCTGAGGAGAATCCTGCAGTTGACATTTCATGTTCGAGAGAAAGGATCTCAGCTGCAAAACGGTAATTTATTTAATGTTCAGTTTAGTGTTTTTAAATGGATTAATTAATGTATCAGATGGTTTGCAATGATAACCCCAGCCTACATTTGTATGTGGGGCCCATACATAAAACCGTTACGCCTATGGAATGTCCCTACAATTCACAAAAACAAACCTGTGTGTGTGTGTGTGTGTGTGTTTACCCATTTTTTGATTAACTTAGACTCAATAGAAATATTGAACTGCAAACTCATTTGAAATTGAACCATGACATTATATCCCTATTTGGACAGGACTACTTTTCAAATGTCACTTGAGTTACAATTATTATTACCAACACCTGTGATTTCATGTTCTGATTCATACAAGACTTAAATCTTTGTTTTGTTTTTACAGAGGAGAGTGTGTGTTTTCTAGACATGGGTGTTATAGAAAGTCATGTGCTATGTTTGCAATCATCATGTACAACGAATGTCTTTAAATTAATTATTTATTGATATAGTTCAAATTTATTAAAATTTAAGTAAGAAATTTAAGCAACTTTCACTTGATTTTACAAGAGTGGCTTTTTAAAATAAACTTGCATAAGTGAGCAGAAAAATTTAGACATGTACGTTACTATTACCCGAGACTGATATTAAAATCGTTTTTGCAGGTTCTGTGATTTGGCTCTATTTATTAATTTTTTTTCGTACCCTCGTATACCACAAATATTGAAATTAAATGAAAGCATGCTTTTGGAGCATAAGACTTGTGCACAAATGATAGCTCAGGGAGGTCAAAACACATGAAGAGAAGTGTTAGAATAATAGAACATCAGCAATCACAGACATTCGCATTAAGGCTGGATTAGATTTCTCAGAGCACTGTGGAGTTTGAGCAAATAACATTATATAATTTGCTCTGGAATTTTTATAGAGGTTGTGTGAAAAAAACACAGAGATGGCAGATTAGGATGATATTCTGAACTTATTTGGAATTGACCTATGACATTCTATGACATGAAATGAAAATGATTTCATGGATGTGGCTGTTGTGGTTTGTGATCATATGGGCACCAGAAGCTGCAGTAAGTGTGGTGCATTCAAATGACTTTGATACAGTCCTTTTATGTTTACCCATTATAAATGCCTATTGCCCGTCATGCACAGTTGCCCTGAAGCCACCGGGCTTGAGCCCACCATCACTGCTTGCAGCTATATTTTTATGTGGGGCCCATGTGTGGCCTCTATATGGGATTGTCTGTGGGTTCCGTAATGGTCCCATGCCAATTGCCCACATGAATTTCATTAGGGCCCAAGCCACTCAGGCACAGGGCCCTTTTGTTTTTCTAAGGAGAATTTTTTTTTTTCCCCCATCATCCGGGGCTTTTTGGGGGCCTTAACGTGCTCAAAAACTCTTGAAAATTTGCACACACATTCGAATCTGCGGCCATTAGGATGCCGCAAAGGATGGGACCCGGGCGTGGCAGGGGGCCTCGACAGAGCCCCCTTGAATGGTGTCCGAAAACTTGGTCCGTATATCAAACACGCTTGCATGTATTTGTATGAAACTTGGTACACATATAAACCTCATCGGGCCTAATGACTTTCGTGCTCTAAGTTATACGCTGGCTCAACAGGAAGTCAGCTATTACGGGTTTTTTGAAAAACGCATGCTCTGGAATTTGATATACTCCTCCTAGGCGATTAATGCAATCACCACCAACTCGGTCAGCCTGAAGTCAAGACACTGAGGATGTAAAATTGCCAGCGGATTTTTGATATCTCGAACGGTTTTGCCGTGACAACTAATTTATGGCGAGAAAAGGGAAACAGGAAATGTGTACTCTGTACACATATTGTTCTCATTAAGCCAGACAACTTTCTAATTTACAGTCATTAGCTCTGACCAACATGAAGTCCGATATTTTGGTTTGAATGTGGATTTTTTTCACACTCTCTCTGTGGTACCCCCCCTTATTGTACCTTATTGTAAAGTGTTACCACAAATTAGATAAGATGCTTGAACAGACATGTAAGATCCAAACAGGTGAAACAGAATATTTTTGTAAGTTGGATTCATAGACTTGTTTCTGAAAGAATGATTCAGCGATAGACACATTTTTAATAGTAATTTGTTGCCACCTAGTGGCGTAACAATGCAATAGATACAGTCGTTATTTGAAGTCCAGTTACTTTCAGAAGGTAATTTATTATATTTTGATCTGTAACATCAGCGTTTCTATCTGAATAATAAACTTTTGTATACTTCTGTTATAATTGGAATATTTGTCACACAGAAATAATGATACTGTGTGTTTGAAAAGATTGTGAAGCTGTTTATATCTACACAAATCTCTTCAGATCAACGGCAGCGCGAACGCAGATTTGAATGTCGCAATTTTTTTTTGTCAAAGGTTTAATATACATGGGTGAATCGTCATTTAGGAATTAGATCGTGGGTGATGAAATCGAGAACGCGATTTTTTAAAGGTTAATCGTGCAGCTTTGGGCACCTCTCGCTCTCTGCATTGATATCTGATGTACATGTGTAGCGCGAGGGCTTTTCAGTGCATTCATTGCTATAATATTCATGAGGTAAGATGTCTCTATTAAAGGATATGCTCCCTGCACTTCGCCCACCCATCACACCAGAACCGTTTTCGGAACCGAAAATTTTGCACGGTTGCAGTTCTTTTAAAAAAAATTCCAGATGAGAACCGGTTCTTGGTTCCTAACCCTACTTACCTGCCTGTAACTTCAGTAATCCTAAAGACCTTGATTAGCTTCAGGTGGGTTTAATTAGGGTTGGAGCTAAACACTTCAGGACAATGGCTCTGATGATCAGTGTTCCCCACCCCTGATCTAAAGGCATTGAAGGTACTATATCTTGTGCGTTTTGACTTTACTCACCCAAACTTGTAAACAAGGCTACTTTAAATGAATGTGAGTGCATTAGCAGGTAGTTGCTGAATCGCAGGTGTTTCATATATGAGATGAGGTCATGCACCAACTATATTGACAAGACCTTTATGAAGGATATTGGTTTACTTATGGCCTTTTTGTGCACTTGAGCTTAACTGAGACTTGTAGACTTTTGAGAGGCTGTTGTGTCGACCTTGATTTATTGCAATATTGAGGTGTTACGTTTTATTTTGATTTTAAAATATAAACATGATTTCTCATCAATCAAATCAATTGTTTCTTAATTTCACTGGAATGTCTCTCAGGTGTCAAGGAGTAGATCTTTGAGCCTACATTCAGCATGAGTAAAATACTTCAGTACTATTAAAATCAGATACTCTAAGACCTTGATTCAAGTTGTATTAGAATTGGTGACTTGTAACTTGTAAAAGAGTCATTTCAGGTACTGTTTACACCTCTGCTCTTTCCACAGTGACGACTTCTAAAACAGTTCTCTTTCGAGTGAATCCTCATGTGGCACTTAAGGTTACCTTCAAATCTGAAACTCTTTCCACACTGACCGCATGTAAAAGGCTTCTCTCCAGTGTGAATATTCATGTGGGAATAAAGGGTCAATTTATGTCTGAAACTCTTTTTACACTGATCATGTGTATGGCTTCTCTCCAGTGCGAATATTCATGTGTTCCCTAAGGCTTTGTTCCTGTGTGAAGCCATTCCCGCATAGTGCAGGTGTAAGGCTTCTCTCCAGTGTGAGTTCTCATGTGGCCCTTAAGGTTACCTTTAAATCTGAAACTCTTTCCACATTGCTGGCAGGTGAAAGGTTTCTCTCCAGTATGAATTCTCATGTGGACTATAAGGTTTCCTGTCTCATTGAAACTCTTTCCACACTCTTGGCAGGTATAAGGCTTTTCTCCAGTGTGAGTTCTCATATGGATTTCAAGTTTTCCTTTTCTACTGAAACTCTGTCCACACTGTTTACAGGTGAATGGGCTCTCTCCAGTGTGAATTCTCATGTGGGCTGTAAGGCTTCCCTTTTGACTGAAACTCTGTCCACATTGTTTGCAGGTGTAAGGCTTTTCTCCAGTATGAATTCTCATGTGGACTTTAATGCTACCTTTATGTGCGAAACTCTGTCCACATTGTTGGCAGGTGTAAGCCTTCTCTCCAGTGTGAATTCTCATGTGGACTATAAGGCTTCCTTTATGTGTGAAACTCTTTCCACATTGCTGGCAGGTGAAAGGTTGCTCTCCAGTGTGAATTCTCATGTGGTCTTTAAGGTTTCCTTTTACAGTGAAACTCTTTCCACATTGCTGGCAGGTAAAAGGTTTCTCTCCAGTGTGAATTCTCATGTGGTCTTTAAGGTTTACTTTTACAGTGAAACTCTTTCCACACTGTTGGCAGGTGAAAGGTTTTTCTCCAGTATGAATTCTCAAGTGGACTTGAAGGTTTCTGTGTTGATCAAAACTCTTTCCACACTGTTGGCAGATGAAATAACTTTTATTTCCAGTCTTTTGAGCTCTTTTTTGTAAGGAGGTCTTTTTAGCCTGTGTCGCTCTTTCCCCAGTCATGAAATCGTGATGTTTATCATAATGTTCTTTCACTTCTTCCCTTTCATAAAGTTCATGACTCGCCTCTTTCAGTGCCATTAGGTCTAGGGCAAAAACAGACATAAAACAATTTAGACATTTAATGCATCAAAACCAACAACATGTATGCTCTATACCCTATCCTATCCTATGGATCAGGGATGAGCAACTTTGGTCCTGGAGGACCATTGTTTTGCAGAGTAAAGTTTCATCCCTAATCAACCTACCTACCTGTAATTTTCAAGCAGTCCTGAAGACTTAGGGTTAAATTTTGGGGTTGGGTTAAATTTTGCAGGTGTGTTTGATCAGGGATGGAGCTTAACTCTGCAGAACAGTGTCCCTCTAGTACCAGAGTTGTCCATCCCGTCTATAGATCTTATACTCAATACACCAGTGGGTTTCAAACCTTGTGCAAAGGGACTCACCACTGCACATGTTATATGTCTCCTTTATTTATCACATTTGGTTAAGATCATCAGCTTGTTAGAAGAGAGCTGACACTGATGGAGGAATTTGCAGCTTTAACCGCAAACTACTGTTCATCAGTGGGGATAGAACTGGATCCATTATAGACCTAAATGTACTCAAATTAATTAACTGAAAAGCTCTTCCGTACTCCGGTGTGGTTACCGAAGCAGAAACAAACGATAAAAGCTTTGACCCAGTACATACCAACTCACACAATCATCAAACATTAATCAACATAAAAATTAAAGCTTTATAACGTTATTGAATGAAATGTTGAACCCATGAAGAGGTGCAAAATAATATAGAAGGTATCAAAAGTATAACATGCAAGCTTTGGGGGGGGGTTGATGGACGTGATCTATGAATCCAATCCGGACATGGTCTTTTAAAAAAAGCTTGATTTTCAGCTTTTTGTTCAAAATGTTTCTAATTTTTAATGAAACTTACCCACACAAGTGTTAATGAAAATATTGCATGAAGGCAGAATAAAAAGTTTTTAATATTATTATTAAAAGCAGATGCTGTGTTCTTTATTTTGACATATTGTATGTTCAGATATTCATACAAATATATTCTAGGGTCACTGAAGTTTTGTGAAAATCATCAAAAATACTAATGGCAACTTAAAACTTTAAAAAAAAACAGACAGGGAAACAACGCTTATGAGATGTGCTTTCCTCAGCACAAAACTTATATTTTATGGTTATACTCTTACCTGTAAATGTTAGAAAAAGCTGCGAGTGTGCATTTTCTGACAACAGGCTCCATTAAACTTCACAGACTTCAATGAACGAACGCCAATGTGCACATTAGGGGTGCAACGGTTCGGATTACTCACGGTTCGGTTTGTATCACGGTTTTAGGCTCACGGTTTCGGTATGTCAAATAAAAATAAAGAAAATAAGAACATAATCAAACAGCACAAATAAATAAAGTAAAGCAAAGATACAAATAAATAAAGCTTTTCAGGTTTTTCATGTATCCAGTTTTAAGGTACAGAAATTTAATAAAAAAAAGCTAATTAAATGTAAAACAACATTCCATGTAATCTTCACTGTATAAATTAAATAAAGATCAATCATTATTAATTAATAAGTTACTATTAAGTCATAATAGTATAGTAGCTCGCGCGCTATCAACACTCGGGTAATGACGGCTCATATATAGAGCATGTGGCACTGTCTGCGTATCCATCGACAGAAACAAACGTTAGTCTAACTCTGTCTGTTTTATTTATTTTTACAAACCATATTATAGATGCGTATGAACCGCATTGCAAGTGCGTGCCGAACTGAGTGTGCAGAACGGTACGGTTTGATTTTTTACCGAGAACCGTTTCACCCCTAGTGCACATGCGCGTCAAACAGACGGAGCGCAGTTGAATTGTAATTTAAATAAACACTAGATGTCCTGTTCCTGGAGATCTGGAGATTTCCTGCAGAGTTCAGATCCAACCCTGATCAAACACACCTGAAGCAGTGAATTACTGCGTGCATCTCCCCCACTGAACGAGAAGTTTATACTGGACCTTTATTTTCATTAAAAGGGATTATTTCTGGTATTGTTGGCACATTTTATAAATGTAAGGAACTAATTTAGACTCAAACTTAAAAAAACTTACTCAAAAAACTTTGAAATGCTCAGCCAGATTCGCCTCCCATTCATGTATCTTCGGATGCGGAGCGTTACAAAAATTTCCTGTGCTCACTCCCAGGCGAAATGGGTTCAGGCGCACTCAATGCACACTTACACCAATGCCGTGATGACATCATTTTGTCACGCACACCCAAGCGAACTTGTGGACACGTCGGGTATAAATCAGGCTTTAAGATCCTCAGGGGCACTTGATAATTACAGGCAGGTGTGTTTGATCAGGACTGGATCTGAACTCTGCATGTATGTAGATCTCCAGGAACAGGATTGGGCATTCCTGCTCTAGGTTCATCAGCTCATTATTAGATACTCATGATCGGAAATGGATATTTCAAATAAATCTACAAAGTGTCCTGTTGAGATACTCCAGGGCTGCGTTCAAGTAAAGATTTTTAAGCCCTTCCCTCGCTCGCTTCCCTCCATCTTGTCGACTCAGGTGTCTATCACTATTTACATTGAACGAGTGCCCAATACTGGCAGAATCTGTCTAGCTACTTTAAATGTAACTCTCTCAGTTCATGATTGCTTGAAATCTATATGGAGCTGACTTGTAGTTCCTTGTTATAGGAAACATGATTAAAGTCACTGCAGAAACAAGACTGTTTGTTGCAAAGTGCCGGACAAGCAGAACATGACAATATAACAGAGACATGTTTTGAGACCGGCAGAGACGACAGCACAGAATAAAGAAGATGCAGGAGTCCAATGCGGCTGCACAATGTCATGATGTAAATAAGACAACATCTGTACTGCAAACCCTTCTTGTTGCTGTTTTTTGGCTTATGCCTACCAATGCAATATCATTGCCATAGAAACCAATGCAGATATTCCAGAAAACGAAAGAGTGGCATGAACACACAAATTGGATCTGAACAGCTGCAATACACAGTGTGGACGTCAAAAACTTTGGATCCGAATTTGGATCAGAATTTGGACTGAACATTTTTTTTTTTTTAACTTATTTCAGTTTGTATCAGAATTTAACAAAAACATGTAAATGATAACCATGATAATTGTCACAATAATCACTATATGTAATTTCAAACACCATTTCACCTCTAGCCTCAATCTGCTTATTGATTTCTAACCTACAGCTGAACCACAAATGACAAGGTAAATATTTTTCACCAGTTTCATCAAATATTAGCAGTTCACTCGGTTCTACTTCAAAGTGTTTTACACACTTCCCCTGCTGACTTTCCTCCATATGACACACACATGAAATGGTTATTGATGTAAAATGTTTCAATTGACCCTTCACAAAGACCCGCCCCCCTTAGTTACTGTTGGTTTGTCCGACAAGCCATGGCGCCGTCATGCCACACAGAATGAAAAATACATCACGGAGCAAAGAGGACACTGACAACACGTCGACAGAGCAGGTTACTTATGATATTAAACAAAGTCCCAGCTTTCAAATTGTGTAATTTTTTAAGAAATTAGAACAATATACCATTTTGTGGCTCTTTAATGTGTTGTGACAGATTGCTGTAGCGCCTCAGCTCAAGAGGCTCCTGAACCAATCATCTCTTCCTACTAGTTAATTTATAGCATCAAATAAACATGAATGAACATTGTAAGGAAAGTTGTTTCAAACGCTGAAAGACGTCAATACACACCATTTTTCAAGTTTAAGTCCACCAAGGTTAATCTTCTAACTCCTGACTGCTTTGTCGGACAAAATGGCGGATTCTGCGTTATGACTGGTTAGATCGCTTGTCAATCAAACTCCCGGCGAAGGGTCAATTAGGACATATTTATTGCTTGATTTAATGTACAATTACTGCTATTTATGTTCAGGTATGTTAAATGTTAGTACAGCACTTTTGAGCATGAATGAAAAAATCTTTTCCATTGTTCTCTATTCAGAAGAAGATATCAGATTTAATGTTGTAGAAAATTGTTTTGTTTTGGCTACTTCTGTAATATCCTCTGTAAGATTATACTTCTGTATATTCTCTATTTCTGTAGAGCTGAACATTTTAATAAGGGTCAAATGACTGAGTTCAGCTGTGAGAATGAAACCAACCTGTTTGTTCCTCAGTATCTTCATGTTTCACTCTGAAAGCTTCTTCAATCTTCATGTCTTCAGTCTCCTCTTTAATAAACGCCATCTTTAAGAAGAGAATAATTAACAGTTAAGTTAAAAGTCTTCAATGACCTGTTTAGACAAAAAAAAACCTCTAAAAACTAACGTTGCAAATTAATAAACTACATATTTAGACATTAATGACCTACATTTGGTATTTAGTGAATTATAGATTATATTTAAATGATTAAACTTTGATGAAAACATGAGCAGTTTGTGAAAGTTGTCTTCACACGTTAGTGTTTGTTTTTCTCGTTCATGTTCACTGTTTGAGCAGCACGTGTCGTGATTCACTGAATCATTTCTTAAAGTATTTGATTCAATTGACTCGGAGTTGAAAAGTTCAGTTTCTCCATCATTACTCGCCAGAGACTGAACTCGTGTTCATGAGAAAATGATTTATGATTTATATGGAGAGAAATAAGACGCAGGTTTACTGTTTCTCATCAGTGGATGAGCTTTACTCACACAAATATCCTTCATTACAGTTAGATAAATAAATCAACATTAAATAGTAAATGAACTAATATTTCACAAAGCTTGTATATATAAAAAAAAACTATAAATCACTGAACTGTCTTCATCGATTTAAACAGATTAAATTCTTAAAACAAACCTTTCTTCAGCAGAATCACAGCAGATGCAGGAGCGCGGCGCAGTCTTATGACGTCATGTCGTCACTCCAAAATAAAAGTCATGTTCAAACACAGCATTGTCTACAATCACAGAAGTGCATAGAAATCTAACAATTTTTATCAGATAATCTTTCTTGTAAAACTCAAACAGTGACAAATATGATACAAACACAAATGTTAAAAACGTTTGAGTTCATAAAGCAGAGTTCATTCATGTGTCCGAATTAAAGTCTTTAATGTTAAAGGATTAGTCCACTTTCAAATAAAATTTCCCTGATAATTTACTCACCCCCATGTCATCCAAGATGTTCATGTCTTTCTTTCTTCAGTCAAAAAGAAATGAAGGTTTTTGATGAAAACATTCCAGGATTATTCTCCTTATAGTGGACTTCAATGGTCTCCAAACGGTTGAAGGTCAAAATTACAGTTTCAGTGCAGCTTCAAAGGACTTTAAACGATACCAGACGAGGAATAAGGGTCTTATCTAGAGAAACGATAGGTCATTTTCAAAAAAAAAAAAAAATACAACTGTATATGCTTTATAAACACAAATGATTGCATTGCACGTGCTTCTGCTTTCCATATTCTTCAAAACCCTTATGCTGTATGCCTTCCCTATTCTACTTACGGAATGAACGAGGTGCCAGTTCCGTTTTTTTTTTCCATAAGTAGAACAGGGAATCAGCTCCCTAGGTTGTGAATCAGTATATCATGTAAATGAATGTGGCCGATTCGGGAGGAACATAATACACTTATTTCATATATACATCGTCTTCCAATAATTCAAGCACTTTTCAAGTACCTTTTCAGGAACATCACTATTTTCAAGGTTTCCCAGGCCATTTCAAAAAGTCAAATTCAAGCACTTTAAGCACCTTGTGCGAACCCTGTTACCATGAATGTTTTTTTTTTTTTACACAAATGATTTTCCAGAAAAAAAACTGCATCTTTACCGCTACTTTTTTTTTTCCAGCTGTAATTCTTTACAATGAAGGTAGTAATGCATAAACATATCTTGTTAGAGTCATGAATAATTCAATACTCTTTCACTCAGTTTTGTAACAATACAATCGAAGAAATAGACATTTGGATAAAGACATTTGAAGAGACAGACATATAAACATATTTACTCATATTAATAATACTGTACGTCTCTGTTGGCCGAAGATTTGAAAATAAACCGTTACAACAGCTCACATTAACTTATGTAAGAGGGAGGTCAATTTATCAGTTTAAACATAAAATATCTAACATACACCTAATACTCTTTAATTACATGACATGGCTATATTTCTCATTCGCGCTAATCGTGATCCACTCACAACTATTAAAGAATTAGTTCACTTTCAAATTAAAATGTCCTGATAATTTACTCACCCCCATGTCATCCAAAATGTTCATGTATTTCTTTCTTCAGTCAAAAAGAAATTAAGGTTTGGATGATAGGAAATTGTAGTCCGGGGTGAAGTGCAAAAGTTAGTGTAGTGCAAAAGTCCATACAAAACAGAGCTGGGATCGTGACAACTACTTATTTATGTTAATACTTATCAGAATATTATGTTATATAAAGTAATTGTCATGTCATCTGAGATGTTCATGTCTTTCTTTCTTCAGTCGAAAAGAAATTAATGTTTTTGATGAAAACATTCCAGGATTATTCTCCTTATAATGGACTTCAATGGAGCCCAAACGGTTGAAGGTCAAAATTACAGTTTACAGTGATCCCAGACGAGAAATAAGAGTCTTATCTAGAGAAACCATCGCTCATTTTCTAAAAAAAAAAATAATAGCAGTGTCTACACTGCTGGAATTCAAATAGAGAAGAAGAGAGCTAGTTCAAGATGAGCATTTATGGTTAAAACATATATAATTTTATTTTATTTTTTTTTAGAAAATGAGTGATGGTTTCTCTAGATAAGACCCTCATTCCTCGTCTGGGATTGTGTAGAACGCTTTGAAGCTCCACTGAAACTGTAATTTTGACCTTCAACCGTTTGGAGTCCATTGAAGTCCACTATAAGGACAATAATCCTGGAATGTTTTCATCAAAAACATTAATTTCTTTTCGACTGAAGAAAGAAAGACATGAACATCTCAGATGACATGACAATTACTTTATATAACATAATATTCTGATAAGTATTAACATAAATAAGTAGTTGTCACGATCCCATCTCTGTTTTGTATGGACTTTTGCACTACACTAACTTTTGCACTTCACCCCGGACTACAATTTCCTATCATCCATTGCAATGATTACACACACACACACAGCTGCAGCCAATCACACATCCTACATAGCCATGCACTTCCTCTCTCTCACTGCCGAATATTGGTGAGCGTTTATCATGGTTTAGCTGATAGCTACTTTACGAAGCCACTCATAGTGTCTAAGGTCAGTCTAGGCTTGCTGTTGCATGTTTGCCCTACGTTTTGATCTTTGCCTGGTTTCCGGTATTCTGACTGCTCTCTGCCTGCCCTGGGACTTCATGTACAAAGACTTGTGTTGAATTCATACTAAAACTAGTTATGGGCAGATCGAGGCTTCGTGAAACACTGAAACAGTTGAAGCAAATGTGCCGTAATGTGTTGAGGCTTCAAAACAATCTGACGCCCGTCTCCACGGTGAACCCTAGTGATCAGAACAGTGTAAATGCAACAAAACTCAGGCCAAACATGCATAAAAACACCTTTTACAAATGTATTGCAAATGTTTTATTGAAAGTAAAATCAATCAAATGCAATTAACTAATCATCTAATAAGATTAAATATAGTCTGTATAATATGTTCTTTTATCAATTCTTGTTTTCTTTGTTCCATGGCTCAAGCTAAACAGGCCAATAAGAGATTAATAACTACCATCATTCATTTTAATTATTCTAATGTCTAATTAAAACATCTACAAATGTATAAAACTGATCAGAGATCAGGTAAAACTCATAGAAACTTGTTCAATAAAAAAAAATCTGCATGATTCATGGGTTCACTGATTCGAAACAAAAGATTCATAAAGCTTCGGAGCTTCATGAAGCAGTGTTTCGAAATCGGCCATCACTAACTAAAACATTGCGTACGGACAAAGCTGTAAATGTGCGTATGCACAAAAAAAACAAAAAAAAAACAACTGATGTATGAATCTCTGCATACGAAGGATCCCACGCATATTCTCTTTGTACATCCCAATTAACGTAAAATTGAACATGCACGAGCACAACACCCCACCCAGTCTCCTCCCTTAATTAAATCAATTTTAATATGGTAATGAGTCCACTTTGGCAAAAGAAAGCAGCAAGAAAATGGCAAGCAGCAAGAAACTAAACTTTACTGAAAGTGAATTGGAGGTGCTACTATCGGAGGTAGAAACGAGAAAAAATATTTGGAACTTTGTCTTCCAGAATTAATAACAAAAGGGAAAAAAATGAGTGGGAGAGTTTGGCTGACGCCGTCAATGCGGTGGGATCTGAAAATCGCGCTGTAAATGATCTTAAAAAGAAATGGTCTGATGTAAAGGTGGAAGTTTAACAGAGAACTGCTGTGCACCGACAAAGTGTGGGCAGAACAGGCAGTGATAAAGGGGTCGATAAACTTACAACCTTTGAGCAAAGAGTTGCCTCTATTATGAGTGACACTTTACTCTCTGGAATAGTATCTGTTGCTGTGGGAGACTCGGATTTACTACAGGACTGCCACGAAGGTAACCAATTACTCATTTGTTTGCTTACTTTGGTACACATAGCTTACCTATTTAATTTTCAAATGCATGCAATGTAGCTGACCAAAAGTACACCAGAGATTTTACGTATTGTAAGAAATTGTAGTCTGCCTCGACCCATATTCCACTCCAAAGTATATTTTAGAATGAGCTCATCCCCAAAATGGCTTAATTATCATAGAGAAGAATAAAGTCAACTGGTATACTGTTTTTGTACCATTTGGGTGATCACATCCTGAGCAAATGGTCATCAATTGTAGAATGGGAATAAGTGTGGGACATAGAGAACCATCTCAGACAATGAGATGTCACAACTTCATTAACATACGGACCACAGCTGTTACAGCAGGAGCAATTTCATTTACATTAAGAGTGGTAAACTGTAAAAGGATAAAAAGCTTGAGATTTGGATGTTCTGGGTTCATTCTGACGCCGGTGAACCCAAGGTGCTTCATGTACTTTGTCACTGCTATGCTGCAATAAACTTCTTCATCGAGATCTTCAACGTCCTCATCATTTTTCTTACGGTATCCATTGCATTTATGGCAAATGCTTGTACCCATTAATAAGGAACAGACTCAAATCACAGTTAACATGTGCCTGTGTTTATTTAGACTCATATGGTACAACAGCCGGAACGTCCACTGGCACACACTTGGAATTTGCCTCTCCTGAGCAGCCAGAGCCCATTGTGTCCGGCATCTCCAGTGTCTCTGGCGTTTCCAGTTCTCCCCCCAGTGCTGAGGCCCGTCCGTCTGGCCGCGTCTTGACGCATGCTGTTCTGGAGTCACAACGGCAAATCATTATGGGCATCGGAGAAATTCACAGTCACCTGAAAAATATCATTGACGCACTCACAGACTTAAGCCACTCATTAAAGGAATTGGTCAAAAAATGAACTTTGTCTCCGATTACCATTTATATTGTCGCAATCACATGTTGACGGGCCTGAATGGCTTGTTGGTTGGGCTGCACATACATTGGTCCTGGGTCGGGGTCATCTGGCGGTGCTGTCACCTCACCAAGTGGTATGCCATGCCTGTGTACAACATTGTGCCAGCACGATGCGGCACACCTTGTCAGGGCGGTAAAACAGCACCCCTCCCCCAGTCCTGTCAAGGCACCGACATTTCAGCTGCCCAATCGCCCGCTCTACAACTGACCGAGTGCGAGAATGGGCATCATTGTATCTGCGCTCTCGGTTAGTTTGTGGGTTGGTGAGGGGGGTAAACAGCCACGTCTTTAGTAGATAACCGCGGTCTCCTGAAGGGCAGTTGAATAATTAAATGCAAATAAATAAATAATAAAAATAATAAAATACAATTAGAACCATAACTTTAAATGCATCACTCACCAAGAAGCCACCCATTGCGCACCCTGCCAGCTTGAAGCCTCATCCCAACCATGCTGTTTGTAAGGATGTATGAATCATGGGTTGACCCAGGCCACCTTGCCACAGTATTTGTTAGGCGCATTTGTGCGTCACATATAATCTGCACATTTATTGAATGGAAATGTTTCTGATTCACATATGCAAATTCTTCTTCAGATGGCACCTTTATAGCAATCCCAGAAAATTGCTGTGTCCCAGATCTGGCGCAAACCTGACACTTTCCTTTGGCCGACTTTTGGCAGGAATTTTGGCACTTGGGCGGTCCGCTCCTGTTTTCCAGATTTGGGCCACAAGCAAGCCACAGTAATGCCGCATGTCAGCCATGAACAAAGCAAATGAAGCAGAACTGGCCCACATCTGGCCAACAGTTAATTTTATTTCTGGCCCAGATCCAACACCTTATCGAATCAGTGGTTCGGTGCGCCAAAGTCACGTGATTTCAGCAGTTTGGCGGTTTGACACGTGATCATGATTCGACACACTGATTCATTATGCTCAGATGTTTTTAGTACATTAATGGATCTTGAGAGAGAAAATGTCATTGCTGGGTATGCAGGCCTCACTGAGTCATCGGATTTCAACAAAAATATCTTAATTTGTGTTCCGAAGATTAACGAAGGTCTTACAGGTGTGGAACGACATGAGGGTGAGTAATTAATGACATTATTTTCATTTTTGGGTGAACTAACCCTTTAACCATTAAACGACACGATTAAAATGTCAAATTAAAATTAAATTAGAATAGGGGTTGGGGGATAAACTGGTAGACACGATTAGCAGGTAGAAATTTGTCAACCAGTAGAGATTTTGGGCTATCATCTCTGTCGTGGTTACGCTCATGTGAGATTGCTATGCTGCGCAGACACAAAAGCTTATCATTTGCATGAGTTTTTAAGCATTGCATTTTAAAAAACAAGTGGTTTTAAACCGCTGAAGCACAATTATTAACTAATTTATCATATTTGCGCACTCTCTGAGACACTGTTTCTCAGCGACGTCAGAGAGATGCGCGACATAAAGCCGCTGCTCAATAGAGCGCATGAGGACTGAACTGAGTGCTTTTTGTCGCCTAATTGGGATTGAACAGTTAAATACACATACCTTTAATAAAGAAAGACTTACCTCAGTGTTCCTCCTCAGCTAAATTCAATACAACCATAAATTTTCACACTTTAGTGTGAAAAAAGCATCAAATTAAACATTTATTGTGCACTTTAGTTAGATTCATTGAATAAAATGTGAGTTTTCAGAAGTGTGCTGAAATCATTGATCTTGCGCTGCACTGACTGACAGCTGCTGTGATTATAAAGAGGAAGTGTGATGCTTTCTCTGTGTAATTCATTCATTTGTTTTTCATGAGATTTTGTGAGTACTTTATACTTCACATTGACAAAATGTATTTTTAAACCTAGCTATTTTATAATGTTAATATTAATTCAGAAGCAAAACTTAGAGAAAAAAAATCTTTAATGTGTATATGGACAATTTATCAAAGTTGCTGAACAGTTGTGGAACAGGTCGTATGGTTGGTAACACCATCATCAACCACTTGATATACGCAGACGACTTCAACAGTTACTGAGGGTTAGTTCTCAGTACTAAGTCTGAGGGTCAGTTCAGACTTTGACATTAAATATAATGAGAAAAAAAAGTAATATGATTGTTAGGAATAGGGAGGACAGGAAATTGTTGTTTCCTGACTTCTCTCTGTCTGGTACTGTCTTTAAAGTATGTGATGAGGTTAAATACTTAGAGCATTATATAAACGATGACCTGTCTGATGATAGGGACATTTTCAGCGTTGTATGATGTATGCACAAGCTAATATGTTGATTCGTAAATAAAGTATGAGCTCAGAATCTGTGAAGACTATTTTTTTAGAGCATACTGTACCCCTGTGTATACTGCCCATGTGTTCATCTGAAGAAGGAAAGTCATATACATCTTGGATGGCATGAGGGTAAAAGATGAGTAAATGGTGAGGATATTTCTGGGTGTACTGTATTTTCTTTTATTACATACAGAATAGCAGGAGACATGGGATTCCCTCTTAAGATTCATCACTGGAATTAAAGAAGAAGAGGAAAATGAGGAGGAGGAAGCCAAGCGAGAGAAACTAATATGAAGTGTTGTAAATCTGTTTTGAAATTAGTTGTTTTTCAAATTAAGGTTTTTCAGATTGTCATGAATCCAGTCTATGAACTTCTGTTCACTCACATATCGCTACGTTAGTGATAGCAACGTTTCGAGCCCTCTCCTTGTTTTTGTGTAAAGTTCCTAGTTCTAGTTCTAGTCCTGGTCTAGTTTCGTTGTATTGTCTCGTTTACTGTTCTCCTGTTTGCCTTTGATTCTCTTGCCTTGTCATTTGCTCCTTGCCTAGACTACTGCTTATGTTATCAGATTACCTCTCTTGTTGTGTGTTGATGCAGTGTGTGTACACACCAAGCCGACGGTTGGTCGGGCAGATTTTGTTCGTCGGCCGACTAAGTTTTCTCAGTGTTCCACACCGTCAGCTGAAGTTGGTCCTCGTTGGCTTTTTTCCGGCCGATTCGACATGTTGAATCGGCGTCGGAGCTCGTCGGTCCATCGGGCCATCTGATCATTCTGACTGGCTGTTCAGCTACTGCCACCTGCTGGTACAGAAAGGCATTTCATCTCACGCAGGCGCAGAACGGACGTGCTACTTGGCCGTTGGCTATCGAGCGTCGGTTTGGTGTGTCAGGGCAACTTTGGACACAGACGCTGCCGACGTGAGCCAACCCAGCAGTCTGCTTTCATTGCCACTAGTTCGTTGGCGTCGGCTTGGTGTGTTCCTGCCTTTAAATGCTCGTGCTCCCCGACCCCAAGCACGCGACTCCATTAAACATTGCATAATAGAATAAGTTCACACAGCTAATATAACTCTCAAAATGGATCTTTACAAACTGTTTGTGATGCAGCATATCAGATCTTATAAGTATTGCATGTATTTTGTGGATGTTTACATTTGATTCTGAATAAGTTTGATAATGCTGCATGGCTAAAGGGGTTAAAGCTACACTTTTGGAGAGACTCAATAAGAATGAAGATGTGTTTATGAATTATACAGACTGCAAGCATTTTAAAAATGAAAATAACGACATGGCTTTGGTCTCCGTGAATACAGTAAGAAACAATGGTAACTTTAACCACATTTAACAGTACATTAGCAACATGCTAACGAAACATTTAGAAAAACAATTTACAAATATCTCTAAATATATCATGATATCCTGGAGCATTAAGTTATTGTCTATCCATCTGCCATTTTTGCTATTGTCACTGCTTGCATGCTTCACAATACCTGCAGAGCGTCTGAAGATTCGGCTGTGCAGCTCCAGACGTTAATACTGGCTTGTCTAATGCCTTGAACATGGGCTGGCATATGCAAATATTGGGGGCGTACATATTAATGATCCCGACTGTTGCATCACAGTCGGTGTTATTTTGAGATCGCCTGTTTTTCAGTGGTCTTTTGCACAATAAGAAGGAGGAAACAATGATGTTTGAGACTCACTGTATGTCATTTCCATGTACAGAACTCTTACTATTCAACTATGCCAAGGTAAATTCAATTTTACAATATAGGGCACCTTTAATTTACAGCCTGCAATGTCATTGAACTTCTGGGAAAAGAGCCATTTGTCAGTCCAGCCTGTAGCCCTGAAATGGTGGCTGTTTCAGTGGATGGCAACAGAAAACTCTACAGGTTCCTGAAAACAAACCAGTGAGTTTTATGAAAAAAAGTTGGATGAAAAAGGTGTAGAAATTGCTGTGTGTAGGCATGGATTCCTCCTCAAAGGTTGGTATAGGTCTTGATAAATTGCAATTAAAAATATTTGTAGATGATGATGATGATCTGAAGTCTATTCTTCAGTGTGCAACGTGCTCTCTACTTATTTCTTTTTTTCAAAAGGTCTGAATATGTATAGAGGAGAAATCTTTACATATCCAATGTTTTTCCAAAAATAGCTCCAGGGTGCTACATTTTTGGCCATGGATGTGACCTACCGTTAAGTGACATACCTGGAGAAGGTGTCAAAGCCTCTTCAGAAAATGAGACATTGCTTGTCTGTGACACCCACAATACAAAATGTGAGGTGATGATATAACTACTTGGCTTTTACATTTCTGAGTATGATGTAGCCAACAATTAATGTAAAGTTCCACAATGAATGACATTGTGACCGAAACAACAACCCAGGAATGTGTTTTGAGTTGTACATGAGCCCCTATGTGCTGTCCTCAGGATATGCATCAATATTGATCACCCTGTTGTCCACACTGTTTAACAAGTCCACTGCTTCCTGTAGATTCTGTGGAATGCAAGGAACCAGAAAGATGCCGGAACCAATCTTGGTGAAGAAGTAGAGCAAGTCAATCGTTTCTCTCCAGATGTGCCCTGACCACAAAGTATATGGCCAAGTCAGGTTTGTAAGCTTCTTTGCCCCCCGGTAGCCTGCAAACGTACACGTTAATATGTTACAATCTATTATGATTTTCTATTGTACTTTGCAGTATGAACTGACATGCTTTCTGTCAATGCTATTGGTTGGAATCAGCGTAAAGAGAATGGCCTCCACATGGCCTTGTCTTCCAGATACAAAAAGGTATGTTCATGTATTGAAAGGAATAAGCTATTTTAAACAGTTACATGTTAACTTAAAATCCACCCAAAATGCATCACAATAACTGCCATGTAGACATTGAATATATTACCATATTAAATCAGGCAGGAACATGTACTTTTTGCTTCTTTAAAGGATTATTTTATAAAATGACAGCATTTTGTATAGCTGTTTTGCAGACAGTACAAAAGCCCTTGCATGTAACAGAGAGCCTGAACAAACCTTTGTAAAGCTTTGAAATAAAGCTTTATTTTAGTAAAGCTAAAGGCTCGGTAGCTTCGGCAGCACTAACACAAGCATGTAGTCTGCTATTGTTGTTGTTGTTGTTGGATTGTTATTGCTGCTTCCACTGATGTCTGACATCAGTGTGTATTTTATAAACTCTAAATGTATTGTTTTACTGGTGCTTATGCATATTTAGATGTCTGAAACCTTAAAAAAAAACATTAGATTAGAAAACATGAGATTATGTGACTAATCAAGCGTAGCATTAGTTCTGGCAGGTCATGTTAGTCAAGCTCGCATCAGCTGATTCACATTGACCTATAGGAATACAACTCCTATCACTGCATTTCATATACTGTATATATGGTCCATTCAGTATTATCAGCAGGAGCTAATTACCCTCCTCCATCCCCAGCTCCTCCTGTCAGGACTTGCCCCTCTGATATTCCTCTTGATCAGACTCATTTCTTCAATTATGTTATGTTAATTTTTGTCATTAAGAAATTAATTATATTGGAATACTTTGGTTCTGTTCTGTTTACCCTAAGGGGGTTATCGCTGCTCTTCCTGCTCTTATCCATGCTAGGCTGCACATCCACGTGCATTGTGAACGCTCACTGTGTGTGCGCAGCAGAAAACAGCCAGAGGGTACAGAAGTGTTGTCTGCATCTCACGCTTGAAGAATGTTTTATAAATAAAATCACATTATTAAAATGTTTATTTTGTAATGAGTAGCTAGACCTATTTGATTCCAGGCCTTAAGTAAATTAGGTGATTCCACAATAGATTTTTTAATTATTATTAATTAGCCACTGTAACTAAGGGTACAAAATGAATGGTAACTATGGGACTGTGTTAAATAAATTAATAAATTCTTTCCCTGATATTGGCTACTATTGTCTGTAACTGAGTTTTATTATTGACATTGCAATACTCGCAAGACATCGTCGATATACAATAATATCGTCATATCGCCCAGCCCTAGTGAGAACAACTGCAACAGTTCATATTTTCTTTCAGATGATGTAACTGCTGTAATAAAGTCTGTATCATAGAATAGTAACTTGTCATTCTGTTTTTATTTCGTATATGTTTGTTGAATAATTTAATTTATATAGCGCTTTTCTAGGCACTCAAAACGCTTTACATATTGAAGGGGGAATCTCCTCCACCTACTAAGTGCAGCATCCACCTGGATGATGCGGCGGCAGCCATATTGCGCCAGAACGCCCACCACACACCAGCTTATTGGAGAAGAGGAGACAGAGTGATGAAGCCAATCAGTGTATGGGGATGATTAGGAGGCCATGCTGGACAGAGACCAATGGGCAAATTTGGCCAGGATGTCGGGGTTACACCCCTACTCTTTTCAAAGGACTTCATGGGATTTTTAACGACCACAGAGAGTCAGGACCTCGGTTTAACGTCTCATCCGAAGGACGGTGCTTGTTACGGTACAGTGTCCCCGTCACTATAGTGGGGCATTAGGACCCACCCAGAGCACAGGATGAGCACCCCCTGCTGGCCTCACTAACACCTCTTCCAGCAGCAACCTAATTTTCCCAGGAGGTCTCCCATCAGACACGTCAAACTGTTAGATTGCGCAGTAGATGAGAGAGGCGTTCATGGGTCTTCTTAAGTGTTTGTTTTTGTGGTGTAAAAGTTTGGGTGTGTTGCATGGCTTTCCCCGCGATGCTGCCAGGGCAAGACTGGCTGCGGGTGGTTGGTTGGCCATCAACTACCGACACATCGAAACTGTTTGTGTTTAGCAAGCATTTTTCTCAAGAGAGCTACAAGAACTGGAGGTGGATTTCCGCCTTATTCATCCTCTGACAGACGCTTCAAACTGTGAGATCACATACAATAAGCTAGAGATGCATTAATGGACGAGTGTTTGTTTTTGCTTTTTAAGAGTTTCTGCATCAAGTTCTCTTCATTATCCGTCTCGGACACAAACGCGATTCATCCACACTGAGTGTAACCAGTCTTTATGGCTCTTTAACCGATCAAACGGCTTATAAAAACGCTGCAAAATAAGTCTCAAAAGTTATCAAAGATGCAACAGCGTGTTCGTATTCGTTCAGAGAACAAAATGCGAAAGGGTGTGCATTTATTTGTGTATTAAATTATAGCAAATGCCATGTTTATATTGTGTTGCATGTAATAGAAACTCGAAGCTTCTTCTCTCTCGATGCTTTTAAATGAAAGCGAAATAAAACTGAATCAGAAGCCGTTGCTGTGTCGTCATTCTCCCCTCTTCTACCTCCACTCCGCAGCGTAACCACGCACACTTCTGTAGCATTTTTCAAAACTGTGGTGAGAACTGACTGCTGCTGAAACAAGGGGTTTCATGCCCCTTTAAAATCCTGACATTGGTCATTTATTGAAGTTTACTTCCATTTCCTTACATTAAAGAGAATATTGAAGGAATTTTTATGTGTGAAGTACAATAAATGTAGAAGTGTACAATTGTTTTAAAAAAGTAATAAAATTGTTTCTTCTATTACAGAAGATTGTTCAATACCTTTCAACATCACAACAAATGATACATATTCTCAGCTACAAAATTAACAAATTTCAGGAAAAGCCACAGTTCAAATCAACTTAAGATAAAAACACAAAAGCTACACAATAATAAAATAGAGATATTTTTCAAAATAGTTACTTGTATTTATGAATATGTTCTGGAAATGTGTCAGGAACACCTACAAAACAAGATTATGAGTTCTCATCCTGGAGTCGTGGGCATCGGTGGGGATGCTCTTCACATACATTTGATTGTCGGCGCCATCTTGCGCTGACGAAAGTGACTTGAACACACCTGACGTCATAAACAAAATCAAAATCATTCACAACATCATTATAATACCTTGATCTCTCCAAAAACTTTTGTAAACATGACACAGCATTAACACACCACAGCAATCTAGTTCCTCTACAATCATATGCGATTTCTTCCCCCTTTTTTTATATCCGTTATCGCAAATAAACATAAATGAGGGAGGCCATCAACAAGTTTTTTTTTTTTTCGTTTTTTTGTTGAGTCTTCCTAGGGACCCATCATCCATCGAAGCATTGATACTGAAAATGAGTAAATAATAGGGCTGGTTAAAAATAATAACCTTCCAATTATTTACAATCTCCTTGTAACAATAATCTTAACTAGATAAAAAAAAGTTTGTAGACAAACTAAGTTTGCTTGAAAAAGCCTTGCCAGTTTGAAGTAGCCTAGTTTTAGAAGTTTGAAGGTTTTCAGTTTAAAAGTTTTAGTTTAATAGTATAGATAGTGTTGTTATTAGCCACACCCTGCTTCATTAGAATAATGCAACTTTGGTGCTAAAAGTACATTTCTTATCTATAAAAGTAGTAGATTAATAAAAAGAAAAACACAACTACAGAAATTAATTGGAAAAACATTTGAGATAACTGACTGACAAGAATAGTAACTGTTTAAAAAAAAAAAAAAAAAAAAACAGGACATGATGGAAATAAAGTGTGAGAAATAGAATAATGAGCGATAACTTTTTTATATTAAAAGAAAATTTAAAGAGATACCTTGATGGAAATAATGTGTGAGAAATAGAAAAACAAAAGAAACTTTTCATATAAAAAAAATGTAGAAGAAAAAAAACAACAACAACAGATGTTTGTATTAAAGAATGAAAGACAAACTGGTATTGTAACACCTTTATTAAAAGCATGTATTATTTACTTGGTAAAGAAAGAAAAAAAACTGATATTGTAATGCATTTGTTAATAGCGTATTAGTAGAATAGAGAGGAAAAAATATATGTATTAGATAGAAAAGCAGGTATTACCCTGAAGTGATGTCTTGCAGACGAGGAGCAGGCGATGGCAGTGGAAGAGGGCCCAGAGAAAAAGGACAAGAAAACAGCAGGCTCTATATAAGCAAATCCTAAGGTGCTTTCCTGAGCTTATGACAGCTCAAGACTTCGGATTTGACCAATTAACTGCATAGGACTGTTGATTTATGAGAGGATTTTTCTTACGTCATAACATCAGTGGTTTGAGTTGTCTATAAAAGACTAAGAGAAGAAAAAAAGGTCAGACACTGATTCTTAAAGAACGGCCTCTCCGGTGTTAGATAACTTGCTGTTAGCACCTCCTGCAGACAAACGCTTGTAAACTAAGTGTTGACTGTAATTTCATTTTACTTTATTTAGTATTTTGTATGTAAACTACTTAACCTGTAATTAATAAAACTATATTACTTATAACTAAGAAGCACGCCTGCAAAAAAAAAAAAAAAAAAAGTCTCTAAACTGAGCTGAACAGACCATGGAGAAGTCTTCTGAGACCTATTCTGTAAGTACAGGACAGATTTGACTTGCTTTACCTAACCTGAGAATAATTAAAATAAGGTAGAAGGTGTATGAAGATAGATAGATAGATAGATACATAGATAAATTCATACATGCATACAGATGGTAGTCAACCAGACTGCCTATTACTGCCGCGGCTAAAAATAAACCAGTCACATTTCAAAGTAGTTTGCGAAATGACCGCCAGGAGGCGCAAAGGGACATTTTGCAAAACAGCAGCAATTGTTGCATTTTGAAATGTAAGTAACATTAGAGCTGTAGTCATTAATCAACAATAATAACAACGCAACAGTTACGTTATTTAAGGTCACTGTTATATATAGTCAAAACGAGGAGGCACGTGCCCTCTCAGATTCATGAGACAAATTAAATTTAAATGCACTGCAGCTTAAAAAGACAAACATTCATATATATATATTTTAATATTTGTCTTTTTTAAGCTGCAGTGCATTTCAATTTAATTTGTCTCATAAATCTGATATATATTAGATTTGATACAATCACACCAGTGTGAGAACGGTCAGTGCCAAATGTCAACAGCTGCTAAATTCGTTCGCTGTATGGCTTGCGCCGATCCAAAGACTGCCATGCGCTCGTTATCATTTATCTCAACCAAAGATCACAACTGTTCAGTGTTTACAGTCATATAATGTTTATTTATGTTTCTGATTTTAAAATAACAACTAGCAAATAAATAAATAAATAGTATGCGCAACTCCAGCATTATGGGCGTGACATTTGAAATCGGAACTTGAAATATTAATTCTCATATGTAGCCTATTCATTACCAATATATTGAATCATCTGTTTATATTTTTCAAAACACCTGAAAATACAGTCCAGACGTCAGAAAAAATATCAATCTTTACGTTTTAGATGAGAGAAATACACAATACTACTTACTACTAATTTAGTCTGCGTGCTAAAGCATAAAGCTTGCTGCAAAGCACCAGCAAAAGTAGCCTAATGATTATGAATGTGTCGGGAAAAATTAGACATTTTAATTTTTATTAATGTTTTCTGAGTCAGTGTCTGCTGTAAAGAAGAACGACGCTGACTCCACAGAACAGTGGATGCGCTTTTAGAGAGAAAAGCAACTTTCATATATGGATTACATAATCAGACAGATGCATATTTGATATCGACTTTTAAATTCATTTAAAAGTAGACATTTCAAGCTTTCAATGCACATATTTCTCATGTCTGTGAAGCAAACATCGAAAATATGTGAAATAACGTTCGACTAGTTGTTCATTTAAGCCATTAGTTGACTAATAATTTTTATATTAATTTTATTTCTTAAATACTGGAGAGAATAAACCATTACAATGAGTGTTTACGTAATATAGCACTTAAGCGCATGCATAAAGCTTGCCATAAAGAACCGGCAAAAGTAATGATAATTAATGTGACAAAAACAGCAAGGAGACATTTTAATTGTTTATTAATGAACTAATGTTTTCTGAATCAGTGTCGGCTCCAAAGATGAAACTGACATTGCTGACTCTCATCATCTCCGCATAGTGGATGCGCCTATAGAGAAAATACTCACATTCGGATTACATAATCAGAGAGTGGCCTATTTTTTTCATTTTGAATTATTTCATTTAAACGTAGACATTTCAAGCTTTCTATAGATATATTTCTCATGTCTGTGAAGCAAGCAGCCTATATGCTGAGTTTCAGTTCATTTAGCCTATAAGACGAGCTCCAGTTCACGTGCAAGTGATCGCGCCGGCGTCTCCATGTCATGATTATATTTGCTTATTTATTAAATCCAGGCAATTGGTAGATAAAACATTGATTAAAATTAAGACACAATTTTTTACAAAATGAAATTCACAAAGAAAGGCTTTCTACGAAACAAAACTTAATGAAGTGATCAAAATCATGCCTGACCCTCTGCATGTCTTACGATATATTGCGCATCTTATGATGTTTTCTATCTTACTCATGCTGTTCACTTTTCATAATTAAATTGATTGAATTAAAAGAAAAATCACAATAGGCCTATTTAAACATAAATATGAAACTAAATACGTTTTCTTTAATGGCTACCAACGCGTAGGATATAGTACAGTACAGAGAAATGTCATGTAGCGAGCAAGAGTGGATCATGAGTCGAGTCGGATCCACTATAGTAATGATAATATTTCCAATAATATATTGAATTTGATAGGTGTCTCTCACATTGTCCCACAACAAAATAAAAATAGTGTAGATTATTGTACAATGTTTTATAATAATAATTTATTCTATTTAGTGTCCATTTCATTCATTTAACATATTTAATATTGGGGGCATCCAAGTTATTTGACATATTTGGGAAAAAATTAAAAAGTAACGCAACAGTATACTTCCCTGGTAATTAGTTACTTTTATAATATGTAACTCAGTTACTATTTGTGAGAAGTAACCGGTAACTAATTACTTTTTTAAAGTAATGTGCCCAACACTGTTCACGATCAACAATAATGTTAGCCTAATGTCTAGAATAGCGACTTAAGTCTGAATTGCGAGTTCTCTGTTTTTAGTAGGCAGAGATGCTCCTCTCCTAACAGATAGTCTGGGGGGTGGGAGAGGCTGTTCAGTAGCTTCATCGTGGGGGTGCAGAACAATAGAGGTGTGAATCGTGCTCTTTCATATGGAGAATGTCAGACAGCCAGCCTGATACCTTTTTTTTTTAACTTAAAGAGCAGGCAAAGTTCCTTTCAGGATAAATCTCTCGATGTGTTCATCTTGTCAAGTTATGAATATTGTGATGTATTTAAAGAGTTTTCATAAAAATGTTCATTTGAAGTGTTCAATCCATTTGTTTCAACTCGTTTTGTAGAGGTTATGATAGAGCAGTGTTATGACTGTCAATCGGGCATTATCTAAAAATGAACTGAGGAACGTGTTCATGCCAACTCTATAGAAACGAATGCAGTCAGGCGCGGATTGGGCTGCAGTGTGCAGGGGCCCGGATTGGGCCGACTATTTATTATTATTGTTATTATTATTATTATTTCAAATTTACTTAAGCACGTAAAAAGACCCTCATTGAAACATTTTTTTAAAAATAAGCATGTGATTGGAAAGATGTGACATTTGGGTTACATCTGTCCAATCAGCTGCCGGTCAAATCATGTCAATCATTTTAATCTTAATTTCTCTGTACTGTACCATACATGTTAATAAACAATTAAAATGTCTCCTTGCTGTTTTTTGGTCACATTTATAATCATTACTTTTGCCGGTTCTTTATGGCAAGCTTTATGCATGTGCTTGAGTGCTATATAAACACTCATTATAATGGTTTATTCTCTCCAGTATTTAAGAAATTAAATTAATATAAATGTGGTTAGTCATCTAATGGCTTGAACAACTACTAGTCGACGAGAAAAAACTTATTTCACATATTTTCGATCCAGCATGTCACAAAGGGTATTCTGGTCTGAGCTTGCGCTCTTCTCGCATACTCTGTCTAACACACACACACACGGAAATTTGTGCGATTGCTTCGGAAATCGGCAGGTCGTAAAATCGTGTCGTATATCACTGCGTCCGTACGATTTTCAGATAAACTCACTCGTGACGTGTGCATGGACATACGATCTTCCGACCATCAGAATTTGCACCGTTGCACTTTTGGCTTGCAGCACTATAGCAATTATCTTAATTTGGCTTCACTGTTGTTGTGATATTTGTCTCTTCATTTTCAGGTTCATAAGGAGTCCTTGTATTAACCAACTGCACTCAATGACACTACCACACTGACTGCTGTCATGACTGCAATACAGAAAACTCCAAAGAACAACACTGGGGAAACAATTACTGGCTACTTCCATTCTGTGTCGCCTGTTAAAATATCTCAAAACAAACAAACCAAAAACATTTGGTACTTTAAAGGCTAGTTCTTCATTAGTTCTTGATTAATGTCATGTCGTAACTCACCATTAGTTCATAGTAATTATGAATTCAGGTATTAGCACATGATTATTCATGTACTGTTATTGTAAAGTGTTACCAATAAAATAGTAATGTAAGAGTTCAAATTTATCACTTGATGACTTTTAATCCCTTAAATGTTTGGACAGACTGACATGTTTCTATTTTTTTTTCTATTTTATTTTCTATTTCTTCTAAGTTGTAATAAAGTCTGTGGGGGAGGTTGGATGTCAAATGGTTTTAACATTTGTATTCAAAAAATATTAAAAAATGTAAAAAATTAAATAAAAATAAAAACAACTAAAATAATTAAATAAAATAACATTCTTATTTGTTGCACTGTTCCATAATATGTCACATTTGCAATATATTTGGGAATATACCTAGGCTTTAATTAGTATTCTTGCTCATGTGATGTTGCTTAAAGGGGTCATATAATGCCACTTTTACAAGATGTAAAATAAGTCACTGCTGTCCCCAGAGTGTGTAGGTGAAGTTTTAGCTCAAAATACCCCACAGATAATTTTTGTAGCATGTTAAATTTGTCACGTTTTTGAATGTGTCCCTTTAAATGCAAATAAGCTAAGCAGAGGGCGGGGTTTCAAGAGCTTGTGTTAGCACATGTTGTTAGCAGCACCGATTACCTCACAAAGACTCACTGAAAATATCAGAATTTGTTCGGCCTTTTATGTTCAAACCAAAGTTGGACAATGATGGAGAGACTCAAGAAGACGTGACAACATGTACAATGCAACAAGACGTTTCTGAATGGTTAGTTGCTTATTTTATGTAGCTGATGTGGAATATCTTCATTGATTTGTATACCTGTCATGATAATCTAAATCGCTGGTGTGGGAACTGTTGTAAAATGCCTACAGAGTCAGAGAATATATGCTGTGTAAAGATATAATAGTTTAGTTTAATTACAGTCATAACTTATGTTGTCATCTTGTTTTTATGACATGCTATTGCATCCCCCTTTGTTGTGTGTTCTTGGGGGCGGGGCTTATGTAAATTCTAGGGTTAGGGATGTCACTAACCCAGGAAGAAGCTTGTTGTAGTCCCAACCAGCAGTTTGTTGTAGTCCTTAAACAGAATTCTTTAAAAGAAAATATCTTCCTTTGCACTGAACTTTGAACGTCGTAACTTTGCAGACGTTGTTTATGCTCAAACAGCAACATTACACACTTAACTAAAGTTAAAAGTGTCAAATCATACTCAACCACCCCTTTAATTCATTTTTAATCATATTTGAATAAAGGGTGAATATGAAAAATTTTCCTAAGCCAAACATCACTTTTGGTCACTACTGTTTGACAGCTCATTGACTTTGAAACAGACCATCAAACAATGCAGCAAAAGGAAGCCATCTTTGTGAGGATTTTGGGTTTTCCTGGAGTTGTTGGAGCCATTCATGAAACTCATGTTCGCATCATCAATCCAACTGTAAATGAGGAGACGTAGAAAAGGATTCCACAGCATCAATGATAATTTTGCAGAGAATTCTGCACAATGCAAAGCCATTTCTTTTAAAAATAAATTCATTAATGATTTTATTATAATTGCATTAAATGATTGGCCTCACGCTGCTGTGACTTAACCCTTGCAGGCTCACTATTGGCTGATTCAAAAGGTTGAGGACAGCCATTTTGAGATGACATTATTGTAGTCCTTAGTTCACAACACTTAAGTACCACCTCAATCAGCACTTATGAATTAGTCTTAGACGTTACTGAAAATTGTTTTTTAGCTTCTTTATAAAAATCTCTTACTCTTAGAAAAGTCCTACTTTTTAATAAAAAAATATTTTGACACTTAAGTCAAAACTTAAGACTATTCTTAAGAGCATTTCTGAGAAGTTTTATACTTACAGGCACAGTTCCCTTTCAGTCAGTCACATTCGACGTACGTCAGAAGTAAACTGAAGAACTGGAATATCGCTAGAGAGCCCTTTCGCCTTCGAGTGTAACTAAACGAGCCAATGGACATTGGCATGCGAGCTTTGCGTCACATGCACCGCCCCCTTAGCGCGGGTATAAATGCGGAAGTGAGAGCATTCACACTTTGTCTTTGCTTCGGAGCCAAGCATTTGTGTTCCTGCAAAAAGATCGCCTTTTTGTGCAAACTCTATGAGTTTTGGAAAGCTTCCTTTTAGGATCTGTGCTGGTGTTAAAGCACTATACAACGGTGGCCATGAGCTTTACAGAGCTCTCATCTTGCTGTTTTTGTTCTGGTTGGTTTGCGATTTGGGCTGGTTTCTCTCTGTGTGTGTTGACTGTAGGCGATCAGTGTGTACCTCAGTCACACCATGGCTGATCCCCTGTGTGCTTCAGCACAACATAAAGAGCTTTCTTTTTGTCATTCCGTCTGTGCGTTACTGCATGTGGTCGTTCCCTGGTCCCCGCTGTCACAATCGCTGCGTCACATGCCTGGGCATTCATCTTTCTTTCCGGAGGTGCATGAGGAGGTGACTAAATCATGGTAGACGCCTTATAGCGTCCGAACCTGGTCTAGTTCCTTCTCTGCCTTTATCACCATGGATGGTGGGGCGGCTAAGGGGTACATAGTTGAGCACGCTGTCCGACAGTCACCGGCTGGCGGGGTGAACCGCGTCTCCCATCCCGGGCCTGTAAATTGTCGTCTAACCTAATGGAGAACGCTTAAAGAGCCTGTGGACAGGCCGCCTCTGCCCTGCATGCCATGGCGCTGCTTCAAGTCTATCAGGCCAAGGCGCTCATGGAAATGCCCCAGGGTGGTCTTGATAAACAGCTTCGGGGGGAGCAGCGCATCACCACCGACCTCGCTCTCCAGGTGACGGAGAGGGGATGGCGCGTTCAGTTGGTCAAACGAAAGCCACTCTTGATCCTGGCAGACATGAAGGAGACAGATAAATATCGGTTCCTGGAGTCCCCCGTGTGGCAGGTCGGCCTATTCGCGGATGCGGTCGAGAGCTTCGCAGACGGAGGCTATTAAGCACATCCTGCCCTGCAGTAACTCCACCTGCTCATCACCGAGGGCGCCTGGCTGCACTGTCCTCTGCCCCTGCTAAGTCTGCAAAGTAGCAGCCTCCACCTGGCAGACAGCAGGGTGCCGGACGCGGCGCCCAGCCCGCAGCCGAGCCAGGTGGACTTGAGACGGGTGACCTGGAGGAGAGAAATACAGCCCACAACCTCACAAAAAGAGCTGCTAACAGGCAAGAATGTACTGGTCCGTACGGACAGCACTGCGACTGTTGCGTACATCAACCACCAGGGCGGTCTACGCTCCCGTCACATGTCGCAACTCGCCCGCCATCTCCTCTTTTGGAGTCAGAAGCATCTGAGGTCGCTTTGTGCTGTTCACATCCCAGGTGTGCTCAACCATGCAGCCGAAGAGCTCTCGCAGCAGCCTCCACTTCAGGGAGAGTGGAGATTCCATCCCCAGGTGGTCCAGCTGATTTGGCAGTGGTTCGGGGCCGCTCAGATAGATCTGTTTGCCTCCCCAGACACAGCCCATTGCCAGCTGTTTTACTCCCTGACCAAGGGCACTCTGGGCACGGATGCACTGGCACACAGTTGGCCCCGGGGTCTATGCAAGTTTGCGTTTCCCCCAGTGAGCTTGCTCGCACAGCTTCTGTGCAAGGTTAGGGAGGACGAGGAGTCAGTTGAGTTAAAAGAGCTGTCCCTTAAGACAGTACTCCTGGTTGCATTGACCTGTTAGGGGGACCTGCACACATTTTCGGTCGACGAATCGTGCCTGTAATTCGGGCCGGGTGACACTTATGTTGTCCTAAGACCTCGGCCTGGATATGTGCCCAAGGTTCCTACCACTCCCTTCAGGGATCAGGTAGTGAACCTGCAAGCGCTGCACATCCTGTCGCCACAGTTCCTGTGCCTTCGCTGAAGTGTGGGTAGCATGCTTGTCTCCTCACAAAAAACAAAGTCACTTCCGCATTTATTCCCGCGCTGCGGGGGCGGTGGGCGTGACGCAAAGCTCGCATGCCAATGTCCATTGGCTCGTTTAGTTACACTTGAAGGTGATAGGGCTCTCTAGCGATATCCCAATTCGTCGGTTCACTTCTGACGTACATCTCCGTTCCCTCCTTCAGGGAACGAAGATTACATACGTAACCAAGACGGTCTCTGATATGGGAAACTTCTCACATTGTAGCCATGGAAACTTCTATCTGGTGTGAGTTATTAAATGATTCTTGTAGTTTTCCTGTCTGTGAATCTCTTTCCCAGTGGTGTATTATTTTGTATTTGAGTAAATGTACAGTAATTAGTTACTGTACTTAAGTATCCTTTTGGAAATAAAGATGTAAACAACTTTTACTCTGTACTTGACTATATTTTTGAACAAGTAAAAGTATTTTCAACTCCTGTACATTTGTGATGAGTAATGCAATTAACCTTTTTGCATGGCACCTAACTTTTTCTGCTGCAGTTTGTTTCTGCTATAAAGAAGGTACTGAAGGTGTACTATATCTTGTGCGTTTTGCCTGTACTCAACCAAACTTGTACTTTACATGAATGTGAGTGCATTAGCAGTTAGTTGTGAATCGCAGGTGTTTGATTTAGGAGATGAGGTCATGACTGCACCGGTGATGAGCAGGGTTGCCAGGTTTACACAACAAAACCCGCTGCAAAACACCTTCGTACTACCATTGGTCCGTGACAATAAAGTAATAGGTGTGCGCTGAGGGTCCGCCTTCACTCGCGTGTTTGAGTTTGTTGAGGTAAGATCTCCGCGGGTGAGAACATGAACACACTGGATAGCCGCAATAGTACAAAATGAAGTTGTGCTTCTGATGAAATGAGGCGCTGACACTGTTTTTCATGTTTGCTTAAAAGCAAGCAGCTTTACAGTATTAATCTATTGAATAAAGTGCTATATAAATAAACGTGACTGGAGTGCTAATTTCCAGAGCTCGTGCTAACATACCCATGTTGTTATGACCAGACGCTTTTCTTATGCTTTCTTTAAAAAATGCTTGCTGTTTTCTCATTTTTGTTGTTTATTTTGTTACTGAGAAAAAAAATGCATGGCACATATTTACATATTCATCTAAATGCCACTCTCAGCAGTGTGGGCAGCATCAGATGTTCGATTATAGTACGTCGCTGCTCACGCATTTCGAACTTCGTTTTACCCCAACTTCATTTGAAGTATATCGGGGCCTTTAAAGTAGCCCAATTCTGCAGGAAAACCGCATACTTGGCTACACTGGTGATGAGGCTGAAACCAACATATCCAGAGCAGGTTGACTTTAACTACTTAACATTATTTTATTTATCCACTGTATTGACAAGACCTTTATGAAGGATATTGGTTTACTTGTGGTGTTTTTGGGCACTTGCGCTTAACTGAGACTTTTTTGTAGACTTTTGAGAGGCTGTTGTGTCAACCTTGATTTATTGCAATGTTGAGGTGTTCAGTTTTATTTTGATTTTAGAAAATAAACATGATTTCTCATCAATCAAATCAATTGTTTATTTTTACTGTCATTTCTCTCAGGTGTCGAGGACTAGTGCATCTTTGAGCCTACATTTAGCATGAGTAAAATACTTCAGTAATGTTAAAATCAGATGCTCCAAGATTTTTACTCAAGTTGGATTATAATTTGTCACTTTTAACTTGTAATGGGAGTCATTTTTGCTGTCAGGTATCTGTACTTTTACTCAAGTATGGTTTTCAGGTACTCTTTACACCTCTGCTCTTTCCACAGTGACGACTTCTAAAACAGTTCTCTTTCAAGTGAATCCTCATGTGGTACTTAAGGTCACCTTTAAATATGAAACTCTTTCTACATTGATCACATGTAAATGGCTTCTCTCCAGTGTGAATATTCATGTGTTTCCTAAGGCTTCTTTCCCGTGTGAAGCCATTCCCGCACAGAGTGCAGGTGTAAGGCTTTTCTCCAGTGTGAATTCTCATGTGGACTTTAAGGCTTCCTTTATGTGTGAAACTCTGTCCACATTGTTGGCAGGTGAAAGGTTTCTCTCCAGTGTGAATTCTCATGTGGATTTCAAGGTTTCCTTTTCCACTGATACTCTTTCCACACCGTTTACAGGCGAATGGACTCTCTCCAGTGTGAATTCTCATGTGGACTATAAGGTTTCCTTTTACTGTGAAACTCTGTCCACACTCTTGACAGGTGTAAGGCTTTTCTCCAGTGTGAATTCTCATGTGGATTATAAGGCTTCCTTTTTGACTGAAACTCTTTCCACATTGTTTGCAGGTGTGAGGCTTTTCTCCAGTATGAATTCTCATGTGGACTTTAAGGTTTCCTTTAAATGTGAAACTCTTTCCACACTGTTGACAGGTGTAAGGCTTTTCTCCAGTGTGAATTCTCAAGTGGACTTGAAGGTTTCTATGTTGGTCAAAACTCTTTCCACACTGTTGGCAGATGAAACAAGTTTTAGTTCCTGTCTTTTGAGCTCTTTTTTGTGAGGAAGACTTTTTAGCCTGTGTCAATCTTTCTCCAATCATGAAATCATGATTTTTATTGTAATGTTCTTTCTCTTCTTCTCTTTCATTAAGTTCATGACTCGCCTCTTTCAGTGCCATTAGGTCTAAGACAAAAAGACATAAAACAATTGAGACATTTAATGCATCAAAACCAAAAACATGTATGCTCTATACCAGGGGTGTCCAAATTTTTAAAAGGGGGCCAGATTGTGGAGACATCTGGGGTTCCTTTTCTATTGATATATATACACATACACACACACACATACATATTTCTATTACATGTTTTGTTTCTTGAAAACATGACAGATTTGACAAAAGCTTGAGCTGACAGTAGAGTAGTTTGAGGTAGGACAGAGATGTAAATTTATTACACAAACAATATCTATAAAACTTTTATCAACCGTGTTTTTAAAGGGCGAAACTCTATTGTTATTTAAATTAAAAAAGTACTCTAATTAGATCACCGCAGATAAAACTACACATGGCACCTGGTGGTACCATAGTAAAAAGTAAAAATATTGTTTCAATATAGTTTGGCATCAGGCCAAAAAAAAAATTCGCCACTAGATGGTGGGCCAGAACATAAAGGATAATTTAAGAAATTAATTGAAAAATGCAACTAGAATTGCCCGTGACATACTGTTACAGTGTCTTTTGTAACTGGTAATGAGCCGTTACTCTGTGTTAAATCCTATAGGACAGTCATTAACATTGTCCGAGTTTTACATTGGATAGATTAATAAAGCAGAGTAGTGATATGTAACCTGGCAAGTATCTTCATTCACCAACTTGCAACACAGATCTATGTTTTATTTCCTCTTTCCATATTGTGAATAATAAATGTGTAACATGTTAATTTGCTTGTTACACAATGGATCCTAACTTATTGTAATAATTATTTGACGTAGTCTACTTTTACACTCAGAATTATTCCTTAGCATCCTCACGTAGCCTACTAAACTGCATTTATTTAAACTGTTTGCGTGCTGGAGGTAGCCTACGCTATTACGTCATGTGCAGAGTGATGTTAAGCTAGCTGGTGTGAGAAAATGCCACTATCAAACAGTCTAAAGTGGAAAGTTGTCAGCGAAAATAGGCCATACAAAGAAGAATGGAAAGACAACTATGCATTCATCCTACCTAGTTTTGTGAATGCAAAGCCGGTGTGCCTTATCTGCGAAGTTGTTGCTGTTTTCAAAGAATGTAACACTGACACCGGACGGCGATGTGACGCTACAAAAGATAATAGAACCCATTATAACGATATTGTCTACACTGGATGCGGCGCAACAACACATTCCCGACAGTAAACGGATTCCCCGTTCTTTTTCTGACGTGGTCTAAGTGCTTTGCAATGGTCGGTTTGTCGCGTTCAGTGTAGACAGCTTTTAGCTGTTGCGGCGCAGCGCGTCTGGTGTAAGTTAGTAGACACGGTGATAATACAGCACTATGAGAAGATCTATTTCAGAACCAGTTTTAGCGCCGCGGGCCGCCTATTGCCAACCACTGCTTTATGGTATTTAGTCTATAAACACATTTAATATAAATACGAATGCACAAAACTGTAAGTTTGACAAAAAATAGTCTGTAATTTAGTCTGTAGTCTGCCTTTATTACTCATTTAATACATCTCTACATTAATAATTAAAATAAAATTAGATATTAACCTACATTTCTAACAAATTACCTTGGTTACAGTTAGTGTTACCACAGTAAATCCTTGATAAATGTTGTTGAATTGTTGGTTGGACAGTATTCTAACTGGATCAGCTCAATGTTTCTCCTGATTTGCACATTAGTGTTGTTGATTTAGTCAGAGCTGTTTTAACTGCATTTAGAATAAATTAAATCACAGAGAGGTTTGCAGCTTGTATGTAAGACCTCTACTCTGAAATTGAACACTTCTCACTGGCTGTTAGTGGTCGTGTGATCGAGACAAGTAAACACGTTTGTGAGCTCCTGAGTTGCCTGCTGCGCAGTGCGCAAAAGTAGCGCTGTTTCATTTCACGTTGTTTCTCTGGCCTAAAATCTAGTACCGTGTGTTGTCATTGTGAAACTGCATGATTTGTAAATTATGCATGGCGGGCCACATATAATAAATTCTAACAGACAAGCAGCGGGCCATTTGAAAGTCATCCGCGGGCCACATTTGGCCACCCCTGCCCTATACCCTATCCAATCCTATGGATCAGGGATGGGCAGCTTTGGTTCTGGAGGGTCACCATCTTGCAGAGAAAAGTTTCATCCCTAATCAAATACACCTACCTGTAATTTTCAAGCAGTCCTGAAGAATTAGGGTTAAATTTTGGGGTTGGGATAAATTTTGCATGTGTGTTTGATCAAAGATGGAGCTTAACTCTGCCGAATAGTGTCCCTCCAGGACCAGAGTTGCCCATCCCGTCTATAGATCTTATACTCAATACACCAGTGGTTTTCAAACCTGGGCCTGTATGTATAAATGTATAATGTTTGAAATCAACCCAAACAAACACACCCCTCTCTTCATTGCGCCGCCTCCAAAACTCACACTCCAATACTAATCACACTGCTCCGAGCCGATCTCAAACCCCGGCCTGATCGCTGCTGATACGTGAGGCGAGTGCACTACCAGTGAAGATACACACCTCATGCTCTAGTGGGCGTCAGTGCGCAGTAGTTTAACTGCACAGCTCTCACTATCTGGCCGCTGTTACACACGCAATACGAGAGTGGGTGTCTGTTTATCACAGCTGACGCGCAACAAAATGCTTCACGAAAAATAAAGCGCAGATGATGAACGAACGACAAGGAAGCACAAAAAAATTTACGTACAGTACACAAGAGTAAATACAAACAAGAGTTTGTTGTTAATCGCGAACAGAACAGCAGCTTCAGACAATCAAAACCCAGTGTAACTTACATGATAAGGAATCAAAGCAGCATCCTTGTCTGCTTTCAGAACTTCCTGCTTAGCCCTCTCCAGCGCTGGAAAGCTTTTCTAATATTAACGCAGGTCCTAAAGCACTTGCCCAGTCATAAACCTTCATTTCAGTGATATTCTTTTGAGCTCTTTAGTATTGTGTAAACTTACCGCACCAAACATAGTGGCCAAAATTGATGTGCAAAGGTTTTTTTTTTTTTTTTTTTTTTTAATGACCTTACAATTTTGCTTAAACCATCAAAATATTTAAATGTTTTAAAATATGACATTGACTACAACAATCACTTTTTAATATTTCATTGGTTCTCTCGTTTTTGCATGTGTTAATAATTACTTTGCATGACAGCCTTTTGAAATTTCATTTCATTATCACACATGAAACAGTTGACTCCAAGCACAGCTACATGATATGCTTACATCTTTTAAAATATTTGAATTAAGGTTGAAGATTTAAAATTTTCATATGGCTGGACATCACATTTGGCCACTACTCTATGGCAGTTCATTGACTCTCTGACTGACAATCAAACCATGCAGCAAAAGCAAGTTGACTGTGGGCTTCTCTGGAGTTGCTGGAGCCATTGATGTTCACATCATTGCTCTGTAAATGAGGAGACGTATATCAATAGAAAAAGATTCTACACCATCAATACTAATTTGTGATAATTTTGCACAATGCAAAGATATTTTTAAAAATAAATTAAAATATTAAAACATTTCAGTGTCTTTTTCAATGATTTTTTTTTAATAATAACATTAAATTATTGGTATTGTGCTGCTGTGACTTCACCCTTGCAGGCTCACTATTGGCTGATTCAGAGGTTGAGGGCGGCCATTTTGAGTTGACATCATTGTAGTCTTTAGTTCACAACACTTAAGTGCGACTTCAGTCAGGACTTAAGAATCAGTCTTATACTTTTATAAAGAAGCTAAAAGCAACTTTTAGTAAAGTCTCCTGCTCTTAGAAAAGTCCTACTCTTTACTAAGAATTTTTTGACACTTAAGTCAAAACTTAAGACTATTCTTAAGAGCATTTCTGAGAAGTTTTATACATACGGGCCCTGGTCCAAAGGGACCCACCACTGCACATTTTGTATGTCCCCTTTATTTATCACATCTGGTGAAGATCATCATGTTAGAAGAGAGCTGACATTGATGGAGGATTTTGGTGCTTTAATCGCAAACTGTTATTCCTAGGCCCGGGTTGCATGAAAGCCCTTAAGTTAAGAAAACCCTTATAATTGTAAGGTTAAGGGTACCCTTAGTGAAACATGGGTTGCAAGAAAAAAACCTTAAGTCTGTCAGTAAGTATTTCCCTTAATTGCTTAAGTGTTCCCTTAAGTTCTGTTATACGTTGCAACAAAGTCCTTAGTAATCATTTAGCCCTAAAAAAAATTAGGGATCAAAATAGGTCCCTTAAGTCATCTGCTGAACTCAAACACGATGGATGATTTCATGTTAACTGAGAGAGAGGAAGTGGCGCTGCGTAATGATCGCGATGCGTCACATTGCGGAAGTAAGCATGTCTTCTCACTCCGTAAGGTTTTTCTCAAGATCTGCTTGCTCGTTTGAATCGAGACAACCTGCTCTAAATAAAGACGTGTGATTTTACTATGGTTTACTGATGATTCGCGAAGTTATATAGCAAAACGTAACGCAAAAGCACACAAATACTTGGTACAGTTTGGTCACAAACTGAAACAAATATGCTTTTTGTATTCTGCTAGTTGAGACCTTTTCAACAATATATAACAAAACACTGTCAGTTATTTAATATGCTTTTACAGACCACATTTCAAGTAAACAGTCATTTTTCATGCTATAAAAATGGTGCTCCTCTTATATTACAGCAAATTTAAAAGCAGTTGTTAAGAGTTAGTCATATTCAGTATATTCACTGGTAAGCCAAGCTTCTAAGCTATTTTTCATTGATCAAGCAAGGGGTTATGAAGTTACAGGACCACAACTTTTTTGTTTAACTCTGGCGCCCCCCTCGGCCCAGTACCGGGCCGCTCCGAGTTTAAGTGGTTAAAGGCAGCACGATTTGCAGCACTGCGCATTGTAGCCAATCGCGCTGCATTTGAATGAAAGGAGCGTGCTTTGGTCGCTCTGTGTATCTAATATAGGCTATTCACAATTTGAATAAAAGCTTTAGAATATTTTTCACGCTGCTACAAAGAGGATCAGAGGACAGATAAAACTGAGTTTCAGAAGAGACAACTGCAATTAAATGCAGAGTGAATCTGCTAAAATATTAGTAGCTTTAAGATTACAGTTAAAAATAAACTGAAACATTTCGTTCTATTATTTTTATGTGTTTTTTAATGCAATGTTCAATTAAATGCAGCGACATCGAATGCCTAATGTTGATTTTATTGCTTGTGTTAGGCTACATGATAATTATTTTTTTCTACCTCATGTAGGAGATTTAATGCGGGTCGGGTCGCGTATTTATGTCAAACGGGTCGGGTCGAGTATGGTCTAAAATTAGTGTTTTTGTCAGATATCAGGTCGGGTGTGGTATTAATAACTGCGGGTGTGGGTTTATCAAACACGACCCGCGCAGGACTCTGGCGGGAGCTGCCTAAATTAGAGGTGGGGGTTCACCCCAGGGGAGAAGTTTGCAATGGAGTTGTCAAAAGTACCGACATCAGTACCTAGTCCATACAGAAAACTTGAAAAATGTGACACTTTGAGCGTTTGAGCGGATTCGTAAACACCTCTGATTGGCCATTGAGTTCACGGCTCATCGCATTGCATTTGGCTTCAATGATCAACGCTGTAAAAACATGGTAAATTGCCATCAATGAAGCTCTTCACCAAGCACTTACACAGATACACACGGGAGCGTTTGAAAGCAGATCTATTGCTGACCAGTCCACTGACAGACGCCTGCTTTCAAACGCTCCCGTGCGTTGATCATTGTAGCCAATCACAGGCATATCTGATGAGTGCGTCGCCAATCAGAGGTGTTTACGAATCCGCTCAACTGCGCTCAAAGCGTCAGATTTTTTAAATTTCAGTGCCGACGTGGTACCAAAGTGTGTACTTTTGACAACTCTAGTTTGCAAGTATGTGTCTGAAGTGAAGCAGAAGAACTTTATCCAGTGGTGGAGAGTAGACATGACCTGGAGGATCATATGAGCTAATCTCAGTATAAAAATCCACCTGTAACTAAAGATCCTCTTGTATGGGACAAGTGAATTTTTGAGCAGGTAAAGAGAATTTTACTTGCCTGACCGGGTCACTGAACAAGTAGCTTGAATAAATGGCAATAACAAGCAGCAGCAATTAACCGAGCCAAGCACAACAGAGGCAAAATGAGGAGCAAAACACACATGGAGCATCAACACCAACTGCAAAAGTTAGCCATTTTAAAGATTTAATATTTGGTGCCTTTATTGTCACTGGACAGTAGAGAGTGGACAGGAAGCAAGGTGGGACTGCCCACGAGGATACTGGCACCAACAACAACAACAACAATAGCAATTATAGACATTTGTAAATGACAACCATGATAATTCCGTAATTTTAACACCATTTCACCTCTAGCCTCAATCTGCTTATTGATTTCCAACCTACAGCTGAACCACAAACGCCAAGGTAAATATTGTAAATATTGTTTTACACACTTCCCCTGCTGACTTTCCTCCATATGACACACACACATGAAATGGTTATTGATCTAAAATGTTTCAATTAGGACTTTTATTTATTGCTTGATTTAATGTTCAATTACTGCTATTTACGTTCAGGTATGTTAAATGTTAGTACAGCACTTTTGAGCATGAACAGAAAAACTTCTTTACTTTTCCATTGTTCTCTATTCAGAAGAAGATATTGGGTTTAATGTTGCAGAAAATAATTATTTTATTTTGGCTACTTCTGTAATATTCTCTGTAAGATTATACTTCTGTATATTCTCTATTTCTGTAGAGCTGGACATTTTAATAAGTTCAGCTGTGAGAATAAAACCAACCTGTTTGTTCCTCAGTATCTTCATGTTTCACTCTGAAAGCTTCTTCAATCTTCATGTCTTCAGTCTCCTCTTTAATAAACTCCATCGTTATGTCTTCAATTTCCTCTTTAACAAACGGTATCTTCATGTCTTCAGTCTCCTCTTTAATAAACGCCATCTTTAAGAAGAGAATAACAGAGTTAATGGTCTTCAATGACCTGGTTAGATTAAAAAAAAAAAAAACACTCAAAACTAACACTATAATAAACACTTCATATTTAGACATTTATAATCTACATTATTTAAATTATTAGTCTGATTGAAAACATGATTAGTTAGTTTGTAAGTTAGTGTTTGTTGTTCTCGTTCATGTTCACTGTTTGAGCAGCACATGTCGTGATTCACTGAATCATTTCTCAAAGTAATTGATTCAATTGACTCGGAGTTGAAAAGTTCAGTTTCTCCATCATTACTCGCCAGAGACTGAACTCGTGTTCATGAGAAAATGATTTATGATTTATATGGAGAGAAATAAGACGCAGGTTTACTGTTTCTCATCAGTGGATGAGCTTTACTCACACAAATATCCTTCATTACAGTTAGATAAAGCATTACAATGTTACATTAAATAGTAAATTAACTCATTTCACATCACTTGTATAAAAAAAATGAAAACCTTGAACTGTTTCTATCGCTTAAATTCTTAAAACAAACCTTTCTTCAGCAGAATCACAGCAGATGCAGGAGCGCAGCACAGTCTTATGACGTCATGTCGTCACTCCAAAATAAAAGTCATGTTCAAACACAGCATTGTCTACAATCACAGAAGTGCATAGAAATCTATTTTTATATAATCTTTATAATCTTTTGTATTAAAATTAAAACAGTGACAAATATGATACAAACACACGTTAATTAAAAAGGTTGTATGAGTTCATAAAGCAGAGTTCATGTGTCCAAACTGAAACATTTAAAGTTGGTGTTTTACCAATAAAAAATGTTATGAAAAAGTTTTTTAAAAGTTAATTTGAGCCTAAACATAAGTATAAAATATGTAAAAATGTATCTTTCAAGAATCAGTATAAGGGTCAATGACAAATAAGGTTTTCAAGATGAAACAAAATAATAATTTTAAGCAAAATAGTTTTAAAATGCATTTTTATGTCCAAAAGAATGTGTTGTGTTGTTTCATATTGGTTTTACAGGCAGCATTAATTCATTAGTGCGACCATATATTAATTTAAAATAATATACATTTAATGTGCTTAGTACTACTGAGAACTTGTAAATATGAATCTTTGTAGTGTCTAAAATGCATATCAAATGGTACATTCCCTTTCCATTGCTTTATTTGAACATACTTTATACTTTATTGTCCCATTGCTGGGAAATTCATCTTGGACAACCATGACATAGCCAGTACAACATTAAACTCACATAAACAATACAAACATAATAAATTACTAATCACCACAAACCAGATAAAACAACAGTACTCTACCTGTTCTTTCATTTAAGCAATTCCCTATTAAATAGCTTAATGATGTATAAACATTGCGTACGCACAAAAAAAGCATTAAAGTTTGAGTACGCATTTTCCATGCATATATCGGGATTTATAAAACATAAGCTAGGCGTAAATATGTGCGCACCGTACGCACACTCTTAACTGTGCGTAAGCACTCTTGCTGGCGTGAGCAAAGTAATGAAGTAAAACAGAATGATTTTTACCTCTGATATACACATCTAGATTAAATATGCCACTCAACTCAACTATTTCTAAAGCACTTTCAAAAACCACAGTGGGTACCAAAGTGCTGTACATGAAAATAGCAAAAAATAAACAAATACATACAGTTTACAACACATTATTAAAAGCTAAGGAAAATAAATAAATTTTTAACACCCACTGAAATGACCCTAGACTAGAGGAACCATCAGACAAGACTGATTATTGGAGCGAAGAAATCTCAAAGGTTTATGTAAACTAATTAAATCAGAAATATACTCTGGTCCCAAGCCATGGAGAGATTTGTAAACATACAACAACACTTTATACTGGATTCTGTATCGAATCTCTGTCTCTTTTTTGGTACCAGCAAAAAACCTGGCAGCTGAGTTCTGAACCAGCTGCAGGTGAGAGAGGGAGGCCTGACTCACACCCAGATACAAAGCATTACAATAATCCAAATGAGAAAGACACAAAGCCATGAACAACCTTCTCCAAATCATTGAAAGAGAGGACAGACATTAACTTGGCTATAGATCAAAGATTAAAAAAACTATTTTTAACAATAGCATTATTTGACGATAAAATTTAAGCTCAGTCAAAAATAAAGCCAAGATAGAAAAGAAAGTTTTTCCTAGAAAGCAATAACAGGTTGTCATTAGAATTCATACCACATCCTTTCTGACCAAAGACAACAAACTCTCACTTGTCTTCATTCAATTGGAGAAAGATGTTTGCCAACCGACACTTCATACCCCTTTAAATTTGATAAATAGGGTTCAGTCCAACATCCACAATTATTTCTAAACATCAAATTTTGGGGTGTCTCATCTTGTATTGGTCTTGATATCTTTTGACCCATCCTTCACCTAATCACAATTTTGATTTTAAATTTGCCACACCACACCAAAGGGGTCTCTTTATAATTCTTTAATTATAATTATTCAGCCAATTTTATTAATTCGTCAAACGGAATATTCCCATCAACACTGTTTTCCGTCAGAGCGGATCTGCACAGATCTTCCTCGCACCGGAGGGATAACCAAAATATTTGTCAGGTAGCTGTGCGTTTAAACAGTACCCTTACAGACAAATCTTCCTGGACTAACTCTTAGAGCTCCACTCAAGGATAACACTAACTATTATGGGATGAGTTCAATCAATCCTACCACCACAGGAAATTATTAAAAACAACTTGCCTGTGATGAAGGATGACCTCTCAGTCCCCAGTCCCGTGTTTCTTGGGAATATCCCGGACGAGCCCCCAAACTGTTAGATCAAAATCTCAATAATAGGTAGAATATTTGTAGTCTCAGTCATCAGTGTAGAAACTGGCGCCTCAACCCCTGTGATGTGTGGCAGCAGCAGCAGCGCGAGATCTCGGGAGAATGACCAAGCAGACACAGATCAAGTGTGGTACAAAGCATTCTCAGATTTATTCAGGAAGAAGGGTCATATTTATAGACATAGGTCAAACAACAATCTCCAGGATGGCTTGAGCATCCAATCATAAGACTTAAGAATCAAACCTTAACATGTATGGCATTTCAAGAAATATAATAACAAATAAGAAATGTATGTGTCATCAACTTCTGGTTACGTGTGAGAGTGTCAGTGTGTCCAAGGACTACTACTTCTTGTTTTGTCTAAGTAGGTTCATGATGTGCACAATGGAAAAATCCCAAGACACAGAAAAAGTCAAAAAGTGAAGCCCAAGAAATAACTAAATTAATGCTATGCCAGACTATTTAAGTGACTATATTCTGATTATAAACTAAGTATTACACTATTGATGCTCAACACACTGTGGCTCCGGGCATATAGTCCATTGTTCATGTTCTGGAGCCAGAGCCAGAGCCTGTGGTCGTACAGGCGAACTAGAGCCTGTCACGAACCGGTAACGTGTTTCCATAGACTTGAGGAACAAACGCTGATGTAACGCTGCTGTGTGTTGTACCTGCCCATAACTAGTCTAGAAAACATTGTGCATACCGCTGTTTGTGTAGGCAGTGCAGCACTTCTGTTTTGCTGTTCACAGTATCTGGAGTGACTGTAGTGAACCGGCTACTCACATAAACAGCCGGTACTCTCATCCGTCCTTTTCAGAGATAAACTGAAAGTGAAATTGTTGATTCACTCGCTCTCTCGCACATAGGGTCCCTCTCACGCACATAGTTTTAAATATTTAGATATAAATAACAATGTAGTGCAACGTTATTACATTGCTCAACAAGACAGCGACAGCATTTCTCTGCCCCCTCTCCCCGGCTCCGTTCAGAGGTATCGAAATTTGGTAACAAGTGACAAGACAAACAATTACAAGTTTTCGATACTCAAAAGCATCAAGGCAATTCGGTCGGTACCTAAAAAGTATCGAATTCAATACCCCGCCCTATGCGCGAATCTAATATATTGACATTAGGGGTGTAATGGTACATGTATCCGTACAGGGCCTTCGGTTCGGTGCACATGTGTTTCAAATGCATTACATTGCAACATTGTAGCCTAACCACCAATAATCGCAATAAGCTCTGCGTTTTACTTTCTATATAAAAACAAAGTGTCATCCTTCAAATTCTGTCCACGAAATTCAAAATGCCGTTTTGACGCGTTTGATGTGGCTTGACAGATCTCTGCATAGGCGCCTCAGTTCAACCGGCAGGGCGGAGTGCGAGTGAACGTAATCATCTCTTCCTCACTGGTTAGGCTACAGAATGAACTTAAATGAACATCTGAATGTATGTTTAAAGATACGGTACAACTTACTGAAACATATAATATCTCGTGTTATGACTTATTGAGTGTTTAAATGGCAGAAAGTCAATAAAACAGCTTGTAAACAATGTCATGTAGCATTTACCTCAGAAAAGCCACAGTGTCCACAGCTTGTTAGTTCGCCAGAGAAATGAACTCTTTCGCTTAATATATGCACTGTATTAGCTCATATATTCATTATATTTTACTTAACCTGTTAACGATGTCTTGATTATTTAATGTATGTTTAAATAAATCTGTAATGAAAATGACAACCACTGTGTATAAATGATTATATATCAACAACGAATTGGAGTAAAACTTAATTTTATAATTAGATTTAGAAGTTGAGGCAAAAACTGCCTTATGTGCAGCTTACATGTTTGCATACAATTTGTTGTTACAAATTATATCTACAAAATAAAAAGCGATTGAATTTAGGCAAATAGTTTGGGCTCAGTTGTTAACCTTTAATATTATAGTAGTATAATGTTTAAGTAAGGGCTCCCTACATAGTTTATAACATCAGCAAAGATAATTTTTTTTTTATCCTTAAACTTAGTTATAATTTAATGTAATATATTTAAAGACAAAAACATAATTTGTTCAGTAAACTACTGTTTAATAATAAAAGAGCAATTTTATGTTTAGTTTTCTTCCCATCTGCTGTACCGAATCTGTACCAAACTGTGACTTCAAAACTGAGGTATGTACCGAACCATGAGTTTTGTGTACCGTTACACCCCTAATTGACACGCATCCGATTTTCTCTCAACTGTTTACTTTCACTTTACACTTAATCAATGGTGTATTTGACAGGATTAGCAAAATAAGATGTTCGTACAGGAAGTGCCTTATCTCAAAAATGCTAAGTCTTAGAGACATGGGACTAGGTGCACATGAAAGCTCTCAGTGAGTCCTTTCTAAATATATAAATTTGTCACTGGTCCTTTCCTGGGCGGAGTTAAGACACCAAATGTAAGTGTGTTACAAAAAAATGATCTCGGCCTAGGAAGGTGGCAATGACTCAACCGAGGTGTCGTTGGAAACGTTTCGATGAGTTCTTTCCAACGACACCTGGATCAAGTCACTTGGATATTCCTAGGCCAAGATAATTTTTAAAAACACGATTATATTTTGCCTCATAACTCCGCCCCTAATGTCACAGAGTAAAGACACATTTAAAAGGGCTCTCCGACACCTTTCCAACAACACCTATCTCATCCATCAGTGAACTTCTTAATTCCTGACAAGGCCACTTCCTGTTTGCACAGGAAGTGCCTTATCTCAAACATGCAAAGTCTTAGAGACATGGTACTAGACTCATTTCAAAGGTCTCGACAAGACCTTTACAAAAATACATAGTTTATGCTGACACGAAAACAGATTAAATCCCCCTCACCACTTTTTCCGGGCTTGGGACCGGCACTACATACACAGTATGTAATGTCAGAGGCTGGGTTACAGATTTTTTTTTCTCAATTTTTTTTTTCTGTTTTGTTTTTTGTTTTTCAAATAACACACCTAACCCTGACTTGGCTAGTAATGATAGAACTACTAATATGTAAGAATTAATATACCCTATATATACCCTAATATACTACTTAATAAATTCATAAACAAATCATAGACTACTAACACTAAATCTTTTTTTTTTTAAATTCTCAAAATAAAAAACATACATGACTTGAAAAAAACTTCACTAAACCTAACCCACCACCAGCACCTTCAAAGCCTAACTTAGATGTTAGTTGTTAGATAATTAATAGTTAACTAATAATACAGACTGATTATAATTGATTGATTGATTAGTATAATTGATTGACTAGTAACCCTGACCCTGTTCAACTAACACCCCTTACCCTTTCATTTCAGCATTTTCTGGTGTTTTTGGTAAAATGCACAATAGCTGCGCACAGCAACCATCCTCTCACACTCCTTCACATATTTACTGCATGCATCTTTCAGGCGCAACTCAGGGTCCACATCAATCAACGACAGTTCCAGGCTGCTCCAAACAAGGAAGCAGTTCGCAGGCAAAAACTGAGGCAAAACCTTCTTGACATTTTGGACCTCAGTGAGATAATCGATGTCCATGATGGCCTCATCCACTTCCTCACAGACACTTTCTGGTAAATCTCTCTCCTTCACTGTTTTTGGAGCTGCAACAGCTGCAATCTTAAGTTTATGTGGTATTGTCTCATGCTATGCCCAGAGCTTCAGCCCATAAACCTTGGGTAGCAAAAAAAGACACAAAACCTGCAAAGACCGCAGATGTGCCTGGGTCACTGAAAGCTCCTCTGTGAGCACTTACAGCTGATCAAAGCTTATGAAGTCGCCATTTTGGATCATCGCAATGCAGCTGACAAATGTCATGACTTTAACAATGTCCTGATGCTCCAAGCCTATTTGGCAGCCTCCCAAGCACATCCTTCACCCAAGGCATGCCATGCTCCACACCTCTCCATTTCCAGGCACACATCGCCAACAACACATTGCTCACCGCTCGCGCCTCTGTCAATGGCATTTTACTGCCGTTGTGAACTTCCAAAAAGTCTTTGAAGTTCCAGCTGACCTTTCTGTTGTCCTTGATAGTCCAGTATCTCAATGCGGGAAATAACGCAGCTTGTGTTCCTGGAAACCCAGCCTTGAGACATGACACCACATCATGACCAGCTTGAGCAACCATTTGCTTTGCCCTGCAGAAAGTGTGGGAACACAAAAGCAGCTTCATTTGCCAGTCTCTCACAAAGACCCTGGACCGATATGAAGCCCTTAAGTGTACCCGGGCACCTAGACAAAATCGGGATACGGTCATTTCTATCATATAGGTCACAGAGAAGGACCATCACCAGCTCTGCCCCTACAACTGACATACCAGCAGTCACTGAGTCTGAAAATGTCTGCGGCAGGTCCGGTGTTAGCTGGTTCTGTAGTAGTGAATCCCTGTGTGGCAGGTCCGGTGTTAGCTGGTCCTCTAGCAGTGAATCCCTGTGCGCCAGTTCAGATGTTGAACTATGAGCGAGTCTGAGCAAAATCTAGTAGCAACAATTTTAAGTAATGACGAATTAATAAAACACGCTGGCGAATGTATGTATGGGCCAAAATACTGGCAACCGGACTCAATACGCTTCTAATGATAAAGAAATCTGTTCGCCATTTAATCGCGGTAGACTTAACACGGTAAACCTCACAGGCCAACAAGTTCCTCACAGGCCAAATAAAACCTAACAAGCCTAATTTATTTACCTTAAATTTAAAGATATAGCCTAATATTGACTACGTCTGAAATCAAACCTAATACCTGTGATATTTATGAGTTTTACCATGACTGATTACCTTACCTTTACTATAAAACACTTACCAACTGCAATTCAAATGCATTCAGTTCTGTTCTTACCTCTTCTATCTAGGACCCTTTCGAGTGAACAGGCGAAGATTGTAGATAGAAGATTCTGTGGGTGGTTCCTGTGAGGTCGAGGTGGAAGGCATGTTTCTTTCTGTTGCCGGACAAGCAGGAACTTATTGGCCTGTGAGGTTTACCACATTAAGTCTACCGCAATTGAATAGCGAACAGATTTCTTCATCGTTAGAAGTGTATTGAGTCTGGTTGCCAGTATTTTGGCTCGTACACACATTCGCCAGCGTGTTTATTAATTCGTCATTATTTAAAATTGTTGCTACTAGATTTTGCGCAGACTCACTCATAGTTCAACATCTGAACAATCACAAATGAAAAACACAAGATGGTGCTTTGATGACGTCAGTTTTCATTAAATATAAGTTTCATTCCATTTATTCAAGTTTCATTCCATATATTCAGATTTCCATTCAATATATTCAGAGTTTCGTTCCATATATTCAAGTTTCATTCCATATATCCAGACTTTCATTCCAAATATTCGAGTTTCATTCCATATGTTCAGATTTTCATTCAATATATACAACCAATCATATTATAAATACTGTAATTTCCTGAACGGCATTCCATAATATATATATATACACTTAACGACTAGCTAAAACATTCTAAGACAGTTGAATCGCAATGACAGTTTGGACGCTGAGGAAATTGTATATCTTTATACTCGTATGACAGACCACAGCCATACAATTAGCCAAGAGAGCAGGGACAGGCCAGGATAAGACAGAACAACAGTCAGAGGAGACAAATTGAGCTGTGGAGAACCAGTTGAGAACAGGGCAGAGACTAGTGTTAGCTTATAGACAGGCTTAGGAGGGTTACTTTAAAAATGAAATCCGTTACAGTTACAAACTACTTCATAAAAAAAGTATTTAGTAACGTAATCCAATTACCATAATATGAAAGTAATGTAATCTGATTACTTTTGGATTACTTCAAGGTCGCATGTTTGTTCTGTTTTCATTTTAATGTTTAGCATTTTGGTTATATATCTGATGACACTGCATTTTGATGTACACTACGTAGCTTAATAATATTTCATAATATTTCATATTGTTGTTATTATTATTATTTGGTAGCTAAGAGTTGAAAACTTAAGTTTTGGGCAAAATGCAGCGCTCATCGAACTCAGTTTTTACCCAGCCGTCCAATTACAGTGGAGGAGGGGTGGGACAAAAACCACACTGACCAACCATCCTACTTGTACAACAACTGAACAACAATGAAGAAGTTAATATGGCTGGTTACTGCAATTTAATATTCAGTAAAATTTTTCAAAATTAGATGGTAACACGTTACTGTTGTGGATATTACAAATCATAGCAACCAAAATGTCTCAGCTGGAAAAACTCTGTGCCTCCAAAGCGCTCTCAACCATGAATTATTTTCAGCTGGCTAAAAAACGCTTTGGTGGACACACAACACAGGTTAATTGAATATTGTTAGGCAAATGACCTAATAGCCGGGCACACACTTAACGACTAGCTAAAACATTCTAAGACAGTTGAATCGCAATGACAGTTTGGACGCTGAGGAAATTGTATATCTTTATACTCGTATGACAGACCACAGCCATACAATTAGCCAAGAGAGCAGGGACAGGCCAGGATAAGACAGAACAACAGTCAGAGGAGACAAATTGAGCTGTGGAGAACCAGTTGAGAACAGGGCAGAGACTAGTGTTAGCTTATAGACAGGCTTAGGAGGGTTACTTTAAAAATGAAATCCGTTACAGTTACAAACTACTTCATAAAAAAAGTATTTAGTAACGTAATCCAATTACCATAATATGAAAGTAATGTAATCTGATTACTTTTGGATTACTTCAAGGTCGCATGTTTGTTCTGTTTTCATTTTAATGTTTAGCATTTTGGTTACTTTTAAAAACTATTTTAAGCAATCATGTCTCATTTCCACCACTTGGGAATACATAGCCCTAAAAATATATATATATTTTGTGGCGGGAGGAGCAAATGACAGACACAGTGGGTGTGGCGTCAGGCTTTTCTTTTATTTAACAGAAATAAACAGAAAACCCCAAAACCAGAAAATAAAGTGTCCAAATAAACAGGGGACCTGGTGTCCTCTTCGTGCCAGGGAAACATGAAGGAAGGGTAGTGCACAGAGAGGATGTGTAGAGGTAAGAGGCAGAGTGGAATAGCGTCCCGGTGTCCTAACCTGTCGGTGAGGTTACGCATGCTTCTCCATTTCGGACCGTGGGTCCGGCGACTCACATCTATGGCGGTGCGGAAGTCCTCCACGCTCCCTTCCTGGACCCACGAGGACACCAGCGTGCATGCAGGGGAAAGAGACCGGTCTCCCGAGGAGAGGCGCGCTCAGCTGACAGTGGTGACGGCAGGAACGCATAAGTGCTTTGCTGAATATCTGTTCTGGGTCAGTTGCTTTGTTTATTATTTACTGCTAGGAAGGATTAATTTGAATCTGTGCTTTGCTAGGTTCCCGACTGGAGTGGGTGTGAGAGAGAGGAGGGCGCTGAAATAACCAGGTCTGGCAACGTGTGATGAGGCACACCTGAAGATAATGAAGGCTCGTCACTGCCGCTGTTAAATGCTGAGCGCCTCTCCTCGGTTAGGACACCGGGACGCTATTCCACTCTGCCTCTTACCTCTACACATCCTATCTGCGCACTGCCCTTCCTTCATGTTTCCCTGGCACGACGAGGACACCAGGTCCCCTGTTTATTTGGACACTTTATTTCCTGGTTTTGGGGTTTTCTGTTTATTTCTGATAAATAAAAGAAAAGCCTGACGCCACACCCACTGTGTCTGTCATTTGCTCCTCCGCGCCACAAAATTATATATATATTCAGGGCTGTGTATTCCCAAGTTGTGGAAAATGAGACATGATTGCTTAAAATAGTTTTTAAAAGTAACCAAAATGCTAAACATTAAAATGAAAACAGAACAAACATGAACAGAAATGTTTGATCCGAGCTTGTTCAGTTTCGTTATGATCTGATGTGACTTTTATATTTTTAAGCTCTATACAACAACAAAGATAATAATATTGCAATAGATAATTTATCAGATTTTTAATGAAAAAGTATGGAACGTGTAAAATTTAAAAACTTGCAGAAATACATGCGACCTTGAAGTAATCCAAAAGTAATCAGATTACATTACTTTAATATTATGGTAATTGGATTACGTTACTAAATACTTATTTTATGAAGTAATTTGTAACCGTAACAGAATTCATTTTTAAAGTAACCCTCCTAAGCCTGTCTATAAGCTAACACTGGTCTCTGCCCTGTTCTCAACTGGTTCTCCTCACACCACAGCTCAATTTGTCTCCTCTGACTGTTGTTCCGTCTTATCCTGGCCTGTCCCTGCTCTCTTGGCTAATTGTATGGCTGTGGTCCGTCATACGAGTATAAAGATATACGATTTCCTCAGCGTCCAAACTGTCATTGCGATTCAGCTGTCTTAGAATGTTTTAGCTAGTCGTTAAGTGTGTGCCCGGCTAATAGGCCATTTGCCTTAATATTCAATTAACCTGTGTTGTGTGTCCACCAAAGCGTTTTTAGCCAGCTGAAAATAATTCATGGTGCTCTTCTGAAAACGACCAGCTGGTGGCGCTTGAGAGCGCTTTGGAGGCACAGAGTTTTTCCAGCTGAGACATTTTGGTTGCTATGATTTGTAATATCCACAACAGTAACGTGTTACCATCTAATTTTGAAAAATTTTACTGAATATTAAATTGCAGTAACCAGCCATATTAACTTCTTCATTGTTGTTCAGTTGTTGTACAAGTAGGATGGTTGGTCAGTGTGGTTTTTGTCCCACCCCTCCTCCACTGTAATTGGACGGCTGGGTAAAAACTGAGTTCGATGAGCGCTGCATTTTGCCCAAAACTTAAGTTTTCAACTCTTAGCTACCAAATAATAATAATAACAACAATATGAAATATTATGAAATATTATTAAGCTACGTAGTGTACATCAAAATGCAGTGTCATCAGATTGCCTAAAAGAACACAGAGCATTTGAATGTTTTACGCACCATTTACACGTGATAGGGAGCAGGTGTACATTTCTTTCGTACCAACTAACATTTTAAAAATGCGAACATTTTCATGAATCCGACAATTTGTCAGACCGGTTTTACGAACGATTTACACAAATATTTCTTCTGCTATTGTTTCACGAATGAGGCACCTTGTGCTTAAAATGTAATAACTTTGGTTTCAAAAGTACAGGTGCTGGTCATATAATTAGAATATCATCAAAAGTTGATTTATTTCACTAATTCCATTCAAAAAGTGAAACTTGTATATTATATTCATTCATTACACACAGACTGATATATTTCAAATGTTTATTTCTTTTAATTTTGATGATTATAACTGACAACTAAGGAAAATCCCAAATTCAGTATCTCAGAAAATTAGAATATTGTGAAAAGGTTCAATATTGAAGACACCTGGTGCCACACTCTAATCAGCTAATTAAATCAAAACACCTGCAAAGGCCTTTAAATGGTCTCTCAGTCTAGTTCTGTAGGCTACACAATCATGGGGAAGACTGCTGATTTGACAGTTGTCCAAAAGACGACCAATGACACCTTGCACAAGGAGGGCAAGACACAAAAGTTCATTGCAAAGAGAGGCTGGCTGTTCACAGAGCTCTGTGTCCAAGCACATTAATAGAGAGGCGAAGGGAAGGAAAAGATGTGGTAGAAAAAGTGTACAAGCAATAGGGATAACCGCACCCTGGAGAGGATTGTGAAACAAAACCCATTCAAAAATGTGAGGGAGATTCACAAAGAGTGGACTGCAGCTGGAGTCAGTGCTTCAAGAACCACTACACACAGACGGATGCAAGACATGGGTTCGCATTCCTTGTGTCAAGCCACTCTTGAACAACATACAGCGTCAGAAGCGTCTCGCCTGGGCTAAAGACAAAAGGACTGGACTGCTGCTGAGTGGTCCAAAGTTATGTTCTCTGATGAAAGTAAATTTTGCATTTCCTTTGGAAATCAGGGTCCCAGAGTCTGGAGGAAGAGAGGAGGGGCACACAATCCACATTGCTTGAGGTCCAATGTAAAGTTTCCACAGTCAGTGATGGTTTGGGGTGCCATGTCATCTACTGGTGTTGGTCCACTGTCTTTTCTGAGGTCCAAGGTCAACGCAGCCGTATACCAGGAAGTTTTAGAGCACTTCATGCTTCCTCCTACTGTCCAACTTTATGGAGATGCAGATTTCATGTTCCAACAGGACTTGGCACCTGCACACAGTGCCAAAGCTACCAGTGACTGGTTTAAGGACCATGGTATCCCTGTTCTTAATTGGCCAGCAAACTCGCCTGACCTTAACCCCATAGAAAATCTGTGGGGTATTGTGAAGAGGAAGATGCGATATGCCAGACCCAACAATGCAGAAGAGCTGAAGGCCACTATCAGAGCAACCTGGGCTCTTATAACACCTGAGCAGTGCCACAGACTGATCGACTCCATGCCACGCCGCATTGCTGCAGTAATTCAGGCAAAAGGAGCCCCAACTAAGTCTTGAGTGCTGTACATGCTCATACTTTTCATGTTCATACTTTTCAGTTGGCCAAGATTTCTAAAAATCCTTTCTTTGTATTGGTCTTAAGTAATATTCTAATTTTCTGAGATACTGAATTTGGAATTTTCCTTAGTTGTCAGTTATAATCATCAAAATTAAAAGAAATAAACATTTGAAATATATCAGTCTGTGTGTAATGAATGAATACAATATACCAGTTTCACTTTTTGAATGGAATTAGTGAAATAAATCAACTTTTGATGATATTCTAATTATATGACCAGCACCTGTATGTTTGCTGAGATTCAGATCAGTAGTAGAGTGATCTGAATCAATCGCAGAATACGTACTAGAGAGGCGGCCCCTTGTTTTAAACGTATAATTTAATTTGTTTAATTTATATATTCTAATGTAATGTATTAATAATAAAATTAATGAATTATACTAATATGTTTAAATTAATTTAAAGTTATCTCACGGCCCCCCTGGAGGATCATTGAGGCCCCCTAGTGGGCCACGGCCCACAGGTTGGGAACCACTGCAATAGAAGATGCTGCTACTGCTTGTTAGCCCTCTGCTGTTGAAGAAAAAATTAAAAAGGCCACCAAATGTCCTCAGTTGGGCTCAATGTCGCCCAGGACCTTTGTGATTGGGTTAAAGAAATGCCCGGTATCCAATGGTCCACAAATATAGGGAAATGACATTGAGGTAGGCTCACACTACACTACAGAACAGTTTGTCTTCATCTCTTAGCAGCAATCATACTACACAACACAATGCCGATAAGGTGCACAGACTACAAGATCTTTGGCCAACCGACATCCATCCCTGACAAACAATGAAAAAACAAACAAAGGAAAGAAAAAGATTTCTCACATGAATTCTCATGCTCGCTGCCAAAGTCATATATACAGGAAAAAGAGACATACATACATACGTACCAGTGGTGTGCGGTGGTGTTTCAAAATGAGCAGACAACGTCCTCTTTTATGTCCCTGTTACACAATTTTCCTGGTTAAGTTAACATCCCAGTACATTGTTCTGAAGATGAATGAAGGTCTTACAGGTGTACAATGACATGACAGTGACTAATTACTGACATAATTTTCATTTTTGGGTGAACTAACCCTTTAAGGATCAGGATTGATTTAAGGCATCTTCTGATGCTTCTCATCATGCAGATAAAGTTTACTCCATTATGTATCGTGCAATATGAAATAATTTCTGAATCTACTCAATCCACACTGGAGGAGAACTGATCATTTGTGTTTCATCATCTGAGAAATAAACAGAAGAGTGTTATGCATGCGTGACCATGAGAAAAGAGCAAATCATTGGCCTCGTTTGAGACACACCACTGCCACTGTTTCTGTTAGTGTCTATTAAAAGTTAATGGTTGTGAATTATTTGCTGATTATTGAATCAACTTTGGTGAAGACTGGACATATTACATAGGAATCAAACTGACAGAGATACTGTAAGAAATAGATTCAGCATTTTTATTGCCAAAATAATCAAGTGAACAGTTTAAAATCAAGTGAAAATTTTGAGAGAAATCACTCAACAATGAATAACATGAATCATCACTTTACTGAATTTAATAGAACTAAAAAGGCCTGTAAATGAGCTGAAGCCAAATTAAACTCTGTGCCGTCAGATAAACTCAGGACGCACTACAAATCTGAACCTGTAGTCATCAGGACAGGGGTTCGGCAGGCCCAAGCTGCTGTTTGTTGGAATCACTGCCATGTCCTTTTTGAAGACTTGGACATGAAAGACATTGTTTTCATTCTTACAGGTGAGAATCAACCTGTTGCTGAAGCGAATGGTGTCAGCGTACCTGTTCTGATTGCCATTACTGAGGAACCTTGCAGCGGGAGAGGAATGACATGTAATACCATAGTTAGAGCATTCCTGAACACTCAGAAAAACCTGGGCTTGCCACTGCACCTTCTGCTTTCTGTAAAGAGCACTAGGGTGAGCAGGAGTGGAGAAGGCTTGGTTTCTGTTATTTTGGCCACGGTTTGGGTATTTGAAGGTGGTGACATTGATAAACACACTCCACTCATCAGCAGTGTAGATTCTGGGTTGATACTCATTACTCTCGTTACCCATTTTATTCCTGATCTTAGAGAAGGGCAGAGCGTTGAACTGAAAACCTCTGAGCAGACCAGTCAGGTACAGTTTCTCATGATTCTGATGGAGAACACTTGAGGAAAATTGGATGTCATACAGTTTATCCACTGGGATCAGGAGGAAGCGGATGTGATTCAGGAGGCCGGCCTGTTGTTCCAAACCAATTTCATCACCTTTGTCTTGGATCCATCTCTCCAGAGCTTCAAAAAGGAAAGCTTTCCTGTAGCTCAGTGGTTAGAGCATGGCACTAGCAATGCCAAGGTCATGGGTTCAATCCCAGGGATTGCACATACTCAGATACAAATGTATAGTATAATGCAATGTAAGTTGCTTTGGATAAAAGCGTCTGCCAAATGCATAAATGTAAATGTAAAGCTTCATCCTTCACAATCAGGTCTGAGCACTGCAGCAGAGCGTCCATCAAGTGAAAGGAGATGCTGCTCCACACCGGAGAGCTGGTGAGGAACTCACAGTTCCAGGAGAGATACCTGTGCGGACGGCGTACTCGTACATCGATACCTGTGTCCGGAAGGTGTTGTCTTCAGGAATGAGTACAGTGAAGACCCTGCCGACATCCTCCATAAGCTTCTTCACTCTAAAGATAAACGCCAGCTGATGGAGACATTGAGCCGACGTGGAAACATCAATCGGACATGTGTAGAAATACCTGAGCAAAAATAGTTACTGTGTCTAACACCCATAGGTAACACTTTATAATAACTTACATTAATAAATCATTAGCAAACGTTATAAAATGTCCTATTCACACACACATATATATATATATATATATATATATATATATATATATATATATTCACATAGCTAGACATATGAGATAATGTGCTTGTTAATCTTTTCTAAAGAACTTATTAAGCATTACCTGATTATTAACAGATCATTATTTAATGTAAAATGAAATGTTGCAAATGTCATTAAACTTTCAAATCATTGGATCATGCACTTTTTAACAATCTACAAATTATTTTATCAGAAACTATACAATGATCAAGAAGCTTATTTGTTAATGCACTTTTAAATGTTAACAAATGTCATTGAACTTAAGTTCATATATTACATAATCTTATTTTTTACATTTACAAATGTTGTGGAAAAAAAGAGCTTGATTAGTATTTTTAAGCACTTCACGAACACCAAACCTGTCCCTAACCTTACCTGTATCTCACACCTCAATAACAGCAGAAGTGTTGTGCATTAACAAACGTTTTTAATCATTGTATAGCATCTGTTAAAATCCATATTAAGAAGTGCCTGATCAAATTAACTGAAAGTTTAACTGCATTTGTAAGCATTTTAACTTACATGAAATAATAATCTGTTATTCATTAAATTTAATAAGTTCATTAGAAAACATTAAAAAGCACATTATCACACGTTTCTAGCTATTTAAATATATATTAAGTAATGATCTGTTACGCATTATATAATGTTTACTATTGATCCATTAATGGCAGTTATCATAAAGTGTTACCCAGAAAGTTACATGATCATGAGGATCAAACGGTGCACACAAAACACCAATTCTGCCTCTTCACTGAGGTCTCGCACATAAATGCTGAAATCTCCACTGTCGAACAGAAGACTGAGATCATCAGACAAACCCAGGCTGTTATCCACACAGAACTGATGATTGCTGGTTATGTTTTTACCTGCAAAGAAAGTGTAATAAAAACTGATTAAAAACAGCGGAAATAATTGCAGTTATATGCAGTAGCTGAATGTCTTACCAGCCTCACAGACGACTCCTGCATCCTCTTTATGTGTGCAGTCAGTACCAGCCCAGCCTTCGAAGCTGCAGTCAGACAGTCTTTACACTTCACCTCATCCAGCCAGATTGGACCAGAGCCTCAAAAAAATCAACAGAATGTGGTTTAAAAAAACAAGACCAGCATGTAACAGTCAAACCGTGCTCTGGAGTTTTTACCTTCTCCATAATGCCCTCCTGACTGGGCTGATATCGCTCCAGGAAAACCCATTTGACGACAGACCACGAGTGCTTCGGCCAGATCCCATCCGTCATCACAAACTGTTCCCCACTGATAGATCTCCACACGACCAGATGAAGGCAGACCTCCGACAAGTCTCATGCTGCCCTCCTGCGTCGGCTGCTTCAGTCTGTCATCTTCAGCAGTGACAGAAGATTCAAAAACAGATTTTACTGGGAAAAAAACCTCCAAAAGTGTTTTAAAGCAGTCAATAAAATGTGTTTAACCTGAGCTAACTGTGCAATTGTTGTTGCAACAGACATGTTTGGTAGGAAAACTCATGAAGTATATAATAAAATCCCTCAAATACAAAATGATTTAAATGTAAAAAGAAAAGGTTTACTAACCAAACAGGTTCAGACGCTGTGCTGAAACATGAAGAAACAGCAGAGGCCACAGAAGGTACATGATTCTTTTCTTACTGGAAATACTGTCAACAGCAGAGACATGAACACAATTCACAGCTGAGGTTTTCAAGAATTTGAGACGTTTCATTACTCCGACATGCATTTAAACAAGAGCTGTCTGTCAGCATATCATGGGCTAAGGTTTGTGTAAGAAAAAAATTAGTTCTTTAGTCAATCTTTTCCCACAAACTTTGCTCTGTTGTTCCGTCTGATCAGATCCTCTTCACACAGAAAAACATGTGAAGAATGAGACACATTCAGTGGTTTGCTTCACATCCCCAGTTTATTGGTCACGTACACAGCTTTTCTTAGAAGTGATTGGATAAACAAATGAACAGATTTTCATAAGACCTCTTGCTTGAGTTTACCATATATGTGGATGTTTTTACTTCTTTTCAAGGCCAAATGTGTCAACTGTTGGATGAAGAACATAAGGGAGAATCAACACAGCAAACTCAATGTGCCGATGTGCACGTACGCAGGAAACATTACTTTATAATAGATTGTTACTTTATAACAACATAATAAAAGTCACAGTGGTCACAGTGAAGCCATGCAGGGTCACAGTTTTCCTGCACAACACTGTCAAAGTGTAAAAAGTATTTTGTGAATATATATATATAATATAATATCTGACTACATCAATGCATGTGAATCAAAGAAATAGGCCAAACAATTAATATAGGTTCACAAAGAGCTCAAAAGAATACATGTAAGCTTAATCTGTTTAAAAGCTTTATATATTTATATATTATGCATGTATTGTATTTATTTTAATTTAAAAGCAAAGTTTAATATTGTCAATATAATCATTGTATGAATATATTATATGAATTATACATAATTACAATTCATATAATATAAAAATAAATAATTAGCAGCAAAAGATGAGCAATTTTGTCTCTAAAATGTTTTCATTATAACCTGATTTAATTAGGAGTGAGAGATACAGGGGGAGTGGCTTTATTGCATCAGATACATGTCACTTTACTCACAGCTGATTGGTCGAGTTTGGGTTTATGATCTCTAACTCAGAATAAAACCTGCTCCAGAGCAGGTTAAATGTGTAGCGTAAGTTACCATAGCAATGAACCCCGCTAAAAACCAATCCACCTTCATGAGCCCGAAAAATCAGAGTTTGCTCAAACTAATCTTGAACTTACCTGGGTAGAAACTGAAACAGGCTTTGTGCAACAGGCCACAGCAGATGGCAGAATTCTGCCTCTAACACCTAGATCAATATCTAGAAACAACTCATATTTACTTTTGATCATCATTAGTGTTTTTTTTTTTTTCATAGAAATTTAATATTTAATATGCATGCTTATGGTGTAGTTGAGGAATTTTGCAGTAAATAAGTAAAAAAAATACTTAATATGATATATAATTTGTATTAAATTGTATAAAGTGTATATTTTTTGTACCATCGCTAGACTACAATCTGCATTTAGAAGGATGTACTGTTACTCCATCCTCGACAGTTAAAGACCTGGGTGTTATAATAGACAGCAACTTGTCCTTCGAAAATCATATTTCATGTTACAAAAACAGCCTCCTTCCACCTCAGAAACATTGCTAAGATACGTAATATGTTATCTGATTCTGATGCAGAAAAGTTGCCTTCATGACGTCTAGACTAGATTGCTGTAATGCATTAGTAGCTGGTTGTCCTGCTTCCTCAATAAACAAGCTACAATTAGTCCAAAATGCAGCTGCTAGAGTTCTTACCAGGTCAAGAAAATATGGTCATATAACGGCAATTTGATCATCTCTACACTGGTTACCTATTAAGTTTCGTATGGATTATAAAGTATTGATACTGACTTATAAGGCTCTAAATGGTTCAGCTCCTGTGTACTTAACCAATCTTCGATCGCCCTACAATCCTTCACACTCTTTAAGATCACAAAACTCTGGACTTCTGGTTGTACCTACAATATCTAAGTCCACTAAAGGAGGGAGAGCGTTTTCACATTTGGCTCCTAAACTCTGGAATAGCCTTCCTGATAATGTTCGGGGCTCAGTATGACTGATGTTTTGCTTTCACTTAATTTTTCCTTTTTATTCAAAGCATTTACAAACGTGTTACCTATAACATGAAACGTCTGATATTCCGATTGTCAAATATGTGTAAGTGGACGTGTTTTGTTGTTTAAACACCTTTATAATGATCACGTTAGTTGAACGCCGCCCTCTTTTGATACTTCGCTCTTCCGCATTTTGTCATCCGACTTCCGCTAAACTGACGCGGCACATCCGGTAGCTAGTTCAGTAGTTAGAAGAAAGTTTATAGCTATAACTTTAGCAAAATGACAAATAACGTTAATGCTGTAAATGTTTTAAATTGGGAGCACAGAGAAAACTTGATACGACGATCAGATGGTCTCATATTGTCCCATCCATCGTCATTGTAAACGTGTCGACGATATGAAGAAGTGGCCAGATGAAACCTATGAGGACATATTTAACTACTTTGTTCTGTCAGAAGGAGTTGATGGAGCAGAGGGTGTAGGTGAAGAATGGAACTATTTTAAATCAGTTGGAGGAAAAAAAAAAATTCACAGCAGGTATCATCTGGTCACATTGTAAAGGTTTATAAAAATAACTACATACACTATTTACACTGATTAGTTAAAGCAAAGCTACAGCAAAATGTATCGACAGATGAGGAACGCACCTACAAATCAACACTTATTCATCCTCAACATCAGAAATTATGTTGCTTCAAAGGTTACAGGCTGTTTTAGTTCCTTGAACCCATCATAAAAATTCCAGTGACTACCAGTGATTCGATGAAAGGAAACAAAATGATATCCTGACGTGAGATGACATGTCACCGCGACAGGTTGGTATCTGATTGTGAACAAAGACATGTAATTACATGGAGCAACTGAATAATTCCAATTAAACAGTCAAATACATAAAGATATTTAACTACAAATGTATTTCATTATTTGTGTTTATTATGTCCTCTTCATATCATCATCCCTATGACAACATAGAAATGTAGACTGTAACTATGTTTATAACACTTCATAATTTTCACGAAGGAGATTTTAGCCTTTCATCACAAAGCAGAACTGATGAAGGAAGCATTGGTGGCTGCATTTCTGTGTGACCATTACAGGTGACTGTAGCATCTATTGCCGTAATCACAAGGAGGCACTCCATGAACAAACGTTCGGCTGTGTATGTTCTTCTTCCCCGACAGACCCTTCCGTTCCTGTGCACAACACAATACATAAAAAAAATAATAAAAAAGCATTAAATGAAAACATTTTCATGTATAATACAAAAAGAAAACCATAATTATACATGCAAAAGGAACACAAACATCACGCAGAATAATATTCTGTCATTAACTTTTGATAAACATATCTTTGCTTGCAGTTACTGTATTCGTTTTTAAATTGTCATGTACCTCCAGAATTCTTTCTCCTGGTGTCTGTGAATATATCCTCAAAGACTTTAACAAATGGAGAGTCATGTCTGACCGTCTTTGGTGTTGTTTCTGAGACTATTTCTGCTTCTTCCATTGGTGCAGTTTCCACATCTGCAATAACTGCCTGATTTTGAATGGCAGTGTGCAGGTTTTTCAAACTCTCCTGGCAGTGTGCAGTTGCTTCCTCAGTAAAAACTGCACAAATGTCAGTTAACAAAGCTTGAATCTCATCTAGTGATGTGGCATTCTGCAGCAGTGCCACTGAATACAGAAAGAGGTCTTTCGTTGGCTTCACACACTTTACTTTCGCTACCTTGCAGCACAGTATTTTAATCATGTGTGCAGCACAAATGTGCACAACAGTGAAAGAGCTGACCTGAAGACGTGTATGTCATTCTGGCAGAAAGCATGTACACATCCATGAATCACTGCCCAGCTGAAATCTGTCTCATCTTTTTGGGGCTGGAGGTGTTGTTTAAACATTTTAAAGAAAAAAAAAAACAGGTAAGCCAGTGCTGGATAGAAGGTGTGCTCTGATCAGATGAGATCATCTCCGACACTGCGAAGACTGTTGTTCCTGTGGTTGATGTAACAGGACAGCTGCATAATAGAGTACACTTTTGCAGTCTTCAGGTTTGGCCACAACAGAACCTGTTGCATCAAGGTACAGAAGAGGAGTATTTTTCTTCCGCAAGTCTCTTAGTAGTTGGAGTTGATCAGTTGAGTACATGTGGGTTATAAAAGGGGAAATAAAAGGTTTATTTTTGATGTATTTTGCATAAACCATTACTGCAAAAGGCTAAAAAAACTAAAAAAAAAGTTCCTTTATACAAGAAGAACCTCTGTGAAATCCTGACCCAAATCTGAAGAGATATATACATATATATATATACACAGTGGGTACGGAAAGTATTCAGACCCCCTTAAATTTTTCACTCTTTGTTATATTGCAGCCATTTGCTAAAATCATTTAAGTTCATTTTTTTTCCTCATTAATGTACACACAGCACCCCATATTGACAGAAAAACACAGAATTGTTGACATTTTTGCAGATTTATTAAAAAAGAAAAACTGAAAATGAAAATTTGACAAAAGAGAATTTAAATAGTTTTTGTAAGGTTGATTTCACACTAAAACACATAACATTAAAATAATAACGAACATTAAACTTATTAATGGTTATTTTTAGAACTCAAAGCAATTTTGTAAGCTTGTTAATTTGGTTCAGGAGGAAGTGTAAAAAGTGGCTGCTGCCAATCTTGCTCAGTGACAATGCTGCTCCACTAGTCCCTTTTACACATACAGTTTCTGCTGGTAAATTACCGTTAAGATGTGTGTGAACAGGCCTTTCATTCCAAAAATACTGGTAAACTGGTTCTGGCATTACCAATATAAGATGTTATAACACTACCATTATATATTGTTAACTAGGTGATGATGAAGACTCCCCACCACCACCAAAGACATGCATTTTAAGCACACCTAAATGTGAGTTAATTGTTTAAAATCTTTTAGCTACCTCATTACATAGCTGTGTTTAGTGTTCAATTTAAATATTTATTTAAAAGTTTTTAATTTTGTTTCAGTTACCAGAAAATAATATTTTGGAGAAAGAAGAAAGTGTAAGTTATTGGTTCTTGTTGGCAAACACATTCAGAGAAGACAGAGAATCCTTTAATACAGCATTGTCATGACATTTTTGTTACTTAATTAGCTTGTCAGTAAATACTTATTTCAAGCTGTGACACCACTCAACAAAGTGAGAGCTACACCACCATTTATATTTTAATAATAAAAAGCATCCCTGAATAATTGCCAGGAAACATATTTTTGGAATGTTGAAACTGCCATGTCTGACAGGGAAACTCAACATGAAGGTGGGATAAGATATTTAAATTATTATAGAATGACTGTGTTTGTGACTTAAAAATACACGTGTGCACCCCTGGAAAAAGTTCAGGCTCAGGATTTTTTTTTGCTTTAAAGGTACAATATGTAATAATTTTATCCGCTAGAGATCGCTAGAAGCCTATTCAAAACAAAGGCGTAGCTTGATGACGCGCAAGTTTTAGAGGGGAATCTTGGGACATGTGGTCTCCATCTCAACGGACGGTGCAAAAGAATAGAGATTGGAGTCGGGAAGAAATCATGTTCATGGATGCGATTATTAACGTTACTGTAGTATTGAGCAGAGCAGGGCGAGTGTTGTGGAGCTGAGCGAGGACGCTGGAGCGATTGAGCGACACACGCCTCACGAGCAGCAGAACTTTTATTATGACACAGTCGCCGGCGCCGCTTCCGCTTTTCGGTCATGAGTATGAGGTAACGCAGCTCTGTTTATTATATTAGATACATTTGAGAGTGTTGAAAATGATGTTATAACGTTACTCTGTGCGTTCGCTCAGCAGCTGCTGTGAGACACTTGGGTAAATTTGGTTTTATATTCGCACATTCAGACTTCCGCATAGGCTACAATAACTTTGTACACTACATTGGACATTCAGTGGACGTTCGCAAGTAAGTATGCCATTAAAATAATACTTGCCCATTTTGATCGATTGTGAAAAATGTTGTAGGGTTACAATCGTTGGTTGTAAATATCATGTCGCTGTTTAGAGTTTGCAAACATTAACTTTATTGCACATTATTAGAACGTTCTTAACGCGGAAGTCCGAATGTGCAAATATAAAACCAACTTTACCCAAGTCCGAGCCTTGGTTAAAATTGCAATTTTCTCACAATTTAAAAATAGTTGGAAACATTTGGGATATTGTAAGTACTCAAGTGAACAAAATATATAACACTGGCCTAGTGGTTTTGGATATTTTACTGCAAAAATATTACATATTGCACCTTTAACCCATGGTAATATATTAGGAGCTTGTAAAAACATATAATATATTCATAAATTTGATACTGTATTTCTCATTTTCAGCTGATGTGACTAAAGATGTTCCTGCATCAGCCGGAGAAAACCAATTTGTGTGAGTACAAGTTATAGAAATATTTTCTTTCATTCAAAAGTTTGGGGCCAGTAAGATTTTTAAAATGTTTTTGAAAGAAGTCTCCTCTGCTCACCAAGGTTGCATTTATTTGATCAATACAGTAAAATACGTGATATTGTGAAAAAATATTACAAATTAAAATATAAAAACTTTTTTAAAAATCCTGATTTTAATATACTATAAAATATAATTTATTCCTGTGATCAAAGCTGAATTTTTCAGCATCATTACTCCAGTCTTCAGTGTCACATGATCCTTCAGAATCTAATAATATACCAATGTACTGTTGTTATATATTGTTATATTAAAATTTACAATGTATAAAAGAGCTGTCATGCTGAACAGTTTTATATGTATAACAAAGGTCCCGCTGTTGTGTTTATAGCATACTGTAACTTTAATACTGTATAAAGTTTAAATATAGCAATACTGTAACTTTCCTTTGGTGTCAATATTATATAATATTATATATATTGGCAGTCTAATGACAGCATTCATTAACTTTCCAGAGACTAAACATGCTTGCCCATGAAGCAACATTAATAATATAACTACCGAAACTATCTCCTGTACGTTTTGTACTCTGAAAAGTAAGTTTCAGAAATTTGAAACAATTTTCCAGTTTGAAAAGTACATCAATTAAATGTGGATACATTTTTGACAGGCCAGTTCTTTTGAACACCTTCTCTTTTGCGTGTTAACACGTGAACTGCACATTTCAGACCACACCGAGTTGAAGAAACTTGAACGAGCCTTGGTCATTCGACCTGACAAAATGGACCAAAAGCTGTCAGCCATTGATACTCTTTTAAGAAGTGTTGCCCAGCCAAGTGACATTTCTGAGTTTCTGCTTAATCCTTGCCAGAGCCCACAGGAACTGGAAAATTTGTGCTTGAGGATGAAAGACATACAGGAAAAAAACTGTAAGTACATTTAACAGCAGATTATCTGATTTGATCTACTGTATTTTCCAAAATGCTACACATGTTTGTTTTTTTATATTATTATTATTAAATGTGATGTGACATATTTATGGGTTAGTTCACCCAAAAATGAAAATAATGTAATTTATTCCTCACCCTAATGTCGCTCCACACCCGTAAGACCTTCGTTCATCTTCAGAACACAAATTAAGATATTTTTGTTGAAATCCGATGACTCAGTGAGGCCTGCATAGCCAGCATTGACATTTCCTCTCTCAAGATCCATTAATGTTCTAAAAACATATTTAAATCAGTTCATGTGAGTACAGTGGTTCAATATTAATATTATAAAGCGGCGAGAATATTTTTGGTGCGCCAAAACAAACAAAATAACGACTTATTTAGTGATGGCGATTTCAAAACACTGCTTCATGAAGATTCGGAGCGTTATGAATCAGTGTGTCGAATCAGGGTTCGGAGCGGCAAAGTCATGTGATTTCAGCAGTTTGGAGGTTTGACACGCGATCCGAATCATGATTCGACACGCTGATTGATTATGCTCCGAATCTTCATGCAGCAGTGTTTTGAAATCCGCCATCACATCTCATTCTTTTTCCACTGGCTAAATAGTAATTTAAATGGGTTTCAACAAATAATTTTTGCAATTTTGCCTATAATGTAAACATATATAGGATGTTTATATAAATCTGAATGGAAATAGATCAGGCCTGATTAAATTATTGTCTGACTCAGCAAACTGCCGCATATGAAAGTGAAAGTAAGTCGCAGACGCAGTAACACAATTACCTTCATTGAAAGTAATGAGACCTTACCAGTGCTGTTGCCGCTCTCCTATAAAATGCGCCTCATATTTGTTGCTTTTGGTGACATGAACTCAATTAAATCTGCATATAGTGCGGGAACCGGAGATCGGATTTATCAGTTTTGCGAAAGAGAGAAAACCTGCACTTGACCTTTTCACTGGCATTTTGTTTTCATAGTTAGACAGATATCGTGATGTATCATTATAGGATTGTCTAGCAATATATCGATTATCATAGAATCGTTCTAGGGTGCAACAGTTCAGATAACTCACAGCTCGGTTTGTATCACGGTTTTAGGCTCGGTTTCAGTATGGTTCGGTATGTGCTATGTTCAGGTAAAAATTACTATTGTCAAATAAAAATAAAGAAAATATGAATAAATAATCAAATGGCACAAATAAATACAGTAAAGCAAAGATACAAATAAATAAAGCTTTTCAGGTTTTTCATGTATCCAGTTTTCAGGTACAGAAATTGAAAAAGTAGCTAATAAAATGTAAAACAACACTGCATGTAATCTTCACTGTATAAATTAAATAAAGATCAATCATTATTAATAATTGTTACTATTCAGTCATGAGCACTGAGTGATTTCCTTGTCTTTTGTTGTTTGATTAAGATTGAAAACACATTCAGACAGCAGGTATGCAAGTGCTGCTGTCTCTTTAAGACATAATACACAGATCAGTACACTGATACTGAACACATGCGTTCTTTCTTGAGTGTATAAGTTCACTTAAGACATAACCGACTATGCTTGTTAGGATATGTATATAATACGGCACTCGCATTGAACAAAGTTTAGGGAAGCCAGAATGCGTATCCATCGACAGAAACATACATTAGCCTAACTCTGTCTGTTTTATATTTATTTTCTACAAACCATGTTATAGATGCGTATGCTTCAGTCAGATATGAGATGAACCGCGGTTCAAGTGCGTCCCGAACCAAATGTGCAGAACGGTATGGTTCGATTTTTTTACCGAGAACCGTTTCACCCTAGTATGTTCCCTGTTTAAAGTTGGCATGAAATGCAAGTTGCAATTGACTTTACCCTATTGTTATGTATTTCCAGTTTGTGTTTGTGTACCCATCAAGTTAATAAATATGGTCAATTTATGTCAGCTTGACAATGCATTTCTAGGAATGACATATTAATGATGAAAATGTATACAGGGCTTGACATTAATGTTTTTCCTGTACTGGTGATGTCATTGGGTCACACACTTACTCCTGTGATTGCTTGCAAGGGATTTACAACTAAATATTAACATTTACATTTAAGTGAAACCATCCCAAAACTTACTTTTTGTGTTGAAACAGCCAATACTATAATGTGACATTGTACTTCTGCCTCATATTAATCTTTTAATCATATTTATAGATGTCTTCCACAGCTAACAGAGCATTTTTGTTCTTTACTGCCCCAAAATTATGGAGGGCACTGTATGTACACACTCCCCATTCATAATCCCCATGCCTAATTCTTGAATGAATCAGCTTTGAACAATTGGTTGAATGATTACAGGTGTGTTCAACTTGAAGTAGCGATGCACAGACCGGTCAGTCTATGACAAAGTAATGCGAGAACGATTAGAGAGCAGACAGCTCTGTATGCTATAGAATTGCTCTTGCTGTACTTTGATGTCATACACCAATTGTATTGCACAGCACTGCTTCAAGTAGAACCTACTGATTCACTCATTACAACAGTCACTAGTCACTCTCTACGGGCAGTTTAATTTAAAAGTATCATTTTTTATTTGTATATGTACATATGCATATTCCCTCACTTCAAGTGTAATCTTTACAATGTTATGAACTTTTACATTGTGTAACATTTGTAAGCTACCTTTGAATCTTGTGTGATTTAATATTTATAGTTCAAATTTATAGTACTTAAGTAGGCTAAATAACTTAAGGGTTAACTTGTATTGAGTAGCCACACTGTTATTATTAAATGCTTATGAAATAATAAATAACCATTAGTAACATCAGTCAATCTGTTCACTTTACAGACGGAGCATGAAGAGACTGGACCAGCTAGTCTGGCATCCACCCCACACACACTCCTGTTCACACTGATTAAGCTTAATTGAGTTTACAATACAAGCTTAAATGTTGAGAGTATTTGTTTCTATTGTTTCTCTTCTCAAGTTATCATTATTTTAAGTGCAGTTATATAATTATATTTTGTGGTTCACATTATGCTCTTGAAATGGTTGTGTATGGTGTATGGTTGTGTATGGTGTTAATAAAAAAAAAAAAAGGTTGAAAAGAATGGTTCAGGGACATTATTACCTTAATATAACATTTTAACAGACATTTTTACGTTCTTGGAATGTTCCAAATAAACGTTCTTTGAATGTTGTATTGTTAATAAAATTTAGGTGGAAAGAACGTTGCAGGAATGTTATGCTAACCTTAAAATAACGTTTTACTAACATTTAAAAAACTGGACATTTTAACGTTCTTGAAGCGTTACAAATCAACGTTCTTTGAGCGTTATATTGATAATAAAATTTAGGTGGAAAGAACGTTGCAGGAACGTTATGCTAACTTTAAAATAACATTTTGCTAACATTTAAAAACTGGACATTTTAACGTTCTTGGAACGTTACAAATCAACATTCTTGGAAAGTTTCAAATCAACGTTCTTGGAACGTTGTATTGATGGTAAAATTTAGGTGGAAAGAACGTTGCAGGAATGTTAGGCTAACCTTAAGATAACGTTCCAGCAATGTTAAGCAAACTGGACATTTCCACGTTTTTAGAACATTTCAAATAACGTTCCCACAACCAAAACAGAACGTTAGGAAAACGTTCTCGAACATAACTTTGTTTGCTGGGATGTGTGTTTGAGTGTGTTTTAAATGCAATTACAAATATTTTCTAGATTTTCAAGAACAACCTGTTAAACTTTAACTAAGCAAACATACATTGGTGTTTTATTTCCTTCTTATTTGAAAGATTTAGTTTTTCTATATCTAATTTCATAATCATTTCTAATCATTAATCATTTATGTAGTTGTCATTGGTGTATCATTTAATCATTTTACTATTATTATTATTCTTCATTTATGTACTTTTATGAATTTGTATTTTATTTTACTTATTATTTACTTTCTATTGCTGTTAAATGTTATGATTGTGTGGTCTAAAGGGATGTTTGTCTTCACTAGGACATGAGTCAATATTTTTATCCTCACAGGACGGTGTTGTGAAGCAATAATTTTCCATTGTTTTTCCTTAGTATAATAACACTTGTTGGAATTGTAGTGGTCAGACGAAGTCTGAGCATTAAATCATACGCAACTAAGACTATTCAATAAAATATGCTCTTTTATTATCATCACTTCTTCTCCTGCTTCTGCTTTTCTCTGGCTTTACAGTCGACTCTCAGGCTGATGTTGATAGAGTTCTTGACGTACCAGAGAAGACTTTCTGCTGCCAGGTTTGCTGGGTTGCACACACCAGACAAAAGGGTATCTTTTTCAAGTTCAGGTGTGGCCTGGATTTGAAATTTCTGCTGTGGAGATAAAACAACGTTCTCTAAAGACTTAAGTACCATGGACAGTGAGTCTTTATCAGGCTGTCAATCGAAACATGCCCTTTGTAGATGGTTCCGCAGAATAACGATGACGTCACAACATTCCATAGAGGTAAGTGTCTTTGTTTGCTTTTGAAAGACGTCGAGTTCTACAGAAAATTGTGTTGTACTTTGTGCTCATAACAGTCAGTAATGATAATAAAATGAAATTAGCCTTTTTTTAATGCAGATTCACAAAGTTATTGAAAGCGGAAGTCCAAATGTGCGAATATAAAACCAACTTTACAAGTATTCCAAGCCATCACAAGGCGAGGCGGCACGTTTGCTCACTAAAAGGTAGCTTTAATGTTGTTTTATGAAGCAGACGTGCTTGTATGCCACTCGCATTAAAAATCCCAGCTTCAGGTGGGAACTTTACATGTCTAACGTTATCTATTTTTCTAGAAAGAAATTGGGCACACACACGTACATTCAGCAGCTGAATGTCAACCTTTGCCAGTTAATTTAAAAGAGAGCGCTGTGTTGATGTTTTTCTTATAAGCCAAAAGCTTCACTGTAGCTCTCACTCGCGCGCCTCTCTCTCCTAGCTCGCTTAAATTACTTGGGTAAATTTGGTTTTATATTCGCACATTCGCATAGGCTACAATAACTTTGTACACTACATTGGACATTCAGTGGGCGTTCGCAAGTAAGTATGCCATTAAAATAATACTTGCCCATTTTGATCGATTGTGAAAAATGTTGTAGGGTTACAATCGTTGGTTGTAAATATCATGTCGCTGTTTAGAATTTGCAAACATTAACTTTATTGCACATTATTAGAACGTTCTTAAACGCGAAGTCGAATGTGCAAATATAAAACCAACTTTACCCAAGTGCTTGAATTCCTTAAAAATAGTGGAATTCTAAAACCGATAACTGTAGATAAAATATCAAACGCAAATTACCTTTATTTTCTGGTCTATATCCGTTCAGTCAGAATTCGTGCTGCAATACATCCACGACACTGACAGCTGTTAACTTATCCATTCTGACAGGTATTCATGGCCACTCGACATTAAATATATAAATAATTTTAATAGCACGGCCATTCAAAACCCGAGGGTCTACTATGTGCATGTAAAACTATCAATGACAATCATTTTGGGGCAGGAAGTAATGTAAACACAGATATCGGATATCAGTCATGTCTAATGTCAATGCAAACACACTGACCAAAAATCGGATATGGTCAAAAGATCGGATCTGTGCATTAAGACTTGCAGTGTAAATGCAGCCTAAGACTTGGAAAAACAAGCCAAAAACAAGGGACAGGAGGTTACAATAACAGAAACCAAATCAAAACAGGAGGGAGTGGTTCCAGGTAATTACCTCTTGTTGAGCAATACACTGATACTACACTGATACACTGTTCAACCAGATAAATTTCTCTGGAAATTTTTCTTCCAGTGAAAACGCTTTAAGGAAATGTAGTACTATAAATATGACCAAAGAACCCAGTTGGCTTCAGACTTCAACTGAAGACAACATTACCAGACAACTTAATTTCTTAACATACGAATACACGCAAGGACCCCAGGTGAGACACCACTTTAAAATGAAGTATAACAGTGTGAATAGCGACCATTAGATTATAGATCTCAACAGTATTGCAGGAAGACTCTGAATGTTTTAGGAGCAAAAATATGTCTTCAAACTAACCGGATAAATGTCATTTCACCGCATACAATGGTTAGAAATTATTTAATGGATTAAATTCAGTGAAAGAATTGTTTCTGAATTAGATTGCATTTTAAGGAAATTTTGTGAGAACTAATGAAATCAGTAGCAAAAGAATTTTAGAATGATAAAGTAGTCATTATTAAAATTCAAATGTATAAATATTCCTATTGTTCATTGTTATTTATTGCAGCCATGGCATCACAGCACACTGAAGTGGCAGCCCAAGTCACTGTAAATAATGGTATGTGCTATTTACTTTAAAAAAAAAAAAATTAATGGTAACAATATTACACATATTTTTGAGTAGTTTTCAAGGGTTGATTCTTTAATGGAATATACCTGAATAAAACATGTAAAATAAACGATTCTAAGGACCCATGCACTTTTGGGGCCCCCAGAGATCGGTTTTATTAGTAGTAACAGTCAGTGCTCGAAGTGGACCGGCACTTGTCACATGTTGCCAGTCACATGTACTCTAAACCATAGACATTATAATATGTCTATGCTCTAAACGCCCACACCGAAACGTGGAATCATCAGACTATTAGGCCACGTTCACACAGTAATTTTTTGGGATTGACAACCGCATTTACTCAACAGGTGTGAGTCTCGAAATGTCTCGTTCACACAGCAACTTTCAGTAGCGTTTGGAACACTGTCTGTATTAACGTGCAGCGAGTGTCAAGCCCGTATTCTCTTTCTAGTAACCATGACGACAGTGATCAACGTAATATTAAAGATGGCGACGCCCATAAAACTGAAAAGTATTATCACTTTTGACATGACAAGAGACTAACTGAACCGCGAGTTCATCCATCAAAACTTCATTACCCAACAGCAGCATGTAAACACGCTCTAGCCGGAGTCTTTAACCGCTGCACACGCGTGTCACGTCCTTTGAGACATCTCGCGCATGAATCGGCATTTGAAAAGAAACACAAAACTGACATGAGCTGGAGAATAGTGAAGATGACGCACAGCTCACATCTCTCATCTCTGTCGCTGTAAGTTACTGAAAGTGACTTAATTAATTGTACATCGCGCATTCGGAGCTTTTATAAGCTGTAGGAACTGAACGGATCAATTGTCTGCACAAGCCCAATTGTTTAATTTTACATGAGTGGTGCGCGCGCGAATCACTGTAGGCGCGTTCACCAGCATGCTCCAAAAGTGTTAAGATTTGCACGAGCCGTTCCTATGCGACGCTGATGATAAAATGTGCAACCTATTTTGATTCTATTGAGGATAGTAAAACGCTACGGTGAAAGTAGAACATGATATAAAACAGCCACTAAAATGACTGATGAAAAGAGGGAAAACATCATCCTGCAAGCTTTTTAAACTCATGTTGACCACATTTACTAGAATTTATCACGTTCTGTTGTATTTATTGTGGCACATTTTGACTAGTTGTAGAATTTAAAATAGATCATCTGTTAAGGGAATAGATTTTCACTAAAGATTTATATTACAACTGTGGCATGTTGTAACTATAGTTTCTAACTGTGTTGTTATTTTCATAACAAATGCTATAAAAGAAAGAAAAAAGTCTTACCTGTAATTGTGTCCTTATTGTAACAGATGCTAGTTAACAATTTACAAGAACTTTTAAGGCCGAGTACAAGTTAGAGCTTTAGAATATGGACCTTATTGAATTTTTGACTAAACAATTGGTTTTATTTAAGAATGTATGAATATGAATATTTGATTACTGTACTGTATTTTTCTATTACATTTACATTTGCCAGCCATGGGAGGTCTCTGACTAAATACTGATACCTAGTGGTCAAAAGCAATAGCAAAAGTAATAGGTCGTTATTATTAAATTGCAGACAAATATTTTGGATAGCTAGGTTGACTTGTATGTTTGGTGCGGTAGGGGCCCCAACCTCAAATTCTTTCATAGGGCCCAAAATTGCTAGCGGCGCCCCTGCATACAAATTTAATATTTTTAGTGAAATGTGAATTTTTATTTTAAGTTGACTCAAAAGTGTGTGACTTGGAGTGAATGGAAATGACCTGTTTATATTTGACTGACTAATGATGTACAATTAAGAGACTGTATTCTGCTAGCACAGCACAATAAGAACAAACCTGTTATTGCACTGGCAATAGCAAAGTTATTGCTCAAAGCAACATGTTTGAAAGTATTAGTACATGCAGTTATTCACAACCTAACCATAAGCTCTACTCTTCTGCACAATGGTAACAATCAAAACTTCAACATAACAGAAACTCTTTCAAATGTCAAACATAACTGAACATTAAACATCAACAGATATTTCCCTACTCAAAAACATAAAATATCACTTAATTGCAATATTTACTCTCCATTTCCAGCCATATGCAAAGCATGCTGGGAACTAACAATGGTGTCTCTAAATAAAACCACATAATTGAGCTAATTCTCATAAAATAAATAGGTAGCCTTCTTTCCTTAATTTTATTAGCTTCATCGGTTCCTCAATTTAAGCCTCAAAACTGTGAAAGTTTCCTTAAAAAAATAGGAAAATGTATCTCTTGATTTTATTAGTGAAACGTTCCCAACATTTTCCTTACAACACTGAACCACAATTTTATTAATAAAATGGTAACCCTTTACAATAATGTTCATTAGTTAACATGAACTAATAATGAACTGCACTTATACAGCATTTATTAATCTTTGTTAATGTTCATTTGCACATTTACTACTGCAACTACTATATAAGTAGGGAAAAGCTGATCGAATCATTAAACACATCCAAAAACTGGGTCACTTCTAACACCAGTAACATTTACTGTTAAAATCACCCATTTTTAAATACTGTCGATTCTATTGCTACCAAAGGTTTAAATGAATATCTGATAAGATTACATTCTTATCAATTTAAGAAATGTTTTTGTGATATCAGTATTTAAATCCGAACATCAATGATGCATTTTATGATTTTATGACTAAAATGTGGCTTCCATGTATTCACAGAAATGTTCATAATAAACAGTAGACTTATAATATAGAGACTAATCAAATGATTGAGCATGAGACATTTATTGATCAATCAAAGTCTCTGAAAAAGACTAATAAGGAGGAGGTTGAGGTTTAATCCAAGTCTTATGAAGCTATATGATTACTTGGTAACACTTTAGGATACTGATCCTTCATTAATGAATAACTACACAGGAACAAATGAGTAATGCATTATTAACACTGGGTGATATGGCAAAAAAAAAAAAATCTTGATTTTCTCAGAGCGATTGACCGATTCTCGATTTGATTTTTTTTTTTTTTTTTTTTACTTAACTAGTCAACTTAAAAACTTAACTACAATATGATTTAAGTAACATTCTCTTTATTAACAATCTGGTTATAAAAGTTCCATTCCAAGTGCACCACACATGAAGTGATCAACATGGTGTAAATGTAAAACAATTTGTTCAATATCTTTGCAGAAATATGCCTGAAATATGAAGACAAATGTTGTACAAACTTATCTTAAACACATCCTATATACTCAGAAATAATATAAAATAAGAAAATGCTAAATATTTCTTAGCCAAAAATAGCAATAAATAACACCAGTAATAGGCTATTATTAACAGCAAATGCGTTGTAAAAACAGAAAACAACAGCAGCTTTCAGCCTGTCACCATCATGCAAACATGAAATATCAAACAGTTTTACAGGTTTTTGCATTCCATTGCACTATTTGTCCTATTGTTTTTATGGCTGACATGTTTAGGTGTTGCACTTGTGTCTTGCGTCTATGGCTGCGTTTACACTTGCCGTTAACATGCAACCTCTATATGGATGTTGTCCACATACGCATTGAAAAGACAAGTGTAACGCGTTTGTGATCGGAATGTTATTCGATCAACGTGTCCTGGTTTGGAGGTAGTCAAGGATGCATTGTGGTCGGATCTCAGTGTAATGTAAACGCGATCCAGCCATCGTATCTACATTCAGCGGGAGGCGTTAATTAAATCCCGCCCAGTCTCTGTCAGAAAATAATGGACAGACGTAGTTTTGACAAAAAAATTAAATTCTTTGAACTTAACAATAAACGTCTATCATTAAAACAGTTTATTTAGACTTACACGAAACCTTGTGTCATTTTTCATTTTAATTGTGCATCGTTATAAAAACATACACGTTCAGTTTATTTCCAATATTTAACTTAATAACTTTAAACCTGAATGATGTGACTTGTTTAACATGATCAACCCAGTTATTTTTCAACTCTGGAAGTATTTTTCATTTAAAAATATTTTTTCTAAGACTGGAGATTGCATCGGAAAGTAAAGTAGTGAGTGAAAGCAATAGGACACTGTTTAATTTGTATCGTCTTTACTCTTATCTGGTGTAGTATAGCCTACCCTTGTTTAGTTCTAATTAATGCTCTTTAATGTGATGTGCATTCTTTTATTTCTTTAATACAAAGTGTTTGGATTCTGCCGTTACATATTACACAAACAATACAAATGCTTGCGCGCTCCTTTCAATCATGAAATGCGTCGAAATATTTTTTTCACCATACAAGATTTATGTTGTGAAAATTAAATTGGTAGATTAAGTTCTCCATTTGTGATCGATTGTACTTTTATGGAATAAATGACAAAAATTCCATGCTGTTTGCACTGCATTGATAGAGACTAAAGTGAAAGTTTTATATGAGGCCATTTGAAGCTTCTGCCTTTCAAACGTGCCTAATTTAAATATTGTGCGGGAAACAGAAATCCGATCAGTTATCCAGATACAGAGGCCACTTTAATGTGATCAAATATAAGCGCGCCATGTCCTGATTAGCTAATGATCTGATCTGCTTGATCGGATCACGGTGATCGCATATTAATGCCAAGTGTAAACGCAGCCTTTGCAGCGTCTCACCTGAAGCGGCATTCTAAAAACACCGCAGTCAAATAATATATATATATATATATATATAAAAAAAAAGCTTAACTCGCGTTTAATAACCTTTTTTCTCATTCCACTGCCTGCGTCTCATTTTTATAATGCAATAACGCATTTCTGAATGAACAACTGCTTAAGAATAGATGTGTTCTACGATCATAGAGCGTCACATGAGAGGGGTTAATCAGGCGCGCGGCGCCATGCTGAGGTCGGATCATTTTCCTCTCCTAATGCGGTTCCCTTTCGATACTTCACTCAGACTGCGTATGGGGAAAAACTCCTTTTTCCTCGATGCTGAAGCCTTTTCAATAACACAGTGTAACTGCACGGCCATTGGTTCAAACTGGAAAAATTTTGAGCCAATGACAGCGCGGCGAGCAGAATGGGCGGGCGACTGGCTATATAAGCGAGCATTTCGCCATAGGGTTTCAGATCTATCTCCTTCAGCGGCGACAACACTTCTCTTCGCTGAACTTCGAGACTAAACGCCTTTTCTCTCCTGCTGGAACGAGCTCTCCTCGCCATTAAAGAGGCAACGTAGCAGACCAGCTGAGACTCACGGCGCCTCGCAGACTGCCCGCTCTCGAGCCGCCGCCTCGCGCCTCCGGATTTCTCAGCGCTTCTCCTGCAGCCATCCGGCGAACAATTTAAAGAGCTATTTCCAGCAGTTTTAACTGCTTAAAAGAGCAATTTTTTCCGCCCGTTTTTCCACGGCAGTCTCTCGCTCTGCGGATCGCCGCTCTCTAGCAGCTGTTCACCGTGCGCCCTCGAGCCACCTTCAGCATCTGAGAGCACTCGTTCAGCTCATCCCCTGCCGTCTTCCGTCAGGTGAGTGCAGAGCTTATTTTTCTATATTCTCGCTGACATTTGCTTCAAAAGGCCGTGCCTCCGAACGCGTCATTTGCCGGGTCCGCCCCGCAAACCGCGTTAAATCGAGGACGCGTGCTCTCGTGCAGGAGCATGAGAGTGAGTTATTCTCACTCTCAGCTGAATTTGTCATGATGCTCTCCCTGACTTAGGTGAGACTCATGATACATTTTCAATCTGATAGAGTGCATTTCTCCGAATCTCTATGCGTGTCGCTTGCCAGTCCCGCCCCATAAGCCGTGTTTGTTGATAAATATGACATGACGCTCTCCCCGACTCGGGTGAGACACATGTTATATACTCAATTTAATAGAGCATATTTCTGCTGTTTGCTGAGTTTCTCAGCGGCATTAAACTTGCTGGCCCGCCCCTGCAAGCCGCATTCATGAGGACATATGCGCTCACTGAAAAGCGAGCTCAATGCTCACTTATGCTCGGTGGAACTTAACATATGCTCTCTGTTTATTATGCTGGATCTCTATACGTTACTTGCTGGCTCCACCCGCAAGCGCGTTCATTGAGGAAGAGCGGTCTCACTTCTGACACCGCTCAGCTGAATATGACATGACGCTCTCCCTGACCCATGTGGGACTCATGATGTATATTCATTCTGAAGAAGCATATTTTCTGTTGTGTTTGCTGAGTTTCTCAGCGCGTCGCTTGCGGTTTCAACCCGCAAGCGCGTTCATTGAGAATGAGCGTTCTCACTATGAGGACATATGAACATATTTTCCTGGTGTTTTTTCCTGGTGTGTATCGCTTGCTGGTCCTGCCCCGCAAGCCGCTGCGTTCATTGAGGGAGAGTGGTCTCTCTTCTGACACCGCTCAGCTGAATATGACATGACGCTCTCCCTGACCCATGTGGGACTCATGGTACATATTCAGTCTGAAGAGCACATTCTGCTGTGTCTGCTGAAGTTCTCAACGCGTCGCGTTCATTGAGGATGAATGCTCTCACTGAGAGAGTGAGCTCAATTCCCATCTATGCTCAGCTGAACATGACACATGCTCTCTGCATCAGTGCACAGGCCCCAACACAGCGGTCTGTCAACCGACCTAATCCAATCCCTTGCATGCGGGCTGAGGCTTGGCAGGCCATCCCGGAGTGTCAAGCTGGATGTTGGGGATAATAAATCAAGGTTACTCGCTGCAGTTTGCCCGAAGACCCTCCCGCTTCAGTGGAGCGGTTCCCACTTTGGTAAAACGGACGACGCTCATGTCTTTTGCGCCAAGTGATGACTCTGTTAGGAAGGGAGCCATAGAAATAGTTCCCTCCTCAGAGAGCGAATCGGGCTTCTACAGCCGTTATTTCCTTGTCTCCAAGAAAGATTGCAGTCTCAGACTCATCTTAGACCTCAGATTCCTGAACATCTCCCTCATGAGATGGAAGTTCAAGATGTTTACTTTGAAGCAGATAGATCCTCACGCAGATTTGCCTCGAGGACTAGTTCTTCTCGCTGGATCTGAAACAAACTTACTTTCACATCCAGATAGCCCCCATCACAGAGCGATCCTTGAGATTCGCATTCGAGGGTGTGGCATACCAATATACAGTCCTTCCTTCGGGCTGTCCCTAGCTCCTCACACTTTTACGAAGTGCATGAACACGGCGCTTTCCCCTCTGGGACAGATGGGAATACGGGTTCTGAATTACCTCGACGACTGGATTATACTGGCCCAGTCGCAAACCGAGCTAGACCATCACAGATCTGTGCTCCTCAGTCAACCTTGCCAAGAGCTCACTGCTCCCCAGCCAGCGTATTACGTTCCTGGGTGCAGTTTTGACTCAGTCCAGATTAGGGCTGTAGTCTCTGGCGCCCTGGCAATTCAGCAGCTTGCGGTTTCTGTCAGGAATAAAGCCTGTTTCCCTCTGAAGTTTTTCCAGAGGATGTTGGGGCTGATGGCTTCCGCCTCCCGATTTTGCAGCTCGGCCTTCTACAATTCTGGCTGAAACTCCGGGTCCCATCTCACGCTTGGCGGCATGGCCACTTTCGTCAGGGTCAATCAGGCCTGTATAACAGTCCTGAAACCTTGGGCGAACCCTACGTGGTTCAGCCATGGGGTACCTGGTGGCGGTTTCCAGAAGGATGGTGCTCTCGACGGATGCGTCCAACTGGGGTTGGGGCGCTCTGTGCGAGGGCAGACCCGCCTTCGACTCGTGGTCACACAAGGAGAGCCATCTTCACGCCAACTGCCTCGATATGCTGGCAGTGAGTCGAGCCCTTCACTCCTTTCAATTGGTCCTGAAGGGACGCCTACGTCTTAGTCTAATCGGACAGCATGACAGTGGTTTCCTACATATATAACCAAGGCGGCCTTTCGTCCAGCTGCCTCTGCGCACTGGCAAAGAGCCTCTTGGAATGGGCACTACCCAGATTGCGGTTTCTCAGGGCGACGCACATACTAGACAGAACGAATCTGGGAGCAGGCATGCTATATCGAGCAATGTCCTCGTGCAGTGGATGCTCCACCCCAGACGGTTCTTAGAATCTGGGAGCTCTTCGGGAAGGCAGAGGTCGACCTCTTCGCCTCAGAAGACAATTCTCATTGCCCAACCTACTTTTCAAAGGACACAGATGCGCTGGCCCGCAACTGGCCCAGCCTCCTTCTTTACGCTTTTACCCTCAGGTCATCAGGCGAGTCAGGCATAGAGCAGGCTTCCACGAAAGCCCCATGGCCGTTCCCCTGAGAACAGTCTGCACCTATGGTCCCTCGATGGGAGCCTTTTAACCTCCCAGGGCGTGCTAAATGCCATTTCTCAGGCAAAAGCCCCGTCTACAAGAGGCCTCTACTCCCAGAAATGGTCAGTCTTCGTTCATGGTGCTCTGCATGAAAGCGAAGACCCTGTTGAGTGTGACGTATCTCCGATACTGTCATTTCTCCAGGAGCGTCTGGACAAGGGCCTCACCCTTCCACGCTCAGGGTGTGCGTAGCAGCCATAGCAGCCTTCCACGCTCCTATTGCTGGCCAATCAGTGGGCCGAAACAGCCTCGTTGTGCGTTTCCTAAGAGGTTCTAGGTGGTTAAACCCCACATCCTCTTCTGTTCCCACTTGGGACCTTTCCACGGTCCTCAGAGCGTTCAAAGGGCTCCCTTTGAGCTGCTGCTGTCAGCTGACCTTTGGCCCCTGATGCTCAAAACCGCTCTGCTAATTGCACTAGCATCGGTCAAGCGTGTATGGCGATCTGCAGGCCCTCTTCGTGAGCCCTGCATGCCTTGAATTTTGGCCTAATGACTTGAAGGTCATTTTAAAGCCCAGGCATGGCTACGTTCCTAAAGTGCTCTCGACCCCATTCAGAGCACAGGTCATTTCCCCTCAGCGCTGCCTCCCTCGTCGGATGAGCGGGAGTTGAATTTGCTCTGTCAGTTAGGGCATTGAGGACCTACATTGAGCGGTCAGCCATTTCGGCAGTCTGACCAGCTCTTCATCTGCTTTGGCGGCCGCGCAAGGGGCTTCCGGTCTCAAAGCAACAACTCTCGCGTTGGATAGTCGACGCTATTGCTCTGTGTTACTCCTCTATGGGCCTCGACTGCCCCATATAAGTAAGAGCCCACTCCACTAAAGGTATGGTCTCCTCATGGGCCTGGTCAAGTGGTGTCTCTATCAAAGACATCTGTGAGCCGGCCGGCTGGTCCTCGCCGTCCACTTTTGTCAGATTTTATAACTTGGATATTCCGACCTTGTATAACTTAAAGGGTTCGACAGCTTCGGCCTCCTCACTTGTCCTCTGGACCCCTCCGGTGTCCAAGATAAGTCCAGCCGTTCCCTCCGTGGCACGGCACGGCGGTTGAATTCGTTCCCCATACGCACATCTGGTGAAGTATCGAAGGAACGTGCTCGATTCTGACGTAACCTCGGTTCCCTGAGATACAGAACGAGTTCTGCGTTCGATGCCGTGCCACGAGGCTGCAGCTTTAGTGTCGTCGCTTCAGTTGAATGACCTGAAACCCTATGGCGAAATGCTTGCTTATATAGCCAGTCACTCCACCCATTCTGGCGTAGAAGTAGTAGTTCCTTTAGAATTCTGTAGTAACTCTTGAGTACTAATTATTACTATCCAATACTTTACAACAAACTCAAAAGTTTACAGTGACTCCAGTAGTTACTACATGTTTCTCACTTTAGAATACTGATCCAAATAATTAGTAATTCCTTCTGAAGGATTTGGCAATACTTCAATTATTACCAGTGGGTTATCATGACCTTCACTTTAGAATTAATTATACATTATTTATTATTCATGTTAATTATGAACCTGTATTTAGTAGTTCTCTGGGAGGAATGAAAAATAGTAGTTACTGATTAGCTAATAGTGAACTACCACCTTCAACTGAGCACTATTACTTACTAATTCATTAATCAGAGTTTCTTGTTAGTAAATAGTAGTTACTAGAGTGTTAATAATGCCTTACTCTCATTTGTTCCTGTGTAGTTATTCATTAATGAAGGATCAGTATTCTGAAGTGTTACCGATTACTTTGTGTGATGACCAAAATGAAATGTGAGTCCTATTTCCTCTCAAATCAAATCTTGGATCAGTTCATGTTTACATAAGACAAATTAAATATGGTGACGTGTCAATAATATCAAACCCTCAGTAGTGTCAGGATTTGGGCTCTGTAAACAGCAGAGACATTTCTCTAGATATCTTCTGTGTTGGAGGTTTTCTGCATGTGTGAGCGATGGATGCAGGGATCATTTTCCCCTGACATGATAATCACACTTTTCATGTCTCTTGATTTCCACAGTGTTTGTTCCCAGCACCAGGAACGACTTCCTACAACGTAAGTCACTGAGAAAACAAGCAGAGATCATGTTCATGTTTTTCCTGTAGAAGGTGAAAGAAATCATGACAGAAGAGTTTGAGTTGATCATGTAAATGATGATTATACTGTACTGAGACACTGCTGATATACTGAACATGAAGAGTTACAGATACATTAAAAGATCAGATCAATAATTCCTGATTGTGATGCGTTTTATCTCCATCAGATTCCCATCAGCTCACTCTGGATCTGAACACAGTGAATAAACACCTCTGTCTGTCTGAGAACAACAGAGTGATTACTCACACTGACACACTCCAGCCGTATCCTCATCATCCAGACAGATTTGATGCGATTCCTCAGGTGTTGTGTAGAGAGAGTCTGTGTGGATCCACGTTACTGGGAGATTGAGTGGATTGGTGAATATGTGTCTATATCAGTGTCATATAAGAGCATCAGTAGGAAGGGAGGGGTAATGAGTGTAAGTTGGGATGTAATGATCAGTCCTGGAGTTTGGACTGCACTCCTCCCGTTACTCATTCTGGTACAATAACATGAAGTATGATCTCCCTGTAAAGTCCATCAGCAGTAGAATAGGAGTGTATGTGGATGTCAGTGCAGGAATTCTGTCCTTCTACAGCATCTTTGGAGACAAATGAGCCTCATCCACACAGTCCAGACCACATTCACTCAAATGCTGTGTCCTGGGTTTTGGTTTAAAAATGGATTAGTGAAACTGTGTTGAATCAGTATGACTGTAGAGGATTCTACTAATAATGCTTTGAGCTCATGAGATATCAGTTAGAGTGAGATGTTTTAGAGTCTCTTTATTACATTAATACTACAGCCGAACTTAAGTCACAGAAATAACATATCAGAACTAATGTGAGTAATAAATCCTTATATATAGACAGTTAGATTAGTGTGTGTGACGGCGTATACCTGTGCTTCTCTCAAGCTCTGTTTGTGTTGACGGAAATCTCCTTCATTTAGTCTTACTGTATTGTCACATCAATCATTTATTATTTCATGTATGCAGAATTGAAATTTGTTAAACGTTGTGTAATCCAATTGGGTTTTAGGGTCAATGCACTGAAGGTGCTGCAAAATTATTGTATTTGTACTGTTTTGCCAATTTTTTTCTGCTCTAAACATCTCTGGGTGTCAGAGACTGTAAGTCATAGAGATCTCAAGCTTGGAAATGATAATAATAATAAAAACCCTTCTTTTAGACTTTTGAGTTTTTGAGTGAACAAGACCAAGTCATCAACAAAAACAAAAATCTGATACATCGGAGCACTGTGAAGATAATAAATGGTAAGTTGTCACAGTCATTTGTATGTATTGATCTGTATCTGCTGATCAAACCTAGCGAATCCTGATACACACAGATGGCGGGATATTCTGAGAAGAGTCTCAAAGATGCCCAAATTCGGCCATCTTATTTGATGATTAGTTAATTGCATATAATAGATTTTACTTTAAATAAAACACTTGAAATGTGTTTGTAAAAGGCATTTTTATGCATGTTTGGCCTGAGTTTTTTTAAGCTTGTGGCGATTAGAACAATTTGAAGCAGTAGGCTCTTTTGAGACCTGCCTCTCGCTTGAAATGTAGGGGTGGCTGTAGTGAGTGGAGAAGTGAAAAATGTGCAGGCGAGATGGACTGTTCTCTCTTCTTGTAGTGGATCAGAGACCTATGACATTAAAGGCGGACATTGTGGGATTCACACTTGGGCGCTGTTGCTGATAAAATTGACGTACAGTACATTCATAAAATTTTCACAGCGCGCTTCACTTTTCCACATTTTGTTATGTTACAGCCTTATTCAAAAAGGGATTAAACTCATTTTTTTCCTCAAACAATACCCCATAATGACAATGTGAAAGACGTTTGTTTGAAATCTTTGCAAATTTATTAAAAATTAAAGCTGCAAGCAGCATTTATTGGGGTTCAAGCCTTTAAGGCCTTTAAGCACATATGCGTTAAAAGGTATTAAGTTTTATTTAGCAAGCATGTAACCGATCATAGAAGGAACAGCTATGATATATGTTAAAACAAACACAGAGAAAGAAAAGGCTTACACAACAATACTTGATACACACTAAGCATGCTTGCACACACACACACACACACATATATTTTCTTATAGATTCATTATTTGAAATTCATGAATAGGGAACAGTTTTCTGCAAATCTCATAACATTTTCAGGTGTCATTTTTTCAACGTGGCACAACTGTTAAAACTAATACTTAAATGGAAACGTAGTGATGAATTTTGATAAAAAGTGAGTAAATGTTAAAATAATGATTTTATTAAGTCTAAATATGAATTATAGAACAATATTACTAGTAGTATGACAAAATTACTATTTTAAACATCAGGTGGCAGCAGAGGACCTCTTATTGGCTCACTTTAATTTTAAAAGTGTCTGTTTTGTGTTAAGTACATTTTCCATGTTAACTCCATTAATTAAACATGCTTACACACATTTTGTTCCAGATATGGATATTTGAAATCAATGATAGGAAAGAAAATGCTTATTCCAGGTTTCCTTTTAAATATCATCAATTTCAGGTCTCAATGTAATTGTAACCTTGTATTATTGCAAAAACATACAACAAATGAAATGCGAACAACAAATCAGAAAGTGTGTTCATCCCTGCTCTCGCTTCATTACGGGTGGGGATACACACCAAATGTGTGTTGTTTGTTTGGGAGTGCAGCATGCCCAGGCAGCTCTCGAGGGCTGCCTGTGAGCACTGTGAGCAGCTACCGTTAAAAACATTGCGCTCCTGCCGAGCCCTCTTCGAGGAGGGCAGCTCAACTTGCTTTCCTCATGGCTTGGGTCCCGCTTCTGCTGAGGCAGAGCGCTGCCTTAGGTCATGGGGTTCGCAAATGGATGTGGCAGAGGGTTAGAGATGGGCCCTGCCCTATCTCAGCCTTCACCGGCTGCATCCAATGTATCAATTCGGAGTCAGGAAATGCGCATTGCGGTTTCATCCACTCCGGTTGATGCAGTTACATTGATGGCGTCCAGTTCTGAGGAATTGGGCGTTGTTAGTGTAACAACGGGAGAGACTGAAGACTCGCCACTTCACTCTCCCTCTAGTGAGGAGCTAGTGGAGGTGTTGATTCGTGCCGTGGCTAAACTAAACATCGACTGGCCGGCCGAGAAACAAGAGCTGCAAATAAAAGCAAGCTAGATGAGCGCTTTCTGCCATCTAGATCGGTTCAGCCTCCACATCAGGGCTTACCGTTTTTCCTGGCCTCCACACTGAGGTGTCGAGGTCGTTGAACAGACCGGTCTCCTATTGTGTCTATACCCCACAGGCGTCCACCTACAGCAATGTATTGGGTATAAGGAGACACGGTTATAGGGCGATGCCAAAGGTGGAAGAGACGCTAAGCCATCTCTCCCCCATCGGCATCATCCCTTAAAGCCTCGACATTGCCCACCAAGCCCCTTAAAGCTACATTGGTGCTGGTGGGTAAAGCGTCTCGGTTGCAGGTCAAGCAGCGGCATGCTTGCATACTATATCCATCTTGCTAGCGTACCAAGCTGACCTGCTCAGAGACTTGGGGAAAGTGAAGAAGTGGGGCAGATCTTATCCAGGAGTTACATCAGTCAGCTGACCTAGCTCTCCGTGCCACCAAGGAGACTGCCAAATCCATTGGCCAATCTATGGCAGCCCTGGTGGCCATGGAGAGGCATCTCTGGTTAAATCTGACAGACATCAAAGATAAAGATAAGAAGTTTCTCTTGGATGCCCCACTTAATCCTTCCAGCCTCTTCAATGACTCTATTACATCCATCACCGAGAGATTCCTGGAATCAAAGAAACAGGCTGCAGCAGTTTCTTCCCTGCCGAACCAAAGTCTCTGCGGCTGCTGGTGAGGAGCAGCCAAAGCAGTACAAGCTCCGCACACAGACAATACCAGAAGCAGAGCGTTGCTACCTGTAGCTGAGGAGCTGGGAGGCAGGGCAGCGCTCACAGACGAAGTCCTCGAAATGCAAGATGGATCTGAGGACCGTCATTGCTGCTAAGAGGGCTTCGTCGAAGAAATCCTGATGCTAGAGGTGTCAGGATCCTGAGGGTAGTCCCCTCTGAAGCCAGGCGGCGTTCACCTCATTAAACAGTGCCCGTCTACCTTCGGTGCCCTCAGGGGCGCTCTGCCAACCCCCCGCGCAATGCCAGGGTGCAGTAGTTCCTCCGCGAGCCACCCTGCTCTCTGATGCAGCCAAGCCAGTTGTTCCCTGCCGGTGCGCCGCTTCAGGGCACTGTGCTGGCTGCCCAAATTCCACAGAGGCCAGCCTCGAGAGGCTGGTTCCCTTAGTAGATTTTCTAACAGAATGGAAATGTCTGTCAAATGTATCACAGTGGGTCCTGCACACGATAGAAAAGGGGTATATGCTGTTCAATTCAGAACACGGCCACCCCGATTCAGTGGGGTTCTACCCACAGTGGTGGGCCCCATGCAGGCTCTGGTGTTGGCACAGAGACATTGCTGTCAAAGGAGGCTATAGAAAGGGTCCCTCCTCCCAGCAAGGAGTCAGGATTTTACAGCCGCTACTTCATTGTTTAAGACTTTAAGACAAACTTTTTTAAGACTGCAAACAAATATGGCCATTCAATTCAATCAACGCCTTCTCCGCATCCAAGGAAATAACTACCTCTGGAGTGCGGAGAAGGATCAGAAAGATACATTATGCAAGTTTTCGAATATTAGAAAAAGATTGGCGACCTTTAATAAATCCCGTTTGATCGTCTGAAATTATTGAGGGAAGTACACATTCTAAATGAAATGCTTTAGACTTTAAGTGATATTTTAATGTCAGTATTTAAAAGAGATATGGGGCGATATGATTCACACTGGGTAGGATCTTTATCTTTTTAAGGAGGAGTGAAATGGATGCCAATTCCTTAAAAACATGAAAAGAAAAGTTTCTCCCTAAATTTCTTATAAAAATCTATAGGATACCCATCAAGGCCCGGAGACTTCCAACTCTTCATTGCCATAACAGCCCTACTGATTTCTTCAATCTTGAGGTCATGCTCTAAATCTACCACCTTATCTGATTGCAGGGTGGGAATATCTGAATTACCTAAGAAATTTTCCATATCCGTTGGATCTGAAGGGAATTCAGAAGTATATAATGAGGAGTAAAAGGTTTTAAAAGTTTTGTTAATTTCTTCTAGGTTGCTAGTTAAAGTTTGATTAGAGTCCTTTATCTGGGAAATAAGACGAGAAGCAGCCTGACGTTTCAATTGGTGAGCCAAGAGCCGACTTGATTTGTCTCCATACTCATAGTAAAGACCACGTGTCCTCATTATTAATTGCTTTGCATGAGTAGTGGATAAAAATTAAACTTTGTCTGCAAGTCCACTCTTTTTACGTAATTCGGCTGTAGGCGATTCAGAATATTGTCTGTCTAAATCTAATATGGATTGTGAGTGCTTGCAGTTCCTTCTTACGTTCTTTATTAGCAAACGATGTATAAGATAATATTTGGCCCCTCAAGTAAGCTTTCAAAGTCTCCCAAAGTAAGGAGTAAGACACTGTATCCGTTTTATTGAATTCCAGAAACGTGTCTATATTAGTTGAGACAAAGTTACAGAATTTATCGTTAGATAGTAGTAATGAATTAAATGACCAGAGTGGGCGTTCCCTGATGTTTGAAGGAAATGCAGGTCCAGCACCACAGGCGCATGATCGGAAATAACTATAGCCGAGTAGTCAACTTTCTTAACCATTGATATAAACAAGTTGTCTATAAAAAAATAGTCTAGTCTGGAAAAGGAGTGATGGACATGTAAATAAAAGGGAATTGCCTAGTCATTGGGTTTAAGAATCTCCAAGGATCCACACAGCCGTTCTGTTGCATAAATAGAGAAAAAGCCTTTGCCATATCAGAAACATTAACAAAAAGATCTGTGTATGCGTGTGTGTGACAGACAACAGTCAAGGTATGCAAGGACACTGTCCTTTGGACTTGTAATGTCATCCATGCTCAAAACCTGAGTCTTCCACTGTTGAACTCCCAGTGTGTGGCACACTCAGAAAAACACTAGTGTTGGGGACTCCGTGGTTAGAAAAGACCATCCATACTGAATAGAGAACATTTCCACCGCAGCTGCAGGATGTGAGAAAAATCATTCCTCACTACCCCTGCTGTCATTTTATTGGAACAAAACGTCTCTACAGGTCCGGAGGAACTACATGATGTTTGAAGCACACCATTGCTATAAAAATTAAAATGCCAACAGGAATCTCTATGTATCATAGGCTTTGTGTAACACTAAAAGCTAAACTTCAGGGTAAATCGACCTATAGACGTGTTGTTTGAGGTTACTGAGTGCTTTCAATAGGAAGAACAAAAACATTTTTACAACACAGACTAAAAGCAAAACAGCAGGTAACACAAACCGATAGGGAAGGAAACTCCATTTCAGTGTCATTTCCTGCCCGGTTCAGTTAGCTTTAGCCTACAACTTCGTCAGTGCTGTATTGATCATTCTCCTTCTTCCTAGCCACAGCACTGCCACCCTAACAGCAAGGGAAGGGTTTATTAAGCTTTTAATTAATAAAAAAAAAAAAAAATAGACACATTATTAAAAGTCCATCATTTTGTTTCTATAGTAGTAGGAAGTTCGTAATTATAAGAAATGCACATTGTCTATATTTACACACAAACTAAATAACTCTTTTTCTGCGCTTGACTTTGAGCTTCCGATCACAGGAAAGCAAGTGTCGGCCCTCCTCAAAACTGGGTCTCAAAATATTAGTTAACGATTACGTTTACTGTAGTAACGCTTAATTATAGCTTACTATACCTTGAATAATACAATAAATTGAAAACATCTTATCAAGAAAGACATTTTTAAATAATACAAAATAATGATTATACTAAAAACAATAATAACCTATGGAGTAAGAGTAATTGTACTCTTAAAGAGTGTATCATGATGCAGACACTGTTGAGCAGGTAGAAGCTCTCATCACCGCTGAACTGTTTGAAGCAGAACATGTGACTCACCAGCAACATCCAGCCCATGCACATATGCTCAAGCAGTAGCTTTTCCCTGAATCAGTACCGTGGTCCCGCCTCCCCGATACCCTCACAGGTCTCTGTTCACCCTAAAAGGATGTTCAACACATTGAAGTACAAACTTCACCCACTTTATTAACACTGAGGACCAGTGTTAACCCACCACAACAACATGGGGACTGGTCTTTTGATAATGATGAGGAGGAAAATAATCATTTAGACCCCAAGGAAATTCTTAGGCCCATACAGGCCTCACCTTCTTCCTTAAAACCACAAAGATCAGCCCAACCTCAGGAGAGTCCAGATCACTCTCCTGATAATGCTCCCACAACCCCTGAAGAAACATCACACCATGAGGGGTCGGTGATTCTCCACAGCGTCAGGGGAATCAGGATGTAGAATTGGACTTCTCTGAGGAGGAAGTTAATAATGGGGAAAGTGAACAGTGAACAGTGTGTAGCCAGTACCTCATACCAGATTCTGGTCTACAATTGTCCTGAGTTACAGATTAACAGCTTCCCATGGGCGAAACTGCAGCATGCAGCTAATTTAATCAAGAAGGCAACGACTGCAGTCGAGTCTGAAAAATGATTCTGTCCTTTGGCTTCAACAACCGCCAACAGAGATACAGAATAGCGGCCATCACTGAACTGCAGAAGGCCCATAAAGCTGCTGCTAAGAGGCTGCCTAATACACAAGTGTTATTTCCACTGATCAATTTTGTGAAAACACAACCACTCTGAGCAAATTATGATCGAACACTTGAACACTCACATCAAGGAAAAAATACCAGCTGTATCTCACCACTCCCTGCGACAGTTTCTAGTCGAGCGATGGGACACACTGTAGGTCTCTTATGGCCAAAGCAATGCTACAACACTGGAGAGCTCATTTAAACTGTTAAGAGTTGTAAATCCCACACAGGAACCAAGTCAATTAATTGTGAACCTCTCAAAGAAGTTTCGATTATCCAAGGAACAGCGTGCGGTCTTACTCAGGGCCTTTCTATCATCCCCACACCCAAGGGAGTAAAAACACGGAAAATCCAACTGGAAAAGATTCACAGGCCTATCACCGCCGTATAAAATTAGAAACTTTCTTTGAGGGCAAAGAGAATCAAAAGCAAAAGTCCCTTTTACAAGTGCCTCTGAATGGTCCCCACCTTTGTCCAGCCTCCTAAACAAATCACACAGTTAATTAGGGCAGATCACTATGTACATAAACAATTACATTGGGGTCTTGACATTACAGATAACCTCAGGAGAGAAAGGCACTCACAGAACTCCAAAGAAACAGGGACATTATCATAACCTGCTGATAAGGGGAATGCAACTATTATTATGGATAAAGCTCAGTACATTTGGGAGGGACAGAGACAGTTGGCAGTAGAGGAGGCACTACTGCACACTGGAGGAACCAATAAATCCACAAACTAGAATTATGGTGGAAGAGATATTGAAATGGTGGAGCAAAAATAATCAGTGGGGCTCAAAAGGAATATTTATTAGGTGATAGCCTACCTAGGCCTAGAAGATTTTACTTACTACCTAAAATCCACAAAGAGCCAGAAAAATGGAGCATCCCAGGAGAAATATTACTATATTACTAAATATTACTACTGTATACTACATGGCAGAATATATAGAACATTTTTAACCCGTATCCATACTCTACCCTAGTTATTTAAGAGACACATATGATTTCATATCTAAAATTAAAAATACCTAATAACGCATTTCTCTTCACAATAGATAGATAGCATATAGACAAATATAGAGCCTGAGGTCGGCCTAAAAGCTGGTCAAAAATTGAAATGAATGAAAAATACCCAGATCTCAAGAGACCCAATACATATATTCTCAAATTATTAGAGATCAATCTCACAAGGAACAAATTTGACTCTAAATTTTACTTACAAACTAAGGGGACAACAATGGGCAAGAAATTTGCACCCTCATATGCCAATATTTTTATGGCGGACTGGGAAGGATCAGGTTTAGCCTCAGCTCCTAAAAACCACATGCATACTACAGGTTCCTCGATGACATATGGGGAGTTTGGATATACTCAGAGGAAGATTTCATTGCATTCACTGACCACCTGAGGAAAAGATAGCCCAGAGAGACAAAATCGTTCCTCTGGTAGCACACTTCTTGCCACAAAGCACAGCTGAACCTTGAATTGAAAGGCAATTTTCAAAAATTCTTGGATTATTTAAAAGACACAGGTGTGACGTTCCTCTGGGCCCGTTCTGCTTTGTTGTGATTATTTGTTTGCTTTATTTATTAGTTTAGTTTGGGGTTTTATGTTTTGCAGGCCTGTTTATTAAGTTGGAATGTGTTTATTATTTTGTGTTACTTAGTCTTTTTGTACTTTTTCTTAGCAGTGCTTTCCATGTTAATTTTTGTAAATAAATATTTTGATTCACTTTCATTCTCGTTGCCTCCCTCATTTGTCGCGGCTCTGAGCCGACCGTGACACTGGCCAATGGAGGCCTGCAGTAGGCACACCATTTTATTCGATAAATTAGTACAGAGCAAAATATACACAGCACCTCCAAAAGGCCAGGTCAGTAAATGTAAATACTAGATCCTGGCCCAATTAGTGGTCAGTAGATTTTTCAAGAAAGTATTCCAGCTCCCCAGGTCTCTGCCCCATGAAACCTGCAACTGTGTGTACTGCACCAAATGTCACAAACAGTATGTTGGTCAAACCAAAAATGAATTAGAGGTACGCACATACCAGCATGCACACATCACACTTAAGATAGAGAAAAGAAGGAATGTGGTGCAACACTTTTTGGTACACAGATTACAGGCCCTTAAAGTCACAGGATTGGCCTGTACAGTGGATCAAACGCTTGGACATGCGTTTAGAGAGTATCACATTACAAACATTTACACTTGAGCATATATACATAAATATTACACAAGCTTACTCATCAGAAACTGTATCTTCAGCTGGATTAAATCACCCTTCAAAATGCAGGCGTTCATCGTCTGAGTTGCGCTTTCTTCCGAGGAAACTCTTCCTCACTGTCCAGGAGCATCTGAAGAGCTTGCTAACCCGTGTAGCGTGCCATCTTCCAAACGCGCAGGAAAGTGAATGAATCTGTTGAAACTTGATGCTTTTTAAGACACAGTTGAGGCGTTTACAACTTGCATAGATCGCCTCAGCACATTATCTTATGAATAGAGTGCTCTGCGGCGTGGGCGGCACACATTAAAGATAATTAGGTCAGACAGGAGAAACAGTACATCACTAACCACACACAGGCTCCTAAAACCAACCCAGTTGAACCCTGGGTAAAACAGCCCCACATAAAATAACCTGAGGCAAAACAGCCGACCTCAATACAACCGGACACTAAGACGCTTTTATCATTGACCTTGTTTTTCTAAATAAATAAATAAATAGCACCTAAATTACACATAAATATACAATATATAACATTTTTATGTTCTCAGTTCAATCACGGACAGATTAACCCTTTGACCTGTTAGTGTACTGTTTTGGAGTGTTGGTCTAGGGCCTTGAAATTATACATAGGTGACCAAAATTGATTGGGCCACCTACCTGTGACCCCACCTAGGCTTACAAATTCATCATGACCCACCAGACCCCTTGGGGTTCTCTCAGGTGGTGTGCAGTCTTCATAGTTACACATTTGTGAGGTTTTTTTTCTGTGTGGGGCCAGACAGGCCTTAGTGATGTCCAGTTTATGAACAAATCATTCTTTTGAACCTGTTATTTTTAGTGAACCAATCGAACCAGTTCAACAAATCGGACTGAATCGTTCCAAACAGTTCGCGTCTCAAGTCAGCACTGATCCACAATTTTTAAAGTTACTCACTTTCGGACATACCTGACAGCCCCTGACCCTAAATAAACTAATATCCCAGAGTATATAGTTACTCAGTTACTCAAACACACTCATGAACAGACATGCTGTGCTGAGAGAACTGATGAGAACGAGGAGCTGTTCCTGAGCATGCATGTACTACTGAATGTACGGTTCTCGAATCACCAGTACAGAACCAAAAACTGTTTCTTTCGGACACGTTCGATACTGAGAACTGATGAGCTGGAGTTACTGAGCATGCGTGACTCTGATAGCACACGTACATCTCGGAGATGTCTATTTGATGTCTGTGTTTACGTCTGGAAGGCGTATTTTTAAGTGTTTGCTCATCTGCATTACGTCTATAGGGCGTTTCCTGTCTGATGTCAAATAGGCGTTTAGAAGATGTCTTTAAGATGTTTATGATTTAGAATGTATGTAAAACTGACATCTTAAAGATGTCTATCAGATGTTTGTAAACAGCAGATGCTTTCCAGATGAAGTGATCTTTAACAGACATCTTGCAGACGTACGTGTGCTATCTGGGAGAACAGCGTCTGAACTGAACTGTTTCATTCGGATAACTGATGCTGTGCTGATGATACTATGAGCACGGGTGAACTGAGGACATGAATGAGGGCAAATTTGGTGACATGTACATTTATTTAATAACAAATAAAACGTACTGGAAAATGCAAATGCAACTAGTTTTATTAAACAACATTTTAACATGAACATGCAACTGTTCAGTCAAAACATAAATTGATTTTACTATTGTGTATCACATTATATTTTAAGCTTTATGAGCTGGATGGTTTATGTAAAAAGTTGATGAATACTAGTTTATTTACTTTATATCTTTAAGACATAAAACATCGTGTTTGCACACTGTGTGCCTGTATTGTGTGCTTTTGCAAAACATAAATGCAAGAAACTTATCCAAGATGATAAAAATGATGACTATTATTATTATTTAACTGAAGTTATGATTACAAATTACTTTATTTGAATGCAAGTATTTTCATTCACCAGGAAGACAGAAATGACGACATAAAAGAACCAGTGATACAGTATTTTTAACGGTTCATTGAAATAAACTGTCCGTAAGAACCGGTCGAAAAAGTATGCCTCAAATGTCACACCACACAACACGCAATCAACACAAAAGAAACATTTCAAAGATGTAGCGCATGTAAAATACTGTAATAATTATTTTGTTCTTTCTCCCTTTTTAACACTGGGTCACGTGGTCTGTATCAATTTAGACCAGTCTGCTGCCACCACTTTTGTTTAACCCAGTCAGGTCCGGGATAGTCAGGAGTCTGAACAACCACAACACCAGTATTAACAATAATGTATTTTTTTATTAACACATTAATTAATTAAAACTGTGGCTTTAGACCGAGACACATTAAACAGCAGTATAAAAACCCAGATACATACTGCAAAACCCAATTCATCAACTTCAATTCATAACATACCATTTATCAGTATATCACTCCGATTCAACACACGTGTTCTAGATGTAAAACAATCAACGTGAATGTCACACGTGCACTGCTGCTGTCTCACCCTGCCAGGCATCAATAAATACACTTTTACCCTCCCCTTCCCACATAAACAAGCCCACCCAAAAACACAAGAAAACAATTACTTACAACAATAAAACCACACTTCCCTCGTCCGGTGGCCGTCGAGACCCGCCCCAACTTGTACAGATCAGGGCTTAAAGAAATTCCTGAGCTTCCCACTGGTATTTACGACATTGTGGTGGCGTTCGGTTCTGCTCGTAAGTAAGATCTTTCCGACATGACTTGAACGCACCATAAGTCAAATACTGATGTATATAAAAAGAATTACGTTAGAGAGTTACAAATTTTAATAGAGTTACTGTGGACTATCTACTAATTATAACATAAGCACACACGGCAACTTACACTCATTGGTGGGCTCGTACTGCAGACTGTTGTCGAGTCGCCGCGTGACAGGAGGATGAAGGCCGGGGCGGGAGAGACTCTGTCCGGCCCCATATCATCGGTTGTCGGTGGGGCGGGATGAAGGCCGAGGCGGGAGATGGTCTATTCAGTCCCATTCACCAAAAACAGCAGATTATCAGTGAATTTCAGCTGTCTGATGAAAGTTTGTAAAACTATCTGGTGTAAAATGATCACTTAGAGACAAAATTAGTTTTTCTCGATTGCTTAAACACTATAACCAGGCTTTTGAACTAAAATTTCAAAACCATAATGCCATATATCAAAAAGCACAACCATTTCCCTAAACTATAAACACTATTCCTGTTTTGACACATGAATCAGATTTGTTGAACTGTCACTGCAAAACTCTAGACACAAATCCCTTCATTTCTCATTGCCTACACCATGTTGTCATTTAGAAAGCACTAGCATTCAATATTGTTCACTCAAGTCAGCACAGACTCAGCTCAGTTAGCACACAGTTACCCACGTGGAAACACTGAGTCAAAATTTATCACACACCAATCAGAATCTTCAATAAATAGATAAAAGAGTCAGTTCATTCAGTTTTGGAACAATGGATCCAGAAAGATGTGGTAAAGAGGTTGAGGACACCAGAGAGAAGGAGAAGGAAGAGGATGAGGAGGAAGACAAGAAGGATGAGGAAATAGAAGGGCAAGGAGACAAGCAGCCTCAGATGAAATTCGTGTCACCCTAGTTGACCATGTCCTTGTCCATGGTATGACTATGAGGGAGGCTGGGTAAAGAGTTTCAGTTGATGTGTGCCAGGGTGGATCAAACATGCAAGAGCATTTTACCCCTGCTGCCATGGCTAGGGCCAATATAGCCTGTGATTTTTGACGAGATTCTCTGACCTGTCCCAGACCAAAGACGGGATGCTGGGTTGGGGCAGGATAATTGTTTTTGTTGTTGTTTGGTGTGTAGTACATGAATGAATAAAAATGTGCCAATCTATACCTTGGTTGTATCTTTTGTGTTCATCATGTGAAAAGGTTTTTGAGGTGGGGAAACAAAAGCGACATAACTGCTTTACCAGTTTTGGAAATGTTGTTTTGAATTTATCTCACCTGTGTGTAAGACTATGTTGTAGTGTGTGTGTTTTTGAGGGCTTGTGTGTGATGTCTGAGGGCAAAGTTTGGTTTTTCAGCAAGAGTGAATGGTTTTGAGTGTAGAGCTTCATTTTGACCTGAAAATAGGATGTTTGGGGAATTGGCTGAGACGTTATGGATTTGTGTTTACTGTTTTGTGAATACGAGGCATAGTTTCAAGAAATGTGTTTAAGCAATCGAGAAAAACTGTAATTATGTATTTTTACATTTTATGTATATATATATACTTTTTTATTCTGTTCAATTTGTTTAAACAATTTATTTTGATTTAACACCATTGTTTCTGGTTCAAATGTGATTGCTTCATGTTAAATTGATTGAAATGGTTACTAGAACTCACTTTTTGTTTTCATTTTGAAATAACATGTTTCAGTCAAGTACCCAGGACTTTCACTTCCCATCATGCTTTGCACCGGGCTGAAGTGGGAGAGTAAATGTTGAAAAAGTGTTACTTTATGCATTTTTATTAAAGATGAGAATATGGAGAGACTTTTACTGTTTAATGTTCTATTATGTAAAAGTTTTTGTTATGTTAATGTTTTTTTGGAGATTACCGTTGTGGTGAAGTGTAGAGCTTGTGCTTGGGCCTTTTTATATAATGACGCAACCACTGTGATAGTGCTTTTGATCAAACCGGTTCTAGACCACCAACACTGATTATCACATGTGTAAATAGTTATGTTTGGTTTGTTGGTAAAGGACAAAACAAAAGCATTAATAATCATAGGATTATTAGAATTCATCTATTTAAATAGAATTCATTACAAACAGCATAGTTGCAAACACCTTACCTTTCAGTGACAACTCACCTTTTTGAGATCAAAATAGGTCACTTATGGGGTTTGCATAGATCCAATGAGAAAGTGTTTTTATGGGGTGGGGGCTCTGAGATGTGGGAACTTTTGAGGTCTGAGCTGTGGGAATGGTGAAGAGAGAGGGCAAACAGTTTGCAGTTTAGCTCAGTATTGCCGTCTAATCAGCCAATATTGTCTTAAATAGCCATAGCACTTCATCTTTTTATAACATGAGGTTTTGACCAAATGTAGCCTATTCAATCTTGATTTTGGTGAAATGTTGCAACAATTTTTTTTTGTGTGTGTGAAAAATTACAGTTTTGGACATACATTGTAATAACAAATAAATTAAAAGTCCTTGATCCCCTTGGACAGCACGCCAAATACGCTTATTATTTTTTTACTCTTTCATCATTTGTAAGTGTGAACTCTTGAAAACAATTGTCACAGGTAATCAGACATTATTTAATTATTTATTAAAAATGATTTCTTATCGTAGATTCAAATCTATAAATCAAAATATGTATTGCATTTATAAATGTTCAGCACCTAAGGCTCTATCACTATTGCCTCAGTGTCTTTAGGTGAATTAGGATGGTTTGTGATTTGGTCTTTGTGACTTAAGGCAGGAACACACCAAGCCGACGCAGACTGTGGGGTTGGCTCACGTCGGCAGCGTCTGTGTCCAAAGTTGGCCTGACACACCAAACCGGCGCTTTCGACAGCCAACGGCCAAGTAGCACGTCCGTTCTGCGCCTGCGTAAGATGAAATGCCTTTCCGTACCAGCAGGTGGCAGTAGCTGAACAGCCAATCAGAATGATCAGATGGCCCGACGAGCTCCGACGCCACATGTTGAATCAGCCGAAAAAAGCCGACAAGGACCAACTTCAGCCGGCGGTGTGGAACACACTGAGAAAACTAAGTCAACTGATCGAACAAAACTGCCCGACCACCGACCGTCAGCTTGGTGTGTTGCTTGGTGTGTTCCTGCCTTTAGGAGTCCTCTTGACTATTCCTAATGTTTCCCAGATTTATGAGCTAGTTTTAGCGCTAAAATGCTGTGTGAAATACTTTTAGAGCACTGACAGGCACATTATCTGTAAGAGTTTCTCCTAAATCTGCAAGTTAGGAGCTACTTTTAGCCTTGAGATGTTTTGTGAATGCGGGCCCTGGACTTTAATATTTCAGTCTTCAAAAAGAAACTGCATTTCCTCAACAAAGTCTTGTAAGAAATCAAGACTGGCTGGTTTCTTCTCCCCCAAAAAACATCCCAATGACAAATGGCAACTTGTTTGTCTGGACAAAGTAGGCCAGAATTGAGAGTTTGAGCTCTTGTACAGAGGAAGGCCATCTATATTGACTTGCAGAGACACTGACACGTTGGATGAACTAATATTGTGAGGTGAGACAACAGACCATGTTAAATGCCAGCATGAAAATAAGTCCCCAGAGACTTCTTTCATTTCCACTACTGATTTTTGTGAGTCTTTAGGTAATCTATTTCAGGTAATTTGTTGCACAAAATCTTGAGTAGTTCAGTCAGTGATGAATGTGGAATTTGTTTCCTGACAGCCCAATCAGAAAGTAATGCTCTGATATCATCCTCCTCATCTGTGCTTTCATCATTGCTGTCCTCTGTGTTCCCAGCAAAGCTCTCACTAGCTACTCCCTCACTGCTGTTAGTGTCCAATCATCCACTGACTCCACTCTATTGCTGGACTCTGGTGTTGTAAGAGCCACTTGCTCTTTTCTCAAAATTGCTTATGACAGTCAAGTCTCTTCTCAGTTATTTCATTTCTGACTGCAGTTTTGCAAATCTTGCTCAAGTCCTCTGAATTTTTCTGCATTTAATCCAGTAACTGGACATGTTACCTGGAGATAAACACTTCTGAATATATCTGTAAAGGAAATCAAATGATAGCATCAACACTGGGATGTTGATGATCATGTAACTAATAATAGACAGACATGGCACATTGTAATATACATTTTTTAAGGATTATATAGTTTTTAGTTGATGCCAGAGACCTACAGAGAAGGGGACCATCAACATTTGTGGGGACATTTAAGGAAGTAGATGAAGCTTCAACCTGTGTTGGAAAGTTAAAATCTGTTGAAAAAATGGTTAAATTATATTCCTTTGTCCCTCTGCTATTCTTTCTGGAATTCCTTAGTCCTCCTCAGCTCTCTCCTCAACTCCTTCTCTATACCATTCTTGACATCCATGCAGTCAACCTGTTGATCCAAGCCTTGTTGTTATTGGAACACATTGACTCTTCTTGAGTGGGGACAACACTGTTTTCACAAAACCTGATGCAAACCTGAGTCAAACCCGCAGTTTCATCCTGGGACATCCCTTCATTTTCCAGTCAGGTATTCTGTAGCAATCCATCAATTCTGGATCAGAACATTGTAGAGACAAGGGTTTTTTTTTTTTTTTTTTTTCAAGTAGTCTTTAAATATCAACCTGGCAACTATCTAGCCTGCCCTTGCAACCATTTACAGCAACCTAGCCAACCATATAGTAAAATGAACAAGACACACAGTTGTGGTCAGAATTATTGGCACCCTTGGTAAATATGATCAAAGATGACTGTATTGTTTTTCCTTTTTATGAATCTTCAATTAACAAAATTAGCAAAAATCTGAGGAAAAAATTGAAAGTGGGGAAATCACATTATGAAATAAATGTTTTCTCCAAAACACGTTAGCCACAATTATTGGCACCCCTATAATTTTTTATGAGTAAGATATCTCTGAAGTATATTCCCATTCATATTTACATTTTTATCACACCAGGGTGATCATGAACATGAAATTGTCCAGCCATGACTTCCTGTTCCACAGGAGTATAAACATGAGGAAACACAAAGGCCAAATTCTCTTAAAAATAATTCCCTGAAAAAGTCTGTTGTCTGTATAGAGTCCATCTCTGAATTAAGTGTATAATCCAGTTATTTCCACTGACAAATTGAAAGTGTTTTCAAAAACTTAAGATCGGCTCAGTAAAGTCTTTAAAAGTTTTAGAATAGGAATATATATACAGAGGACTTTTTGTGCAGTCTTTCAAAAACATATTCCACAGGTTCAACTACAGTAAAGTTGTTTTTGAACGATGTTAATCGTTTGTGGTGTGTTGCCAGTGACCCTTTTCCACTAGTTACACGTAAAGGGTTAGATTTATGTGTGAAATCAGATATTTCTGAAATTACAGTTTCATTAACAATTGTTTCTTTGCAAAATGTCCTTAATAACACTGGCTGTATGCAAGCTTGAAAGAGACAGTAAATCATTAAGATGTTCAGTTATTACCTTAATGCCATTCCTGGATTAATGAAGAACTGTTTGCATACACAACAATGGTGCTGCAACTTTGCTTTCCAAAGAGGTATCTAAAGAATCATTCTTGCTAGTGTTGTTCACAATGGAACATTAGTATCCTCAATATCCTCACTCCCTTCTTCAGTTTCACGATGTGTTAAAACAGATCCTTTCAGATCTGTGTGTTTTAAAAGTGGATAAAATGTTTGTTTCAAATGTACAGTTTGTAAAAGGGCTGGTTACAGTCATGTTTTTTAGATGGCTTGCAAGGTGGCTAAAGTCGTCTTCTCACAGATGTCACTGAAATCACATACTGTATGTCACAGTTGAATGTAGCAAACTGTTTTATTTTTGTTTGGGAGTGAGATCTTGCCAGATGAGTCTTTAACGCACCTCTAGTTTTAAAACTACACACACAGTTGATGTAAATGCAATGGAGCGTTCTGGTCACATGTTAGTGTTTCAGCTGGTAGTGCCTAAGAAGTACTGACTGTGTCAGCAAAGCATCAACCTTGGTCACACCCTGTTGGAGAAAGAAAAGTACAATCTCAAAAATGAAATTATGTGTATGAAATAGTTTATCTATATTAATTATTTACTTAAATTTGCGATTGAACTAAAGTTGCAACTTATTTTTACACCATATTGTAACATACATCTGAGGGAAATGTCTTGAAAAATTTGATGCGTTCTATGCGTGTTTGTGTGTAAAATTATTAGGGATATATATCACAGTTCGATTCATATCAGTTCTTGGGGTCACGATTATTTAATTAAAATTAAAATAAAATGAACCCCACATATCAGAAATTCTGTGCCCTCAATTGATTAATATATAAATACAACTCAAGTGAAAATTAGGTGTAAAAAAAAAAAAAGTGTCATCCTCAATCAGTTTTTAATAAGTAAATATCTTATATTGAACTTGTTTTATTCATAATAAACGATATTTCCTGCACATCAACTTTGTAGGATGTAATACTAGTTTTACATATACGGGTTATATTTGTTCCCTTATACAGTGTTGCAATATTGGGTTTAAAGGCTTGTTAAGGTTTTTGTGGTATCTGACAACCCTTCATCTGGCGCTTTAATGAAGAGAGGAAAGAATTCATGATGAGTATCATCTAAGGAGCTGATTGAGACACGCTCTTAGATAACAGCCCTGTGAAATGGAGTCCTCTTATGCTGTTTGGAATTCATTCCCCTTGAAAGCAGCGCCATTTTATCATAGCTATATTTGTGGTTATGTCGTTTTCTTAACTTCACGGGACATTTGCAAAAGTTTGAGCGTGAAAAACCACGTTTAACACACCCACATTTCCTTAATAGCATATATTAATGGGCTTAACATTACACATTTCATAGATTTCAGTTACACATATACAAATCAGCACTAATATATGGTTTTATGACAGAGGGCCTGTTTACACGTGGTCACTTCATGCGTTTTCACTGATCGGATAGCTATCCGATCGTGAAAAGACCAGGTCTAAATGAAACGCATTGAAACAGATTTAAATCCGAACACTCAAACCACTTCAGGAGGTGGTCTGGGATGCAATCCAGTCAAAACTGAACAGGTCGAAATGCATCTGGCTGTTGAAACCACATATGTAAATTGAACTCCTCCCAAAAATACAAAAATTAAAGCTGCAAGCAGCATTTACCGGGTTCAAGCATTTAAGGCCTTTAAGCACATATGCGTAAAAAGGAATTGTTTTATTTAGCAAGCATGTCACCACTGAAATCGTCTCAGGTTACGTATGTAACCATGGTTCCCTGAGAACAGGGAGCGAGACTCAGCAAATACCGCATTGGGAGCGTCACACGTGACCAGGTGTCTGAAAGCCAACTATCCAACAACTCCAATCTCTATTGGCGGTGACAGCCTATGATGTAATATGGCGTGACCGGAAGTATATAAGGAGCGCCTAGAGAATCAGTCAGTATCTTTCGTCTTGAGGGACTGTTCAGCAGGCAGCCCGAGGCATGGCAGGGCAACGCAGAGTCTCGTTCCCTGTTCTCAGGGAACCATGGTTACATATGTAACCTGAGACGTTCCCTTTCGAAAGGGAACTCAACTCTGCGTTTACTGCTTTGGGAACAATATACCCACGCCGCCATGCTCGAGGAGAGTGCATGCCAAGATGGCTAGACAAACGTCCGGCAGTTCGAAAGAAATGCCATAAGCAACTCACCCTCAGGTCACACAAGGCTGTCAGTGACAGCATTCCCTACGACCACCAGCCCAAGCTGAGCCTAAAAGAGGCCTTTAAGAAAGCCTTCCAAAGCTGCTCAGAGCTTCTGGGACCAACATTTCCATGGAAAAGTGGTCCCTTAAAGGGAATGTGGCCAGGAAACCGAAAGGAACCCGACCAGTCACTAGAGGGGCAGAAGTCACCCTCAATGCCACCAGGGAGGCCGACCTGGTCTGACGAAGGACAAACTTAGTCTTGGCCAACACTGTCTGATACACAGAATCTCCAAAGCGCATTCTTCAGGGAAGAGAGCAGGTAAGAGTGACTGCGAAAGAGCAGTGAGCAACTCAAAACCAGGGGAGTATTGAGGGGAGTATAATCCGCTCATCCTAGGATCTACTCAGTGTCCGATTAAAGCACTGAGGAGGCTGTGCGCTAGAAAGACCCCTGGCACAGGGGAGCACAAACCAGCCTGGGGGCTGGTCTCAGCAGGAGACTTGATAGAAGTCTACAACCAATGACCAGCTTAGGGAGCTAAGCAAAATTATAAGCCCAGGGAAGAACCGAAGTGCAACAGGCCTCGGGGCCAACCCTGTGGTGAAGACTTCCTCATAGGTTTCCCCCTCTCAATAGTTTATCCCCACCTTACTGGTCTATAGGTGTCAAATTGATTAAGACAAAACCACTATACGATCACTAGAATTTTATTATGATAAGAGTTAGACATAAAACTATACGAGCCTAACGTGCTTAAGTCTATGCATGAATACTGCTGGTCTGCTGTTTCTTTGATTTCTTGTGTTGCAGGTATGTGTATATCCCATGATGGCTCATAAGCAGCACCTGGTGTAAAGCATCACCTCAGATATCCATGAACAACCTTCATGACGACAGAGTCATCTGAGCAACTTGGAGTTGCACAATGACAAAGAATCATCTGAGCAACTTGGAACAGACATGGAAATGCGTTGGAAATGGACTCTACAGGGAACAGACTCCACAGCTATTCAGGCGCCATGGACTTTTAAGACATCCACGCTTAGGCCACATGGTTTTCTGTGTCATCATGTAGTTTATACAACATGTTACCACCCTGTGTTGTGTATGTCAACAGTTTACTCAAGTAAAAGAACAACACTTATGTAAATGTCGGACATGACACAGAATAAGATGTATGTGCCTGTAACTATTTCAAGTTACATGACTGGAAGATGGGACTTATGTTAACAAACATAGGTTACAGTATAGAAGGGATTTAAGAAGGTTTAAATTTGTATTATGTGAGAGTTATTAGAACTCTCAAAGGGGACTGTGGGATTACAAATTTAAGAATCTGTTTAAGATCTGCTGATCCTACATCCTGACATAACATCACATGAAATACTATGGTGAAGTACATTGTATTTAGGATTTTAAGGTAAAAAGGATGACTTTCTAAGAAAATCAAGTCAGGCAGCCCAGGTGTCTTTATGTACTTCCTGACCATTTGGCATGACAAGCTCAAGACACAGCTGTGCCTTTGTCTCTATGATAATGTGAAGGTATGGGTGATACTGTCAGACTGATTGGATTAGCACCTATGCATTTGAATGACACTGTTATGCTGATTAGATCAGGGCTGGGGAAATGCCGGTAACGGGCTGATTCCTGCACTGCATTTGCATGCTTTGTTTAGATTGTCTCCACCTCTACTGTATGTATCCCTCCCCCTTGAATGTATATAAACTACAATGTACACTGCCTTAGTTGGACTTGGATGACTACAGCGACGCACAGCGCGTTTCTCAATAAAGAGTAACTTCTGCTTGAAAGATATCCCAACGTCTCCTGGTCTCTGCTTCGACAAGGAAAAAGTTTCCTACATACGTAACCTGAGACGTTCCTTTTCCTGCAAAGCCAATCCACTCACTATCAAACTCTATCCTCAGAACTCTTGACCGACCTCCAGCTGAGCAGCACCGCAGAGATTCCTTTAACTCTGTCACGAAGGGAACACGCTTACAGGAACATCCAAACACAAGTAACAAAACATGTAATTTTGCTGAGCTTTTTTCTCTCAGGTTGTGGTCAAAGAATATTGTTTAAAGCTAGACAATTGGGGACTCCATTCACCTTCCGATAACCATCTTACAATTTCCTGTAACTATGAATGAGAGGTTTGTGTGTGTGTTTGTTAGATTCATTTGTGTGTATTCAATAAAGTTCAATAAAGTCTTGTTTTGATGTTTCATATCAGTGTCTTGTATTGTGTGCTTGCCAAATTACTGCAGATCTGTTGCAGGACAGTAGATGTGATTTTGCGGGACACGTGAGACAGATACATTTTTACAACTATTACGCTATGTAAATATTGATTTACATTTTTTGGCAAACTTGGCATATGCGCGATTAATGTTTCTGCCGGTTGGTGCCCACACTATAATGTTGAGGTTATGGCAACATTAAATCCTGGAGAGAAGACGATTCTAGATTCACGGCTGCACATGCAGGAGGACAAAGTTTGAGCACGCAGATGTAATATCTGAGCGAGAGCGCACAAGGCCCAGTTTTGTGCAAGGGAATCCGCCTGTGAGTGGAGAGATTACTCGCGCATTTGATGCGCTCTCGTAATACAATAATGCGCTCTCGACATTTTTCATTATAATAACGCCACAGAACCCGCATTAAATGAACTATTAACGTGAGAAGAAAGTCGTGTCTGAACGTCGCAATTTTGTATTGGTTAAAACAAATGGAGAATATCTCGTTTTTCCGTAGGTGCTCGACCATTTCCGTGGGTGTTCGTTGGAAATATTTTCCATCAGAATGGATGATTACATTAAATCACCGATTTGGGCAGCTTTGAGCAGCTCTTGAGGTTCTTATCTAGTATGTGAGATGAAATCCTTGCTGGTGTAGTTGTGTTTACTGACTTTGATGAGTCCCGCTCTTATCCCTTTGCGCTGTCCACTCAGTTGTCATCAGCGGGAAACCTCTCTCTATGATTGCGTTGGTTGGTTATTTTCACAGCTAGAATATGACGGCTGCACAAATAGATTTTTAAATGCCAGTCACAGTTTTTATTATATTTCTTACTGTTGTATTGTAATTTCAGGGATAAAAAAAAAAACAGACATAAACGAAATGCGGGACACTACTTAAGTCTTGCGGGATGCGGGACGGGTGGTCACCCTACTTAAACTAAAATTTTGCTATAGTTTAATTCGGTTCTTATTCACTGTAATTTAATTACCTGTGAATATATATTTGATCCGATTGGCCCTTACAACACTGTTGTGCCACTGATCACAGCGGCAACGAGCACTCAATATGATTTCAAAACAACATATCCCAGCACCAAATCACCTCTTATTTAACATCAACTAGAGATGTTTCTTTTGTATTAGATATATCCGTGCTGCGACATCAAAAAGTGGGTGAGACAATATCGACCCTGGCAAAAAGACAACCCCACCCGCAAATTACACCTATGATGACATGAGGCTTTTATTTATTTTTTTATTTTATATGCGAATGTTGTATACCTCCCCATGTTAACAAACTTTCAAGATTATCAAGTTTATAAATGACCAACTTAAAAAACAAATTTATAGTTGTCTTTGTAAAGAAATGCACACTTTATATGTACTCGCTGCTGTGACGCTGTACAAATGCTTCCAGTGTGAATACTCACATGCAGGGGTTAAATTGGGCCGGGGCCGTCTGGGGCCAAATACGCTTGTCTGGCACTGCGGTACAAGTGGATTTTTGAAGTGAAAGAGAATTTTACTTGCCTGACCAGATAAGTAGCTTGATTAAAATGTCAATAACAACCAAAACACGAGAATGATTAATCTAGCTTAAGTGGCGATTGATAGTGGATAGCCTACTAGTAATGTTTTGGCGGTGATTTTTTGCTGTTGAGGCTCACGTAATCTCTTGAGGAGAATTCAAAACAAATGAGCTCTGCTCACACAAATAAACTAAGTTATCATGTTGCAATAAAAATTCAATATGTGGGGTTTTTATAGCTTGCTATTTACGACATATGATAAAGTTAAGCATCACACGACCGAAAGTGCTGAATTCCTGAATATCACCTCGATTGAAATTGACACTAATTTCATACAACAGTTCAATAAACAAGTAGTTAATATTAATCACTTAAATTTTAGGTGCAGTATTGCCTGTTTTTGTTTTATTGTAACAGTGAAAATAGTTCCAAACAAAGCAGAACCAGTGCATCTCACAGCTACGCTCAGCCGTTTTGAATGATTCAGCGTTTTGAACGAATCGGTTGAGTGAAGATTCAATGGCCCAATCATAAACAGCTGCTTCATTCTTAATTAGGGTGACCACCTGGCTATTGATCTGTTGCAGGACAATAGATGTGATTTTATGGAACAATGCGGGACACGTGTGAGGCAGATATATTTAGCTACTACTATTATGTTATGTAAATATTGATTTACATTCGTTGGCAAACTTGGCCGATTATTTTTTCTGCGGTGGGTGCCCAGTGCCCACACTATAATGTTGCGCTTCTGGCAACATTACATCCTGGAGAGAAGACAATTTTAGATTCACAAGTGCACATGCAGGAGGAGGACAAAGTTTGAGCACGCACATGTAATATCTGAGCGAGAGAGAGCGCGCGCCCAGTTTTGCGAGAAGGAATCCGCCTGTGAGTGGAGATTCCTGCTTGTGCATTTGATGCGCTCTCGCGTAAAAATAATGCGCTCTCGACATTTATCAGTATAATAACGCCATAGAAGCCCTTTAAATGAACTATTAACATTAGAAGAAAGTCATGTCTTTTTATTGGTTAAAATGAATGGAGAATATCTCGTGTTTTCTGTAGGTGCTCAACCACTTCCGTGGGTGGCACTCGAGCATCCACAGGATCGCCGCATATTCGTTGGAAATATTTGCCATCAGGATGGATGATTACATGCTTTAATTTGGGCAGCTTTGAGCAGCTCTTGTGGCTCTTATCCAGTATGAGATGAAATCCTTGCTGGTGTAGTTGTGTTTACCTACTTTGCAGAGGCCCGCACTTAACCTATTCTTTTGCGTTGTCCACTCAGTTGTCATCAGCAGGAAAACCCCTCTCTGCATTGGTTGGTTATTTTTATAGCTAGAACATGACAGCTGCACATTTAGATTTTTAAATGGCAGTCACATTTTTATATTTCTTACTGTGGTATTATAATTTCAGGGATGAAAAATAATAATAATACAGACATAACTGAAATGCGGGACACTACTTACGTCTTGCGGACGTGGGACAAAGCTCGATTTCGGGACTGTCCCCACAAAATACGGGACGGGTGGTCACCCTATTCTTGTTTCAGCCTTTTGAATGAAGATGGTCACTTGCTGCCATCTACTGGCGGTTGGAAATGCCCTTTATAAAGGTTAATAAAATGCCCCAGGGTAAATAAAAAAAAAAATGCAGATTTAAATATGTCACTGCTGATAAAACACTGATGAGAATGTTGCTTGTTTCAGAATAAATTATATTTACAACACTGTGATGTTGTAAGATGTAAAGAATGAAAACAAAAGCTAACTCCAAGCAGTTGTCTTTAATGTAGGAAGCATCAGTAAACATTACCATAGCAAATCAACAACTCAATTTCTTAATCATCTCTCTAGGTTTCTTATTAGGTTTTACTGCCCTCTAGCGACCATACTCAGTATCACAATGAGTCACAGAACACAACAAACACACAACGCAAATCCTATTTTTTTCTTTTCTCCAGACAAGCTACTTTTTACTCTGACAAGTAAATGACCAATTTAGTGAGGAACTGACAATAAAATCTTTCTAGGCCTGTGCCTTCTTCTTTGTGTCAGTATCAAATATAAGAGTGATGCTACCATTAAAGGAGAGAACATAAATACAAAATACAGAGTTCAACATTAAGCCTTGTTTTGTGCAACGGTGCAGAACACACCGGAAAACTTAGTCGGCTGGCGTTTAAAAGCGGTCCAACGTCAACTGATCATTGGCTTGGTGTGTCCCACGCTTTAGACAACTGTGCCGAGAATTCTGGCATGAGAAAGGTTTGTAATCGTGCTTGGGGTCCAATCAACCATTCTTCATACCTCGCTTAATACATCTGAGATGATTTGCAAGATGTCAGATCTTCTAATCGTAACTGAACTCTGGCTAATTTAGTTCTTCAAATGAATTTGCAGATTGGATTAAAATATCTGGATTAAATTATCTGCGATTACTGCGCGTTCTTGTGTTCCTCGAAAGGGCAGATGTATCGATACTCAAAACCACGATCAGCAATGCAGCGATTGGCTGGCGGCAAGACAGCAATGTAGTGACATCATATAATTAAAAAAAAAGACACCTGACGAAAAACTTGACAAATTTCTGGACCTTTTATAAGAAAACAGCCAAGCAACCAAAACGACATAAAAGTTATAATAGATAATTTAAATGTGCACTTTAAAAAACAACAACAACAAAAAAAAAAACATGATTCCCATTCCCAATTATTTAGGTTATATTCACAATTTCCTATTTGTATAGACATTTTTATGTCAATGTTGTAATTAGCAATTCATGTAATTTTACCTTTGAAGCAGATTTGTTACAGCATTAATTAGTTTCTTAAGGGTCAAGATCAAATTATCTGCACCTTCTGCGCTGCATCAAGCCACTCCCATAATAATTGTCGCGGTTCAAATTAATGCACGCACAGCATAGATAGACTAACTGTGGGTAAGTCTCCAATACAATTATTAGGTAATTATTTCCTCACAAATAAATCTCTCATCAAGTAAAACTGGTGGTGTCTATATTATGATAGACTATACAACATTATATTATTTGCAAATTTATTTTGAAATCATTATTATTGTCCCTGGTTCACATTAGGGCAGAGGTTCCCAATCCTGGTCCTGGAGGCACCCCAACACTGCAGATTTTGCATGTCTCCTTTCTCTGACACACCCTTTTCAGGTCTTGGAGTCTCTAATAATGAGCTGATGACCTGGATCAGGTGTGTTTGATTAAAGGGACCTATTATGCAAAATTCACTTTTGCATGGTGTTTGGACATAAATGTGTGTTGGCAGTGTGTGTACACAACCACCCTATAATGAAAAAATCCAACCACTCCTTTTTTAATCCCCATAAATCATAAGCAGTGTCTCAGAACAAGCCGTTTCCAGATCCCTGGCAGTGTGACGTCACATTAGCCACAGGCCCCGCCCACAAATGTTGACTGCCGTTTTAACATAGAACCACCCTGAGTGTGTTCACAGCGAGTTTACACAGTCCGCCATTACAGCATTGACGAGAATGTCTCCCAAGCGTTTTAGGTGTTCTGTAGCTGGATGGATTAATCCACATAGTTCTCTCCATTTACTCCCGAAATCTGAGCCGCTGAAGACGAGGTGGATTAATTTTGTATTCGAAGAAAATGCTCCCTCAGTTATACTGAAATTTGTTTGTCTGCGTGAATTATTTCAGCCTCCAGAGTGATACTGGATACGGCAGTAATGAAGGTGAGAGCACTTTATTGCAGTTCATCGGAGTTAATTTATGGATATGAAGTTTACCAGTTTATTAAGCACCACCGAAAAGGCATAAGGTCTTTATATATTTGTTTACTGTTAGTTGTAACGTAGTTGTTCTGTGTTCTTTGCTGTGTATGTTGGTGATAACACAAGGGAAAGAGAGAGAGAGTTTATAGATAATATTTTAATGCACACTTGCACTGTTTTATTAGGCTCTTACAGTGATTTTCTAGAGTGAAAACAGACGCTTCATCTTTTGTGTTAAGTACAATAAACATCATAAAACTCATCGGTAAACTGGCTTGTACTAATATAGTGGATAAAAACAAGAAGACAATATAAGTTATAACCGTAATTGAACTAAACTATACCTGTTCTATCTCCATGCAGCATATATTCACAGTTTCTGACATTAATAGTGCGTCTTGTCTGAATCCTAACAGGGGAGAACCAGAGCCGTTAAGCCACAGCAGGCTACAGCATATATGACCCTAGTTAACTGTGGTTGGCCTGGCTGTGCGTCACTCAGAAAACAACAGGCCAATCAGAAGAGAGGCTCATGAATATTAATTAGACAGGCCAAAATCGACCTGTTCTTAGCAGAGCTCCTGAGAAAGGAGCTGTAAAAATATATTTAGATGGTTTTTGGTACTTATACATAAATATATATTCTTCAGGACATAAAAACCTAAAATAAAACTCCAGAAAGGTGTATAATATGTAAAACATGGTGTTGCGTTGACCAAAAGAGAAAATGGCCATGTTAAAGTAATTCAATATTCATTACATCAAACAAAGATTGTATTAAGTAGCCTGATATTTCACCTTAACCTGTAAACCCATAACATGTTGCATAACTGTTTGTTCACATGGTGTATTTTATTTACATGGCATTGATAAGAAAACCAGTAAACAATGTGATATTATCTGAATCCCAGATCCATGTGTCCTTTCTGAGTACGATATAGACTTCATCCCCTTTCTCTAACAGCAGCGTTAAGCCATTGCCTCCGTTCTCTGAAGAACCTTCACTCCTGTGATGTTGTGTTTTTGCTTCATGCTTTCCATTTCTATACAAGGCCAACATTGTTCCATAATTACTTCCACAATGGTAGAAGAAACTGAAATAGTAAACTCCCTGTACCGGTGCTGTGAAAATCCCTGTTAAAGAGCGACAGATCTCCAGCTGTAGACATGAATTATACAAGTGTGTTGATATTGTTTTAAGAAATGTGAATTAACAATACCTGTGGCCTGGCTGTAGGCATCACCAACATTAATGAAGACATTCTTGTAAACCAGTGTTAAATCTGTGTTAAATGGTCCAAAGAAACCATTTGATCCCAATGAAGCTGAAAATGCCACCTTTGGTCTGTCTAAAGAGAACATATTCCTTTTTAAAAATCATAAATATCACTCTTAATTCAGTGTGATAGTTGCCATTTCTTGGAAACAAATTTCACTGAGAAATTGCTTGTACGTTTCACTTATAATTACAAAGCACGTCCTACACCAATTGTTTTTCAGTGTATTAGGTCTTCAAACACATCAGTCTCACCTTGGTTTTCCATTTTGATTTCCTCAATCTGAGCTTCACTGTCAGCAAGTCTGGACATCAGCTCCTGTTGACTAATTTCCAGAGCTTTGAGTCGTGTCTCTGTGGCTTGTAATTTCTCCTCTGTGGCTCCAAGTTCCTTCAGTAGGTCTGTGCATATTGTCAAAGGACAAGTCAGCTCTTTAATTTCATTCTGAGGAGAGGTGTCATCTTTAATACTCAATTCAGAGGTGGCTGGTTCTGCTGCGACGGTCAAACCCAAGGCATTCGGAGCGAATACAAGACATTTGTACAGAAGCAGAACTGCTATTGTTAACCTCATTCTTAATGCTTTAGCTAAAGTGTGTTAGAGATGTGTGTGCTGTATGTGGATGATTTTAACAGAATGTCACAAATCTGATGCTTTTACCGTTATCTTCAGCAATTCACATGTGATGGACAATTTAGCCAATGACAGGCAGCATACAGTAGATTTATATGAGTGTTGCTCAAACTATATTGCTTTATTACCTTTATGCTAGCTTAATAATTTACAAATTGATTATAAATGCAATACTGACAATACTGTTCTTAATGGCAAATTGTTCTGAACAAAACACTGAACTTTGTACTTTGGACTTATTAACAGTACAAAGAATATTAGACACACATTCCATCATGTTTGCAAAATCATTTCTGTCTGGATTTTCCTCTGTATTTCACAGATTTAGGTTTGTTCAGGTTTTATTAAAAGGTATTTTCATAAAATTTGGTCTTAACGTGGAAACTACAGCACCTTCTGTTGTATATTTCATGTCTACAGCCTTCAGTTCATAATCAAAGGTGACTTGATATAATCCACCCTTTTACTTTCTGAATCCACTGTATACAGTGTAAATAGTATGTATTGTTGAGTAATATGCATAAGAATACAGTTACCCTGCCTCATTATTTGATGTATTTAGCTAATACATTATGTCTAATGCTTTTATTGTTTTTTTGTTTGTTTTTTTCCTGGAAAAGCCTTATATGTTCAATTATGTAACTGTTACACAGGTAATGTATTTATAATACAATGAATATAACATTCATCTGATGTCTTATAGTATTAACCCAGTGGTGCTGTGAGTGTTGAATTCAAGGTCAAAGAGATAAGGATGAGATCATTTTGTTGTTTAAAATATTTTATTAAGAAATTGGTTAATTAAGAAAAGAGACCACACTTGTATTAATACTTTTTATTAAGAATGTTTTATTAAAAAAGGAAAGACCACACTTGTATTAATTCTTTTTATTAAGAATATGTTTATTAAGAGAATAGTGAGGGAAAAAACATGCATTAGAAAAAGCACAGGGGAAAAAAGAAAAAGAGAATGCGTTACCAAGAGATGATAGGCCAGTTGCAAGATGAGACACAGAAGGCAGCAGTGGAGTCCGGAGGAGAAGAACAAGAGACAATGGATATGTTTACATTCGTCAATCTGAATGAATTGAATCTGATTGCAGATCTGTTTACATGTACTCTAAACATTGTAATCTGATTCAAATGTTTATATGTGTTTTATATACATTCTGTTTGCGACGCGCTCTGCGTGTGACGTCATATCAATCGCACTTGCGGAGACGTGAGTGGAGACGTGACATCCACTTATTTTTCCAATGTGAAAAAACTCAAAACTTTTGGAATACTTTATATCTTCATATAGATAAGCACCCAAGGTACAACTAATACTAAATAATAAATTACATTGTTAATTTTTTATTTTGTTTTTATTTAATTTTTTTAAAATGTTTTATTCATAAGCAAAAACTCACAGCCTAATTTTTCACATTTCTTAATTGAAATTGATGAATTTCTCAAATCTCTTAGATTGATTAAAAACAAAAGTGACAGATTTTTAAATCTTATGATGATTTGTTTGGTAATGCCTCTGATGGATAGAGTTTCCTCTGTATGTGTTTATCATGTTTTTTCCCCTTTCTCTTATTTTGTTTGTGGAACTTTACATGAAGATTTTATGTAATTTAATTCCTGTAGAGGTTCTATCTGTATTGTCCTTTATGTCTGTACAGTGTTTGATGAATTATAATAATAATAATAAACATGGACGTGACACCAACAGAGCTCATCGTTATTGTTGCCCTGTTGATCATGTATCAACGACAGCCAGAGATATTGTCAAAAGCATCAAATATTGGCAATATTAAGAGGATTTGGCATTTCCAATTAATGTAGGCCTGTTACCTTCTTCTAGTTCAATTCAGTTCACATTTATTTCTATAGCGCTTTTCACAACACATATCATTTCAAAGCAGCTTTACAGAGAATGCATGTCAACATTACAATTTAAAGAATGCAGTTAGCTAATAATGTAATAATTTAGGCAATTAATTTACAATCGCTGTTAGCAGTTTAACTGAAGGTAGAAGCAATGAGCTCCTGGAAATAATGAATTACATATTAACAATAATTAGGATATATAGAAATTTGGGAATGTGCATGATCCATATATTCTAGTCTATTACTTATTAATTTATTAATAAAAGAAGCCTAACCTAATAGTAATATTATAATACATTTGCCTCAATAATTTCATAGCGCATCACCACAAAACTGACGTGCTGTGAGGATAATAAAAGATTAGTCTATTAGCTATCTTTGAACATGTTTTAAACATTTTTTTAGGTCTATTATACAATGAATTATAGCCCTATACCCAGCAAACATGCCAGTGTGGGCAAGGGCAAACACTTTGGGGCCCCATGTGGGCTTTCTGTGGGCAAGCCCCAGTGGGTTAGCCCATGTGGGGACCATAGCAGTGTTAAAATAGTCATTTTGATTTCTTAAAATATATCTCCTCAACCACATACATGGTATTGCTTATAGCAGTTTGAAATTATACTTTAAAAATATTGTTGCAGTGTTTTGCTAGTATGTAAAAAATGAAAAGATACATTTTTTGAACTATTTGTAATGATTTCTGTGTTTTTAAATTGTATTACTGGAATTATTTTACTATCGTTCAAAAGTTTGGGATCAGTAAGATTTTTATTGTTTTTAAAAGAAGTTTCGGTAACACTTTACATTAAGGTTCCCTTTGTAAAGGGTTTATAAAGGTGTTTGTTAATGAGTAGTAAGTCATTTACAAATACATTATAAATAATTAATAATACAGTTATAACTGCATGAATAAACAGGGCAACTTTAATGCAAAACCTGCCAAATAGTGAGCCGTTTTTAACTCACATGTTATAAATGCTTAATAAATGTATTTATTAACACTTATTTAACTCAAAACCAGATTCCTGGTTTATTTCATGATGCAGCAAAAATTGACTATCATAATTAGACTGAGGGGTGTTGTATTTGTGCTTTTCTTATTAATATCTTATTAATATCTCATGACTGCCACTTTTCTTACTATGTTGCTTACCAGAAGTTTCTGTCTTACCCATGATACTCTACAGAAAGGTCATGATGCCTATCACAGCTTGTTTATCAAGATGAAATTGAGCCTTTTTTAATCAATATATTTATTTTTTTACATGAACAATTTACAGAATCAGTTCAGTAAACAATTTTTGAGCTTTCCTTGAGCTGATGTGTAAGATAATAATAATAATAATAATAAATATATAAATACATAAAAAAATTAAAGTAAAGAAGGGTTACATTATCACATCAGCATTTTCAATCAATATAACATCCAAATTATTCAAATATTCAATAAATTTGCCCCAAATCTTTGAGCATCGTTGATTATTTTTCAAATTATACATTATTTTTTCCACAGGCACATAGGACAAAAGTTCTCTAAGCCATACAGCATGACTGGGCGGTTCTTCTGATTTCCAATGTACAGCTATACATTTCTTTGCTGCTATCAGAGCCATCTTAACAAAACGTTAAATCTTCCTTTGATCAAATTGGAGGACCGATTCATTGCCCAAAAGTGAACACATGTGAACCATTTATTAATGAGTTATGAACATTAATAACCTGTGAAAGTGAACCTTAATGTAAAGTGGACAGTACCTGCACGTGACAGAAGCGGGAGCACGGAACGGTTATTTGTTAACTACAAACTAACACAGCGATTATAATATAAACACTTGAAAAACATAGTCTGCAATGTCACCTCAGTTAGCTTACCCATCAAATCAGTAACGTTAAACACAAAATTTCACTTCAGAGCATGTCAGAACAGTACCAACAGTACTGGTTACTGCGTGACTTCTTCTCATGAAAGTAGCAAGGCTTTATTAGATGCTCACACTCCTGTCACACACCAGAACACGCATGCTTAGTGATGTAACCCTGAAAGAGTGATGTGACCTGAAAGAGTATTTAAAGTATAGCCTAATATATTATTGTCACGTCTAGTTTTCTATTACTATAGCTTACTATAGTTTGTTCTCCTACATTTTTGAGTTCAGTTATCTTCTTCATAATAAAAATGTGAAATGTGACAATAATGTATAATAAGCAATGTATTATTATTATTATTATTATTATTATATGTAGTAGTAGTAGGCTATATACTTTATTATACTCTTTCAGGTTCACATCACTATGCGTGTTCTGGCGTGTGACAGGAGTTGGCGCTAGTGATCCAATAAAGCCGTGCCACTTTTAGTACTACACTTTTAGTGCCACTTTTTAGTACACAGTTAGTACTAGGGATGCACTGATACTAACCCTAACCCTAATGGTGCTTATGCGTATTTAAATGTCTGAAACCTTAAAAGAAGCATTATGTGGCTGAAAACACTGCATAGCTGTGATATATGACAAGAGCTGCGCGAGTCTGTCTCACAGCCAAAGCGCGAAAGCACAGTTTGAATCTGGCAGTTATGTGACGCTGCTGAACGTTCGAAATCCCATATGTGGGACCGTGCCGCTCAAAGGGTTAAGGACCAGTACAGTACTGATACTTTGATACCGATACCTGTACATTTATTAATTTCTCTCTCTCTCTCTCTTTTTTTTTTCTGATGTTTTCCAAGCACAACACAGTGAGACTAATGAATGTAGGACAGCTTCTTTATTATTACTTTAATGAAAAAGTAATAATTTTTATGTGCTTGTCACAAACTTAAAGAACACAAATTTCACAGTGTCCAATAACCTTCAAAGGGCATAATTACATATATATGTAATTGTTATATAAAAAGAAATTTACAAACAAATTACAAACAATACAACAAATACTATAGAGATACAAATTAAATAAACTTCTCAGATACAGTAGGTTTATTTACCATGTATACATTTATTTAACATATTTTGTTGTTTTATTAACATAATGACAAATAGGCTATGGTCCCTTTAAGACTGAATCCATGGATACCGACACATATCCTGTTTTCACCCAAATGTTTACGTCGACTTAAGCCATAACCGACTGTATTTATGTGAGATAATCCACACGATGGACAACTATGTCTGCATTTGACCATTCAGGCGCAAGAAGTGATCGCGCGCAAGGAAGAGAGAGAGAGAGCGCTTCTGGTCTGTGTCATTCAGACATCCCGCCTTCACTAATTGATAACGAATTGTGATTGAAAGCATGCAGTTCGCAATGTGTGTGTTTTCATCATTAATTTTGAAGTGTTTCCACACCTCTGAGGCTGACATTGTTTCTGCTACCGTCGGTGTCTCTGTGCACGGACAATTCTGTCAGTTACGCCACGTGTGGTATCGGTCTTAGGTATCGGGGTATTTTTACGAGTGCAGTACAAGTACATGAGCTTGGTATCAGTGCATCCCTAGTACTAACTGTGTACTAAAAGTGTAGTACTAAAAGTGGCACGGCTTTATTGGATCACTAGCGCCAACTCCTGTCACACGCCAGAACACGCATAGTGATGTGAACCTGAAAGAGTATAATAAAGTATATAGCCTACTACTACTACATATAATAATAATAATAATAATACATTGCTTATTATACCTAACCCTAACCCTAACGCGTGTATGTCTTTTCAGCGCCCTGTGAAGTTCACGTAATTTCACTCATTTAATCTGACTCCAATTTCAAATGATTATTACTCTTAGGTTGTGTTTCCAGTTAGAAATTAATCATTTGTTATGTATTAATTTACATATTTGATTATTCTGGGTATCCCATATTTTCAATTATTCGTTCATTACGGACCCATATCACTTAGATACGTCACTTGGCCGATTTGAGTGCGATTCACGATCACAAATTCGCCAGTTCTGATTCTTAGTCAGAGGGTGCAGAGTTTACTAATGCATTTGAGTCGAACCGCCACATGCTTGTTCATACAAAAACACAGTTTTCTTAGTCACGATACTGCAACTTGCTAAGCCAGCTGATAGACAAAAATCACCTGCATCCTGTAGATGTTGTGAGGGCAAGGCGTTGTCCTATGCTATTTCTTTGAGATCTTCTCTCCAGATGAGTTTTATTGCTTTATTGCAGGGCACTTGATCTCAGTTTTGTCTTAGCAGGAAAATCAAGTCTTACAATTTGGTTTAAGAAGGAGTAAAATTGTGGCTGTATTCATATTATCTGGGAGTTTTGATTTTTGTTTTGATTCATTAATCATACGGATGAAGAGTGGTGATAAAATGGACCAAAAGTGTTTGTAGAACTCAGCAGGGAATCCATCGGGGCCTGGTGCTTTATTGTTTGGCATGAGTTTGAGGGCATTAAAAGTTCATGTTCTGTTAAGGGAGATTCAAGAGTATTTATTTGATGTTTACTAAGTTGAGGAAGGTTGATATTGTTGAGAAATGAGTCAATGTCTTTCTGATCTGGGTCTTTTCGGAGGAATATAATTTACTGTAAATAGTTTGAAAGATTTGATTTATTTCTTCTGGTGAGTTGGTGGATTTCCCTGCCGTGTCCATAATCACTGGTATTGTAGCTTTTTTATTTTGATTTGATTTGCCAAATATTTACCAGATTTGTTACTATGATGGAAGTTTTCTTGTCTCAGCCTATGAATTAGGAATTGTGTATGTTTATTGATTAATTCGTTTTAATTTGAGTTTATATTTTCTTAATGAATCCAGTGTTTCTTCTGTTCGGTTAATTATGTTAATGTCTTCTAGTAATTTGATTTTTTGTTCCAGTTCGGCTTGTTGATCCTTTTCTTTCCTTTTTATAAACGGAGAATGAAATTATTTTTCCTCTTAGTACTACTTTCCCGGTTTCCCACAGAAGAGATGGAGATGATTCCGGGAGTCATTCGTCTCTAGAAAGCATGCCCACTGTCTTTTAAAATAACTGTCAAAATCATGGTCTTTCAGAAGAGATGTGTTAAATCGCCATCTGGTAGTGGGTTTATGTTGACTAGTTGTGTTCCACTTTAATGTTACCGGGCATGATCACTAATGACTATTGGATGGATCTTCAATTCAGAAATATTTGATATGACAGAATTACTGTTGAGAAAGAAGTCAATGTGGGAATATAAGTGGTGGACTGGTGAGAAAAAATGAGTATTCTTTAATGTTAGGATGCTGTAGATGCCAACTATCGCCAAGACCAAAATCACTCATGAACTGTTTTATGGTTTCTGCAGATTTCCAAATGCGTTTATTGCCTAAACTATTAGATCTATCTAGTGTTGGGTCTAGAACTGTATTGAAATCGCCTGCAATTATGACTGGACAATTAGAAAAATTTGAAATTGAAGAGAAAAAGGTCTGGAAAAAGGATGGGTCGTCTGTGTTTGGGCCATACAAGTTGCCAATTGTGACTGGGCTATTATTAATGGAGATGTTTATGATAATAAAACGTCCTTCATGATCTGTAATGGTGGTATTATGAACAAAAGAGATTTTTTATTTATTAGAATGCATACTCCTCTTTGTTTTGAGTTGTAGTGAGCAGAGAATAAATGACTATAATTTGATGATTTAATTTTGTTATAATCTGATTCTGATAGATGTGTTTCTTGCAGGAGACATATGTCAGCTTGTAATTTATTTAAATGATTAAAAACCTTTACCTTCTTTGTCTGAGAACCAAATCCACGAACGTTCCAGGTTACAAAAGTGATAGATGACATGTTTTAGTGAAAAATAGACATAAATGTATATTAATGTGTGGGCCTGTTAGTACTGTACAAATGTGAGTGTATGTATTCGAGTGGGTGTAGTAGTGTATATGTGTGTGTGCATAACAATGCAATGTTGTTGGTAGACTAACAAAAATACAGATACACAACTGACAGAATATACACAGCAGAACAGCAACAACAAAATAGAAATCATTAAATACAAACATATGGTGGAACATGGGAAGGGGACACGAGACCTAGGTGCAAAAGTAGGAGCACATCTAATAGATTAGAGAAAGAAAGAAAGAGTGTGTTTAATTCAGTTTATGATTATGGCAGTTATTGACTCAGGAATGGAAGTGAAGTGTTCAGAAAAGCCAAGGAGTAATGTCTTTATTGCGATACAGTCGTCCATCTATGTATAATTTGTCCACTGTAATGATTGCCTTTTTCCCTTCATTTATTTTCTGTTTTCGGATTGGGAAGAGTTGTTTCCGATGTTCAAGAATGTCCTTTGGATATTTCTCATTGAGTCCATAGTTGTCTGCCTTGTCTCTGAACCAGTTCTTTGTGTTTATAGTATTCAAAGTTTGCGATGATCGCTCATGGTCGGTTGTTGTTGTTTTTGGATCTGATGCGGTGAACACAGTAAAAGGTGATGCTCTGTACTGTTTCCGCTGGTAATTTGAGTTGTTTTATCATGAAGTCCTTGACTAATTTTTCGGGTCGTCTGGAGTTTGTTCCGGGATGCCTGTAAAAACTAAATTGTCCCTCATGCTGCTTGCGATTGCAAGTCCAAAATGTTTTCTTTCATGGTTTTATTTTGGCGACAACAGAAGTGAGTTGAATGGTAAGTGCGTGAACGGAGTCCTTTAAAAGTTATTTTCTTTAGTGAGAGTGTCTATCTGTTCTTGGCTGAATTCTAAGCTGTGCCGCAATTCCTGGAATTCCTTGTGTATGACTTCTATCAATGCAATCCTGGTATCAAGTCCGGTGAGTTTATTTTCAATTGAGAGCAAAATGTCGCTTACCTCAGTGCAGCACGTCGGTTTGGGTGATGTGGATGGTGTTGTACTTGGGCTGAAAGGTGAATCGGGATGAGGTCTCTTGGAGTTTGGAGTGGGGTTACCTTTACTTTTTGTTGTGATCTGGTTTGTCCCTGTTCATGGTGCAGCAGAATGTGTTGTAGTGCTGGCGTCAATATATTCTTCGAGATGATCCAGGTTGTATAATATTATAATCCGGTTTTGAAACGGAAAAAAGACGAAATGAGAGAAGTGTGAAAGGGGAAAACGAGAGAGAAAAACCCAAAACAAAACAAAAAAAGTAGATATTTCAATATTTAGCAGGAGTTGTTTACAGTCTAGCAGACGGAAGCCGCCATCTTAGATCACGCACCGGGTCTCGTGAGGTCTCGCGTTACTCAGCCATCATGATGTTTTAAGTCAAGGACTGCGGCTTAACTGTGTGAACTGAGCCCATTTTTTCCTTATTTTTTTCCGAGTCTCCCGCTGCATGATATCTGATGCAAGGAGAGTTTGAGTTTGAGCGCGCATGTTGTATCTGATCAAGAGCAGAGCCATTTGTGCTCGCGCATCACTTGAATAAGCTCTCGACTTTTGCCATTAAAATATCGCCATAGAAACGGCCTTAAATAAACTATATAAAAGGGCGAAGATAGTGTCTGAAAGCTCCAATCGATTTTTATTGGTTCATAATCAATTGAGAATATCTCGTATTTTTCCGTGGGTGCTCTAGCCCCGAGCACGGATCGGCGGCTATGACTAGATACAGTGTTCATTTTAACAGCACAAACCGCACAAATCGAGCACAAACCAACGACGCGGGGTGGAGAGTGACGTCACAGCTCCCGAATTATATTTGTTATATCTGTCGAAGGAAAACAGATACAGTGTTCATTTTAACAGCACAAATCGAGAACAAATGGCACCAATTTGAGGCGATTTGAACGACATGGGGTGGAGAATGACGTCACATGACCAAAAATAATGCTCAATATCTCAAACACCAAACCAGCACAAGCGTTTGTTTTTTGCTGCACAAACGAATGACATAGTTTTGGGGATTATTTCGTTTTATGGGGTGCCAACTTCACGGAGATAATATATTATTATTATTCATTTCTTGCAAACGGTTCTTTGCGCTGCCATAGATGCAATGGCGGAAAATATAGATATTAAGCAGAAAACTAAGAGATACAATAATAAATGCCTATGCACCTTAGGTGCTCGGCCCTAATTAATTTTCAAATTAAAATCATTTAATGCACATCCAGCCATGGATTACCCCTACTTTGCACATTTAACGTTTGGAAAACACATAACACATGAGAATGTGACTAACAAGAGCACAAGAGTTGAAGCTGTGGAGGTTCACGTCTTCTACTGTATAATGTAGAGACCAAAAAGGCATTGTTTCAGCAATTAAGGTACCTACTTAATTTGTACCGATAGATTTAGTTTGAAGTGAATGAATGATCCATAGCATCTTGACACACTTTTAACGAAACAACACACAGTATACAGCATAATAAATATTATAGAGTGTAATAGGAAATCATATTGAAAGTGAAAGTGCTGCTGTGGAATATAAAAGCTCTGCTGCAGGTTTCAGACCAGTCAGAACCGGATCGGAAGAGCATCAAACTGAGATCGAGCTGCATCACAGACTGCAGATCTTCAGATTAAACACAGGTAAGAAAATATATTGTATACATATAAAAATAACATGTATAATAACACATACAGTATATGGAAAATATTATAAAATAGAAATAGGCTATGTAAACTGAAAAACTGATGACACACCCGAGGTGGTAATGTCGTCATTCTTGGTATTTGGTGCCTTTGGGCATCATAACGTTTTGAAAATCACTTCTTATGTAATCAAGATAAGGAGATCGTGAAAAAAAAATCAATGAAATGGAATACCAAATATGTCCACCCTGTTAAAGGGTACCCTGACGATGAAGATTTGTATGGTTTATTAGATTAACACTGCTCATTCAACTATTTTATGCGCATTTTGGAATATTGCATAAAAACAATGGATGGAAAGCGGCAAGATGCGCAGAAATTAAAAAATGCGCTTAAAAAAGATGAACCTGAACTTACCAAACAGCAATTAGATAAAATAGATAAAGCTGAAGGAGTCTACATACGATCACGCTGAAAACGGCTTGAGGAAGGTGCGCGAAGCTCCGCATATTTCTAAAGATTAGAAAGGGAGCAAGTAAAATAACAATAATAATAATAATTAAAACAGTGTGGCTATTATAGAAAATAACAAGACATTTATCAAAAGTGCACGTGATTAAAATTGATTTGATTGATTGATTGATTGATATGAAATCTACAACAGATTAAAAACAGGAACTTAAAAACAAGAAAAGAGAGCAAGGAGAAAGGAAGCAAAACACATTCTTTCTAACACTAGTAAAAGGTACAGTAGGTACAGTAGTTACCTGAACACTTCAGATTCATGTCGCTGTCTGCACTGATGGTGTGTAGCTCCTCGTCACCGCTGCATCACTCCACACACAGCCATTGCTATTTTCTTTTTGCGTCTTTGTCTATGTACAGACTTTCTTTTCCTTCCTTATTTTAGAAAACCCATTTCCCTTTGTCCTCTTTAAAGCTGATCAGTTAATAAGTTATTTTTAAACATAGATATTACATGCGAATTGTATTTACTTTCTCTTCAACACATAATTATGCATTTTTTGTTTTTAGATACAAATGCATGAAAGCCATTTTGTTTACTTTTTGACCTTATGAAATTGTTAAATAAATGCTTAACAAGGTGGACAAACCAAAAATGATTAGTTGACTTTTTTACTTATGACTATTAATGTTTATTTAGGTAACACAGATTTATATTAATAATAATAATAATTTATATAGTATTTGTCTGTTATCTTCTTTTAAAATAAATCCAGATAAGCGTCTGTATATTTGAGAAGTCCCTGTGTCTTGATTTTAAATATTATAATTTGTTTTGGGAAAAATAAGCAAATGGCTTTGCGTTCCCCACAATACTCTGTGTTCTCTCACAAAATATTCTGTGTTGTTTCGCAGAACTTAAATCATGCAACACTTGGCTAAGTGCTAATGTTTGCAAATAACACCACAAAACAGGAAGTTGTTGTAACTCAGGCATACGATGTCCGACCTGCTCCAAACTTCACATGTTTGATAATAGTCCTGGCCTGGAGACATCAATTCAGTTACACTCAAAGTGCCACCTGTTGGCAGCAGGAGGTGTGGCACTTTGAAATGACTTTGCCATAATTCTCCTGTATTTACTTGCTTACATGCATGTCGCCCACTGTTCACTGTTTTCCTAAGGCCAACGGGTGGCGGAGAGCCAGGAGTGCGAGGGCCCTTTCATCACTGCTTGCAGCTTTAATTTTTATTGAAATCCGAGTGCTTTAATTCTGTCCCTTTATTGACAGCCTAAGCAAATGAAACTTTCAAACCCCAGAAAGTTAGTAAATACTAGGTATGTACCAGTACTCAAGTGTGACAGCAACGATCATTTACATTTTACACACTTGGCCGACGCTTTTATCCAAAGCAACTCACAGTACACTTTACAGGGACAATCCCTCTGGAGCAATGGGGTTGAGTGCCTTGCTCAAGACCACTATAGCCACTGCGCCACACCAGCACCATAAAAGCAGTCATGAATGTGATAATCGTAAGGTTTTTTTTTTTTTAAATAAATAAATTTATTTATGTCTGATTGGTTATAGCAGCATTTTGGCGGCATATAGAGGTCTAATTGGTTAGCGAGCATGCGGTCCAAAGTCCAGAATGGAGAATTGAGAAAATCACTTAAAAAACAGGCAGTGATGTCTGGCTTCACCTCGATAAAGAAGATGAAACTAGTCAATTGCAAGTTGTACAACGCCAATCTGTCACATGACTGTACCACTTTGGGGACATTATTGTAATAAGAGTGTTGTGAATTCTTTGTGCTTCAGTATTTTTTAAAGCATGTTGTTATGAGGAAAAGTGCATCCACAATGGGAGTAACACATTTTGGCTAGCAGTTAGTGCAATTACTTATTTTTATGCAAGTGGAAATGTTATGTTTATGTTGTGTATCTAGGACAACTGATTAATAGAAAGGGGGTCAGTTTAGAGGTTTGCAGGATTTCGCTAGGTTCTATTCCGCCCGTCCGATCGCTCTCCCGCTTAAATTCACTCTGTTCACCCGCTATCCACTTAGAAAGATTTTCTTCCCGACCGACTGATACATATAATACAGTCCTCAGAGCAGACCATGCAGGTGTTTGATATGAATGAGTAAAGCACGGATATGTTTTTGTCGCAGATCGCCTGCCTGGGAGAGCCGCAGGAATGCAGACCTCTACATCAGTTTACTGGTGTTCATTCAGCTTCACCCGATTTAGCTTCCTTTTAGATTCTTTCTCAAAAACTTTGATGCAGTATTTATAATCCAGCACTGTTATTTTATAGACATATTTTCATAATTGATATACATTTTTATGTCAACATTAATTTTTATAACAGTGTTTTAAATATGTTTAATTATTGCCATGACTGAATTGAACTGAAATGTATTTGACAAGTTTATAAAACTGTACGAAATAACAAGTATCCCATATACTTCAAAAAACTGTAGAGGATAAAAACACAATAAAGCAATTATTTCCAGTGTGGCCCTCAATGTTATTATAAAGGGTAGAGGCTATGTACAGAAGTGACAGAGAAAACTTTATATCCTAATCAAATACTAACTTTAAACAACAGTAAAAGATAATTCACAATCTAAATAAAATACAATCACTACCCTGCTGAAAAAACAATAGAAACCATTACAGAAACCCTAATGGTTTCCACTACAAAACCATTACAAACCATCAGCCATTAACCATTAAAACCATTACCAAATGGTTTCCATTACGTAGTGTGTTTTGGGCATATTCCATTAGGATTTATTGGTTTGTATTGGTTTCCATTACAAATTTGAATTGGTCTTTATTTGCAAATATTTAATGGTTTCCATTGCAGTTTTTGTATTGGTTCTGATTTGTATGTTTAACTGGTAGCTGTTAATTAGGCCATTGATTAATTAAATAATTTAAATTATTACTACAATTATACACTGGTTTTGTCCTTGTGGCTTAAAAAAACCCTCAAGAATATATAATATAATTTTAATTGATATAAACTGCACACCAACTTTTCAATAGCTAACAGCTCAGGTTGTTTTTTTGCAAAGAATGAAGAACATGCACCTGAAAACAAAATTATACTTGGATTAAGACCATCTTTTTACTAAACCCAACTAAACATATTTGGGTGTACTTTGAGCAGATTCAAGATCTTGAATTTTGTCCATTAGTCATATCAGGTTCATAGCATGACAGTCATCTGTTATTTAACCTTTTCCAGGTGTAGGTTTTAAATTATGAAACAGATAGTTCCATTTAGGAATGCACCAAAATTTCAAGGCTGCCGAAAATGGCACTCGGTTTTTAGCCAAAAGAGAAAAAAGGCCGCCCCTCAGTGTTTAGTGCTCAGGATTCACTCTCCCATTTTATGCACGATCTGTGCTTGATGTACGAATGAGTCTACGAGCTATACTATATAGCTGTTTAAAGCGTGCATTCTTCTGTTCAATTTCGAGCATCCAGATGATATAATCACACGTCTTGTGAAGTGCTCTCAGAGTATGCATTTATTTGTCATTTTGGAAACGAAGTGTAAATGTGAACATCAAAGATTTCTTATGCTGTTGCGCCTCTATAGGAAGATAGTCTGTTCAGCCCCATTCACCAATAACAGTGGATTATCAGTGAATCCCAGCTGTCTGATGAAAGTTTGTAAAACTTTCCGGTGTAAAATTATCACTGCAGAGACTAATTTAATCCACCCCTTCTTCATATCATTGCTTTTAGGAAATTTAAATAAGGAGACCGAGCTGTTTTGTGTATTATCGCAACCAGGTAATATTTACATTTACATTTACATTTATTCATTTGGCAGACGCTTTTATCCAAAGCGACTTACAAGTGAGGAATACAGTAAGCGCGTCATCATGACGAGGCAAATAGGGACAAGAAGTGCTCACAATACAAGTTTTAGGCAGTGCTCAGAGTATCATAAGCTACAATAGAGAGGGATTAAAGGAAGTGAAGGGATAGGTATAGAATTTTTTTTTTTTTTTTTTTTTAGGATGAGGATAAGTGCTCACGAAAGAGATGAGTTTTCAGCTGTCTTTTGAATATTGCCAGGGATTCTGCATTGCGGATGAAGGCAGGAAGATCATTCCACCAGCGAGGGACAGTGAGCGAGAATGTCCTGGAGAGTGATTTCGTGCCTCTCTGTGATGGTACCACGAGCCTTCACTCCTTTAATGAGCGTAGGCTTCTGGTAGGGTGTAGACTCGTAAGAGTGAGTGGAAGTAGGAGGGTGCTGAGCCTGTGGTAGATCTGTAAGCAAGCGTCAACGCCTTGAATTTGATGCGAGCAGCAAGTGGTAGCCAGTGCAGAGAGATGAAGAGAGGCGTGACGTGGGCTCTTTTGGGCTCGTTAAAGACAAGACAAGCTTTACCCTGCTCTCAGGGTAAATATCACAAATATATATATATTATATTCTCTCCTTTAATGGTAACATCACTCTTGTAATTTATATTACTGACACAAAGGAGAGGGCACATGTCAAGAAAGATTTTATTGTCATAGGATGTAGTTTTACACACTGCCAGCATCTAGAATGATGGCATTTTAGTTTGATAGGCATTTTAGTGTTCATAGCAGAGGACACTCTCAACTTCTTATATTTTACAGTTTGTCAACTGATAACATTTTGTAGTCTTTGCATACCCATGCACCCTTGCTTGATAAAAATTTATTTTTTTAAGAGAAGGCAGACTAGGGAATGTTGCGACTGATGTCACTGCCATTACACGATAGGCTGAGAGGTGCATACGTGATTAAGTTAGCTGTTACGCTTTCTCTAATAGTAAGAGATACAGACCCTCTTATCTCCCTATTATATACAATCTCTGCCCACGATGGTACAGGGACAATGCTAGACCAAGAACAAGGCGAACATGGGGGCTTAAATACACAAGACTAATGACTAGACAAGACACACCTGTGCACAATCAACCCAATGAACCAATGATAACATAGGACACATGACAATGGAGCACATGGCAAGATCACATGATACAAACAAAGGGAAACACATGGCAAACACAGCAATGAAAACATAACAATAAGACTTGGCTAAACTTGAACACAACATGAACACAAAAACCAAAACTATGTGTGACAGATGGACATGCCCCGCCCGAGTACTGCTTTTTGAGACCTATCAGTAGTCCAAATGAAATTGATTCAACCTTAATTTTCTTAATTTTATGAAGAGACAGGAATACTTTTTGTGCAAAAACATGACTTTAATAAAAATAAAATGAAAATGACTTTATTCAGCAATTTCGGAGACTGACGAAGGTCTTACAGGTTTAGAACGAGAGGAGTAATTAAAGGATTAGTTCACTTTCAAATCAAAATTTCCTGATAATTTATTCACCCCCATGTCATCCAAGATATCCATGTCCTTGAACTACAATTTAGTTCAAACTTTGACCTCTGGAGGGCAGTAATACACTTAGCAGTGTCTACACTGCCAGAATTCTAATAGAGAAGAAGAAGAGAGCTAGTTCAAGATGAGCATTTATGGTTAAAACGCATATCATTTTTAATTTTTTAGAAAATGAGTTATGGTTTCACTAGATAAGACCCCTATTTCTCACATGGGATCGTGTAGAACGCTTTGAAGCTGCACTGAAACTGTAATTTTGACCTTCAACCGTTTGGAGGCCATTGAAGTCCACTATATGGAGAAAAATCCTGGAATGTTTTCATCAGAAACCTTAATTTCTTTTCCACTGAAGGACATGGACATCTTGGATGACATGGAGGTGAGTAAATTATCAGGAAAATTTAATTTGAAAGTGAACTAACCCTTTAAGAATTTTTACTTTTTTATTTTCATATTTTACATTTTCAAAATATAAAAAAGGAAAATTCCCAATAAAACACCTTACTCGCTGACTTTGCAAGGAAAATAATTTGGTTAATCATGAATCTTTCGTGCTGTTTTATAGGAGAATGAAAGTCAATCAGTTCTTGATACATTAAATTATTTTAATTCTCAGAAGTCCATGATAAAGGGTCAAAGCCAAGTCTCAAGTCTTTCAAGGCCAAGCATAACTTGTGTCTTTTGTCTTTACGTTTTCAGTATTTTCCTTTTTATAAATGCTAATGCAGGACAATTAATTTAATATATTTTCAGGAGCATTGTTTCAAGTGATCTGGAGCAAATGACTCACATTGTCTTGGGTAAAAAGAAACTGCGTGTTCATGACCATGCACACAGATATCATGGAGTGTTCATATAATCAGTGTGTGTGTGTGTGTGTGTGTGTGTGTGTTTGTGTGTGTAGGAGTGTACTTGTTTTGACTATACTTGTGAGGACCAAATGTCCTCACTTATATTGTGGAATACTTTCACAATCCACTAGTGACGACATTGACTGATCCTCACTATTTTAAAAGGCTTATAAATCAGCCAAAATATGTTTTTATTTAAATCTACATGTTATGGCTACATGTTATTGTGATGGGTAGGTTTAGGAGTATGGGTTGGGTTAGGCGATAGAAAATATCATTGACTTGATATAAAATCAATGGAAGTCTATGCAATGTCCTCACTAAGATAGCAGTACAAACCTGGGTGTGTGTGTGTGAATGTGTATTCTGGGAAGACTTCATTCCCCTTCTGTCCATCACTCAACATTGTGTCGATGACGTGACACTAGGGGTCAAACTTGGGAGACCAATCACATTCTGATCATTGAAAAAGGCCAATGAAAAATTGGCGAGTGAAATTTGCATGTCAATCTCCACCCTGGATGCCGGGTATATAGAAAGTACATGCAAACACTCCTTCAGATTTGTTCTTAGGAGGCGATTGTACAGAGCGTTTCTCTTTCATTTCTTCTATAAATGATTGAGCCAGCACTGTTTGTTTGTGATCTCCATTCACCTTCACTGGGCGAGCTGACTGGATTTGAGGGACATGAAAGCAGTTTCTTATTTTTGGTGCACAGATAAGTGGTGGGACATCACCTGGGTGTTTAAGCGACCATCTACAAGAAGCTTTCTTCACAGAGAGAGCTTTGTACACACAGTAAGCATCTGTGTTTAAATGCCTTTCTGTCAGTGTACAGTTCCTGGCTGCAGCTGGGTTCCCTTTGCCTCTGACAATCATGAGCGTTGTCTGGGCATCAGTCTTGCCGAGGCTGCATTTATGGATGGTTCGTGCTCTCATTGCAGAGCACGCCCATGGCGGAGTTGCGGTTGCGGCTTTATTTTTCCACGGAAAGAAGAAAGCTGACTCAGATGCTTCTTGCCCCGCACCGTCACACGGTTCAACGGTGGCTGATTCTGGGAGCAGGTTGATGGGATGTGTTCCGCCAAGCTTGCCTCCACGATCTGTGGCTCAACCTGGCTGATGGTAGATGAGAGAAGTCACACAAAACCTCAGTGAGTGCAGATGCCTGAGTGAGGCAGATGCTGTGAGAACTTCTCTAGCACAAGTTCGAGAGAAATCTTTGACTGTGACCACACCTTTAATCAAAATCAAATCAAATTTATTTGTATAATGCTTTTCACAATACAAAAGTCCCAAAGTGTCTATAAAAATGTTTGTAATATATTATTAATGCTTAACATTTACATTATAATATATGTAAAGCAATATGTCAATATGTGACGGAGCAGTTTTGATATTGCTGTAATAAGATTAATAATTTACTGCATTTAATAAACATGACTACATGGAGATAATGAAATCGAGGAGCGACGGCGAGAACTTGGATGTGTCAGATTGTGTCAAAGCAGCTTTACAGTGATAACTGGTATATAATTTTGGCTGTACAGCAGCTCTTAAAGAAAATGGTGTCATTATCCAGCTTAAGTAAATTCAGTATTGATTCATTCCATTGTAAAATTATTAGTTATTAATTTAGTTTTTAATTTAATATTACAACTCGGTTCGGTCCGAAGTTGTAATCTTCTGTGTTGGATGAAGAAATATGAAACAACTTGCTTTGTTTGGCTCTTGTAGTAGGAAAGAGTTCTTTCTCTCTTCTAGATAAGCACATGGCTGGGTTGCAGGTTTAGGCCTACAGGCCTTGCAGACCCACAGGCAGCATCCCTGCAGCTGCAGTGTTGTCGGAGTAGGCCAGAGAGATGCAAGAGAGAGAGAGGGCAGTGTTGGGCTCTTAAAGTCTGGTGCTGGCAATCTCCTCCTTTGGGTCAATCATACTTGAGCTTCCAACAGGAAAGTTTACGATCCTTTGTCTTGAGTAGATTGTGTGCATGTAACTGGATTGGTTACAGATGGAGAAGAAACTATTAAAGATTCTTGTAATACTGATATGTGGCACAGGTATCGACATATCATATACACAAGCGTTTAAATCTTCTAAACACAAACTCATAGGCACCAAACTTGGTAAAGGTTAGTTTACGTTAACCATTGGTTCTTATCATAAAATATACATAAAACAAATACCATACAAAAGACGCTGCACAAAGCAGTCATGATCATAAACTCAATGTCCTGGGATGCATGTTCATTTATAGATCAGTTCCATCTATAAATTCATGCAGGAAAGTCTGTTTTGAGGACTATGGCCACTGCTTTTCATGTGGCTACATCGTTTTAGAGCAGCTTCTTGCATATTTGCGGGCCATAAAAATCAACCTTATCTGATGGTGTCCATGGTAACTGAGGCCCTTGCCCCAGTTGGTACGTTGGGGATGAGTGCAGACCACAGAGTTTTAAAGATTATTTGTTAACTATAACTGTCTGCTTCCCAAACAATGCTAGGAAGATTGTTCCAGAGTTTAGGTGCCAAACAGGAGAAGGATCTACCACCTGCGGTTGATTTTGATATTCTATGTATTATCAATTGACCGGAATGCTGAGATCACAATAGACGTGAAGGACTATAATGCATTAAGAGCTCGCTCAGGTACTGGGGAGCTAAACCATTTAGTGCTTTGTAAGTAATTAGCAATATTTTAAAATCTATACGATGTTTAACAGGAAGCCAATGCAGTGTTGACAGAACTGGGCTAATATGGTCATACTTCCTAGTTCTAGTAAGAACTCTAGCTGCTGCATTTTGTACGAGCTGTAGTTTATTTATCAGGCGGCGGAACAACCACCCAGTAGAGCGTTACAGTAATCTATCCTTGAGGTCATGAACGCATGAACTAACTGTTCTGCATTTTTCATTGAGAGCATATGTTGTAGTTTAGATATATTTTTAAGATGGAAGAATGCGGTTTTAGAGATGCTAGAAACATGGCCTTCAAATGAAAGATTGGTATCAAAGAGCACACCCAGGTTCCTAATTGACGACAAACACTTAACAGAGCAGCCTGATGTGAGCTGTGCTTTTGGAAACATCAGAAGTTGAAGCTTTATTTCTCATTAATTTAGCCACTGTATCAAATAAATACCTAGGGTTGTGAAAAACCTCTAGTTTTGTTTTCCCATAGTGTTGCAGTTTAACGTAGCTAAGAGATTTAAATTCTAGTAGGGCCTATTTTGTTCTAGATGAGTTGTTTATAAAAAGTGTTAAAAGCCCTATTAAGGATTTTTGAAAATGACCTTTCATGTAGTGTGTAACAAGGCTCTAAGTAAATGAAAACATTCTGCAAAGTTTTAAGTCTGAAAGTGCACTGTATATAAAGTTATTGTCTCTCAAAAGTAAGAGTCGACTCAGTCAATTTAACGAGTCGTTTGTATAACGAATCTCAAGCTGTTTTGTTGTGACATCACAACGAAACATTAGCGTATTTCCTGCCCACTTATTTTGCGTGCAGACACCAAGGAAACTTAATCTCCCTCAAACACTGCAGATGAAGAATCAGTGGTTAACGTTCATCTTTACAACAATACCACAGCAGTATAGCCTGAAACTTTTGCTGTGTTCCGTCATTTTACTGACGACTGCTTCTTCAACCTAAATGTGTTCAACGAGGGAGTCGCAGGCCGGTTGTTATTGAAGGATGGGTTAGTACCCAGTTTATGTGGACTAGCTTCTTCCTCCTCCGAATCACAACCTGTAAGTATGATTAATAATTGTTGCCACTGTTTTGTAGGAAAGAATATAATTATAATTCTCACAGAGAAAATAATTTAAATTAGTTAAATTTTTAAGGAGCCAAGATATAAAACTGCCCTCAAACAAAAAGATTCACCTGTTCTGATGTGCAATTCAACTGAAAGCGGCAAAAGTCTATATGAAGAGTTTGGTTCCAAAAGCGCGATAAACGGCATTTTTAAAAAAATTGAGGTCTTGCCAAAATCAGTATTGTATCTGGTCGGTATTGAAAAGTCAATTTTAAATTTTACTCAAAATGCGATATCCTCCGTGTTATTCTGTCATGTTTTCTCCCTATCTTTCCAAACCATGACAAACACCAGTCTCCCTCAGTGTTGGCAACTATATTCAAAGGAAAGTAGCTAAAGTCTACCCAAAAGTCGCTAAAGGTCGCTAGATGACGTCATGCGTCAATTAGCATATTTGTGACATCATCACGTCGCACTTGCATTCTGCCTGCCTAATGTTTTTTCTCTCCTAATATGTGCTCACAGACTGGATTTTGATACAATAGCTATAATATGGCGAATGTCCAATAAAACTGTTCTCATTTCCAATCTATATATATATATATTGTCAGACAACAGAACGAGTACATGATATAACTACATATTTGGTGTAAATTATCTTAATTCAGTGAGGTTGGAAACTGGATGAACTTAAGCTCTGTGATATAGTGAGCAGTGATAAGCACAAGAGAAGAATGGAAATCAAAACCGTCAAACTAAATTCTTTAAATTTAAAACAAAGGAGAAGCAGATAAGTGATAACTCCATGGCAACACTGTGCTCATGTGTAGAACGCTCATTCATGTCAGATGCTGTGCGGTCAATGGAATGTGCTGCTGCACCTCTCAAGCAAGACCTTGCGCTCGCACAGTACTGGCGACTTTTGCCGACAGGTTTGTCCAAAGACTCGCTAGATTTGTCGCTAGTCGCTTTTTGAAAAAGCAAAAAAAAAAATCGCTAAGGGGGTCTGAAAAGTCACTAAATCTAGCGACAAAATCGCTAAGTTGGCAGCACTGGTCTCCCTTCTCTGCAGAATGCGATACATCTGCTCAACCAATCACAGCGCACCATTCCACGCATTGTAAACAGTAATGGCAGCGCTTTGTATACACCCAGCATCCTAGTTTGCCTTATCTATTTTGTACATTGTGATCAACAACAACAGAAAAATGAATAATTTTGACGGCATTGATGAACCTGTGGTGGTTTCTGCGGTGGGAAGAAACGTAAGTCATCGAAATCTAATAATTTACATGAGGAGATTAAGAAGATGAGGCACTCGGGAGGCGGAAAAATGCCAACTGTTACTTGTCATGGTCCCGAAACTGAATCATGAACAGTTTTTAAAAGCCGTTTGACCAAGAATGATTAATTTCTCGAATCTGGCATTGCTAGTTTTGATTCTAAACATCTGATAGAAAAAAAAACATAACATGATTGCTATTTGAATGTTTACAGTTTAGTAATACCCTGGGTAGTTGCAGTCAATTCTAATGTACTCTGCAACTGTGTTGTTTTTATTTTAAGTGTATGGTGGCGCCAGATACTCTTTAATCGGTAATGACAAACGGAGACATAATTTATAGCATTAACAAGATGACCTGTTCAATTCATTTTGGGAGCGATGACTGAATGTATTTTTAGTCCAGTGCCTGTATATAAGATTAGTATTGACAAAGTTCAGAGGCTGTCATATATGTGAATCAACTTACTTTGTTTAGTATTCTCAACAGTATATAACTTTTAGTATATAAAGTAAATAACTTTTATATTGATTCAATGGATTAATTGCATTTTGAAAAAAACGTGTCATGGATTTGTTGCATTTTGGGTTTTGCATTTTTATGTATGAAAATCAAAATCTGGATTTTAATTTTTATGTTATTATAACCTAAAGATGCTATGTGAAAGTTTGAGAGAGAAAATAGTGGTTTTCATCTTGCCATTTTACTCAAATTAATCGAAATGGATTTATTGCATTTTGGAACAAAACTCTTCATATGTCCTCTAAGTAAAAAAAGTAAAAATCTTCTGGACAAATATGCGACTAGCAAGGACTAAAATCCAGTGTCTAACATCCACACGGTTCTGAGTTTCAGTTCAATGGCCTAAGTAGAGTAACATTACTAGACTGAAACCCTTATACGGTTCAGTCCGAACATGTTAGTGATGTCTCCGCGTCCAAATTTTGTGCCAGAGTCACCACATTATTTGTAGATTGCACAAATACATATTTAGCCTGTGTGTGTTGTGTACGCTACACACAGCTTGTAGGTCTCCGGCTAACCAGCTAATAGCGATATGTGTTCACTCACATTTGTCTAGAAATGTGTCAAATGTTTGTCATTCTTATTACTTTGAGTTATGATAAAGAATAGAGCAATACGTTGGTGTACAACTGCAGTGAAACACAAAACAACTGAATTCCTCTCTGAGTCTTTATTTTGAGAACAGAGTGGAGCAACATCATTATTATAATACAATGTAAGTGATGCAAGCACATGTTAACCAGCAGAAGTCATCTGACCAATCACTGCAGATTAGCGTCATGCAAACGAGGGTTCGGCAAAATGAATCATTCAGCGAATCGCTTGGGAGTCCTTGAGCAAATAAGGTAAAAATAAATGCATATTATAAGACAATAAAAGTGTTTTTGACCTTGCATGCTTGTAAATCTGTTATTGGTGACTCCCAAAACAAAAATAGGAACCTTTCAAATGCCATAATAGGGGCACTGAGAAATATTAATAAATATCTGACGCATCCGAGCTTTATAATGGCAGTGAACAAGAAGTGAACAAGACCAATGAGTATGAGCTCACTGACGGAAGAAATTGCTTCCGTCCGCATTCATCCATGTCTTAAACGTGTACTCCACATGACTCGGGGTTAATAAAGGCCTTCTGAAGCGAAGCGATGCGTTTGTGTTAAAAAAAAAAATTATTTTATATTTTACTTCATAACTTGTTTAAATATGGTTCCCTTCTGAAAGGGAACTCTACTCTGCGTTTACTGCATATGGGGAACGTCACACGTGAACCGATGTATGAAAGCCAAGTATCAAACCTCTCCAATCCTATTGGCGGCGACAGCCTATGACATCATCATAGCGCGACCGGAAGTATATAAGGAGCGCCTAGAGAATCAGTCAGTATCTTTTCATCTTTTGGGACTGTTTTGTCTGATCGTGATTGTATCGAATCCGGTAAGGGAATCTTATATTATGCCTTACAAGCGTTTCAGAGTGTGTTCATCCGTGTCCCAGGTTTTGACACTTGACATACACATTCTAGGCGTTTTTCTGTCTGGGAGAGGAGTGCGGATAGACAGTGCTTGAGGGCGCTGTCCGTGTTTTTCTGTTATTTACTGTGAGAGTCTCCCTATCGGACGCTCCGTTCTCGTTTGGCACTCTTCTCGAGGAAGAGGTGTCCGCATCTGTGCCTGGTGATTCTGGCCCTGTTTGTGCTGAGGTAAAACGGCAGCTGCAATCATGGGGCTTGCAGGTGAGCCCGTTGGAAAGTTTGAGAGAGGTGTATTCTCTCTCAGCCCCTGGGGCTGATGAGGATGAGTTGTTGGATGATGATGACGTCCGTGTTTGATGTCATCATGTCCGCAGCGAGCGCTCCTGGCTGCTGTAAATGGGAAGCTGCTGGAATTTGTGGGACGCGCTTCTGGCAGGCTGCAGCTGCCGTGAGGGCGCTATTGTCCATAGCTCTGCAGCCGGAAGAGCGGGCCATCAGAAAAATAATCACCATGGGCCCAGCCATCAGTCTGACTATAAGAAGCTTCTGAGCATGTTATGTTTATATATACATAACATGCTCAGAAGCTCTTATAGTCAGACTGATGGCTGGGCCCATGGTGATTGTTTTTCTGATGGCCCTTTCCGTTTGATAATGAGAGGCTCTTTTAGCCTTAAAAGAACCCTAGATTCCATCCTTTCATGTAGAGAAAAAGGAAAATGAGGAATCTTCAGTCTTTGAGCCACAGGAAGGTAAGCTGGGTCTATATTTTATATTTTAAAATATGTCGACCTTGTTTTTCCTATATAGTTTTTCCTAAACATGTAGACAGCCAGGAGGCTGGTCCATCTCGAGCTGAGGCTCAGAGACAGGGCCAGAGATCCAGTATGGCCGCCGGTGCCTCCTCCTTTTCGGAGCAAGTCACAGAGATGGCGGGACTCGAGGAGGAAGAAGCAGGTTTTAAGGGAGGTGATCGATTCCCTCTCTTTGTGAGGGCGACTTTACACCTGCCCTCGCCCCTTCTTCCTCCGCCTCCTGGGTTTTGGATTCGTTTAACATACTCAGGTACTTCTTAAACAGTCAGGCTGACGGCTGGGCCCTTGATGAATATTTTCTAAGGGCCCACCTTCTGGCTTGATAGTGAAAGAGGCTCTTTTAGGCTTCAAAACCCTAGATTCCATCCTTCCTTGTGAAGAAAAGGGAAAGAGAGTCTTCGGTCTTCAAGCCGCAGGAAGGAAAGCTGGGTCTATATTTATGTTTCTAAATATATTGATCTTGTGTTCCTGTATAGTTTTTTTTCTTGAGTATGTAGTCGGAAAAAGTAAGGGGTCTTTTGGGCAAACCGAAGTTTGTTAGGTTGGCTAGAACGATATTTGTGCAGGCCACAAAATGGCCGCCTCTTAGCCACCTTTGTATAGAGTAGCTTCTCCTCTGGTGTTAGCTAGAGTAAGTTTGAGTTAGCACTCATCACTTCAGTTAATATTCATGTCTAGTGTTGGCCTTAATCGGCCAGGTTGTATAGTTCCTAGTTCTGGCCTCCTCCTGAGGGAGTTGTTAGGCCTGACACAACAAACAAAGGGAAATGGGCATAAGTGCAATGGCTGAGGATAACAGCTAAGGTAGTAGGCTGTTATGAGCCTCGCTGATGCTGTGGTCTCAGGTGGTAGGCCCTTTGCGTAGATAAGTGTATGCAGTGTATGCTAGGCCCCACTGTCTAGAACTTGATTCATGCTATGAATTTGTCTTTCCCTGAGCCCCTTGAATTAACATTCAAGTTTGAGTTTACGGTGCTAGCTTATTTTTAGCTTCCATTCTCTAGGGTTCAGTACAGATTTTTATTTCTGTTTGGTGAGAGCATTTATCCTTTTCAGGATAGCATGTATATTACAAAGTGTTATGTTTGCTTTGGGTTCTAGTCTTTGCCCTACACGTATGTGAGCTTTACTCTAGTGCTGCCACAGGTTAGCACCTCTTCTCATATTAGTAGGCTTGTGTTAGCCTCTAGTTAAGAGCATGGTGATTATTGTACTCCCTGGTTAGGGTTTGTGGTGTTTCACTGAGTGCATCACCTGTTGGATTGCACACTCAGGTTGAGTGTAGAGAACCTCATTTTCAGTTTGGTTTCTGTTAGCTCCACTAGTTTGATCATTGTCACAACAGCTATATTGCATATAACTGTAGGAGTTGTAGGCTCTAATGGATTTAGCCTCCTTCTAGTTTAGCAGCTTCTGTCTACAAGTGTTGTTGGTGTATGGTCATGAGTTTTGCTCACTTAATTTAGCACTGCCACAGGTCTATGCTCGTGTCTGTTTGAGGTAGTAGGCCTTTTGTAGGCCTCCTTAGACCATGATACCATTTCATTGTGCTCCTGTAATTGTGTAAATTATAGTACATTGCCTGTAGGAATTTGTAGACCTAGCTCAGGTTGCGTTAAGCTTCCCACAACTGTTTGTTGGGTTTAGAGCTGGTCCTCTTTGAGCTTGGTCCCCTTTTAAACCACTAGCTGGTGCCACGTGTTGTTGAGGTTGTAGGCCCCACTAAGGCCTCATATTCAAAAATGGACTCATATTTCATATTCAAGTTTTTATTGCTTTTGGAAGGTGAAAGGGTAACAAAAGTACAACATCACAATGATAATAATAATACAGGGTTCCAGATTTCTACAGGCACAGTTGGAACATTAAAGGAAGTACAAGACATTCCACCAAGTGTCAACCTATTCATTCTGAGTCGTTACTGTAATATATGTCCAGAACTCTTCCCAAGGAGACGACCCATCTTCTTTGACACCATTTATTCTATTGAGCATAGATTCATAAGAAGCAATTTCTATCATTGCACTAGCCCAATCTTTCAGTTCTGGGGCTTTCACTGTCTTCCAGTGTCTCAGAATAATCCTGCTAGCCACTGTAATACATACCATTATAACAGAAAGTACACACTTAGAAACATTTGGTAATTGAGACTTGTCACCCAATAAACACAGTTGAGGTGTTAGAGATATTGTGGAGCCATACCAGCAACTTGCGACATCTATAACTTGTTTCCAGAGTGGTTTAACTAAGCTACACTCCCAAATACAATGTAAAAAGGTACCTGTTTCCAACTGGCACTTCCAACACAAACTGTCCTTTATCAATTTCATCCTGTAAAGTCTTACCGGAGTGTGGTAGTATCTATGAAGAATCTTATATTGAGTGAACTTCCCCCTTACTTCTTTTATATATTTACCACACCCGCCAAAATGCTGGACCATTTTCTGAGTCAATTTCTTCACCAATATCTCTCTGCCAGATGGTCCTTAAGTTTCCCAAGTCACTACTCCTGAAAGAGTTTACCATTTTATATAAATGTGAAGCTTTATGAAATTCTTGTGTTTTGTTTAAATAACTTGAGATAGGATTGTCAACCATGGGGCCAACTTTTGACAATATACAATTACGTAACTGTAAAAACTTCCAGAAGTTTTCTTTTCCTACAAGATTAAAACATTTAGTTAAATTTTCATAAGACCTTAACACCCCATTCTCATACAAGTCTTCAATTATACTTATACCTTGCTGGTGCCAATACTTCCAATAAATCAGCTTTTTACCAATACAGATTGCTGGGTTATACCATAATGAAGAGTATTTCTGTAAATGGTGAGATAATTTGAATATTTTATGAATTTTAGCCCAAACATCTCTAAGGCCTCCTTTCAGATTACATGTTGGCACAGTTCTGTGTTGGTTTTGTATGCCTCATCACCGCCATTGGCCACGCCCGTCTCTGCTAAGAGTAGGTCCTAGGTAAGGCCTCTCTTAGAGTATTGTGGCGCAGTGTGTACTCCTCTTGTTTTAAGAGTAAAAGTTGTTTTTACTGAGTGCATGGCCTGCTGGCTGGTGTGGTCATGATTGCCACTAGCCGATGCCACGTGTTTGCCAGTTGTAAGTAGCAAGTTGTAAGTTGCAAGTTGTGTAGCATGTTGGCGTTCGCTTTGTGTACTCCTCTCACTTTGAGAGTAAAAAGGGTTTTACTGAGTACATTGCTGAGTGGCTGACCTCTCAGGGTGAGTTTTGGTTTGTGTTTATCCTTTAGCTCTAGTTGAGCTAAGTAGCTACCTCGTAAGTAGGTTGGTTCTATTTTTCTCCTAGAACTTTAGTAGCCACTAGACTAACGCCACGTGTTTACAAGTAGTAGGTCCTCGGGTCCTCCTTTGAGAGCATGTTGATGTATGTAATAGTGTACTCTTCTCGCTGAGAGAGTTTAGAGATGTTTTACTGAGAACACTGCTGGTTGGCCAGCGCCCCAGGTGACTTATTGAACCTCCTTGTAGTTCGGTTGTTTGTCCTTCCTGGAGCTTGAAACACTGCCATGAGCTGACGCCACGTGTCTGTCTGAAGTTGTAGGCCCGTGTTTTGGGCCTCCTTTAGATCATGATGGCATATGTTCTACTCCTCTTGCTTTAAAGAGTAAAAGGTTCTTTTACTGAGTGCATTGCTTGTTGGATTGTGTTAGGTGGACTGTTATGTGGGCACTCTACAGTCTTGTAATCTGCTGTTACTGTCATGTGGTTGATTTTTGTTTCCAGCAAGATTGGTGTTCAAGGTGCGTGGCCTTGACAGGCCGCCTTGGATTTTCCCACTGTTGTGACTAAGCATATTAGCATGTGTGAGTTTCTACTCCATGCAGAACTATTGTCATGTTGTAGGCCCCTCTCTGGCCTCCATGATTATGTGCCTACAGTATGGTCTATCTGTTAGGTTGAGCTTTGTACTCCCCTGCTGGGTTGTCTTGTATAGTGCTTAGCTCCCTAAGCTGGTCATTGGTTGAAGGTTTCCATGAGGCCTCCTGTTGAGGATCAGCCCCAGGCTGGTTTGTGCTCCCCTTCATCAGGGTTTCTTAGCGCACAGCCTCCTCAGTGCAAATACTCAGGCGCTGAGTAGATCCTAGGATTGAGCAGAGTATACTACCCTCAATAAGAGGGTCCATAGCATTCAGCTGAGTTCTGCTCTCCAGGATGCCTGTCTCTACGCATGGGTTTCAGTTGGTTACTGCCTTTTGCAGTCGCTCTTACTTGCTGTCTTCTCTGAAGAATGCGTTGTTGAGATTCTGTATTCAGACAGGGTTGGCCAAGACTGTTTGTCCTCTGTCAGACCAGGTCGGCCTCCCTGGTGGCATTGGGGTGACTATGTTCCCCTTCTAGTGGCTGGCTGGGGTTCCTTTCGGTCCCAGAAGCCTTGGAGCAGCCTTGATAGGCTTTGTACGGAAGGCCTCTTTGAGGTTCAGCTTGGGCTGTTGGCCGTAGGGAATGCCTTTGTGTGACCTGAGGGTGAGTTGCTATCTGGCGTTTCTTTCAAACTGCTTGACGCTTTGTCTAGCCATCTTGGCATGCACTCTCCTCAAGCATGGCGGCGTGGGGAAAGGGAACGTCTCAGGTTACATATGTAACCATGGTACCCTGAGAACAGGGAACGAGACTCTGCGTTGCTTTGGCATGCTTCGGGCTGCCTGCTGAACGGTCCCTCAAGACGATAAGATACTGACTGACATCGGTTCACGTGTGGCGTTCCCCATATGCGGTAAACGCAGAATCTCGTTCCCTGTTCTCAAGGAACCATGGTTACATACGTAAACCCTGAGACAACACATTGCTTCGCTTCAGAAGGCCTTTATTAACCCCCGAGCCGTGTGGAGTACGTTTATGATGGATGGATGTGGATGGAGACACTTTCTTCAGCTCATACTCATTTTGTCCCGTTCACTGCTCAGATGCGTTTTGAACTAGTTTAACTAGTTTACCTTATTTAGTAACCCTGCAGTACACCCACCCACATGAATGCATGAATTATCTTTTCGGCACTGGAAATAGAAAGCATATGTCATAACTTACAAATATTTCTTGGATGAAAGAATGCTGTTCTACAAACACTGGTAATATGGCTTTCAAATGCCTAGCAGGTGCTTCAGATTTCCCCACAAATTTTTTCAGCAATTATATACAGGTTGTGTGTTATATTTAATAAATATGTTGATAATAAAAGCAACAAATGAAATAAAGTAAAACATTTAACTCATTGTGCATGCATGACGTGATTTGCAGCTACTGTCGCACTTTTCGTAATGTGATAGCATTTTAATTTAAAATGGAGCAGTTCCTTGTGCTAAGAGCTGCCCCCGACTAAAGATTTTTCTATTAATCTTTAATCGTTTAGCCGCACGTTTATATTAAATAATAGCCTACTAAACCATCCTTTAAAGGGGACCTATTATGCCCCATTTTACAAGATGTAAAATAAGTCGATGTCCCCAGAGTGTGTATGTTAAGTTTTAGCTCAAAATACCCCACAGATAATTTTTTATGGCATGTTAAAATTGCGACTTTTAGTGGTTGAGCAAAAACATGCTGTTTCAGTATGGTCCCTTTAAATGCAAATGAGCTGCTGCGCTGGCCTAAGAGGGTGGAGCGTCAAGAGCTCATTCTCTGGTGTCAGAATGTCAGAAACTGCGAATATATGCTGCATGGAGATAGATCAGGTATAGTTTAGTTTATTACGGTTATAACTTATATTGTCTTATTGTTTTTATCCACTATATTACTACAAGCCTGTTGTACCATCCGAATGATGGCCAAAACTATACAGATGAGTTTTATGATGTTTATTGTACTTCACACAAAAGATGAAACATCCGTTTTCACTCTAGAAAATCTCTGTAAGAACTTAAACACTGCAAGTTTGCATTAACTATTATCCATAAACTCTCTTTCTCCCTTGCATTATCATCAACATACACAGCGAATTACACAGAAACACTCGTTACAACAAACAGTAAACAAATATATACAGACTTTATGCCTTTCGGGTTGTGCTTAATAAACTGGTACATTTTATATACGTAAATTAACTCCGATGAACTGTAATAAAGTGCTCTCACCTTCATTACTGCCATATCCAGTATCACTCTGGAGACTGTAAGCTGGATCACGAACAGTTTTTACTGATCTATCCTTGAGTAACAAATTTTTAGCACAACCTCTGTTTTGTATTGTCCCTTTGTATTGACATTCGTTCACAAAGCAGTCCGGTGTGAAATGATTCACACAGACATTTCGGCAGAACTGAGGGAGCATTTTCCTGGAAAACCAAGTTAATCAAGTTTTTTTTTTTTTTTTTAACAGCTCAGATTTAGGGAGTACATGGAGAGAGCTATGTGGATTAATCCATCCAGCTACAGAACACCTAAAACGTTTGGGAGACGTTCTCGTCCAGTGCAGCAATGGCGGACTCGCTGTGAACGTGCTCAGGGCGGTTCTATGTTCAAACGGCTGTCAACATGCGTGGGCGTGGCCTGTGGCTTTTGTGGATTAAAGTGGGTGCATAAATCTTGCTGCAAAGCACCAGTAAAAGTAATGATTATGAATGTGTTGGGGAAAAGGACACATCTTAAACTATTTAAAACAAAAGAGAGTGAGAGAGAGAGAGAGATTGCACGTGCACCTCCTACCTAAGCGCTAATACTTTAGCTTCCACACTCCTCACAATTAACACTAATTTACCTTTTGGACCATATAAAGATGTGTTTATTGACTTGTACAAACTCCTCTCTATATTTGAGAGATCTTTGTCTTGTCTCCTCATTTGACAACAAAAGCAACTGTGGGGATGTCGAAATAGCAGCTTGGCACATTTGGCCATCGTTCACAGAGAGCAAAGGCTTGTTTGAGACTTTAAATAGCAAGTAAATATATCCCAGTGCTTTTTGTTGTCATATTACCATTGATTGAAATTTCAAAATGCTGAATTTCTGCCTATTAAAAATAAATAAATAAATAATCATGTAGTAATAAAATAATACAAATCGAGTGTGTGGGTTTTCCTCATATTTATTTTATTATTCATATAAAAATTAAAATGTTTTTATGCATATTTACAAGTAATTGCCCAGCTCCCTCTGTCAATGATCTAGCGCCCCTCAGCACCTGCATTCAAAATTCTCTGGCGCTGCCCCTGATTGCAAATGTGGTATTTACTGATCTGGTCGAAGTCCAAGTTGATATTAATTGACTTAACATTTTATCCGCAACAATACTGTCTGTTTTTGCTCTATTTCGTGAAAACAGTTTCAAACAAAGCCACACCAGAACTGTTGCGCATGTCCAAGCAATGGTGATTCCTGAATTAATCTGCATTTTGAACAACTGATGAATGACTCACATTAAGATTTACCGCCACCTACTGGCGGTATATGCAATACATTTATTTTCATATTTACACTTTACATAGACTGTTTTTACTTAAAAAAATAATAAAAATTTTAAAGTTGATTTTTACATAGCCTATTTCTAGATTCAAAAATTATATTTACCAATGAATTGCATAAAATAGTCTATGTAAATGTGTTTAAATAATACTTCAGATGGAGCTTCTGTGCTGCTTCTGCAGTGCAAAGATGCATTTTTAATGATTTCTTTTGATTGGTAGCAGTCTGATTGGGTCTTATTGTTATAACTGAATTTATTGTTTAACATTTAAAAACAAATTTTCTATTTTAATTTAAGAAATTGACAAAAAGATGCATACATTTAATAAGTTTATAAAAACTTCTTATTATGGTAAAAAATGCCTGAAATTAATTTAAAGGGGCAAATATTGCCCTGTAATGGGAAAGTTAATGTCTGTTAATGTCAGATAGTGCTCCTAATTTTTTTTAAAGGTGCAGTCTGCAATTTTTGGCCCTCTAGTGATTAATAAACAGAACTGCATGTCTTATGGAAGAACATTGTAGCCGGAGTTACTTTTCTCCGTGCATGTCTATGGTTTACGGACAGCAGCTTTAAAGAAAAATGTTAGCGTAGAGCCCTGCCTCTGTCTGTGTGCAATATTTCAAAATGTTCTGTCTTTTATCAGCTAGCCCTTTGTTGGCCAGTGTGGGACATTAATCTTCTGGGCTGCAAGTTAACCCCACTCAGGCTTTGGTCTTCATAAGCAGAAACGTCTCAGGTTACGTATGTAACAATGGTTCTCTGAGAACAGGGAACGAGACTCTGTGTTTCGAAACGCTTATGGGGAACGTCACACGTGACTCGGTGTTCAAAAGCCAACTATCAGAAACTCCAATCCTATTGGCCGGCGACAGCCTATGACGCCATACGGCGCGACCGTATAAAAGAAGCGCCTAGGAAACAGTCAGTATCCATCGCCTTTGAGGGACTGTTCAGCAGGCAGCCCGAAGCATGGCAAGGAAACGCAGAGTCTCGCTCCCTGTTCTCAGAGAACCATGGTTACATATGTAACCTGAGACGTTCCCTTCGAAAGGGAACTTCAACTCTGCGTTAGGAAACGCTATGGGGAACGATGTACCCACGCCGCCATGCTTGAGGAGAGTGCATGCCAAAGAAATGGCTGGGACAAAAAGTAGTTTCGTAGAAACTGCAGCAACTCCCCTCGGGTCACACCAGGCTGTCAGTGACAGCATTCCCTATGGCCCACAGCCCAAACTGAGCCTCACGGAAGGCCCTCCAGAGAGGAAAAAGGCCTACCAAGACCGCTAGAGGCATCTGAGACCAACTTTTCCGCAGACAAAGTGGTCCCTTTAAAGGAATGTGGTCCAGGGACCGAAAGGAACCCCGACCAGTCACTAGAGGGGAACAAAGTCACCCCAATGCCACCAGGGAAGCTGACCTAGCCTGTCAAGAGACAAACTTAGTCTTGGCCAATCCTGTCTGAATATAGAATCTCCAAAGCACATTCTTCAAGAAGAGACCAGGTAAGAGTGACTGCAGAAGGCAGGAGCACCTCAAACCCACGCGCAGAGATGGGCAACCTGGAGAGCAGAACTCAGCTGAGTGCTATGAACCCTCATATTGAGGGGAGTATAATCCGCTCATCCTAGGCCCTACTCAGGGCTCAGGGCGTGGCCGATGGTGGAACGGCTTCCCAGGCATCCTGCCAGCAAGTCACTTAAAAAGGAGGCCTAATGGGGCCTACAATCTCAGCGACAAGTGGCGTTCAGCCCTTTCACAGAATAAACACAACTGTGCCAACATGTGAATTAAAAAAGAGGCCTGAAGGAGCCTACCATTTCAATGACACGTGGCTTCAGCTCGTGAATAAGGGAACCAAGCTACAGGGAACCAGCTTAAACCCAAATAAGCTATGGGAAGCTAACTGCAACCTGAGCTAAGCTACACATTCCAACAGGCAATGTACCCTAACAAAAAGGCTAAAGGGAACCAAACAAGCCAAACGGTCTAAGGAAGGCCATAAGGCCTACACCTCAAACAGACACATGGCCAGGCCTGTGGCAGTGTAGATATGTGAGCAAACACTGATCAAGTAACAGCATGTAAGATAACAAATGCTAACTAGAAGGAGGCTAGATGAATAGGCCTACAGTCTAAGTTATATGCAATATAGCCGTTAAGAGACCACAACAGAGGTCAATAGCAACCATCTTTCCTCAAAAAGTGGTACTACTACCCTGAGGATGCAAGCCAACAGGTAAAGCACTCAGTAACAACAATAAACCTACTAATGGGGAATAAGGTCACCAAAGTCTCTAAAAAGCGGCTACATAAAAGCCCGCTAACATTAGAGCAGGTGCTAACCTGAGGCAGCATAAGTAAGCTCACATACAATGTAGGGCAAAAGTCCAGAACATTCAAAGCAAATCTAATGCTTTGATGAATATGCTATTTTAAGAAGGAAAATAATTTTCTCCATACAGATTCTCAAATCTGTACCGAGCCATAAAGGACGGAAGCTTGCACAGCAACGTCAACTCAAACTTGATTAAGAAAACAAGTAGCTCAGAGGAAAAAATATATTTCCTATAGCATAGATGTTCCAGAAAGTGGGGCCTAGCACAACTGCATAACTTATCTACGCAAAGATAAGGGCCTAATCCACCTGAGATAACAGCAACAGGAAGTCTAAAAAACAGTACAACCTAGCTGTTAAACTCAACAATTGCACCTACATAGCAAGGGGATAATGGGCACATGGCCTAACAACTCCCTCAGGAGGAGGCCAGAACTAGGAACTATATATCCAGAAGGATAAAATAAATATAAGGGGTTATTAAAAATAACACAGTAAACCTAGCTCTAGCCTGGCCGCTAAGCTATGGGCCTAGAACAACAACTGGCACCAAACAGCCAAATAAAGCCTGATATTTGCTTCCAAATCTCATAGAAGGAGAAAGAAAATGAAGTTTACAAGCAACCATGTCAGGTGGCCGAAAGAGGCCGCCGATACATGAAAACTGAAGCAGCAAAAGCCAGCTCAGACTATACTGAAAATAGCTGAGAAGCTAAAGAAGATTAAACGGCAGTCATTTTGTGGCCTGCTTAGTCATCTTGAAAAACCACTTCAGTTTTGCCCAAAACCCTTAACATATTTTACTGTTACATGTCTAGGAAAATATCATATACACAGAAACAAAACAAGGTCAATATTTAAATAATAAATCAGACCTTGTCTTACTTTCCCGCACCTCGAAGACCAAGGACTTTTCCTTCTGAAATTGATGGAAGGATAGCATCCCGGTTCTAAGCCAAGAACCCTTTCACTATCAAGCCAGAAGGCGGGCCGTCAGAAAAAATTCATCATGGGCCCAGCCGTCAGCCTGACTGTTCAAAGGTGTCTCCTGAACATGCACAGTTAGTAAAACTCCCGGGAGGCCAGGGAAGAGGGGCGGGGTAGAAATAATCTACCTCCGCCAGAGAGGAGACTGATTACCGGCGCTGCTGGCGCCTGTGCTCGATCACCTCCTCAAGTCTTGCTTCCTCTTCCTCGTATCCCACCGCTTTTGCGACTTACTCCGAGATGGAGGAGGCGCTCGAGCGGCGACACTGGATCGCTGGCCCTGTCTCTAAGCCTCGGCTCGAGACGGGCCAGGGCCTACCGGCTGTCTGGGCCCAGAATCGGATCTGAGCAGTATGCAGTTCTTATAAGCTGCTGAGTGCGCCTCGCCTCTCTGAACTTTCCAACGACCGCCTCAATGGAGCCACCGAAAAGCTCAAAAGGCGAGACAGGGGCATCGAGGAGAAAGCTCTTCTCTTTCTCCCGATGTCCGCCATGTTCAACCACAGATGCCTCTCCGTGGCCACCATGGCCGCCATCGATCAACCAATCGAGGCGGCTGTCTGCTTGGTGGCCCGGAGAGCGAGATCTGTAGTGCGGCGCAGCTCAGCTACCACATCAGGGGACAAACCCTGCCCTGATCCAGATCCTTCAGCAGATCTGCCTGGTAGGCTTGCAACACCGCCATGGAGTGCAAAGTCGCACCAGCCTGACCTGCAGCAGCGTATGCCCTGCTGTTCAGGCGAAGATGTCATCTTAAGGGGTCTAGACGGCAGGACCGGAGCTTTTAGTGTCGGTGCATTGCCAGTGACGACATAGTTCGCAAGCGTCTCGTCCAATAGGCGGCATCGACACATACCCGTGCTGGCGTAATCCCTCCACATCAGCGAAATTTCCCGCTGATGTGGATGTATTCTCGCCGAGTATGGGCTCTTCCATGCCTTCTCAATCTCAACATGTAGATCCGGAAGGAAAGGAAGGCTCACTGGAGTTACGGGGTTATGGTCAGAAAGAAATCGTCATTCCAACTTTCCACGAACGACCTCTTTCCTTTGCGCACCCACGGCAGCTGCAGTCTGCCTGCAGCGCACTCCATAACCTCCAGTAACTCAGCATACGCTGGGCAAGGAGGCCTGGAGAAAGAAGCTGTCTCACTCGCTTCTTCCTCCACCGCCATCTCCTGCTCTCGGGGCTAGCTGCCAGAAGAACACTCGCTCCTGGATCCAATGATGTCAAAGATAAGACATTATCGTCATCCAGGAGCTCATCTCGCCAGCCGCCGCAGGAGGTTGAGAGACAGTAATGCCCCTCTCAAACTCCGCGGCAAGCTCCATCTGCGAGCCCCATGAATGCAGCCGCCGCTCTGCCTCAGCACGACCGGGCCAGACCCACTGGGCACAGATGCCGGCACCCTTCCTCGAGAAGAGGGCCAGGCAGGAACGGAGCGTTTTCAAAGGGAAAGCGCTCACAATTCCACACAGACAGTGCCCTCAAGCACTGTCAGTGCGTGTTTTTCCCCAGACAGTGAACGCAAAGGTTGTGCGTGTCTTCCGGTGTCAAGAATCTCAGACACGGATCAGCACACTTTCTAAAACGTTTAACCTTGTCCTCAGACATGATAAATACCTTGTAATAGATGAGGTGGCACGATAGTGGCAGAAACACAAACAGTCCCGAAAAGACGATGAGATACTGACTGTTTCCCTAGGCGCTCCTATTATACTTCCGGTCGCGCCATATGGCGCCATAGGCTGTCGCCGGGCAATAGGATTGGAGTTTTTGATAGTTGGCTTTCAAACACTGAGTCACGTGTGACGTTCCCCATAGCGCTTCCGAACGCAGAGTTGAAGTTCCTTTCAAAAGGGAAACATTTGCTCAGTCTCTGCTCAATTATTAATTGAAGAATAAAATGAAGTGTCTTCTCATCTGTTCTCTGTCTTCTTCCTTGCAGTCTTCTCACTCCTTCTCAGATTTCTGCTCAGAGGATCAGGAGGACACAGAGGCCTTCATCATGGCCACCGCTGACCAGCTACTAGAGCAGATTTTCTGCTGGATCGAGAAGAGGGAGCACTTTGCAGACAATCTGAGGAAACTGGCGGAGGAGCTGGAGTCAATCAGAAAAAAATGCAATGTCGGTGACTGTGTTGGAAGCTCATTTACAGTGTTGGGAGCTGCAAGTTTGATCGGGGCTGGTGTGGCCACTGTGTTTACGTTTGGAGCAGCTGCTCCACTTATGAGTTTGGCATCTACATTTACAAACATGGGTTCCGTTGTTTCTCAAAGTACTAAAATCATTGAGGACTTATTATCCTGCCGCACTCATGGAGAAGCTGCAGGATATAGAAAAGAAGAGCAATGAAACTGCAAAGGAAATACAGCAACTGTTCCAGATACTGATGTCTGAGAAGGAGGTGGTAAATCCGTTAGCAGAACCAGATGAAATGGAGCATCACATCATGGCTGAATTTCTGAGAGCTATTAGACAAAGTGGTCTAAATGTTCAAATCATCAATGACTCAACGCTCAATGACATGCTTCAAGAGTTTTCTCTGGAGAAGATCAGTGATATGCATATTCGCAGAGCTAGGGAAGGGGTTTTTCGTCAGCAGGGGTGGGACGACGATCAGAGGGGCACTTTGCGAGACAGAGTGGTCTACATGATCAAATCATCAATGACTCAACGCTCAATGACATGCTTCAAGAGTTTTCGCTGGAGAAGATCAGTGATATGCATAGTTGCAGGGCTAGGGAAGGGGTTCTTCATCAGCAGGGGTGGGACGACGATCAGAGGGGCACTTTTGAGACAGAGTGGTCTAAATTTTCAAATCATCAATGACTCTACGCTCAATGACAAGCTCAATCACACGCTTCAAGAGTTTCCTCCGGAAAGGATCGGCGATATGCATAGTCGCGGAGCTGGGGGTTCTTCGTCAGCAGGGCAGGACGACAATCAGAGGGGCACTCTGGAGATTGGATGGGCGCTTCCCGGATGAGAGAGACATGCCTGGAATTCATAGAGTTAAAACCTAAACATCAAATGCTCCAATGTGTGGTTCTTTTTTCGGTATCTTTCAGTTTTCAGTTTGATGAAATTTAAACCTAAAGAGATGGGAGCTCATTTGCTTAATACAGTAGTTATAGGACGTTCTGTTAAAGTAGTTAAAGAACTTTTATGGTCAGTGTCTACAACTGGATTTCAAACAGCCCTTGGAGGTGTCATGGTAAGATCCTGTACACATGTACACATTAGATCACACATAAAATTGATTATTAGTGAATTTCATTGTTTATTAGTGATTATTGGGTAACATTTTATATTAAGGTTTATATTAAGCATAAGTTAATAGGTAATAAGGCCCTTATAGGATGCTCAATAACAGATTTGAAAATGCGTATTGTTAGATTATAAGATGTTCATAAGCACTTATAAGAAACTTGTTAACAGTTTAGACTGTTTAAGAAAGTTAATAAAAGCTTTATGAGTTTCTTATCATTATAATATTATTAGAAACACATTTATTGAGATTAACTTATGCTTTTTTGTTATAAAGAGTGATGTTTTAGGCACTACATGTGGTCAAGTTTGATAAAATGTGCTTTTATGGTGGAGCATAAAAGCTTTAAGAAAGTTCTTCTTAAAAAGCTTTTTTTTTTTTTTTTTTTACTTTGCATTATTTTGATATAAATCAATTTGTAAATACATTTTCTATGAAAAAGCCTCAAACATTTATTAATTTATTAGACAATTATTACAATTACACTTTCTTTCAACATTGAGGTAAATTGTATATCAAACAAGACATTCTGAAAATTTTGGACACATAAAAAGTGCAATTATAACAAAAGGTAGGTCTTAAAAATGATTAAACAATGTTTAATCATTTCTATTGATATATTTATAGTATATCAATGCCTAGCAAACGCTGTTTTGCACATATCAGCTAGTCTCTTTCAACATTCACATTTTAAGTATGGCTGCACGATTTATCACACAATACAAAAATAACATTGATTTTTTTATGCGCAGCTTGTCAATGAAGCATGGCTCCAAATACTAATACATCTGAAAGCATTAGCGAGTTTGATTTGCTTATAAGGTACATTTGAAAAAGCAACACGTGTCAAACATCTTTCCACACATGAGAAGCATTTGAAGAGTTCATTTGCAAAAATGGATAACTTCATTTTTATTAATCCTCAAGTGATATCAATCAAACTGCAGTTGGGCTGTTTTGATTGAGTAATAGTAACTAAAAATATCTCGCCCCTGCTGACGAAAAATACTGATAACTTACAAAATTGAAGTTCATTGAAAGTAGTTATATATATATATATATATATATATATATATATATATATATATATATATATATATATATATATATATATATATATTAAAAGTTTGTTTTTAGCAAAAGCAGATAATTCCAAATTTCAGTTAAACAAAAGTAATTTCTTTGTAACTGCATTTAAAACACACTCAAACACACGCACACACACATACACGTTTGTTTTTGTGAATTGTGGGGACATTCCACAGGCGTAATGATTTTTATACTGTACAAACCGTATTTTCTATCACCCTACACCAACCCTACACCTAAACCTACTCAGAGAAAACTGTGCACATTTTTACTTTCTCACAAAAATCATTCTGTATGATTTATAAGCCTTTTGAAATATAGGTACATGGGGTAATATCCTTGTAAGTCACCCTCACCTTGTAATACCTATGTCATACCCATGTCATTATACAAATTTGTGTCCTGATATGTCACACACACACAAAAGGACAAACAAGGTTTCAGCATGCAAGTCGTGTATGGTGTACATGGACTTTAAGGAGTTGAAATTATAAATCCTCGATCACTTTTAGTCAGCTTTGACCAAAGAGTATAGAACCCAAGAGGCGACACTCTGATACTTTTTGGGCAACAGCCACTAGATGGGGCTCGGTAGTGCGCCGCCATTATGGGGTGAAATAACTAACTGGACCATAGAGTCCTTCACATCTTACAAATTTACAAATTTTCAATACGAATTTCACTGCCAAATCAGAAGCGCAATAGAACATTTTTCAATTTATTTTATATCAGTATAAAATTTTCAGTAAATTTCAATATCAGTAAATTTCATGGCTCTTACAGTAAATGTTGTATTGTCTTATTGTTTTATTTTACGAGTTGTGGAATCCAACCATTCAACCATCTGAGGTAACGTAGTTGGCCTACTTTATTGAGTATTTCCATTTTATGCAACTTTACACACTTATTAATAGTAAATTAACAATTAATACATTTAAGATCATGTTTGCAGCGAACAATAATAGTATTACCCCACTATCTGATTTGAAATATATATATTGTGGCAGGAGGAGCAAACGACAGATACAGTGGGTGTGGCGTCAGGCCTCAGAGAGGCTTTTATTTAAGGGTGATTCTTAGACTATGGGCACTTTTATGTTCTTTGGTCATATTTTTAAAAATACATATAATTTTGGACAAATTCCTCTTTCTTTGTCAAACTATCAATAAAACCACCTTAAATTCTTTTTTTACTACCTTTCTATTATGATTTTTTCATACTTTTCAACCTCCTTATAGGTGTCAAAATCACTGTTTTCTCCTTGTCGCACACCCAGACTTTTAAACTTCAACAATAAAAATACAGTTTAAAAATATGACTTATCTGGTAACTATTAATGTACCTGAATTAAACACTAGTAAAAGAATTAAAATACATTATAGCATTTAATACAAAATATAGCTGTCGTGACAGTATTGGTGTCATTTCCACAACAAGACTGTAATGTCCCCTTTAAAAGTTTGTGTGAAAGTTTGTTGTTTAGGTGGTTTCTATGGAAATGTTCAGTGACATCAGAGCTCATGTTGGATATGGAGGAATTTTAAATTTTCATCAACAACAAATGAAGAAAAATCAAGGTAAATATTGCTTGATCAGTTCATATATTTATTCTACGCCATTTCCAAACATGCTGTACCTTCAAGGGTGTTTTAAATAAGAGTATTTTGCATACATGAAATGCTAAGTATTAATTCAAACCTAACCAGTGAAGCAATCTTCCATTTTTCTCACAAAAACTACAAAAATGTCATTTCCACCACACTGTCCTCTGTGGTATATAGCTAATATAGCTAATAGCTTTTATTATCCTCACAGCATGTATAATATTAATTTAATAATAAAAGAAGCTGAACCTAATCCTGCCCTGATCTCTGCCCGTTTCCGACTCTGTCTGTCTGCCGCCTACCTCGACCATTGCCTGCCCCTGTTCACGTATTTGCCTCTGCCCTTGTCTGCATTTGTACTAATCTTAATAAAAGCTGCAAATGGATCCCCATTCTGTCGACCCATCATTACAGAAGACTTCGCCAACCAGCGATCCAGCAGCCATCATGCAGATCTCCACCGAGCTGTCCACCCAGGCCAACCAGCTCGCGGTTCATCAACATCAGCTGAACCGATTGACTTCTCTTACCGAGGAGCTGGTAAAGACCCTGCAGAGCCTTCGATTCAGTCCTGCTGAAGCCGCCACCCCACTCACTACCGCTCCTGCAGTAAACCCGCGACTCACCCTCCCGGAGAATTTTGACGGCAATCCAGCCAAGTGTAAGGGATTTCTACTTAAATGTTCACTCTTTGTTAACCAACAACCCTCTCTATATCCCACCGATTCCAGTTGGATCTCCTTTGTTTGCTCACTGCTGTCTGGTACAGTGCTGGATTGGGCCACGGCAGTATGGAGAGAGGACGGCTCAGTGTTTCCCACTTTCTCTGCCTTCCTGCGAAGTTTCAAAGAGGTCTTCGAGCACCCAGAGGGAGGGAAACGCGCTGGAGATCAACTGCTGTCGTTGAGTCAGGGTAAAACCACAGCCGCTGAATCTGCTTTAACCTTCCGAACTCTAGCTGCTTAAACGAACTGGGTCGAAGACACGCTGAAACTGCTGTTTTGCAAGGGACTCTCCTGGAGCTTCAGGCCGATCTAGCCTGCCACGACGAGGGAAGATCGCTCAGCAAATTAATTGAACTGGCCATTCAAATTGACAATTTGCTCCGCCTCGGCATCCTGTCCGCCTGCCCACTCTGACCAGTCCTCTCTGGAACCCATGCAGCTCGGCCACACACCACTCAACCCAGAAGAGAGAGAAAGAAGAAGACAACTTCACCTATGTCTGTACTGTGGTCAGGCCGGCCACATCAAAGTCAATTGTCCCATTCAACCATCCAACCCGAAAGCAGTGAGTTCCCATTTTCCACCTGCTATTCCACTAACAGTCTCAAAATACCAGTTCAAGTAACAGTTAACAGTCAACGCATATCCACTCATGCTCTCTTAGACTCTGGGGCAGCGGGAAATTTCATGTCAGACACGTTCATCAAGGAACACAACATCACGCTAACAGCCTGTAATTCTCAGTTGACAGTGGAGGCGCTAGATGGTCAGCCTATTGGAGAGGGGAAAGTGGCGCACATCACGGCCGAAATCGCTCTGCAAGTGGGAGTACTACATCACGAGCACATCAGATTTTATGTCATCCATTCACCTAACAATCCAGTCATTCTTGGTCTCCCGTGGCTCAGAACCCATAACCCCATATCTCCTGGAACGAGGGCCAGATCATTCAATGGGACTCAGCCTGTCACGAACGCTGTTTGAAACAAGTCACCCAATTACCGGTTCAAGCTATGAGACCCTCATGATGCCGATCGGGCTATCCAACAGTCCCTCCGTATTCCAATCCTTCATCAACAACGTCTTTCGGGACATGCTCAATTGCTGGGTCATAGTCTACATTGATGACATCGTAATTTATTCAAGCACGTCCAACATGTCCGGGCAGTGTTACAACGGCTCATCCAACATAAACTCTATGCCAAAGCCGAGAAATGTGAGTTTCATCGTACTTCCACATCTTTTCTGGGGTATATCATCAGTCAGGAGGGAGTGGCTATGGATGATAGTAAAGTAAGGGCAGTACTCGAATGGCCACAACCATGAACCCTAAAAGAGTTACAACGATTCCTGGGATTTGCCAATTTCTACAGGTGGTTCATATGAAACTTCAGTGGCATAGCGGCTTCCCTAACCTCCATGACTAAACGGCACTCCACGCCCCTCTCATGGTCCAATGAGGCTATACACGCTTTTCAAGAGTTGAAGGAACGTTTCACCACAGCTCCCATTCTCCGACATCCAGACCCAGACCTTCCTTTCATTGTTGAGGTCGACGCTTCCAGCACAGGCATCGGGGCCAGACTCTCACAACGCCAAGGTAATCCTGCTAAAATGTTCCCATGCGCATTCTACTCCAGAAAGTTATCAGCAGCAGAGCGTAACTACGATATAGGCAACCGGGAGCTACTAGCGATGAAGGCGGCATTGGAGGAGTGGCGTCATTGGCTGGAGGGAGCTCAACACCCGTTCATCATATTCACTGACCACAAGAATCTTGAATGCCTCCATTCTGCTAAACGTCTAAACCCCAGGCAAGCTAGTGGGCCATGTTCTTCACCCGCTTTCAGTTCACTGTAACTTACCGACCAGGATCAAGAAACACCAAAGATAGAGGAGATAGAGAGAATGGAGAATGAGGAGAACATCATCCCCGACAAGCTTCTAGTTGCTCCCGTACAGTGGGACGTCATGACCGAAATCACTCAAATCAATGAACAGACTGCACCACCACCAGAATGCCCACCAGATCGCACATTTGTACCCACAAACCTCCACAATACATTACTGCACCAAGTTCACGATCTTCCCAGTTCTGGCCATCCGGTATCACTGCCACACTCCATCTGTTACAAAACCGGTTCTGGTGGGACACCATGTTATCGCACACAACCCAATTCATAAAGAACTGCACAGCTTGTCAGACTTGAAGACCCCCATCAAGCACCTGCCTGCCTGCTACAGCCTCTACCCATTCCTCAACGCCCTGGTCCCACATAGCAATTGACTTTGTCACCGACCTTCCTGAGTCCCGTGGCCATACCACTATTCTCACGGTCATTGACCGATTTTCCAAAGCTTGCCGACTCATACCACTCCCCAAGTTTCCCATCGCTTTTGAGACCACGGAAATCCTTTGCAACTACGTGTTTCATTTCCATGGCCTGCCAGAAGACATTGTATCAAACAGAGATCCACAGTTCACATCCCGGTATGTTTCTTCAAACAATTAAACATTAACGTCAGCCTCACATCAGGATATCACCCCGAATCTAACGGACAAACCGAACACATGAACCAAGAACTCACCAGATTCCTACGCACGCACTGTCAGCAAAATCAATCCGACTGGAGCCATTATCTGTTGTGGGCTGAATACGCCCAAAACTCCCTTCAGAAACCTGCCACTGGTATAACACCCTTCCAATGTGTGTTGGGCTTTCAACCACCACTCTTTCCCTGGTCCGGGAAACCATTCAACCTGCCATCCGTAACAGAGTGGATGCAACGTAGCGAGGAGACCTGGAATCTAGCCCATCACCATCTACAGCGCACAGTGAGAAGGCAGGAGGAACAGGCCAATCGGCATCGACGCCCCATTCCCGAGTACACCGTGGGGCAATGGGTCTGGCTGTCAACAAGGGACCTTCGTCTACGACTCCCATGCAGAAAACTCAGTCCTAGGTTTGTAGGGCCTTTCCAAATTGTAAAACAAATTACACCTGTGTCATTTCGTTTAGATTTGCCTGCTAACTATTGTGTTTCCCCACTTTTCATGTGTCGTTACTGAAACCCTCTGGTGGTCCGCGGAGAGAGTTGGAGGGAGCCGAGGCCTGCAACCCCACCCTTGATGATCGAAGCCGAGGAGGCTTATCAGGTCCGTGGAGTTACTCGATTCCAGGCGCCGGGTGGGAGACTACAATACCTAGTCGACTGGGAGGGGTACGGCCTGGAGGACCAATCCTGGGTCAATGCGGATGATATCCTGGACCCCTCACTCACAGAAGAGTTTCATCGGACGCATCCGGAGAAAACGGCCCCTCGACCACGTGGTAGACCCGGCGCCCGCCTCCTCGTGTCTGGAGCCGCTCGAATGTAGCTCCCGCGCCTCCTCCACCGCACCACCGGAGGGAGCCGTCACCTGAATATTGTCTTTCCACCATTCGACTACGTTTCACATAGGCCCTCATTCCTGGGACTGATTGTGCACGCACCTGCACCACATCACTCTCACACTATTTAAGCCACACACGTACTCACACTTTGCAAAGTCTTGATTTGCCCGGTGATCATTTCTGAGCGTTTTCCTGTGGATTGTTATTCTGTTGCCGTTTGGACTGTTTACCCTCTGTGATTCTCTGCCACCTGCCCTGATCTCTGCCTGTTTACTGGACTGTGTTTGCTTGCCACCTGCCCTGATCTCTGCCTGTTTTCCGACTCTGTCTGTCTGCCGCCTGCCTCGACCATTGCCTGCCCCGTTCACGTATTTGCCTCTGCCCTTGCCTGCATTTGTACTAATCTTAATAAAAGCTGCAAATGGATCCCCATTCTGTCAACCCATCATTACATATACGTTACATTTAATAAATTAAAATAAATAAAAAAATACATTTAAAACAAGGCACCACCTCTCTCGTGACGTATTCTGTGATTGTTTGGTTCAGCCCAGTCTGTTTCTCATCGCGCTGCTGTGAAATACAGACTTAACGGTGGCTCAAAATGCAAACTCTCTCAGTTGGAAAAAGAAAACCAGTGTCACTAAAAGGTTTTGATGGATGACGATAGTAATGAAGGTAGACGATTACAGTATACTGATGTCTACAGTGGCGCTCTGGTTAAAACCATGACCTGTGTTGGTCTCAATTGGCCTCTAAGGGATGACATAATCTGGTACCAAACAAAGAATATCATAGGACTTATCCTGGAGCCTGTACCAGTGACCAAACGTCACAAGGAAATTATTGTGTCTGTTTTGGAAGGAAATCTGTGAAACACTTAATCAGATTTGGCCTTGAATCACATCTCACACACACACACACACACACACACACACACTCACTCTCTCTCACACACGTAAACATACATGCACTCACACATTTAAGGTGCTCAAAATTTTCCACATTCCACATCTGTTTAAATGATAGTTTCAGCTGTTCTTTACAGTTACTCTTTACAGAAGACAAGTGTTCATTTAACAGACCAATGAGAACATTTCAGTATCAAACTCTTACAATTATATAGCCTCATAATTATCTCACAATGTTTGGACAAATTCCTCTTTTATTTTTGCCTTGCCATCAGTTGCATCAGTTATTTATAGTATGCACTGTAACCGTTCATCTGTGAGACAAAACAGTTTTATACATCAAACTACACTAAAACAGGTGTGGCTATGTTTAATGATTCTGTGCATTGAGTTTAATGAGTGTGAGGAGTTTAAGATTTTTCTAATAAATATCTCTACTGTTTCTCTACATTCACATTAATTCATTGTCATTTCCATCACCGCCCTGTCATTTCCATCACCACACACATTTTTAAAAAATATTTAAAAAGTTCTCATCACACATTAAAAATGTATCCGCAATTTATGAGATCATGCTCTACTTAATATAAAAATTCAAGTTATTTATTTTCTAATAAGCTCTTACCCAAACCAATATTAAATTTCAGAGAGTGACAGGTGTACAGTTTAGTATTTGGTCCTTAGGGTAGTTAATTTATCTCATTGACAAATGTATAATTAGTGTACATTGTGGAAAAACTGGTAAAGCTAGTTACAAAAATGATCTTAGACAATTCTTGAGTGGCATAAGTTATTCTATTTTTAATTAACAGCTGTATATTGAGATGTGGTGGAAATGACATTTGTTCATTGCAGGTCGGAAAATGTAAAATATTATCAATTTCTCTTGTAATCCAAGTTTGTCCTCTTACAGACCTTAAAACTAGACACATTATTTAAACTTATGAAACTGTGTTACGTGACTTTTCAACAAGTTTTTGTTCAACTTCACAAGGCTAAAAGTGCCCCTAGTTGAAGAAGCGCCCTTAACAGAAATAAACTGAAAACCCCAAAAACAGAAAATAAAGGGTCCAAATAAACAGGGGACCTGGTGTCATCGTTGTGCCAGGGAAACGTGAAGGAATGGCAGTGAGCGGATAGGATGGGTCCAGGTAAGGGGCGAGGTCCGCGACCGCACGCGCTTCTCTCTTCGAAGGTGTGAGGGGTGGCGGCTTCGCACTGCGGCTAGTCCTCTTTAAGCTATGACAACTGAGAGGGAACAGCGGCCCGGCGTCCTAACCTGTCAGCGGCATTATGCATGCTTCTCCATTCCGGAAAACAGGTCCGGCGACTCACATCTATGGCGGTGCGGGAGTGTTCCATTTAACAGCGGCGGTGACGAGGCTTCATTATCTTCAGGTGTGCCTCATCACACGCCGCTAGAGCTGGGGTGCGTTTCCCAAAGCGAACTATGGTCGCAAGTTCCGTCGTTACCAATAGAGTTCAATGGGACTTACGACCATAGTTGGCTAACGATGCTTTCGTAAAACGCACCTGGTTGTTTCTGCGCCTCCTCTCTGATAATAAGGAGAGAGGCAGCCGTTCCATCACAATATATATTATGCGTTTTAATGGATCACGCTACAAACATACCGATCTTATAATACATGATGCATTGCTGTGTCCGTTATCCCATAATTCCCACTTTTGGACACTTTTGCATTAACATGCAACACTGCAAAATCAAGCTGTTATATTCATTTATTTATTAACATTCCCAATTTTTCTGATGCATGTCCTTAATTTAATTTCATATGTTGGTATCAATTCAGTGTTTATAATGCTAATACTAGATCTTTTAAAGAATTTTAACCCGAACTGACTGGGAAAAAATAGTAGGCTAAATTGTGCGCTTGATTTACTATTTCGTTCCTCGATTTACTAAAACGTGCGCACTATTTACTATTTCGTTCCTTCGGTTTCTAAATCATGCGCATGATTTATAAATCGAGAGAACGAAATAGTAAATCGTGACGCTTTAATTTTTTTCTTGGATGTCATGTGCGGGCTCCATACTAGAGAGCAAGGGTTTTGTGAAAAAGTAAAGACTTAAACACAAAGTGTGTAAAATAAACTGTTAAAAGGATTTGATGATCACTAGTGATAGTATTTTATTCTGTGGTGTCATCATTCAGGTTGGATTTTAGCTTTAATGTACAATTAAACTTTTACAACTTTACAACTTTTTTTTTGCCATAGAAACTAGTGGACTGCCGAGTCGCTTTCACTACAAAATGGCAGAAACGCAGGGCTGCTGCTGGGCGCCGGTGTTACAATGGAACGCGTTCTATTGAGTGTCGCTTGTTAGTGTATATTCTTTGCTTTGACAAAGCTTCCCTCAGCTAGCTCGTCTTTTTGAAGTGACTAGCAGCCTTGTCACCTGACCTGAATACTGCGCGCTGATTCGCTAAAGCGGACTTATTGGTTTCTGTACACAAACAAGGGCACTTGACGGTTCCTGCTGTAAACGTGAACTCGCAATGCCTTGACAGTGGACAATACCGGCTTTTCTGACAAAACAGATTCATGGTTCAGAAAGTGCTATATGTAGAGAATAATGCACAGCAGTTTATTTATTTTATTTTTTATTGGTTTATCGGTTTTGCAAATTAACTCTTCATTTATTAACATCTTGTCCAACAAAAGACAACATTTAATAACACGTTTTTACTCCAAACTCACTTAATAACAACAGTTGAGCATCCTTCTTTGAGATGATGTGGCTTCTTACCCATAATGCACGGTGAGAGTCGTGGCGCTGAATGAATTCGGCGCCTCGCCAAGAGATGGCGTCTGCAGCTGAATCAATCATCCATTCATTTTCCAAACCGCACTGGTCCAACATAATATAAATTCCTTTTAAATTGAACATTAAATCATTAAATTAAGGTTTGTATGTGCTAGTTTCCATGGCAGGGTTCAAGATAAATATTCATTACTACTGGAGCTGGAGCTCAATATTGAAAGATACTGTAATTGTAATAATAATTGTCCTATTTTCAAAGGGCTGTCTTGAGGCTGTGTTTTATAGAACATTCGGTTTGTGTCATATTTAGTGAAAATGATACTGATGAATCCTGTAATGATTGGCTCTTATTGATCATCAGGTTGCTGGAGGACTTGGTTTAATGGAATGTGCACTTCCTGAAATGATTGACAACTGGAAAGAAATGATCGAAGGGAATCATGTGACTGAAGCCAGCCAATCACTGAGAGACACAGCTGACAGAATCCAAAACGCCACTCAGACAATGAAGGAACAGATCAAAAAATCAAGTATGTTTTCAATTAAATATATAATTTCTACCCAGACTCTCATCTCCTGTAGGTGTGAAAGGCATCTGTGAAAAGTTTACATTTCTTTTCTGAGACAGCAGCAGTTTGACTCATGTCAGCGTGTGTTGTTTTTTTTTTTTTTTTTGGTGGTCAAAGTATCAGAACATCTCAAGGAACTTGTCCAAACCCCTTAAGGTGTACAGCCAACTTTACTGTGCATTTATAATCAGTTCATTTCTTACAGTCTGCAATACAGTTACTTCATTGGTACCATCTCATTGGCTAGGAACTTCCTTGCATCTTGCGTGAGATGGAAGCTTCACAATTCCACTTCTTAACAGAGCTTTGTAGTGTGGACCCTAGAAACTATATTAGAGTCATCAGTTCTCAGATGTTTTGTCAGTTTGAGGCCACAACACATCTAAGGCAAACCCCAACATCCTATGGCAGGCCCCCATCCACTATCAATCCTCCCTTTGTTGAGTGAGGTGTTCCAGCATTCACAAATCCTCCTTAAGACTTCATGCCATCCACGCCCTCTTTTCACATTCAAGGATAAGTAATTGGTACATCTCAAGGTCTTTCGATTCATCTCCCTTCAGGGACGATTCTAGGGTCAGTTCTGGTTATACATACTTTGATGAAATATCAAAGTGAAATACACTATACATTAAATGTTACATCTTTAAGATAAGTAATTTATGCGCAGTATTTTTGAACATTACTAAAATCTTGTGTGCAAAGTAATTTAATTCAAATTAACTGTTATCTGACTCCATTTTATTATGATGTTGAATGTGGCAATTGATTATCGACCATTTATATGATCAATTATCTAGACATTTGCTTATTCTATTTAACTCTTTACTCTTATTGTACTCGTTCATTCAGTTCTCAGAGTCGCACAGGGTCCTCACACCAGCTGTTATGCGGGCTCACGATCACAAACTCGCCAGTCTGATCAATAACCAGAGGTTATGGCTAAAGCAATTTATCAATGCTGCCCATGCTTGCTATTGTTAAAAGGTACGCATGTAGCCCCAAATAGTTGCCTATATAACAACTTAGTTAAAGCTCCGACAATATACAGGGGTTATGACCAGTACTATGAGGTAATGTCACCCTCAATAGTCATTTATCTGGCCCCATATAGTTAACCCTTTAGAACCTGAAGCTAAAATAGCCTGTTTTTAATTATAAAATTCTCACACACTGTGCTATCTTCAAGTGCAAGGTGTCATTTTTTCTGAAAACAAATGAATTTCAGTAAATTACAGTTATTAATATGTATGGTGAGTTTGTAAATAGAATTTAAATAGACAAAAAAAAAAAAAAATGGAATAAATTTTCTGATTTTTATTTAGAAAAGAAATCATGGTCGAAGGAATCTAACACTTAAAACTTGAAAATTCAACTATATTACATATATACAAGTCTTTTTGTGACACTAGGTTGCACAGTTTTCATTCAGGAAAATGTTTTTCATACACGCACACACAAACATATGCACACATACATAGGCATGCAGACGCATTATACAGATAAACGCCAAATGCAAAAGAGTCTCGCTTAGCCTCTTTTCAAGTCTTATCAAAAATCATCCCAATCGCCTGTGTACTCCTTTGCCATGGTTTTGTTAGTTTCTTCTATTATTTATGCGATCCAAAACTCCCTAAACTGATGCGCTCCATATCTCTCCATTCAGATCCTCCTTCCACCTGCTCCCCAGAAAGTGGCTGCCATTTGCTGAAGAATGGCACGAAATTACCACAATAACCCATATATTGCCGAAAAAAACATGTTGTCTACTGTCTGCAGCCATTTGAATTATGACAGCGCAAACGGTTCAAGAGTTATGGTAACATGAAGACAGCTTGGATTGGTTGGCGTTGATACATCTGGTTTAAAATGGTTAATAATATAACTATATAACAACTTAGTTAAAGTCAAGCAGTTAGTCAGAAATCGAGAATCTCGCCAGATGTGCCCCATGCTCCATATTTCAAATGATACTAAACATGTATAGTGTTGTATGATAATTATTCACATTAAAATTTTTAAGATTTTGGGGTGAATTTCAGATGATCTCAACATGGAGAGAAGAGATGGGGGAAGAGGTGGTGAAGGAAAGAAAATGAAAATGATGACAATACTGAGGTGTGATCAACTTTTGTTTTCTCAGAGAGTAGCCATCTCTTGGTCCAGACAGACCGGCATCAGTCTTACACCAGAGTTGCAAGGTTCATGGCACCATGTCTTAATGATAGAGTTTTGAAAAACACAGTGGTCCTTGCTCTTCACTAAAAACTAGCATAGGCAATTTCGAGAGGCTAGTGATCCAAAGCCACGCTTCCTCTAACACACATGAACACACGGCAATATCACATTACATGTCATAAATATCTTATATTATTTAAAAAAATGAAAACAATTTTGGCATGTTATAGTTTTGATATAGTTTGCTTGGCTCTGATGATGATTTCAGTGTGGAGAAAAAGTACCTTGTCTGGTGTTAGTGGATGTTAGTTGTTTTACTGTGTCAGACGCTTCTGTTTCTGCCTTCAATTCTCTTGCGCTCCACACAGCTTCAGTGCATACGCACTGATGACCTGTGATTGTCTGCGTGATGAGGCTGCGCAAATACATAGATTGAAAGACAGGTAGGACATTCGGACCGAATGCAATGATCGGACGAACATTGTTTAGACCTGAACCTCCCATAGTTAAGCATAAAGAACTTGATAGTACAATCCCTTAAAATAACCGTCATTTTCTTTGAACTCTTGAGTGGGGGTAGGGGTAATCACTTCATTGGGGTCATCAGGTGGGCACCCTCCTTCCTTGGTGTTTCGTTGATAGGCCCACAACACATCCAAAGGACACAACAGCAACACCTGGCATCCCAGGTGTGCCCCCTCCGTATTTACCCCTCATAATCATTTTGCAGCCAATTTGGGATCCTTCCTTTTAGCCACAGCTAGTCACTGCTTCGCTCAGCAGCCTCTGACAGTGACCTGATGGCTTCTAAGTCCGAGTACTTCAGCCTTTCATTCACTCCATGGCACAGTTAATTCCATGATGAACAGGGACTTTTGAGGTTTACTACAAGATCAGATCCGGTCAGAGATTAGTTCTATTATTTCAGGTGGAAAGCTGATCTTCTTGTCTAGATCAACCTGCATTTTCCAGTCTTGGGCAGCACCAAGTAGAGCCGATTTAATTTTCTGAGTTGGCTTCACTGGAAGTTGTCCTGCTCTTATGAAGATGGGGGTTTTGAAAATCCAGGCTCTGGAGGAGAGGGCATTGGTTGTAATTCTAGGGATGGGAACAGATATGGATGCTATCAGTTCTGCTTTCAATACTAGAGAAATTAAAAAAAAAAAAAAATACATTTCCTGTTTATTATTGCTAAATAAACATCTTGCACATTTTATCTCCCCAACCATTTCTAATTTGCGATAAATCAAATGTGCCCAGGAAAGATTAGTTCGTTACCATAGCAACATCAGCTCCTGCGAGTTTTCTGGCAGAATCCTCATTGGCCGTACTGGTGTTAAAAACAAACACTTGTGGACTATGTGTGATCCATGAGAAGTTGAAGTTTATGCCCTATAATGATAGTAAATTAGCAACATTGAGTGATATTTACACTAAATACTTGAGCTCTTCTTTTGTACTGAGATTTCAGTCACCAGTAAAGACACCATAAGCCAGAGAAAAAGAGAAAAGAGGGCAGGTTTTTTCCAACTATTCAGTGAAGAAAAGTTAGTTCAGAATTAGTTTGTACATTTCTGAGGCATGACTTTTTTAGCCTTTAGAAGTATCAAGCATCAAATGAAATACATAGATATATATTTATATTATCTCCTAAAGATCTTTCTAGGTGATCTTACACTGCTCCAGGTTTTCCCAGTTTTCCACTGTCCCTGTTTGGACTGTGAGACTGTCTTTGTGCATCTCTCTGCCTCCTATTGCTGACGGACCTCTGCTACTACGAGCTTTCTTCTCTGGGTGAATGTTGCCTTGAGCCATGTGGGTCGGCTTGTCCCAACTCCAAAACTCACAGAAGATATATCTATATATTTTTACATGTAGATCACTTACATTTTTGATTCTTATCAGGATGTGAAGAGACTTTCAACCAGTATAATAAAAATGTTCCTGGAAAAGATTACACACCCAAGTTTGTAAATTCCTTAAGCACATTTGCTTATGACTTGATGTTTTCTGGGTTATTTAATTAAATCATTTTTTTGAAAGTAAAGGTTTCTGTCCGACAGCTATGATATTAATATTTGGTTCTGACCATACATCCTATTTTTCCCAGACATGTCCTCCTTTTGGACCTAAAAATGTGTCCGGCCGGGATTTCTAAATCACCCAAAATGTCCGCTTCTCTGACAGCGCGTGATCCCTTCAATTCTCTTTCACGCCTTATTATACTCAAACAGTTAAATACACACACTGACAGTTGTGTCAAAATGTCTGTCTTGACGAGTATTTATGTAAACTCAGTCAGTCATGTCTTAAATGAAACAGTTGGGAAAGATATGCGGGTCAATGGGATCCGTGCATTAGGTCTTAAAGTGAAAGCAGCCTAATATAGTAAACCTGCTGCTGTCTGTCACACAACAAAAGAAAAAGAGAAAATCACTATTGACTGAATAACTTTTGTAGCTCTAGTTTATTATGAATCTTGAAATGTTTAATTCATGTGAACTGTGCTGTTTTAGTGTTACATTTGATTATGCAGTTTCTTTATTGTTTCTTACTTGAATGCTATATCACTGATGACCAAAGTTGTTGTGATGCTTTCTTTTCCCAGAAAGAATGTGAAATATATTGGTTTTATTATTTTTAGTTTTTAATTATTTTTAAATATAATTTAAATAGATTTTTCACAATTAAAGCAATATTGTATCGCATAGCGAATATGGCATTATTTAACAGAGAAGCCTATGGCATATCATATTTTTATTCAAAATCGCAGTCATAGTGGAAACATAGCAGGGGCTTCTATGTACACAAAACAACTTTAAACACATCTTGCAAAGACGTTAATGCCTACTTGATTGGTAATCAAGGGCTGTTGGGAAAGATTCGATCTTCAGGAAAGTATGAAAGAGAAGGAGTACTAAATTTTTTTATTATTTGTTATTATTTTATTGTTGAGAGCCAAAAGTTGAATGTAAAGGATGCATTAGTTTATGTATTAAAGTTCAATAACATAGTTGCATGGTTGTGAACGCATTTGTCAAGCATTTAAACACGAACATCATCAAGGGCAGTAATAAATCGTTTAAAATATTTCAGTATATGTATTAAAAAAACACACATTTTTTACAACACTAATAAAGGGATAGTTTACCCACAAATGAAAATTCTGTCATCATTTATTCATCCTCAGATTGTCCCAAACCTGTATGAATTTCTTTGTACTGTTGAAGATATTTTAAAGAATTAAATTAAAAGTTTTTTTCCCCACTATGGAAGTCAATGGTGGCCCAAAGTGGCCAGGTTACAAACTTTCTTCAAAATATCTTCATTTCATTCAGCAGTACAAAGAAATTCATACAGGTTTGGAACAATCTGAGGGTGAGTAAATGATGACAGGGTGAACATTTTTGGGTGAACTATCCCTTTAAGAAACCCAAGAGATGTAAGGCTTTTTGAAAAAATACCTCTGTTGTCATCTGTAAGCAGAGTTAATCTTACTTATTTCGCACAAGTTTTTCATCTTGGAATCTTGGTCTTTCTGCTGAAAAATGAACTGTTTGCAGATTCAAGCAGAGCTTTTCTTGATTGACCCTTTGTTTGTAGTAATGTGAGAGTATCTAGTCATTATTAGGTTTAGTATTGTGAATTAAACCCTTACTCTCGTTACACTTAAATACAGTACATTGCACTGTATATAACATAAATAGCACATTGTATACTTCTGTTTGCACATAACTGTACATCTGTAAATAGCAGATCTGAACATATATAATCCTGTCTATTTTTGCTTTGTCTTAGTATTGTATTGTATTTTACTATTGTGTGATATTCCACTGTATTGCCTTTATGTATGTCAGTACTTTTCTTCACTGTAAGCTCCTGTCACCAATTCCTAGTGTGTGTGTGTAAACATACTTGGCAAAAAGCTTTTCTGATTCTGAATACAGGGGAAAAATAATTTTTAAAATCTAGTAAAATGATTAATAGAACAAATAATCTTAGTTTTTAAAATGAATCTTATTCAAACCCATCTTCTGACAATATTTAATAAAATAGTTTAATATTCTTTTTACAGCTGCATACCACTGATAAACTAAATCATCCTAATGGTACCTCTACTTGTTTTATTTACAGGAAAATATTAAAAGACCTTGACCAGGAGCAGCAAAAGACTAAAGAGACTGAACAGGAGCAGCAGAACACAAAAAGACTGAACGGGTGAAGCTGAAGACAAAAGAGACTGAACAGGAAGAAAGCAGTAAGAAAGAGTCAGAGGATCCTCCTGCAGTGAATGTGGGGTTGCTCAATGTTCAATCAATACTAAATATGAAGGGAAAAAGAATCGAGATCAAAAATCTCATAACAGAACAACCTGGATGTCTTTCTCATGACAGAGACATGGTTAAAAGATAACACTGCACATGTAGCCCTTAGTGAAGCTTCGCCGCCAAACTTCAAGTTCCATTACAAATGCAGGAAAAGGAATAGGCGTACTAAAAAATGGGGAGGAGGTGTTGCCATTCAGTTTTCGGTAAAGAACGGTAAAGAAATTGTTTTTCACCGCAAGAAAACCTTTGAACATGTGGCCACAGCTCTTAAACACAAAGAGTGGGACGAAGATGTTCTGTTCATAAATGTGTATCAACCAGGCGCAAAAACCAACAAAAAGTTCTGTGATTTCGTTGATGAGTTTGAAGAGCTCTTGAAAGAGGCTTCCGAAAAGAACTACAACTGTATCATTGTGGCTGGTGATTTTAATGTCGATCTTGGGGATAACTGTTCTCTGAAACCCATTGTGTTTCAAATTATCACTGATAGGTTTAGCCTTAAACAGCATGTAAAGAAGCCAACACAAAAGAGCGGTAGCACCCTGGATCTGGTTTTCAGCAAAAATGTTAAAGTCTTCAGTGACGAAATCAAAGTCGAAAGAGATGTGTATAAGGATTCAGATCGTTACTTTTCAGATCATCCAGATCATGGCTGCACTTCAGATGATCTCTACATTTCAGATCATTCCACTGTATATTTTAGCATTAGGCCATTGCCAAAGTCAAGAGATGCAAAACTAAAGCAAATCCCTTAAAAAGGAAGAATAATCATGTAAATATGTGCAGTCAAGTTCAGTATTAAACTGTATATCGCTTTTCACAATACACAATATTTAAAAGCAGCTTTACATACAGTGATCATATTTAATAAGCAGTAATTATGTTACACAATATAAGTTTAATTTTGGTCTGTGACTTCTAGTTGTAGAGATAAATCTTATTTTTAACACAGCATTTTTTTACAGTTTATGGTCAAACACCGGCACCCAGCATTTTTAACATGCCGAGTAAACATTTAGGGGTGAATTAAGGGTGATTGGGACAGTTTTGAATTTCCGCTTGTGCAAGGTTTCTTGTCATAAATGAAAAACATCAGCTCAACACATGATACATTTCTGTAATACTGAAGATGTTAACTATCCATTTGAGGAGGAAACAATGGTATATTATAATGTAAGGATGTGTGACATACACTTTTCTGTAAACTGAGCAAAAGAAAATTTTTGGTAACATTTGGGTGATTGGGACACAACGTTTGGGTGATTGGGACAGCACATCTTTCCATTGATTTAGGGTAGTGTAATTGCATAAATATTGCATATTTACTGTATTGCACATGTTAGTTTATACTTTGATATAATTTTATATGCAATATTTCCTTTTCTGTTCATCATCATTAAGAGTCCATGTTTATATTTGTTCAACTTTATTTCTCAGTTTGTAAATCCATCCAGAAAAGAAGGCTTGAAGTCCAAAAGTCATTGAAAACAAAAAAAAAAAGGGAAAAATAGAAAAAGTAAACCAATCCTAAACCTTTTTTTTTTTTTGGTAACATTTGGATGAGATGTTGGGTGGGCCCATCACCAATTAACTGTTTGACAAACACATTTAACCTGCACAAACCTTTTATTACTGCAACAGCAAAATTATTACTGCAATCAGTAAAAAAAAAAAAAAAAAGATTTTAACTATAATGTTTATATTTTCAGAATTTGGTTGTTTTACTCTAGTAAAATCTAGCTAGTTCATGAATATTTTAGTGGTTGATTAGGGTTTACACATGGTTGGGAACACTGATTTAGAGCATTTAGAGAATATACAATGGTTCTCTATTGCAAGGGTAATAATTTTCTTAATTAGCAAAGCATTTAATCACTGTCCCAATCACCCAAAATTATTCTGAAAAAATAAAAACAACCTAATTCTGAAAATAGAAATATGATATTAACAATTTTTACTGATTTTGTAGCAGCAGTGCATCATATTCATGTTTCTATCAAACGCTTGTACAATATAGTGGCTATGACAATTTTAGGACCTTATTATTAAAACTATTACCAAAAGCTTATGTCATTTTCCCCAGTTCATGCATTTCACGGTCAACTTCCTGTTTGATGCATGCCCTGCCCACCTACATGATGTTAGACCAATGAGGGCATCTCATTTTAATTATGTGGTCTCACAGCTAGGGCTCAGCAAAAAGTTTTTATTTTCAATCATCAGGTGAGAAAATAAATTCTATATAGTTATACTGTCCCATTTGACCTTAGGTCCCAATCACCCTTAATTCACCCCTACTTCAACGAACATGGAAAACGGCGATAACGACACTTATTTACCTGCAGGGTTGTGTTCTTTTCTCCGCTCGACACTGAAAGTTGTCATAGGAGATTTTGTCTCTTAGCCCCACTTTTTGCTCTTTCAGTCTTTACATTCCATCTCCGTTATCACGAAACCCACGACACAAAACCAACAGCTCCGATCGCAGATCCTCTATGGAAGGCCAAAAGGGCCAAAACGTGTAAAACCGACGCCTTAACACGTAAATGGCGTGTTAATGTGTAAATGGTGTCTTAAGACGTAGTTTTGTGAAATAAAAACGTGGAACTTTACCACCACCTGCTGGTGTGGTGTATTTGCACAAGCAGACTAGGATTGCAAATTGCAGGATTTAATCTAAAATAAATTTTAAACAATGTCTTTAAAAATGAACAGTGAGCATATGCCTACATATAATAATTATAGCATAAATAGTGTTTATATATATATATATATATATATATATATCAGAGGTTGCATTAGACTTTAACATTGTCCGTCATTTTGACAGACAGGGTCAGAAAAATTCCATCATAATCTATTACTATCTGTCATTTTAATTTTCATATTTTAATTATATTAACACATTTAATTGCTTTTATATTTGTTCACATTTGAACAAAAATAAAAGCAATTAAATGTGTTATTATAACATTTGAACAAAAATAAAAGATTATTGTTATTATAATTAAAATATGAAAATTAAAATGATGGGTAATTCACACGTGAAATTTCTCTGTACTGTACTATAGGCTACGTGTTGGTAGCCATTAAAGAAAACGTAGTTTCATATTTATGTTTAAATAGTCCTATGTTATGTTTTAAATTCATCTATTGATTATGAAAAGTGAACAGCACGAGTAAGTAAGATGCGCAATATATCGGGAGACATGGAGTGGGTCAGACATGATTTTGACCATTTCATTAAGTTTTGTTTTGTAGAAAGCCTTTCTTTAAAGTGAATTTCGTTTTGTAAAAATTGTATCTTAATTTTAATCAATGTTTCATTAACCAATTGCCTGGATTTAATAAATAAGAAGCAAATATAACAGACAACATAATCATGACATGGAGGCGCCGGCGCGATCACAGCCGCGGGAACTGGAACGCGTCTTACAAGCTAAATGAACCGAAACTCAGTGTATAGACTGCTTGCCTCACAGACATGAGAAATATATCTATAGAAAGCTTTAAATATCTACTTTAACGAAAACGAAATAATTCAAAACAAAAAGAAATAAGCTGATTATGTAGACTAAACTGAATGAAGTGCATTCTCTGAGCAGATGATGAGAGTCAGCAATGTCAACTTCATCTTTGCAGCAGACACTGATTCAGAAAACATTTCTTTATTAATAAACAATTAAAATGTCTCCTTGCTGTTTTGGTCACATTCATGAGATCAATATAGATTCGTAAATCCCAGTCGATCTTTTGGTAGGCTAGATGCTGTTTTCAGTTGATGAATAAACAGTAGTCTACATATAGTGCGCCTCCCATCCAATAAATCGCAATAGGCTTAACGCTTTGTGTTGCTTTTGATATGGAACAAAGTCTCAGATTTCAAATTCTGTCCATTTCATTAAGAAATTCAAGCAATAAATACCGTTTTGGCGCTCTTTAATGTGGCGTGATAGATAGCTTCTGGGTACTCACCTGTGCGTTATCAAACGCAGAGCAAAAGATTCGTACCAGTTTAATTTTTGTTCTGGATCCAGTGCTCTGCTGCTACATTGGAGCGCACTCGCCACCAACTGGACAGGGGTGTTTTATTTATATGTAGCCTATATTCAAAATAAAATTACGCCAAAGTGTTTTATTTTGAATTTCTTATAAATAAATGGAATATGTCCATTTGTCTTTTTACAATTTCTCATTTTGCTGAGAAAAAAAGTGGTTCCCAAACTTTTTAGAGTAGAGTACCCTGAGGCATACCCCTCTCAGACTGCACCTTTTCCATTAAGGAACAATATTTGCCCCTAGATTGATATTACAATATATTTTTTATCTTTATAAATACCTTTACAACATTAATGTTTTAAATAAAAAAATAAAAAAATTCAATAGAAAATTATACCTTGGTTTGTTTAAATACTCGATTCTGATTGGCTGGAAGGTGTGCAGTGAAACCATTTAATGCACAGGTAGTTTCAGTCAGTTTGATTACAGATCGAAATTAAGCCACTATATGCTCGTATAATATTATCAACATTAAAAACAACTCACAAAAGGTATGTTTTGTATCAAGAGATTGAATCTTAAAAATGCATCTTTTGTGCCAGGCTATTTCTTCAAGTGCTAAATCTACAGGTACATTGTCGAGAACGGCAGTAATGTAGTGCGATTTGCTCAGGCAGCAGACTCTGCATGCAACCTATATGCACCCATATGAACGCTGCTTATGTGGAAATGGACACTGTCATATTTGACCGCAAAAGATGTGGTATTGATTGAATTCATGTATTTATGGCATTGTGCCATATATTGTCGGTTTTAATGTTATTTTAAGGTGGGGAAGAATTAGGTGAACGGCAATATTCTGCATTTTGTTCGCCCTTACAAAAACCTACAGGAATCCTGTAGGATTCGGTTCTATGTGCAGGGATCCTGCAGGGGTCCTGTAGGACTGAATAAAAATCCTACAGGACAGGGTATAATCCCTCAGGAGTCCTGTAGGGTTGTTCCTGCATGACTTGTTCTATGTGCAGGAATCCTGTAGGACTAAATAAAAATCCTACAGGACAGGGTGTTTTCCTGCAGGAGTCCTGTAGGGTTGTTCCTGTATGACTGTTAGGCCCTGCAGGAATGCATCACTCCTGCAGGATTTATTATGTACTTATAGGATTCCTGTAGGTATGTCCACTGACTTCTTGTAGGAATGCAAAACAATCTACAGAAATTATAAGATACCTGTGTGATATAAAATTCATGGTTTGGCTGGAATGTTAATGTTTATTTCTGATATGAACCTCATTAATAGTTGTTACATTAATTACATTATTAATAAATGTTGTTACATTACAAAGGATTTTTCAAATAATGATATACACAGCATGTTACGGTATTACATAAAATATTTATTTATTCAACTGGCCCAAATAAATTTTCCAAAATACCAAAATGCATACTATCGGCATAACCTTACAGAGCGTGGAGGTCTTGTAATATTAACTGTCTCTTTCCCCAAATACCATCTCTCTCCATGATATTTTGAGTCAAACCAGCCACAGTGATCTTTGGGTTCTTCTTTACCTCTCTCACCAAGGCTCTTCTCCCCGATAGCTCAGTTTGGCCGGACGGCCAGCTCTAGGAAGGGTTCTGGTCGTCCCAAACGTCTTCCATTTAAGGATTATGGAGGCCACTGTGCTCTTAGGGACCTTAAGTGCAGCAGAATTTTTTTGTAATCTTGGCCAGATCTGTGCCTTGCCACAATTGTGTCTCTGAGCTCTTCAGGCAGTTCCTTTGACCTCATGATTCTCATTTGCTCTGACATGCACTGTGAGCTGTGAGGTCTTATATAGACAGGTGTGTGGCTTTCCTAATCAAGTCCAATCAGTATAATCAAACACAGCTGGACTCAAATGAAGGTGTAGAACCATCTCAAGGATGATCAGAAGAAATGGACAGCACCTGAGTTAAATATATGAGTGTCACAGCAAAGGGTCTGAATACTTAGGACCATGTGATATTTCAGTTTTTCTTTTTAATAAATCTGCAAAAATGTCAACAATTCTGTGTTTTTCTGTCAATATGGGGGCTGTGTGTACATTAATGAGGAAAAAATGAACTTAAATGATTTTAGCAAATGGCTGCAATATTACAAAGAGTGAAAACTTTAAGGGGTCTGAATACTTTCCGTACTCCACTGTGTGTGTGTGTATATATATATATATATATATATATCATTTTGGATTACATAATATAACAACAAAAAGCATAGTAAACCATTGAGATAAATTAATTACTTTGTTTAATGTTGGATAAAATTTCAGTTCTTCAAATCCAGTTGTTATTTGCACAATGGATAATGATATAAAAACCCTAGGTACCCTAAAAGTATATTTTAGTATACTTCAAATTTATGGGATCATAACTTCATAATGCATGGTGACAGTCAAGTGCATTGGGAATAAGGTTCCAGTTCAAATTTGAACACACCTACAAAGGCAGCAGAGATATAGCGCCTCCAATTGGGCCAAAATCCAATTTCTCCTGTATGTCACATCTCTAAGAATCATGGGATCATAACCTAATAATGCTACAGTAAAATTGCTCATAATGTTGCATGGCGACAGTCAAGTGCATTGGGAATAAGGCTCCAGTGTAACTTTTAACACACCCTCAAAGTTAGCTGAGATATAGCACTTCCAATTGGGCCAGTAATGCAATTTCTCCTGTAACTGTATTGTCACATCTGTAAAATTCATAGGTCCATAACTTCATAATGCTACAGTAAAATTGCACATAATTTTGCATGGTGACAGTCAAGTGCATTGGGAACAAGGCCCCAGTGCAACTTTTAACACACCCTAAAAAGCAGCTAAGATATAGCGCTCCAGTTGGGCCAATAATGCAATTTCTCCAGTAACTGTATTGTCACATCTGTCAAATTCATGGGTCCATAACTTCATAATATTACAGTAAAAATGTCTGAACATTTGAATGGTGACGGGCAATTGCCCAGGAAATAAGCCTTAGTGAAACTTTTAACGCACCCTCAACATTAGCTGAGATATAGCACCTCAACTGGGCCAATGATGCAATGGCTCTTCTAACTGTACTGTCACGTTTTTTCAATTTATACTTCATGTCCATAGCATCATAACGCTACAGTAAAAATGTCTGACCATTTGAATGATGATAGTCAGGCACACCAGGCATATGACACCAGTGAAATTTTAACGAACCCATATGGACCAACAATGTGATCGCTCTCCAAACTGTAGTGTGAGATTGGGTCCATAACTTCAAAGTGGTACATAAACCAACAATGCAAGGGCTCTTTCAGTTCAATGCAATTTAATTCACATTCACTATAACGCTTTTCACTGTACATATTTCAAAGCAGCTTTACAGAAAATGCATGTTTCTACGTGACAAAAACACAATAGTTTTTTATGAGATGATATAAAGTACAGTTGTAAGTACAAATTGTACTATGTACAAGTATCATATTCTTTTAAGCTAAAGTAGTGTGCATGTAAAGCAATGATAACATGATAATTTTGTATAATCATCCATTTTGATGTTCTGGAGTCCTTCATCTGAAGTCTTCATAAGAGGCTGGATCTGAGCTGGAGCTGGTATAGTCTCTGGTTACCTTGTGATATTGAAATCTGTAATATTTTCTTGAATTATTTTTGTATGCAATTGATTCATTAATGCATTCAAAGGATGACATCTGCAATAAGAATGATGTATTTTTACTGTAATTGTACAGTAATTTTCACTGATATTTCGGTGTTATTTACATTTCAAAATAGTTTATTACACTTTTCTGAAAATAGACACAATATTAACAGTCCCTAAAAAGCGAGAATAAGAGAAAAACCACACAGTCAGTTAAATAACCCCTGGTGTTAAGACTTGTATGGCTTAATATAACGTAAATGATGTATCTTACTGAAATATGTAGTAGAAATCCCATGAAAGATTTCTGTTATTTAAAAATGACATATTTGGACAATGGGTGGTGCCATTTTGTTTAGCTGTACAGTGCGTTTGAGGACATCAATTGGTTTCTCAGACTGAGCTACTGACACTGTCCTATTGCTATTTTTACCGCAACATAAGTCTAAATATAATATATGATGCCAACATTGTGCAGCTTTTGGTTGTAATTTTCAGTCGATGAGCCACAAGAGAAGCGATGTATAAGAGGAGAAAAGAATGGGAAGCTGTGAAGAATATGGATGAATAAAACTTCCTAACTTTGTTCTTAGTTCTCTTTACTTTAGCCCTGATGACTTTGAAGCTTTTCATCTGTATGTTTTGGTGCAACGTTAAACTAGTAACTCAAACAAGTCTTAATATCTGTGGGGTTCCTTTTAAAACCTGATCATTCTTTTGATTTGAGCCAGAGCACAAAATTAGTGAGGATGAAAACATTGCAAGACGTGCATTGTCTCTGTGGCTGTTCGAACTATTGTTGTATGATTGACGTGTTAAAAACAGTCTCTATGATTATGACTGTGTTCACAATGCATGGCAAGACTTCATCAGCAAAGAAGAGTAGAGGGCAAAACTGAAATTAAATGATAGTTGATGGTTGAGCAATAAGAAGGACTGTGTGCAAACAGCAAAGTGACAGCAAACCTCAGTATTCACCCTGAAGATCATATTTTAAAAAACTGACCACAGAAAGCCAACATCAGTCAAAGAACTGCAATTGCTAAAACTTATGTCAGACACCACTGCTAAAATGTGAAAAAGACTGTCATGAGCATAAAACCTGAATAGTTGGAGCACTAAAATAAACTTTATCATCTGCCCTTGTCAGCTGAATCACCTGACGTGAATATTATTGAACTACAGTTTTGGAAAGAAGTGTGAGAAGTAGATTTCCTTCAGTATCTCTGTCTGAACCAACTGGCAGATGTTTTGATAGATGACATTCAACATTCAAAAGTTGTATTAATCTACTCTAATAAGTTTGTCAGCTGTATTAAAGGCAAATTTTGGTAAAATGCATTAATAAAGAAATATTGCATATTTCCCAGGTTTTGACATTATTTTCTCTAAGACCAATATATAAAAATGAAACGTCTCAGGTTACGTATAACCACGGTTCCTGAGAACAGGGAACGAGGCTCTGCGCTTCCTTGCCATGCTTCGGGCTGCCTGCGGAACAGTCCCTCAAGACAAAAAGATACTGACCGGTTCTCTAGGCGCTCCTTATATACTTCCGGTCGCGCTTATGATGATGTCTTAGGCTGTCGCCGGCCAATAGGATTGGAGTTTTTGATACTTGGCTTTCAGACATCAGCTCACGTGTGACGCGTTCCCCACAGTGTTTCCGAACGCAGAGTTAAGTTCCCTTCGAAAGTGAACTAATGTTGCTAAATACATTTGCTGAAGACATTCTATACATACCTGTTGTTTCTCAATGACCAGGTGCAGATATGCATCAATGACCTATATCAAGAAAAATATACACGAATAGAAATAAACGTTGTTTTGGTGGAAAATAATTCAACTTTAATAATTGTGTGACTCATAAAATCAGGTTCTGGATTTATAAGCCATTTAGACAGGCAGCCAAATAAGACAAAGGCCACCCATAGCATAAGAATATATGCTATGCTATATTTTCTTTTTCATTTTGAGTCTTACTTCATCCAATAGTCACTCAGTCCTCGCAGTGAATGAAAAGAAGTGTCATAGAGCTTACATGGCCCAACAACTGCTTCTACTTGACTGGTGACTTTTGCAGCCCAGACCTTCATTACTGAAAAAGAAAGACAAAGTTAGTGTTGTCAAGTATTGCAATTAAATCAACCTGACAGGGCCAACGGGCCAACGTAAAATGAACTGGGCAAAATGAACGTGCCAAACACTCAAGGGCGTAGGTTTGGTCTTTACGTTGAAAGAAACAACAACCCAGCCCCTACTCTGCACGTCGGAAGTACATAATGTGATTGAGTTTGCTGAAATATTAGGAGGGACGAATCTGTTCTCCTAAAATATTGGTAAGGACATGTCCCTAACTTTCATATGCAAACCTACGCTCTTGCAAACAGAACAAAAATTGTACAGGACAGATAGGGGAAGTGGAAATAACTCAAAAATAATTTATAGTATCTATAATAATAACAAAAAAAAATTAATAATTTGGTGGCTGCAGTTGTGCAGGTTTTTCAGTCAACTTTGATTTACAAATACTGTTTATCTTTTTATGCATTTTGGTCTTTTTGTTATATTATGCTTTCGTTATTTATGGGACTATGTCTTTTTAAATTTATTGGTTATGACCACTTCCTATCAATAACCAAGAAACTATAAAGCACTCCTGAGAACAAAGAACGCCAGCTTCTGATTGGCTGAAGCAAGACGCTCACAGGCGTGCAGTTGGAGTATGGCTAGACTACGCAGCATCTCGCTCCCTATTCAGGGAACCAGGGTTACAGACATAACCCGAGACGTTCCCTTTCATGGGAACATCAACGCTGCGTAGAACGCTTTGGGAACCCTATCCCAACTATGCCGTGAGTACCAAGTGCCTGTCTGTTATCTTCGAGACGAAGGCACCGAGGACCCGGAGTGGAGCCCAAATCAAGGTTATAAAACCTAATGAAGGTATGCTGAGAGGACCACCCAGCCGCATCACATATCTCATTGAGGGGGACCCCGAGATCAAAGCCTTTGAGGCAGCCATACCCCTAGTAGAGTGTGCCCGGACAGCCAAAGGTGAAGGCTGCCCAGATGACTCATAAGCAAGAGTGATGGCCTCGACCACCCACTTGCTCATTCTTCCTGATCCGGATTAGTAAAAGGAGGAGGACAAAAGGCCTGCAGTACAAACAGTCCTGGGCGTTGGTGGGGACCTTAGGTATATAACCAGGTCTAGGATGAAGGAAAGCCCTGAACATACCAGGCACAAATTCCAAACATGAGGGAGCAACCGAAAGTGCTTGAAGATCTCCAATTCTTTTGAGAGATGAAATTGCCAACAGGAAGACAGTTTTAAGAGAGAGGAATCTCCCAGACATCTCCTCTAATTGTTCAAAGGGAGCCTCAGCTAACCCTTCCAACACAATAGCCAAGTCCCAGGTCGGAGTTTTGTACGCACAGAAGGCCTCAGCCTCTGGGTACCACAGAGAAAGCGTATAAATAGGAGCATGATAAGCGGAAATAGCCGCTATATAAACCTTCAAGGTAGAAGGAGATAAACCATCCAAGATTTATACTTGGAGAAATTGCAGCACAACACTGATAGAGGAGAGGAACGGGTCCAGCTGACGTTGTCTACAACAAGTAGAAAACAATTTCCATTTATATGCGTATAGCTTTCTCGTGGAAGGAGCTCGGGGTTGAGTATGGTCTCGACAACCTCAGTTGGGAGACTGGATTCTATGAGCCTAGCCCCTCAGTGGCCAGGCCCAGAGTTTCCACAACTCCAGGCGGGGGTGAATTATCATGCCGCCCGCTTGAGACAGAAGGTCCTGTCTGATGGGGATCTCCATGGGGGAGCCGTCTAGAAGAGACACTAGGTCTGCAAATCAAACTCGGGTCGGCTGGAACGGGGCTATCAGTATGAGATGGACCCTGTCCCGGCGAACCCTCTCCAGAACTCCTGGGAACAGAGCGATCGGGGAAAATGTGTACAGACGTAACCTCAGCCACGTCTGCACCATGGCATCCAACCCCAGAGGGGCTGGATGAGTCAGAGAGCACCACAGTGGGCAAAGAGATGTTCTTTCAAAGCAAATAGGTCAACTTCTGCACAACCAAAGTTTTTTCAAATGAGCTCCACCACCTCGGGGTGGAGACTCCATTACCCGGGCCTCGGCCCCTGCCTCAACAGGATGTCTGCCCCCACATTTTGATGCCCTGAGATAAGAGCTGCTCTCAGGCAGAGGAGCTTTCCTGGGCCCACAGGAGGAACCAACACATGGTGGCCCCTCAGGTCTGGGAGGAAGTATTTGAGTGCTCGAAATACTGCCATCATTTCCAGCTGATTTATGTGCCAGGAAGTAGATGGTCCTCCCAAAGACCCTGAGCCGAGCGACCACTCATGATTGCTCCCCAGCCTGTGAGGGAAGCATCCATCGTTAGACAAGGAGCCCCCAACACAGGTCCTTGGGACAGGAACCAAGGCTTCCACATGACTAAAGCACGAAGGCATTGCCGCGTGACCTTGATCATGCGAAAAGGATTTCCTCTGAGAAAACCACTTGGTCCTGAGCCACCACTGTAAGGGTCTCATGTGCAGCAGGCCAAAAGGTATCACATTGGACGCAGCTGCCATCAGACCCAACAGTCTCTGAAACTGTTTTACAGTGCGTGACTGGCCTAATTTCACCCCATTCACGGTCGAGAGAATGGAATTCACCAGAGCAGGAGACAGACGTGCCTGCATCGTGATGGAATCCCAGACTACCCCTAGATAGTGGGTAGTTTGAGTTGGAAGAAGCACACTCTTCTTGGCATTAAGTCTCAGCCCTAACCTTCTCATGTAAGACAGAACAACATCTCGATGTAGGACTGCCATGTGCTCAAATTGAGCTAAAATCAACCAGTCGTTGATATAATTCAACACGCGAATGCCCTGGAATCTCAGAGGAGCCAGAGCTGCATCCACACATTTTGTGAAGGTGCGGGGTGAAAGAGCTAGGCAGAAAGGAAGAACCCTGTATTGATAAGCTTCGCCCCGAAAGAAAATCTGAGGAACCTCCTGTGCTGAGGATGAATGGATACATGAAAGTACCCTCAAACCCTCTTTGGAACAAAGTACAGGCTGTAAAACCCTGACAGCTTGCTGGGAGGAGAAACCCTTTCTATAGCTCCTTTTTGCAAGAGCGTCAGACCTTCCTGTTCCAATCCCAGAGACTGCAAAGGGTCCACCACTATAGGGAAGACCCCGTTGAACTGGGGTGGGCGAGACCCGAATTCTGTAACCCTTTTCTATTGTGAGCAGTACCCATTGAGAAATATTTGGAAGAAGTTTCCATTCTACCAGAAATTCTACTAAAGGAACCAGTCTCTCGACACTGGCCTCTGGTGTTTTTTGAGAATTCGACTTGGCGCCCTGAAGCGGCGAACCGGCAGGGAACAACCGAATCAAATGTCGACCGGCCCTCCTCAGTCAATCTGTTCACTTTACAGACGGAGCATGAAGAGACTGGACCTGCTAGTCTGGCATCCACCCCCACAGACACTCCTGTTCACACTGATTAAGCTTAATTGAGTTTACAATACAAGCTTAAATGTTGAGAGTATTTGTTTTTATTGTTTCTCTTCTCAAGTTATCATAAATTTGAAATGTTATTTTAAGTGCAGTTATATAATTATATTTTGTGGTTCACATTATGTTCTTGAAATGGTTGTGTATGGTGTATGGTTGTGTATGGTTCTTGATTGTGTATGGTGTTAATAAAAAATAAAATGATGTTGAAAAGAATGGTTCAGGGACATTATTACCTTAATATAACATTTTAACAGACATTTTTACGTTCTTGGAATGTTCCAAATAAACGTTCTTTGAATGTTGTATTGTTAATAAAATTTAGGTGGAAAGAACATTGCAGGAATGTTATGCTAACCTTAAAATAACGTTTTGCTAACATTTAAAAACATCTCAGGTTACGTATATGGGGAATGTCACTTGTGAACCGATGTCTGAAAGCCAAGAATCAAACCACTCCAATCCTATTGGGAGGCGACAGCCTATGGCGCCATCATAGCGCGACTCGAAGTATATAAGGAGCACCTAGAGAATCAGTCAGTATCTTATCGCCTTGAGGGACTGTTCAGCAGGCAGCCCCAAGCATGGCAAAGCAACGCAGAGTCTCGCTCCCTGTTCTCAGGGGAACCATGGTTACATACGTAACCTGAGACGTTCCTTCAAGGGAACTCAACTCTGTGTTTACCGTGATATGGGGAACGATATACCCACGCCGCCATGCTTGAGGAGAGTGCATGCCAAAATGGCTAGACAAACGTCCAGCAGTTTCGAGAGAAACGGCAGATAGCAACTCACCCTCGGGTCACACAAAGGCTGTCAGTGACAGCATTCCCTACGGCCAACAGCCCAAGCTGAGCCTCAAAGAGGCCTTCCGTAGAAAGCCTACCAAGGCCGCTCAAAGGCTTCTGGGACCAAATCTTCAGAGGAAAGAAGGTCCCTTTAAGGGAATGTGGCCAGGGAACCGAAGGGAACCCCAGCCAGTCACTAGAAGGCCACCAGGGAGGCCGACCTAATCTGACACGGGACAAACTCAGTCTTGGCCAACCCTGTCTGTAAACAGAATCTCCACAAATGCATTCTTCATAGAAGACAACAAATAAGAGCGACTGCAAAAGAGGCAGTAAGTAACTCAAACCCGTGTAGAGATGGGCATCCTGGGAGTAAATTCTGCTCAATCCTAGGATCTACTCAGCGTCTAATATTGCGCTGAGGAGGCTGTGAGCTAAAAGAACCCTGATATAGGGGAGCACAAACCAGCCTAGGGGCTGATCCTCAACGGGAGGCCTCATGGAAGCCTTCAACCAATGATCAGCATAGGGAGCTAAGCACTATTACAAAAACAACCCTAGCAGAGGAGTACAAAGCTCAACCTAACAGATAGACCATACTGTAGGCACATAATCATGGAGGCCAGAAAGGGGCCTATGACATGACAAAAGTTCTGCATAGAGAACTACATAATCACACTAGTAAACTTAGTCACATAATGGGAAGTCCAAGAGCAGCCTGACAAGGCCGCACACTTGAACATCTGACTTGCTGGAAGCAAGAACAAACCACATGACTTCAGTCACAGCAGATAAGACTGTGAGTGCCCACATAACAGTCCATCCAACACAATCCAGCGAGCAGTGCACTTGGTAAAAGAACCTTTTACTCTTGAAAGCAAGAGGAGTACAACATGCGCCATCATGAACTAAGGAAGGCCCAAACGGGCCTATAACCTCAGTCAGACACGTGGCATCAGCCCGTGGCAGTGCTTCAAGCTCCAGGAGGGACAAATAACTGAACTACAAGGAGGTTAATAAGTCACCTGGGACCCTGGCCAACCAGCAGCATACTCAGTAAAGCACCTTAACTCTCTCAGTGAGAGGAGTACACTATAACACACACCAGCATGTTCTCAAAGGAGGCCCAGAGGGCTTACCTGCCTACACGCGGCGCTAGTCTAGTGGCCACTAAAGTTCTAGGAGCAAAATAGAACCAAGTTACTTATGAGGTAGCAACTTAGCTCAACTAGAGCTAAAGGAAAAACCATACTCAAGTGCGGTTTAACACAAAATCACCCTGAGAGGCAAGCCACTCAGAAACATACTCAGTAAAAGAACCTTTTACTCTCAAAGTGAGAGGAGTACACAACCTACAAGGCCTACAACTTGCAAACACGTGGCGTCAGCTAGTGGCAATCACGACACACCCATGGTGATGAGTCACATAAAAACCAACACCAAACTGTGCTAACATGCAATCTGAAAGGAGGCCTAAATAGGGCCTACGACGCCAACCACACGTGGCGCCAGCTAGTGGTTATAAAGGGGACCAAGCTCAAAAGGGGACCAGCTCTAAAACCAACAAACAATTGTGGGTAACTAGCTTAACACAACCTTAGCTACATCTACACATTCCAAAAGGTAATGTACTATAAATCACATAATTACAGGGTACAATGAAATGTTAACATGGTCTAAGGGAGGCCAACAAGGCCTACAACCTCAAACGGACACGAGCATAAACTTGTGGCAGTGCTAAACTACGTGAGCAAAACTCATGATTATATACCAGCAACGCTTGTAAACACAAGCTGCAAACTAGAAGGAGGCTAAATCCAATGGAGCCTACAACTTCTGCAGTTATATACAATATAGCTGTTGTGGCAATGATCAGTTAGCGGGAGCTAACAGAGACCAAACTGAAAGTAAGACTCTCTACACTCAACCTGAGTGTGCAATCCAACAGGTGATGCACTCAGTGAAACACGCAAACCCTAACCGGGGAGTACAATAGTCACCATGCTCTTAAATAGAGGCTAACACAAGCGTACTATTAAGAGAACAGGTAGCAGCATTAGAGTAAAGCTCACATACATGTAGGGCAACAGCTAGAACTCAAAGCAAAAAGAATGCTTTGTAAATACATCCCATCCTAAAGAGGATAAATGCTCTCACCAAACAGAACTATAGATCTGTACTGAAGCCTAGAGGACGGAAGCTAAAAAACTAACACCGTAACTCAAACTTGAATGTAAATTCAAGGGGCTCAGGGGAAAGACAAATTCATAGCATGAATAAAGTTCTAGATAGTGGGGCCTAGCATACACTGCATACACTTATCTACGCAAAGATAAGGGCCTACCACCTGAGAAACAGCACCAGGGAGGCTAATAACAGCCTACTACCTTAGCTGTTAACCTCAGCCATTGCACCTACATAAACAAGGGGAAATGGGCATACGGCCTAACAACTCCCTCAGGAGGAGGCCAGAACTAGGAACTATACAACCTAACAAGGGATAGTAATACAAAAGGTGGTTTATAACAATGAACACCTAAACCTAGTCCTAGCCTGGGCCGCTAAGCTGTGGGCCTACGGGCCACACGTATAGCAACGCCTGCTAACTCAAACTTACTCTAGCAAACAGCAGATGAGAAGCTACTCTAAACAACAGGTGGCTAAGAGGCGGCCATTTTGTGGCCTGCACAATATATCGCCAACTTATCAAAGTTCAGTTTGCCCAAAAACCCCTCTTACTTTTTCCAATTACATACTCAGGAAAAACTATACAGGAACACAAGGTCAATATATTTAGAAACATAAATATAGACCCAGCTCACTTTCCTGCGGCTCGAAGACCAAAGACTCCTCTTTCCCTTTTCTTTAACAAGGAAGGATGGAATCTAGGGTTCTTTAAAGCCTAAAAGAGCCTCTTCCACTATCAAGCCAGAAGGCGGGCCTTTAGAAAAATATTATCAAAGGCCCAGCCGTCAGCCTGACTGTTAAAGAAGTGCCTGAGTATGTTAAATGAATTCAAAACCCAGGAGGCGGAGGAAGAAGGGGCGAGAGCAGATGTAAAGCCGCCCTCACAATGAGAGGGAATCGATTACCAACGCTACTGGCGTATGTGATCGATCACCTCCCTTAAACCTGCTTCTTCCTCCTCGAGTCCAGCCGTCTCTGTGACTTGCTCCGAAAAGCAGGAGGCGCCCGAGCGGCCATACTGGACCTCTGGCCCTGTCTCTGAGCCTCAGCTCGAGATGGACCAGCCTCCTGGCTATCTACATGCTCAGAAAAAACTATACAAGAAAAAACAAGGTCGTCATATTTTAAAACATAAAATATAGACCCAGCTTACCTTCCTGCGGCTCGAAGACCGAAGATTCCTCATTCTTCTTTTTCTCTAAAGGAAAGGATGGAATGTAGGGTTCTTTTAAGCCTAAAAGATCCTCTCACTATCAAACCAGAAAAGCGGGCCATCAGAAAAATAATCACCCTATGGCTGGGCCCAGCCATCAGTCTGACCATAAGAAGCATCTGAGCATGATATATGTTTATAATATATATATACACATGTATATATAAATATATATATGTAAATAACAGAAAAGTCAGACAGCGCCCTCAAGCACTGTCTATGCGCGTTCCTCTCCCAGACAGAAAACGCCCAGAAATGTGTATATCAAGTGTCAAAACCTGGGACATGGATGAATAAACAAAGAAAGTGAGAGAAACAGGCAAGTGAGATGGAGAAATTGAGAGAAACAATCGAGTGAAACGGAGAAATTGAGATAAACAGTCGAGTGAAACAGAAAGTAGCGAGCTGACAGTGGTGACGGCAGGAACGAGTAAGTGCTTTGCTGAATATCTGTTCTGGGTCAGTTGCTTTGTTTATTATTTGCTGCTAGGAAGGATTAATTTCGAATCTGTGCTTGTCCTATTTTCTACCTTGACTATAATTGTATTTTAATTGTACTCGTTTAGAATAACAGCCGCGTTTGCAGAGTTTTATTGGTGTTATTGCTCGTAGTCGCACTTAGTTTCGATTTTTAGCCATTCACGGGCTTTAGGCTTTTGCAGTGCTAATTTTCAAGGCGGACTTAGCTGTTTTCAATCACGTGAAAAAAAAAAAAAAAAATTATATACGTTTTAACCATAAATGCTCATCTTGAACTAGCTCTCTTCTTATTCTTCTCTATTAGAATTCCGGCAGTGTAGACGCTGCTAAGTGTATTACTGCCCTCCAGAGGTCAAAGTTTGAACTAAATTCTCATATACAAAATGCTAGTGCAAGTATATAACAATTAGTTCAAACTTTGAGCTAGCAAAGCATCAAACTGAGCCACTGACATCCTGAAGTAAACTTTGAAACGCTCGGGATAATCACACGCAGCTCCTTGATGAGGTGAACTCTCCTTCCTTTCTATGCAATCTTGGGATTAGATGGACCCAATATTTCCTCTTTCTTTTTCTCTTTTTAAGAAGAGAGAGGACTACTAAATCGTGCTCACTGCTTGAAGACTCCATTTTGTATTGTTTTGCAAATTTTTTCCCAACGGATTCATTAATACGTATCGGATTCAGTGTGCAAGGTCTCTGTGCGTGATGAATTTTTAGGATCATGAATACAAAAAAACGCATATGAAAATTTCGGACTCAGTGTGCAAAGGCCTTTACTCTTCCCCTGTCTACGAACTTGAGACGAGGGATTTTTCTCACTCAAACTACTTCTGATTGCTTGTAGAGGGAGAAGCTGCCCATAACTGATTTCTCTGGAATAGATTTGGCGAACAATCCAGCACTCTGGAGAACGTGAGGTTTCTATTTACAATGTGATTTTGCAGCGTTGACCAATGTAGCAAATCAGAAACATATCTGTTAATTTCTTGAACTCAAGTTCAAGTTAGCATTGAACAAAAACTCCAGCATTTTGAGCGGTGAGTGGATTCTGTGTTCTGCACACTCACAAATCCTCTCATTATAACAAACAATTACGGAAGTAAGAGATTCATTGTGCAGTCAGTTTCATTAATTATAACAGAACTTTGTGAGATTGTGATCCTGTAAGACTTGATTTTCCTGCTAAGACAAAAGCTGAGATCAAGCGCCCTGCAATAAAGCAATAAAACTCATCTGGAGAGAAGATCTCAAAGAAATAGCATAGGACAACGCCTTGCCCAAACTCTCCTCACACATCTATGCAACCCCCCATGTAATGAACGAATAACTGAAAGTACGGGATACCCAGAATTCCTAATTAGAAACACGATCTAAGAGTAATAATCATTTGAAATTGGAGTCAGATTAAATGCACAGCTAAAGTAAAATTTAAACTAAATTCTAAAAATTAAGTGAACTTCACAGGGGCGCTGAAAAGACATACATGCATTATACCTGCGCCCAGGCCGTCGGATTCCGTTTTTGGGCTGACTGGTGGTTCTTACAATGAACTAAGATGAGTGACAGATTTTTAGTGATTATAAAGGGAGTGCTCTTTCTGCCATGCCAAATCTCTCATACAGATTGCTTTTCTGTTCAAATTAAGTGTTTTGTGAATGTAGACGCTTCAGTAAATTATTTATATGGAGCATTTATGCTGAGATGTGTAAGTTGTGTGGTGAAGTAACTCGAAATTCTTTCAAGGAAATCTATTTAATTGTGTTGTTAAAGGGGAAGTGCATCTCAGCCGCACACTGGAGTTGGTTCACCCTCCACCTATGGCCTAATGTGTGAAAAAAAAAAAAAAGTTTCTGAAGTAAACATGCAAATGTCAGTTGTTAATGAGTCTAAATCATGCACTGTGTAGTTGGACTCAAATTAATAAAATGGATGTCTTTGAATGTTTTTGAAGCATTAGCAGCTTCTCTCTTTTGCAATACCTAAAAATTATTTAAAGAGGCAAATTGTCCAGCACAGCAGTAAATGTAATTCAGTGTGCATTTTCCCACAAGATAACAGATCATTCTGAAACTTCAAGGCACCATCATCATCAATTTCCCTTCTCGTAGTGACACTTCCTTTCAGTGGTAAAACCTTCTGCACTTCCCTTTTTCTGGTAATATTCGACTTTCAGTTAGATGCACATTCGGGAACTAATATTTGAGCACATAACCTGAAGGAAGTCGAACTGACGACTAGTTGGCATAACTTTGTACACTCTGCTGTTAAATTGTTGAAATATTAACTAAATATCAGGGGGTACTTCAAGTAAATATTTTAGATCAAAGGAGTTAAGCTGTCAAAAAAGGTTGGATTAAGATATTATAAACATTAACAGTATGACTTTCTGCAAAGATGCTTTGAAATGATGGCTGTATGTGTATTCTGAAAAAGTGCAGTACAAATAAGTTTGACTTGACTCAATACTAAAGTACTTTACTAAATACTGTGCATGACACTGAATGATTATCATTTATTTTATGATGCTTTTATGGTATTTGTATGGTCCTCCAAGAGAACATGTTATTATTATTTTAATGGCTATTTTGATATCATTGATATTTTGTGTGGACACTAAACCAACTGAAAATAATCTGCTGTTATGCACAGAATCAAATGAGCATAATAACAGAACCACCATCTGCTTATTTGAAAAATAACTATACCGTACTTCAAGTTCAAGTAAATTTTAAGTATAATTTATGTAAGTATACTAATATCAATGTACTAGTAGTAAACTTGTAGGTGTATTGTTTCTTTTAGTGTATAAAAGTATACTTTTCCACATACTTTGTGTAACAGTAGTAAACTTTGAGTACACAACTACTTTACAACTAAGTTTTTCATTTGTACTGCAACTATACTACAAGTGAACTTAGATATACTGATAGTTTACTAAATTCTTGTAACACATTTTTTTGTTCATAAAAATACACTTTAAAGTATACTCTCATTAAACTACTACATATGTAGTTTTATACTGTAAGTATACTTGTAAGTTTTCTTGTGAACACAACATCATACTTATAGTTTACTCTTTATATATTATTTGTGCACTTTAAGTATACTACTGTTCCTAGGTATTATTTTATTATACTTGAAATATACCTTTAACTGTACATTAACGCTTTCCTTTTTAAAAACAATTTATTCTAGCTTGAATTTGAACATCCTTTTTTATCAACACTTGATTGTGCGTTAGTCTCATAAAAAATGTTTTAAACAAAAGGCTGAGAAAATCCCATTTTTGTCAAAGACTCCATCCAGATCAGATTAAGAACGATGATCAAAACACAGATGGAGTAGATCGAGTCACTCAAACTTAAGTCGTTAACCCGTCCTGGGTCGCCATTTCACGTTAGGCAGTTTTGAACATATATGCTGTTTAATGTTTGATGATCATTTTATTTTACATGTGCATAAGCAATGTTCTATCGTTTCTGCTTCTTCTTATTCTGTGTTTTGATCCGAAGATTCAGTACTCTTTCAGAAGACGTATAATAGCACCCCCTACTGAATAACAGTAATAACATGGATAGCCGGAAAATTCAAAGTAAATTCTTGTGTACACTACCAGTTGATTAGCCTACACAAAAATTCAGATACTCAGAATTAGGAACATATAAATTTAATTAAGTTTCTTTATAAATTATTATTTTAAAACAAAGTAAGTTTATGAGACAGTATGTAAAACTAGGTTAAAAAAAAAAGCATTTAATAGGCTACTCAATCAAAAGATTAAACACAACTACAAGCCAAGTATAGAATACTTAATTATACTTCTAAGTGCAGTTAATCTTGATCAAAAGATTGAGTACACATGTATACAAGTATAGGCCAAATATACTTAAGCTGCATTCCATTCCACAGGGTCCCCTCCCTACGCAGTGTTCACTGCTCCTTATTCCCTGAGCACGGTATATCAGTTGAAGTAGACTTCGCCAACAATAACTGGTCATTTGGAACATGCGCTTTCTCTTACACGTACACACAGCCGCAGAGTAAACACTCCTGAAATAAAGTAAAATAAAAAAAATGACAAAGCCTCTGCTGCTTCTTAACACTTTTACTTTATCATGCCTATTCATACAATATAATATGCAAATGTAACGTTCCTCACCATAACCATTCATAAATACTTTAGATTGTATTATAATAACAAAATGTATGAATACTCAAAACACAAACGTAAATTCCTCCATCAGAGCTGCTTAAAAACTCTTTCAACGGCTCTGCTCCATCGTTTGTGCATCACATCACGGTCAGAACTAAGACAATTGGGTGACTTTTCCTGTCTGCATCCTGTGAAGTGATGTGTCGATGTTCCCTTATTTCCAGTGCCCTTCGAACTGAACATCGTCGCTCCCTTTGGATTGGAATCTCACTTAAGATGGCGAAATACCCTGTGAAGTCCACTTTGCAGTCCACTTACGGTCGAATGGAACGCACCTTTAAAACAGGAACACACCAAGCCGACAGTCGGCCAGCGGGCAGTTTTTGTTCGTCGGCTGACTAAGTTTTCTCAGTGTGTTCTGCACCGTCGGCTGAAGTTGGTCCTCGTCTGCTTTTTTTTGGCCGATTCGACATGCTGAATCGGCATCGGAGCTCGTCGGTCCGTCGGGCCATCTGATCATTCTGATTGGCTGTTCAGCTACTGCCACCTGCTGGTACGGAAAGGCATTTCATCTTACGCAGGCGCAGAACGGATGTGCTACTTGGCCGTCGGGTGTCGAGCGTCAGTTTGGTGTGTCAGGCCAACTTTGGACCCAGACGCTGCCGACGTGAGCCAACCCCGCAGTCTGCTTTCGTCGCCACTAGTTCGTCAGCGTCGGTTTGGTGTGTTCCTGCCTTTAGACTCTGTCAGTATACTTACGTGTAATTTTAAGTATATTTCTGAAAAGTACATAAAGTTTATTTCTGAGAAGTACATGAAAATTCGACTGAAAGTATACTTCGTTTTTTAGTTTAAAAGAAGTATACTAATATCTGTCACAGACACTTGAATAAACTTAATTTTCATATTTGAACATGATTGGTTCACTTGTTTTGACTCACTTAAAATAACACACATAAACAGCATCAAACACGGACATAAAACTAGGGATGCACCGATCCGATATTTGTATCGGCTCCGATATTGAATAAAATTCGAGATCGGGTATCGGTGACAATGTGCTGATCCATATGGCCGATCCACGCCAAATTACCGCGAGAGCGTCCAGAGTGCTGACAGCTCTGTACGCTCTCGTGGTAATTTGACCCATTATTTAACTTATGTGGAGAATTTGATGTGTAGGCAAGTGACATCATGCGCATGATCAGCACGCAGGTAGATTGTTTCCAAACAAGCTATAAGAAAATGCACGCAGCAGCTAACAGCAAGGAGCGAGCCAAAGGATCACCTATTTGGATGTATTTCATGCTATCTAGGCCAACAAGTTCGACAGCTGCGTGCAATATCTGCAACTGTAATGTTCCGAGGGGTGGTGATAAAACTAAGAATTATAACACAACCAACTTAATCAAGCATCTTCAGAGAATTCATTCTAAAGAGCACGCGGAGTTCATCGAGCTGAGAAAACAATCACGAGACGGTACGAAACAGCTAACTTTGTCAGAGATAAAGGAAAGAAGTGAGAAGTTTCCACCTAATAATGTGAAAGCAGCAAAAATCACTGAAAAGATACTGCATTACATTGTTTTGGATGGGCAACCGCTGTCCGTCGTTGGGGACAAGGGCTTCAGACTCCTAATGAACCACTTGGAACCACGGTACGACATGGTAACACGAAAATATTTATCCGAGACGGCTCTACCTGAACTGTACAGTAAAGTGTGCAAACACGTATCGGAGGAGATAAAAGATGTTAAATCGATGAGTTTCACGACAGATATTTGGAGCTCGGACGTGTCCCCCGTTTCGCTTTTAAGTTTAACAGTACACTGGTTGGACGTGAATTATGTGCCTCACAGTGCCATGTTAAGTGCAACAAACTTTAGTGGGTCACACATCAGCGACGCTATCGCAGCTGCCATAAAGGGAAATCTTGACAAGTGGCAAATTCCGTTGAGCAAAGTCCATGTTATTCTGAGGGACGATGCCAGCAACATGCGAAAAGCTATGGATAATATGGGAGTGCGCAGTCTAGGCTGCGTTGCACATACAATGCAGCTCGTCGTCAATGAGGGACTTCTGTCGCAACGCAGTGTGAGTGATGCCGTTGCAAGTGGGAGACACATTGTTGCACACTTTAAACATTCCCCACTTACATATTCCCGGCTGCAAGATATCCAGCTTGAGATGAACATGGCACAAAAACGCCTCAAGCAAGACATCAAAACTAGGTGGAATAGCACTTACTTCATGATTGAGTGTCTGCTGGAACAGAAGCGAGCCCTGTCTGTCTATGCTGCTGACCATCACCTGCCCACAACACTCACAGCAAACCAGTGGTCCCTGCTTGAGAAAACAAAAACCTGTTTTGAACCGTTTGAGGAGTTTACTAGGAAGGTGAGCTCAGCCATCGCCTCTACGGCTGACGTTATCCCAAGTGTCACTGTTCTGAAGACGTCTCCTCTCCACAGAAACAGAGGCTGACTCTGGGATTAAAACCATGAAAAAGACCCTCCTAGAAGCCATAGACAAACCCGCTCTCTCACTCTGTGTAAAACAGTAGTACACTGCAAATTTAAAAGTGAAAAGATTCCATGATGTAAATTTACATTTAATAGAACTTAGAAAATATTAAATAATGTACACATTATAGATCTTACATACATTACATATATCTGAAAAGCATTGTAAAATTAGGAATAAATATGCAACCATCTGGCAAATGTATGATGTACTACTTTGATGAGTCTATAATTTAACTAACATTTCTTTTCTTTTTTACAGATTCTTTACAAGTGCAGAGTGTGGGAAAGATGCACTGGCCAAGGAACTGGAGGAAGACTTGAGGAGGACCAACACGACTAATGGGGCATCAGAGACTTCAGAGCCACCAGAAAAGGCCTCCTGGAAAGAAGCAGCAGCAGCAACAGCACCAAGCAGAAGCAAGAGCAGCAGCAGCTTCACGAAAGAGTTTGACAAAATTCGGGAGGAGCATGAGGAAGATTCTGTGGCAGCAAGCAGCTCCAGCACTGCTGTCCAAGTTCATGGCTTTTTTACAGAGGAATCAGTTCCTGCCACACAAGACCCATACAAATACTGGGGAGTCAACCAACCGCGTTTTCCCGGCCTTGCTGGTGCTGCCTTGAAATACCTCTGCACACCCTTCACTAGTGTAGAAAGTGAAAGGCTGTTCAGCACAGTCTCCTCCGTCCTGGATGAGAAGCGAAGCAGGCTGACAGCCGAGAGAGCAGAAATGCTTGCTTTCCTAAGCAAGAACCTGCCAGATATGCTTAAGCCCGAGTTTGAGAAGCTTGAGAAATCTTATTCTGCTTGAGCAGGTCACTCACTCCACAAGTTCACAAAACTGCAAAATCTTCAAATGTGAAATGTTCTTGCTCTCAGAGTCTGTTACTGAATAGGCATCAATCCAAGGGCCTACTGCCCCCTGGTTCATTTGGTTTTTTACCCATCTAGTGAAGCTATTGGTTTATTCAGCTGCTTTTTTTGTATGGATGTTGGATGTTAAGTAAGTTCCTTCCTATTTGCACTAAACCTTTACAAAGAGCTGACTCATGTTAATTTTAAATGTGTACAAAGCTCTTTTTTCAAGTTTTACAGCTCCTTTATTGTTTATATTACATTGGTAACATTTTACATTTCTATTTTCATAGACTAAATTATAGATATATAATAGATATTTTGTTCCTGTTGTTTATCTATTCAGGCTGTTTTGTTTTACCAAGCTAGTGAAGCTGTTTTTTTTTTTTGTTTGTTTTTTCAAGTTTCCTTTATTGTTTTTATATTAGTTTTTACATTTCTATTTGCAGTTTGCACTGACTAAATCATTATGAAGAGATTTTGTTTCTGTTTTCATGTTCCTTTTCTACCAAGCCAGTGAAGCTATTGGTATATTCAGATGCTTTTGTATTGGATGTTAAGTTCCTTTGCACTAAACCATTACAAAGAGCTGACTCCTGTTTTGAATTTGTACCAAGCTATTGGTTTATTTACAGTTGGACAACTATTTAATAAATCAGAATCAGAATGAGCTTTATTCGCCAGCCAGGTGTGCACAAACACACAAGGAATTTGTTGTGGTTTTCTAGAGGAGCTCTTGGTACTCACATATATATATATGACATGAGAACAGAAAGAACATTTAAATAAATAAAACTAAGAAAATAAGTCAAATAAATAATAATACTAATGTGGTATACACAGGGCTGGTTCTAGACATTTGGAGGCCCCTGACTCTTCTCCCGTCTTTAATTTTTTTATATTGTAATAATTTTACTGTTACTTTCCAAATTAATGTAGAAACAACTTAAAGCAACAACTTTAAAAAAAAAAAAAAAGTTATCTGCGTGTGGCCTGGCCCTAAATAAATGTATCCATATATCCTTCCTGACAGGTAGGAAATATATAGTAATTGAATATTTATCAAACACTTTATGCAGTCTTCACTGCATAAATTATAAATTAATCATAAGCCTTATTAAAGCAATTGTCTCTGTTGCCTTTGTTCTTTGATGAACATTAATGACAGACATCACAGCAACTGGTTTATTAGGCTTAGACGTAATATACTGACAAATATCCAGTTTTTACCCACCTGTTTACGTCTACTTAAGCCATAACCGACTGTATTCACATGAGATACTCCACACGATGAGCATTTTGACATCTGTGTGTAGCCTATATATATTTGACTATTTAGGCTCAAAGAGAACTGATCGTGCGCGCACAAGAGAGAGAGCACTTCTGTTGTGAGTCATTCAGCGCTATTCCGACTATCCCACCTTCACTAACTGCACGTTCATCGATAACGAAATAGTGATAGTAATTGTAATTTTGTGCTACAACAAGCGTGGCTACCTTTGATTAGGCTGTAGGCTGAAATTAGCCTATTTCAACCCGCAAAAGTGGCTAGTGGGAGTGGCTGTCTTACCCGCCACAGCTGAAATCTACCCGCATTTGGCGGGTTGGCAGGTGTTAATGTCAAGCCCTGTACAGTACGCAACTAATTTTACCCTCTCTCAACTGTTTTGTTTTAAGTTAGGAAAGTAATGTATAAGTCAAGCCTGGTGCCTTGCACAAAAGAATGCTCCAGGTCTCCCTCTTTCACACGGTGAGGCACACAGTTTATTAGGTAATTCAGCAATTTTTTTTTTTGGTATCGGATCGATCGGGATCGGCCAATACTGAAACCCAGGTATCAGGATTGGTATCGGAAGCAAAAAAGGCGGATCGGTGCATCCCTACATAAAACCACTCGCACCTTCTGAGGAGCTGGAGGTGCTTGACAGTCATCAAATGGCTATTTAATGCATATTAATTTTACACAAAAAATTTAGCAGGTGCTTTAATCTAAAGTGATCCATGGTCAAGAGCAGGGGTGCCCAACCCTGTTCCTGGAGATCTACTTACCTGCAAAGTTTAGCTCCAACCCTGATAAAACACACCTGAACCAGCTAATGAAGATCTCCAGGAGCACTTGATAATTACAGACAGGTGTGTTGAGCAGGGCTGGAGCTGAACTCTGCAGGAAGGTAGATCTCCAGGAACAGTTTGGGCACCCCAGGCAAAGAATATACACTAACAAGAAGCGACACTCAATAGAACGCTCCATTGCAACACCGGCGCCCAGCAGCAGCTCTGCGTTTCTGCCATTTTGTGGTGAAAGTGAGTCGGCAGTCCACTAGTTTCTATGGCAATATCAGCTGCTTTGTTAAGGAAAAAAAAATGTACATTAAAGCTGAAATCCAACCTGAACGATGACAACACAGAATAAAATACTATCACTAGTGATCATCAAATCCTTTTAACAGTTTATTTTACACACTTTGTGTTTAAGTCTTTTTTCACAAAACCTTTGCTCTCTAGAAACCCAGTCAGTTTGGGTTAAAATTCTTTAAAAGATCTAGTATTAGCATTATAAACACTGAATTAATACCAACATATGAAAAATTGGGAATGTTGGACAATAAATATATGAATGTATCAGCTTGATTTTGCAGTGTTGTCTAATGCATCATGTATTATAAGATCATTATGTTTGTAGCGTGATCCATTAAAATTTCAATTCAGATTATTACTATTACTCCACTAGGTCTGAAATATATTGTTCGCTGCAATGATGATCTTAAATTTATTAATTATTGACTTACTATTAATAAATGTGTAAAGTTGCATAAAATGGAAATATTCAATAAAGTAGGCTAACTATGTTACCTCAGATGGTTGAATGGTTGGATTCCACAACTGGTAAAATAAAACATATATAAGACAATACAATATTTACTGTAGAAGCCATACAATTTACTGGTGACTTAATCTAAAAAACTGTTCTATTGCGCTTCTGATTTGGCAGTGAAATTCACTGATTTTGTGTGTGTAAGATGTGAAGGATTCTATGTCCAGTTAGTATTTTCACCCCATAATGGCGGCCGCGCTACCGGAGCGTCATCTAGTGACTGTTGCCCAAAAAGTATCAGAGTGTCGCCTCTTGGGTTCTAAGCTCTTTGCCCCTGGTCAAGAGTCTTGGTGGGGGATTATGACTCGTTTGAATCATAATAACTACGTTTACTTGACTTTTACTGTTATTAACTAAATGCTAACCTCATTCAGAGTAATATGAAGCCACCTTAAAACCATACACATTATTATAAGATGCAATATCATTCTTTGTATACTTTGTAACTAAAGTCACAAGTTTTATTAACTTAGCTTCATTCTCAGTTTTACTGTGGTACAATGTGAATTTCCGGTAAGAGGAAGTGAAAATGCACCAATTTCTTGGAAATGCACCGCAAACAAGTTTCTTAGGATTAAGCAAAATTTAGTTAAAATTTTTGCATCTTTGAGGGTTTTTTTTTTTTTTTTGTACAGTAAGGTCCCATTAGTTAACGTTAGTTAATGCATCAACTAATATTAACTAACAATATGATTATTTGTAATAAATATTTAAATATGATAAATGAAAATCTGAATGATGCAACTAAATTTTGGAAATTGACCAAATCAGTTTCTGTTCTAAAATCTTCCAGTAGTCTACCTGACTAGTTAAACATCAAGGAAAGAATTATAAAATGAAAATAAAATATTTTTAATGCTTCTAATAACCTTCTGATTCTAGTAATTTAAGGGAACATGAAATAAAAGGGAGTGTTGAAGCCGACACGTCGCCCTACTCAGCTTTTTACTTTTACTTCTATTCTTATTGCACAAGTTCACAAAGCTCTATCAAATTTAAATCAGCGAGGCCTGATAATATAGAGCCATATTCTTTAAAAATTGAGATAGATTTTATAGAGGAACCAATCACTTCTAAGTTTAACTTCAAATGTAACTCCACATGCATGGAAATCAGCCGGTTCACCCTTTGCTAAAATCTGAATTAGATAACAACTGACCTATATTTCAAGGTTATCAGTGATGGTAAAGTTTTTGAATTTTTTGTAAATGATCAAGTAAAATGTTTTTTATTGGAAAATAACATTTTTAATGAATTTCAATCAATAATTACTTGTCAGAAAGAACACAGTGTCTCAGTTCAAAACTATAGAATTAAAAATTAATAAAGGTGTCCCACGGGGATCTTTTTTAGCACCAATTTTATTTTCAGTTTATATAAATGACCTAGATATTTTTTTTCTCTCAGTGTTGGATTATGGTGATGTGATTTATATATATGCAAACTTCTTCTTTACAAAAGAAGTTGGACTTGTATAATGCTTCAATACGAATTGTGACGAATGCTGCTTCACGTACCCATCATTGTACTTTGTATGAATTGGTTGATTGGTCCTCTTTTTACCAAAAGAAGAAAACTGCATTTGCTGCTGTTTATTATAAAAACATTATTAGGCAAATTTGCAAACTTATATCTGTAATCTCTTATCGTATTATACTTGTAATTTTAGGACAAGACCTTCTTTTAATTGTTCCTAGAGCATATTCTGAGTTTGGCAAAATTGCTGTTACAGAATTAAACGCAGAGTATTATGATGTAAGAGGAAACACTCTCATCTTTATTTTTTGGACATTTCTAGAAACCTTTTGGAGTACTACCAGATGGAAATGTGTGCATGTTTTACATAATTTCTCATTTGCTGCATAAGACCTTTTTTTCTTATATTTTTGGTTTTATGTGTTTGTAATGTGAAACTTTTTGTGTGGCCATTTTGGCCAGGACTCCCTGGTAAAAGTTTGTTTTTTAATCTCAATGGGACTATTCCTGGTAAAATAACGGACAAAAAAAAAAAAAAGATTTTATTAATCTTAATAATTTTAGTATAAAACAACAGTAATAAAACAACTGTTCATTGTTAGCTCATTCTATCTCATGGCCCTTCAATATTGAATATGCCCCTTCAATATGCACACAACTTTTGATTTTAATATATAAATGTTGAAATGTAAAGCATTTCCGAATTTCCTAAAAGCAGAATCTCAAAGAAAGTTTTGCTTAATTGCAAGAAAAGTGTTTGTGATGCATTTCCAAGAAATTTTTGCTCCTCCCTCTTTTCCACCCAATAAATATCAATCAAATGAGCATCTCAGACACTTTCTGTACTCCAGTTCAGACTCAACAAGACTCTTTCATTTCCACAAGCTCAAGAACGGCACACAGGTAAATCTATATACTGTACAAATTCAAATAATATAGTTCAGATACTGAAGATCATCTTTATAATGCATCTACTGTCTTTAATCATCTAATTTTAGAATGTATATATATATATATAAAGACTTCAGATGCAAAAGCCTCTAAGTGCCATCTGAAATTTTCTTCTAAAATGAGCATTTTTATCAAGCTCGTATGTTTAGGTTCAGTAATTTCACTTTAATAGCAATTAATAGGTCCTTTTCATTGCCATTAAAGTGAAATAACTGAACATAAACATACAAGCTTGATAAAAATGCTCATTTCAGAAGAAAATTTCAGATGGCACTTAGAGGCTTTTGCATCTGAAGTCTTCATGTATATACACATACTGTAAAACCCGATAAGTTCAGAGTACTCAAAATTATTGTAGACATCGATTACCTCAAACAATTTAAGTAAAGCAACTCAAATCTTTTAAGGATAATTACAAATAAACTATTGTTTACCATGCGTAATGTTTCTTATTTTTCAATTGTTTTGATGCAGTGGTAAGTTCAGAATACTCAAAACATTTAAGTTAACATTAAACTCAAAGATTATTTTATACTAGACAAGTTCATTAATTACAATTTAATTGAAATATTGAATAAACTAACACCTAATCTTTATGGTTAGTTAAGGGTTAGTTCACCCAAAAATGAAAATTCTGTCATTAATTACTCACCCTCATGTCGTTCTACACCCGTACGACCTTCGTTCATCTTCAGAACACAAATTAAGATATTTTTCATGCGAGTACAGTGGTTCAACATTAATATTATAAAGCAACGAGAATATTTTTGGTGTGCCAAAAAAAAAAAAAAAAATGACTTATATAGTGATGGCCGATTTCAAAACACTGCTTCAGGAAGCTTTGGAGCGTTATGAATCTTTTGTGTCGAATCAGCAGTTCGGAGCACCAAAGTCACGTGATTTCGGCAGTTTGGCGGTTTGACACGCGATCATGATTCGACACGCTGATTCAGTAGTTTAACTATTCTGATAACGTCGGCAAGGACGTGACATGGATGACGTCACTTTATATCGCTCAGTAAACTTAAAAATAATAATTTAAGGATAAGGGTTTACTCAAAAATGTTGAGCTACACAAAAATAAAACTAAACTCCTTGTTCAGAAAATGTAATTGTTTTAAGTTGCATCAATAATTTAACAATCTTTATAAGTTAGTAGTACTGTCCGGGTTTACAGTGTATGTATGAGGTTTGTTCTTTGTAATTATTGCACAGAAATGTTATGTTTCATAGTCAAGCCCTGGCAATGTAAGCACAGTTAACTATTAAACTAATAGCTGTTTTAGCTAATAACTTTTGAACCAAATGGACCAACATTTCTAACATTTTAAATTTTGTTGAAAAAATATTATTTTTTACTTTTTAAAATCTGATCTGCCACAAATTCAGCACAGATCTTGAGGCTGTGCTTGTTAAAAATCATCATCATCAAGCTAAAGTTAAAAAGATGAAAATAGCTATTTATCATAGTCACACTGAGCGTACAGAAGGAATGCCTTGAGTTGACACGAACTGTACTGGGCAGCAGGCAGTATCTGCTCAATATATTCAAGTCATTTATCCTTTTTCTACCCCTGGACCTAAAAATGAAAAATCAAGCCAAATTCATTTTTCTTTTTTTTCTTTCTTTCCTTTTTTGGAAACAACAACAAACAAACAAAGGTGTCATTTTCTAGTTTCTGCTTATTTCATTTCAAATTGAAAAACAATCAAATGTACACAAACCTGCGCAGGTTATAACAAGCATTTGAAAACCCAACACACACTAAATAAATTCCCAAACTTGTAATGTGAAGTGCTTACAATTGGGCTATTGTCAACAAAAGAACAGCTTTGAGGGCTTCCTGTGGTTTTCCGACAAAAAAAGAGCTTAATATAATGTAAACTGTTATTACTATTAATAATAAACAAATTAATAAAAAACTATTAACGTGGCAATATTTCACTGCAAAATAAAAGAGTATTTAAGAAATTATTATTATTATTACTTTAGTCATAGAGATACATTCACAAAATCATGCAGCCCTGTTGTGGCTGTTCATTATCTTATTAACTAGACCATTTTAACTCGTGAAGCTCTAAGTGTCTGTTGCTCTCTTGTTCTCAGGATGAGATTGGCGGTTCTCCTCTTACTCCTCGTCACTCTGATGTTCACTGATGCCAGTCGCCCCTGCCATACGAGATCTGCGAATAACAACGCTTATTATAATTTTAAAAACAGACATATTCTCTCAGTCTCATCTAATTTTGACACACGCAGTCGAAGTGCTTGGGCAGATTACCTAACAAGAAAGGGTCTTTGTGGCAGAACTTCTCGCCAGTCCTTCCTCCATAAAAACGACGAGTATAGCATTAAAAGAATCTGCAATGGACAAGGCATCAGAGACAGAGACAACATGTGCATCAGCAGGACAAAGTTCACAGTGTACGTTGTTCGAAGCACTGTAATGAATAACCAGTGTGTAGTTCAGACCCTACAACAGATTGAGCGCTATGTGGTTGTAGCTTGTGATGTCGTTGACAACCAGTGTTTGCCTGTTCACTATGATAAACAAACTACCAGTCAACCATCCCCATATGGTGAGATATGCCAGCCGTAGATCTAGTTAGGCTACAGTAGGGTTGAAAAGTTAGTAGCAAGTAATTTCTACACAATCTCTATTGGACATTTCGCATGAGCATCATTATCCAAGACGAATGCAAACATGTTCATTAGCTTCACTTCTGTCATCTAACATCATTTCTACAGCTGCTTTTAGTCCTTTCAGGTCGGAGATTGTCATTTATTTTTGTGAATGCTTCATTTAATCTGTCTATTGGTGAATGTGATTTGTTTGCTTGATTGGAGAAATTATTGCTGTTTTCAGTTCAGTTATAGCATTCAATTACTATGCTTTTCCATGTGTAATCTTGTGAACGAAATTTTTTTTTTTTTCAAGCTTTTTTATATTCTAGAAAAATACAACTGTGTAAATGCATATGTGGTGATATGGTTTTGCAAAACCAAAGTAGTGTTATTTGTGCTAAAAATAAAAGTTTGTGAGTGTGAGTGACTTACTTACTGTCCATTCCCACATCATGGATGGTCAGTATGGCCACACTATGTGTGTGTTTCCAGCGCCGTGAACCGTCACGTGCAGCACATGGCATCTCCACACTGTGATCCTGCACAATCAAGATTAGTACAACACTTACCCGGATAATAAAGGAATTGAAATGACACAACATTACACACAATTTTATAAAATAGTCTCTGGGTCAGATGCCTATAACTCATCTTGTTGCACCACTGTGTTCAGATGAGAATGAACAAAAACACACAGTAACTCATCTTGTTGTACCACTGGGAAGACGTGTTCACCAAGATGCTGAATTTCCATAGTTCAATTGAGAATGAATTTAAAATGAACAGAAGTTCAGATGAGAATAAACACAGAATAAACAAAGTCAGACTTCTTATCCTAGTGGAAGAAAGATCAGTACAATGCTTACCCTGAAATGACAGCATTAATTACACACAGTTTTAAAAGTAACTCATCTTTCTACGCCATAAGGGAAGACGTGTTCACCCAGATGCCGAATTTCTATGGTTCAAGTGAGAATGAACTCAAAATGAACAAAAGTTCAGATGTGAACAAACAAAGAATGAACAAAAACAGACTTCTAATCCTAGAGAACAAAACTTACTGGGATAATGAAGTAATCTAAATGACACAACATTTCACACAATTTTATAAATTTGTCCACAGGACTCGAACCCACAGTCTCTGGGTTGGGTGCCTGTCACACATCTTGTTGCACCACTGGGAAGATGTGATCACCCAGATGCCAAACTTCCATAGTTCACATGAGAATCAACTCAAAATGAAGAATTTTCATAGAAATGCACCGCATGATGTTTTTTAATAAGTTCAGGTTGGATCATTCTCAGAGAGATTCAATGTCTGGGACAGAAGCAACTTTTGCAATTAACCTGTTAGCATGCTAATTTAACTAACATAAGACAACAAACACAAGCAAGGTCACGTTCTGAGAAAAATATCTCGGGAACGGTAGCAAATATCAATAATCCGTTCAATTATTTCTGTGCAGTTTGGTAGATTTTGGACAAAATTGGACAAAATGTGTAGGAGGAGTAGCGAAATAACTGTTTTTCATTTACTTCAGTATGGCGGACAGGCACATTTAAAGAAAATGAAAAATGACACGTACGTGTGCGTGCTGAAGGTGGTTGGACATAGTGGTGTATTAGAGGTAAAAAATGATATAAATACTGTTCGGTTTCTCGCACAAACAGATTGTTTTGTGTCTTAGGACATCATTGTGTCGTCACGAGCCGCAGGGTTTAATTTGGATTTGTCTGTGCATGTTTTTGACTCTTATAGATTGTGTTCCCATTGACATGCATTATAAGACTGACAGACGGCAATAGTTGGAATTAAAAATCATCATTTGTGTTCTACTGAAGAAACAAAGTCACCTACATCTTGGATGCTCTGGGGGTAAACAGATAAACGTCATTTTCATTTTTGGATGAAGTATCCCTTTAAGCAAATACTGACAATTAACAATTTTAGTACTGATCGATCATTGAACTGATTAAAATAATGTTAGAATAAAATAAAATTGAGATTTGATTGAGATTAAGATTTGACAACATGTCATGTTGGACTAATTTAAACACTTTTTGCGTCATGATGTAATTATAATACATCATCATAGCGCATTAATTATGCGTGACACACGCAGTGTTTTGCCATTTATGTGCTCTGAAAGTAACTCTGGCGCGAAGCGAGTTGAGCATAGTTTATCCATAGTTTATTCCTATGGAAGTTGAGTTTCACGCTCACATGTGAGCATCAAACTCAACTTCCATAGGGGTGGGCGATATACCCGTAGAGATTTTGGACTAGTCTCTATCGCGGTTATGCTCGTGACGTTGTTGTATTGCACGGTCACGAAAGCTTGTCGTTTGTACAGCGGTTTAAAAACAAGTGATTTTAAATCGTTGAAGCACAATTGGCAGCGAACGAGAACTCATTTCAGCACGCGCTCTGTGAGAGCGGCCCGGTTCCAGAAACAAATCACTGAGGGTGCTTCTGAAATTGCTGAGGGTGCTGTAGTAAAGTGAAGATGCAGGCCAGGGGTGTCCACAGTCCGGAATGCGGGCCAAATGCAGCCCGGGGATGAATTTCAAACGGTCCGCAGCTTGTCTAATAAAATATATTATACGTGGCCCGCCATCCATAATTTACAAATTGTGGAGTTTCACAATGCCAACACAAGGTGGCAGTACAATATTTTAGGCCAGGGAAACATTAACGCGCCAAAAAGCGGAACGTATCAGCGCTACTTGTGACTCACGAGCTCACAAATGTATTTAAAAATGTAATATATAAATTTATAAATATAAATGTATTTCAATTTCGGCGTAGAGGTCTCCGGTACAAGCTGCAAATCAATAAACCTGCAAATCACTGACTTAATCAACAACACTAATGTGCAAATCAGGAGAAACACTGAGCCGATCCAGTTAGAATACTTTTCAACCAACGATTCACCAACATTTATCATGGATTTACTGTGGTAACACTAACTGTAACCGTGGTATTTTGTCTTAAATGTAGGTTAATATCTAATTTTATTTAATTTTTAATGTACGTTAGACATGTATTAAATGAGTAATAAAGACCAAATTACAGATTATTTTTGTCAAACTTGCGGTTTTGTGCATTTGTATTTATATTAAATGTTTATAGACTAAATACAAAAAGGTATTCTAGATATAACAATATTTTTACTTTTTACCATGTAGTGAAGTGCCATATGTGGTTTTACCTGCGGTGATCTGAATAGAGTACTTGTTCATTTAAATAAGACCAGAGTTCTAACTCAGTAATATTTCAATTTTACCTATTAAAACGAGGTTAAGTATTACAATATAGTTTTTTATTTATTTATTTATTTTATTAAATTTACATCTGTGTCCTATCTCTAACACGCTCCACAGCGCCACCCGATGCATATAGTTATAACTGCGGGTTTTTGTGCTTTATCATGGATTCACTGCATTTACAAAATAGTAAAATTCGAATAGAATTTTAATTTTTTTCTATTTGAATATTTGAATATTCGACTATTTGTGCACACCCCTATTTTAAACAATGTTGAATATTGATTTTTGTAGCGATTTAAACCATTTAAATATACTTTGAATATGAAATTAAGTTTTCCAGTAGGTGGCAGCATTTCACTATTAACGAGTCATTGAGATTCAGTTGGTTCAGTCAAACTGCTGATTCATTCAGAAACAAATCTTTTGACTATCTTAAGGCAGGTGCACACTGTGCAATTTATAATAGTCCTTTAGGATGGTTGCTCGTTAGACTGTACGAACATAATCCTCATGTCACACTGTGGGATCTCAGCTGTCATTTTTGTCAGACTGTACGACAGTCAAGACACGTTAAAAACGGACGCGAGCATGAAAACTTGTCTGGAGTTTTACATCATCAATCCACACACATTCGGTGACTGTGAGCTTCATTACACACGGGACTGAAATGGTGGCTAACAAAGACATCTCTAGTGTTAATTTTGATCACGGCTTGTCTTGAAAAGTGAAGACAATTTGACATTTTTCGATGAAGTCACACTGGAGGACTGTGCGCCAAATCTTCCCAGAAATCTTCCCAGAATTTCGTCAAAGGTACAATTTGATCGCAGCGGGCATTAATCAGCTGTCGGGGAACATGTCAAACTAACGATCAAAGACTACAGATTTTAGCCTAGGATTACAGGCATAGGCGGAGCGTGTGTAAGGCTTAGCCTTCTCCTGGCCATGGTCAAAAATTAATACAATAGTTTGCTCCGTATCCTATTTTTCTATAACCAAACCAGTTCCAAATTGTGGAGGTAGCTCCTCGTTAAACATCAAGCTCCTCCTCAGCCTCACATCCGCCTTCCGTCATGCTTGATTTCACTCCGCACGTGAACAGTGAATCGATCACGCACGAAACTACGTCATCAACTAGACTTATCGTTATTATCGTGAGGAGACAAATTTTTATTGTGAGGAGAATTTTCAACAGTGTATCGCAAGCGATAAGATATCGCCCATCCCTACTGTTGAGCAATGTAGCCAATCACAAACATATCTGAAGATTTCTTGAAGGCATTGGCCAAAATGCCAACGCACAAAAAATCCTCTCATTATAATTCAACTTTTAACAAAAAAAAAGATATTATGTAGGCTAAATAAGATATTCATTGTACAGTCAGCTTAATCAACTAGCAGACTTTGTGAGATTGCGATGATTAAGATGAGTGAGAGCTTAGTGGTTATAAAGGGAGTGCTTTCTTGCACGCTTTCTGGGCAATACATTTTTTTTCTTTCTTTTTTTTTGCTGCATTTGGTAAGGCAATGGTTAGGCTTTTTATTATTCAAACTGGCTGTCATGCCAAATCACGCATACAGTATGCTTGCCTGTTCAAATTATAGTGGTTTGTGAATAAGCACTTTAATAACAAGAGTGTTTATGCTGGGATATGTAGGTTGCTGATAGGCGGCACATAACTATTTAATGACATTCTATTTAAAAGTTTTTATGGAGGAATCGCATCTAGCCTTACCCTAGAGTTAGTTCACCCTCCGCCTATGATTACAGGAATCTTTAGGATTCTCAAAATTTGTCTTAGATAACCAAATCATGGCCAAAATCGCACAGTGTGCACCCGACTTTAATATAGCTTAGTCATTGAATCAAATTGGTTCAAATGATTTGTTAAAAAAGCTGGTTGTTTTAGTTAGGAAACACTACCCTTTGTTGCTTAGAGACACAAGTATAGACAAAGCCACTGGAAGGCAAGCCTGCAACCTTTAGCCAAAAAAGTGTAACGGCTAATGCTAACGCTCCGCCCCCGGCGGTACGCAGGGAATGAGATCGGAGGCTGTTTTTTGAATGTCAATGGATGAGAGGCTTCACTATGCTGATTAAACAGCTTTTGTGGGGAAATAGCTAATCATTTAATTAATCGACACCCTGTTTGCTAATCTAAAGCATGTTGAGAACTATATGTAGATTTTAGCTTGATAAAAATGTCTTTTTTTAAGAGAAGGCAGACTAGGGAATGTTACCAACAGGCAAATGCAAACGCATTACTGTTTAACAGACAGAACAATAGATGCTGGATCAAGATAATGCACATTTCAAAGATGGCCGCAGAGTGAAATGACTTGTCTTAAAGGAACTTTGATTAAACTCATTATAGTTAATATGAGAAGCTTAACAGAGGTACCCTGGTTCTGCTGTTGGGGCTTATAGTGGGTTTTTGTGTTCACATGCTCAACACATATGTCTGTGATTGGCCACAAAGCTCTATGCTGCAATAAATGTTGTAAAAGCCTTCTGTGGACTGGTGTTGAAAATTAGCATGTGTGCTAAAACACTTAAGCAAGTGCATATGATTCGTCCAATGTCACTGAGATGTCCATGTCAAATAAAAAATGAATAATAATAATAATAAATATCAATGCTCTTCACAGAGCGCTTACACAAACACTTTAAAGCAGCCGGCTACAGCAGAATGGCAGATTAAATGAACAAAAATCTTTGGCAGGACAAATGCAGGAAAAAACCCTGTTGTAAAGTCAGCCTAATTCATTAATTAACCTCATGGACAAAGAGTGGATCCTACACTGCTTCAGTGTAAGTTTTTAAAGCCTGTGAGATTCATATATGCACATACACTGTAAAAAATATGACCAATAATTTATAACTATATATTTTTTTCCATTACTTTAACTCATCAAGATAAGTTAAACAAGTTAAACAATTTTCACTTTACTTGTAAGTTAACACAAGATTCAATTAAATTTCAGTTTAATGTAATTGGAATTACTTAAATAACCAAGCTCATTGTACTTACAAGTTTAAGGCAGAATTTTTTATGGTGTATTATAGTTATTAAAGATTGAATAAAAAAGTAAATCAATCCTTACACCAAGACTGAATCTGAAATGAAAAATTGGTTTATTTTAGCTTCAGGTCTCCTCTTTCAAATGCCTTCCTCTTAAAGATCACACAATTTGGTAAATACTATGTTGGTTGAGATTAGATGTTTTTATTTTGGTTTTTATATTACAAAACAGTAACATGCACAACAAAAACAGCAAATAAAATGGTTGTCCATACAATTTCATAAGAAATATCCAGATCTAAACTCCAGTGCAAGTGGCTGTTTGCAAATAGTTTATCCAATTTCATACAGAACCAGAAAAAAATGAGAAAAAAGACAAGGAGTATTAAAACTACAATAATTAATCACATATTACAAAATAATTGAGAAACATATATATTCAACCTTATTTTTGTTTCCAAATTGACAACACCACACAGAGCAGTTCAATGATCTTCTTGACTGATTTGTAAAGCTGTGTTAATAGCGTCTCTGGCACATTTAGTTTCATCCAGAGTCTTCTGAAATTGAGCCGCTGTTTCTCTCATTTGATGAATAAATTTCAAAGTTTCTGATTTGATTTCTTCTGCTTTTCTCTTGTCTGATTTCATTTCAGAGAGCTCTGCTGAATTACAATAAATAGTGTAAACATCAAGAACAAAAAACAGAGCTGAAATTGTCATAGATAGTTTCCCAACCACTTGGAGTGTTTTGGTAGCTCTTGCAAACACTTTCCCAATTTTAGTAGTTCGAAGTACAAATAAAAGTTTTTTAACGCTTGAAATGGTTTTCAGGGCTTTCACACTTGTCACTAATGCTTTATTTTGTAGAGAATACGTTGGCTCGATTTTCTCAAGCTTTTCTATGGTTTCAGAAATTGTATTCAGATGCTGAATCATTGGGTTGATGGTGTTCTGGAAATCATTGATGATCTCCTCAATAGTCTGGCGCATGTTGCTCTGCTTGAACATGTTAGTGATGTTAGATACTGCCCCTATTACTCCTCCAGCTACTCCAACACCCATAGCAGTAAGACCAGTAGCACCAGTAATAGCTATAGACGCACCAAATGTAAATGGGGCCAAAGCTATGCCCAGCAATGCAATTCCTCCTACCGCTCCTATTGATGCTCCTACCATACTGCCCATCGTGGTGTTCTTGTGCATGGATTCAAGTTTATCAGTGATGTCATTCAGTTCCTTTATTTGATCTGTGAGAGTTTGATGATTTCTGTTGTATTCTGAGTTGAGTTTCTCAATGCTTTGGTACAGTTCGTCACTGAGATCTTCAAGTTTCCTGAAATATCAAAACTTTTTGTTAGAATTAGACATTTTTTTTTTTTTGTTTATACCAACCTTACTACAAAGGGTACAAATTCTATTAACTATTTACAATTTTTTATTCAATTTAATTCTTTGGCTGAGTTCCAGTTAGTTTTATGTCTTTCCCTTGCTAACTTTCCTCCATCTTTGATGTTACGTTACATGAGTGACCTCTACTGGCAGAACCTTGCCAGTTCATTTGTTTGAACTAGAATTAATTTGTTTTATGTACTGTTCAGTCTATAGGCATGGTTGAATGTTAATATATATATATATATATATATATATATTTTTTTATTAAAGAAAAGAAAAATGCACAAACAAATAATACAATAATCTATGTAAAAACAGTTTTTACATTAGGATTAGTTCACTTTCAAATGAAAATTACTCTAAGCTTTACTCACCCTCAAGCCATTCTAGGTGTATATGACCTTCTTCTTTCTGATGAACACAATCAGAGATATATTAATAAATATCCTGACCATCCGAGCTTAATAATGGCAGTGAACAGGACCCATTAATATGAAGCTGAAGAAAGTGTCTCCATCCACATCCATCCATCATAAACATACTCCGCATGGCTCCAGGGGTTAATAAAGGCCTTCTGAAGCGAAGTGATGCCTTTGTGTAAACAAATATCCATATTTAACAAGTTATGAAGTAACATATGTAGCTTCCACCAGAACGTCTTCCGTATTTAAACTATGAAGAAAGTGTAAACTGGCGTCACATCAGTTACACTTTTTCCCGTAAGTTGAATAGAGAAGGTGAAGGACATAGCGTAAGCTTGTATATTTAATATTTTACTTCACAACTTGTTTAAATATGGATTTTTTTTTTCTTTTCACAAACACTTCGCTTCAGAAGGCCTTTATTAACCCCCGGAGCCGTGTGGAGTACATTATGATGGATGGAGACACTTTCTTCAGCTCATACTCGTTGGTCCCGTTCACTGCCATTATAAAGCTCAGATGTGTCAGGATATTTATTAATATCCTGAATATATATAAAGAATAAAATAATATACACCTAGGATGGCTTGAGGGTGAGTAAAGCTTAGGGTAATTTTCATTTGAAAGTGAACTAATCCTTTAAAGTGTCTACAAGTATCATGTGAAAATGTGTGGGATTTGGGTAAATTAAGCAAGATTTGCTGTGATGCCACAATCATGTATGATGGTCTGTAGAGCTGCTGAATATGTTATTTTGCTAACATCAGTATGAGTAGATTTGCTCCAAAATCAAGGGGTCTGTCCATATAAACTTCCCTCATTTCTGTCTAAAAGTGAATTGCAATGCATCCAGGAACTGTGTTAAATAAAAATGCAATTATTTATAATTCAGTTCATCAACTTACGTTAATAGGTAATATGATTTTAAAAATGATGAAATTAATTAAGATGTTGTGATAATTATTTGTAGTTAATGTTAACTAATGTAGTTAGCTAATGTTAACAGTGAAGCATTGTTGTAAATGATGTACTCATTGTAATAATAATAATAATAATTTGATTGAAAAGGTAATAAAGAAGATAAAATCAAAGCTTTGAACAAGAAATACTTACTGCTGGGACATCTTGTATGGTTGATTAATTTCACCTGTATTGGACATTAAACATTTTCAAAGATTACTCAAATGATAATGCAAAACTAACAAAATACAGTACTGCAATAAAAGTATGAGATAATGTACAGTTCTGCTCAAAACTTTACATACCCCTGCAGAATCTGCAAAAATGTGGAGGATTTTTAACAAAAATGAGAGGGATTGATGTTATTTCATATTTAGTACTGTCCTATGCTATTTCACATAAGAGATGTTTACATGTAGTCCACTAGACAAAATAATGGCTGAATTTATAAAAATGACCCTTTTCTTAATACTAGGGATGCTACTGATTAATAGACGATCGATTAGTTGTGAATAATAATTTTAACCCTTGTGTACTGTTGCGGGTCAATTTGACCCATTTTGATTTTTTGTAGGAAAAATCAGTTAACCTAAGTGTTTTTTTTTTTTCTTGAAATTTTATGACTTTTTCCTCACTTAGGGTCATGAACATGTTTCAACAAGCTGATATGTTTTGAAATTTTGTTTATTTTGGTGATGTTTGCGGGTCAATTTGACCCACATATTTTAATGTTCTAAGGCAACTGTACAGACCCAAAATAATAACATGTCTTGGTTATATTTTGCTATTTTAGTTTTTTACTATCATATGAAGCTAATAAGGGAGCTTTTCCTCACTTATTTCAATACAAAAAAAAAAAAAAAAAACATTTTGTCAGCCACATATGGTAAAAATGAGCTATGATTGCACAATATGAGCAATTATAAGTTTCAAAATTAAAATGAAAATGTATTACAGAAATAGTTATATATGTTTAACATGTTCAAGCAAAAAATTGTAGCAAAATTATCATTTAAACGTTATTTTTCTTAATTGCATTTGCACTCACAGTTAAGACACTTGCGATTGCATTTTCATTAAATGTCCCGCAATGAACATAGCAAAATTCAATGTGGATTTGAAGATGCATTTCGAGCCAATCACGTCTCCGCCCCGCCCTGTCAATCAGCGTGTCAAGGCGGGGCCAGGTGTTGGAAACGTGGTGACAGCAGAGATATGAAGAGCGAAGCATAAACTGGCAGATGAAGCTGAACAAGAACAGAGAAATGTCAGTGTTCCTGAAGATAATGCGCGTCCAACAGTGATAGAACCAGTACGTTATTAGAGGCATAGATATTTACTGTTAGGACGACTCGCGCCTGGCGCTCGTGCACCTTATCGTGAGGTGAGCGCGCTCGCGTGTCTGTAGAAGTGCTGAAACAGACGCGTCGAGTGAGCGGTGCTTTACAACAGGTTACTTACTCATAGAAATAATCTTAGACAAGCTGTTCGAGATTATTGCTCGCTCTATCAGTATGGCTGTATGTTTTTCTCTTTTTATCGTTCTGATTATTGTTTATGCATCATTTATAGGCCTATTAATTAAACAATGTGTAGTCAATATGGTTGCTAATGAGTGTTATTTATAATAATAATAATAATAATATTAATATTTTCTGTTCTCAAAAATATCTCTGGTGATTTCTAAACCCATCTTTCACTTAGAAAGCACTGTGGTCTGATGTGAACAGGTGCTGCTGGTGTGATGGTGTGTAGGATATTTTCTTGGCACACTTTGGGCCCCTGAGTACCAATGGACCATATACACGGGACCTTCTTTAGAACTTATGCAATAATATAAACCAGCTGGAAGACTTCCCGTGAAACGTCACTTCTTCAATGTCCTGAGTTACCTTTAACAAAATACTTAGTTTATAATTAGAATACCGTTAAAAAAAGAAGAAAAAGAAAACATCAACACACTGTAAACTAAGGGTTTACTGTGCACTTAGATTCACTGAACAAAATAAAAGCTTTCACAAGTATGCTGAAATCAGTGAGCTTGTGCTGCAGTGACTGACAGCTTCAGTCAGTGATTAAGGGAGGGAGAGCTGGTTTTCTGTAATTCGTGCACAATAAAAGTTATTGTTTTTCATGAGACTTTGTGAGTACTTCTTACTTAACCTTGACATTTATTTTTAAACCTATATTGATTTTATGATGTTTAATATTTTTTCAAAAGTGAAACGTGTGGAAACAATATTACATTAAATGTCTAATATGAGCCAATAAATGCTCCTCTGCCACCATCTGCTGGTTAAAGTGGTAATTAATTAATTAATGTGCTTTTCATTTTTAAATAATAGTGTTTTCTATCAAATATTGTATTTCCTATATCTTGAAACATTTGGTTTACAAATGGGGACAATCTCAGGAGGATGAACAAATATTTTTGGTCATCAAATTAAAAAGAACATTTAAAGTGCTGGAAAAATGCTGCGTGTGTGTGTCTAATAACAAACACCGTGTTTCTTATTCAAACGTTCCCATTAGCTTCATCTTAATTGCTATCAATAAAACTGGTTTATTGGCAAATTAGGTAAGTGGGATAACTGCATTACAATATAAATACAACATTAAAAAGGCAACCTGGTGGTTTTGTGTAGATATACAGCGAGTACAGAATGACAGCCTACAGTTCACCGGAAATGCCCAAGCTGGAAAACCAGGAAGTAACCGTGCATATAGTCTATTGAGCATCATTTAAACACCACAGCCTACCTCGGTATTGTTGCTGACCATGTTCCTCCCTTTATGACCACATTGTACCACCTTCTGATTAGGGATGCACTGATCCGATATTCAGATCGGGTATCGGCTCCGATATTGCCATCTTTGCCGGATCGGGTATCGGCCGGATGGGACCGATCCAAATCCGATACTGTGCGTGTACTATTCTGTGTTATTGTTAAGCTCCACAAAAGGCACAAAAACATTAAAAAGCACCATAAAGTTTCCGTGCACTATATTCCAAGTGTTCTGAAGCCATTCCATAGTTTAATCTGAGGTATAGATAAATATTTAAGTCGTTAAATTAAAGTTCACGTAAATGCCTCCCTCCGCTGCGGCTGTCAGTCATTCTCCTTTCAGCATTCAGACTGCGTGTCGCGTTCGGTCAACAGTCAACACAATGAAACTCTCTCCGAGATGAATCAATGTTTCTATTATTATACTTCATCTGTAGATAAGGATACCGGTATATCAATATATCTTCACTTTGTGCTTTGAACTTTTCAATGCGAAGCGCTGCCGCTGAGACTCCATGATGCTTCAAGCGCATCATTCTGCACACGGGATGCGCATAAGCGCTTTGTGCCGCTCTGTATGGGAGCCGTTCATATTATAATACTTTTGCGCAATGAAAGATTGTTAATAGCATTTTTTTTTGTTCTGTCCTATCTATCATATGTTGCGGCCTCATTAAAAAGAAATGTCTTTTAATTTTATAGTATAGCCTATATTTATACATAAATATATTTAGTTTATGTTATATGACTCAAACATTCATGAAAAACAAGCCATGAGTCATGGATGAAGGAATCAGCTGGACTGTTTATTTCGATATATGAGGTTGCGTTAGACTTTCGCCGTCATTCTGACGGACAGGATCGTAAAAATACCATCATAATTATTACTATGCATCATTTTAATTTTTATATTTTAATGATACATTTAATAGCTTCTGATTTCGTCCACATTTTCATATTTATTCACAAACTTATAGGATAAACAAATAGGCCTAGGCTATGCATTTATTTATATTATGAAAAGAAAGTTAAAGACTGCGTCACTTTTCAGTTTTCATCTTGAACACTTTTTGAGGATCGTGAGTGAACGCGATCATCTCTTCCTCTTTACTATTTTACAGAAGGAAATAAACATGAATGAAAATCAAAAAAATATGTGGAAAGTTGCAGTAGCTTACCGAGATCTGTATCAGTTCACAATGCTATACCTCAGAAAAGCCATTCGTTGACCATAAACTTATAGTCAGCACCAAGAAAAATAAAACGAACTATTTAAAATAAAACGAAATGGATTAGAAACTTAATTATGTAAGTATAAGTATTATAATATATAATAAAATGGACAGATGCGTTTGTAATCAAACGCATCGTTTTCATTTTATTCTGGATACTGAACTCGCGCTCTGCGCAGACACACTGGAGCGCACTCACCACCTACTGGACGGGGTGGGAATTACAGTTACAAGCAACATCAGCCTCAGTAATCTGTCAAAATGACGGACAGGCTGCAGATTTTTTCCGTCACTGCTAAAAAAAATTCCTTCAATGACGGAAAATTTTCAGTTAACGCAACCTTTGAGATTATATATTATATATGTACGTCACACTACCGCAGTGAGGCATACAGTTTATTAGGTCATTTAGCAATTTTTTTATTATTACTTGAATATCGGATCGGATTGGTATCGGCCGATACTGAATCCTAGGTATCGGAATCGGTATCGAAAGCGAAAAAGGCGGATCGGTGCATCCCTACTTCCGATGGCTACTTCCAGCAGGTTAACACACCATGTCTCAAAGCTCACATCATCTCAAACTGGTTTCTTGAACATGACAATGAGTTCACTAAACTCAAATGGCCTCTACAGTCACCTGATCTCAGTCCAATAGAGTGCCTTTGGGATGTGCTGGAACTGGAGTTTTGTGGCATGATAGCTTTTGTACAGTGTTGAAAAACATTCGCAGTTGAGAATTTTTAAATAAAATTTTGTAAAATAAATTGGTTTCACAGAAGAAAAAAAAATTAAAAAGAGAAGAAAAAATAGGCCTATGTAATTTGTTTATGTGACCCAGAAGAATGACCTTACTCTGTGTAGCTAGAGAAGTGTGAAATGTACATCACCAGAGTGAATTTTAGGAGCAGATGGTCTGGGTGGGGTGTTTTCTAGTGTGTGAAAGAGGGGTTTAAACATCGTTATTTTTTGGGAATAGAAATTATTATTATTATTATTATTATTACTATATCATTTTATTAATATGATGGATAAACAATAATCAGAACGATAAAAAGAGAAAAACGTACAGCCATACTGATAGAGCGAGCAATAATCTCGAACAGCTTGTCTAAGATTATTTCTATGAGTAAGTAGCCTGTTGTAAAGCACCGCTCACTCGACACGTCTGTTTCAGCACTTCTACAGACACGAGCGCGCTCACCTCATGATAAGGTGCACGAGCGCCACGAGTCGTCCTAACAGTGAATATCTATGCCTCTAATAACGTACAGGTTCTATCACTGACGGACGCGCATTATCTTCAGGAACATTGACATTTCTCTGTTCTTGTTCAGCTTCATCTGCCAGTTTATGCCTCGCTCTTCATAGCTCTGCTGTCGCCATGTTTCCAACACCTGGCCCCGCCTTGACACGCTGATTGACAGGGCGGGGCGGAGACGTGATTGGCTCGAAATGCATTTTCAAATCCACATTGTTTTTGCATTGAATTTTGCAATCGCAAGTGTCTTAACTGTGAGTGCAAATACAATTAAGAAAAATAACATTTAAATGGTCATTTTGCTACAGTTTTTGCTTGAACATGTTAAACATTTATAACCATTTCTGTAATACATTTTCATTTTAATTTTGCAACTTATAAAGTGTTAAAATATATGTTTAAATTATATATTAAAACTATGTTCAAAAATAGCAAATGTAAATTATATTGTTAAATTTGAATGATCATTTTGCTCCAAACATTGCTCACATGGTATGGAAAATGTAAATTCAAATAAAGAAATGCATTACCATTTTACATATTACATTTCAAATTGAAATTTGCTACACATATGCTTCCATAGAATTTGAGCAGTAATGTTAATATTTGATTTGAATTCAATCCAATCCCTAAAACATGAAAACATAAAATGGCCTGAACAGGCAATCTCATAAATAAAAAAATAAATAAAAGGTTTTTAATCTATCCATCATGCCAAGATTTTAAAATAAATAAATAAATAAAATCTGCCAGATCAAACAATTGCCCAAAAATGTATTTAAAAGAAATGATGACTCACACTGCCCTGAAGGATGAAGTCAAATACTGTGATCAGAAACACTGTTGCTTAGTAAGGTCACCCGTCTGTGGTGTATGGTCTTTCAAACCCTACAGAGAAGGAGTGACAAAAATCAGGATATTATGAAAATTTTATTTCACCTGCTGAATTAAAACCACTGTAAGTACTAGCACGCACACATACTGTCTTTAAGGTTTTAAATTTGTTAATCAGTATTCTTTCTAACTTGTTTTTGTAAAGATCCTATTAGTGTATGTTTTTGAATTAAAATGTTTATTATGAACTAATAAATTAACATCATGCACAATTTTTGTTTCCAGTTTTAATGTTTTATAATTTCTAAACTAAACAACTAAAATATATAATCACCAGTGTATAATCAGGAATATAATCAACTGCAGACAGATTTGCTAGAAATAAAAAGTATAATCCTGTACCAACCTGGAGTGAGTGTCTGAAGAGTGATTTTCTGTGACTGAAATACTGCTCTATTTATATGCTCCATTTTTTGTCCCACAATCTTAATCTGAGTATAGAAGGAGCATCATACTTTCACATCTTTATAGTATTCTACTGAAATGATCAGGTTCATCTTTTGAGTTCCTGTGGTTGTCCGAAAACAGTTTATTTTCTCTTTCACTATGTACTGTTTTCCAGAAAACATTGCTTTTTGAGGAAACTTATTCAGTGTGTCCTGAAATATCTGGGTAGTTTCTCTCACTGTATTAATGAATTTCAGTGTGACAGACCTGACCTGGTTTTGTTGTCTCAGATCATTTTTATCAGTTCAGTATCTGAAAAAAAATAGGTAACTATGGAAGTAAAATAATGCCATATGTTTTTGAAACAAAAAGCATCTTGAACTGCACTACTTAAAAAAAATATGCATTTCATTAACCGTGCTTGTATTTTAATGCATTGTATTTTTAGGGCTTGCATTTTTATGGGCTGAAATGGTCGTATTTAAGCTGTGAATATTTCAATTCAAAACAGTTCACACACATTTTCGTTGTTAAAAATGCAATAATCCATATTCACCTTTCAGATTTCACTTCCAAAATATTCATTCTGTTTAAAAATACAACATATAATATTCAGCCGGCAATTTTCGCGTCCACAAATTCAGTGGTTCAAATCTCAACATTTCACATCTGGGAATTGCAAGAAAAGCAGTAGAGTACCGAGCATAATCTTTATCTGCTGTTAGTCGACCTCACCAGCAAGTGGTGTAAGCGTGTGTTGACGAAGAGCAGAGCAACAGTTAGAGCAAGTCATTCATTAAAACGGATTTGCATTAACGGAGCAAGCGGAAGTGTATGTGTGATGATTATCAGGGACAGTATATATGCAGAAAAGCTGTGTAGCTAACATGTAACAGCTTTCTCTACAGTGAACGAGATTATAACGTTATTCCCCGATGCTGATGTACAGTTCAAACGTTAAATCTGAGATAGACATACAACTGTCCTTAACTTTATATCGCGCGCTGTGCTGCAGTACTTAGGTTTCCCTCAATACGTCATACTCCAGGATTCCCCTGTTGTTGGGACATATAGAACGCTTAACTTATCTTTATATATTAAATACAGTGATATAAAAGACCACCGAACTCGCACCTGTAGCTACTATACTATATAGGCTACAGACAAGCAGGTCGACTAGTTTGACGCTAAGCGTTTCCTAGTGAAATACTGGCATAAAGTTGGCTTGACATTAGATGGTCCATATTCGCAAATTTAGGGACAGTCACTAAAGTTGCATACGGCATTGGTGTACACATTTCTAACTTTAATACATTTTGAAGATAATGACTAAAGGCCTTTGCACACCGAATCCGAAATTTTCGTATGTGTTTTATCGTATTCGTGATCCTAAACAGCACAGAGACCTTGCACACTGAGTCCGATGCGTATTAATGAATCCGTCGCGAAAAAAATCGCAAAACAATACACAATGGAGTCTTCAAGCAGTGAGCACGATTTAGTTGTCCTCTCTCTTCTTAAAAAGAGAAAAAGAAAGAGGAAATATTGGGTCCATCCAATCCCGAGATTGCGTAGAGAGGAAGGAGAGTTCACCTCATCAAGGAGCTGCGTGATTATCCTGAGCGTTTCAAAGTTTACTTCAGGATGTCAGTGGCTCAGTTTGATGCTTTGCTACTGGCACAATCTGACTTTATATTCTGTCTCTTTGTATTCCGCACGTTGTTTGTCATACAGTGCTACTGCTTTGTTCTGTAGACGACGTGGATCAACTTGTCAGATGGCATTCTGGATTTTGGCATTCGTGTACGGTGGCTCTGAATTGTCAAAACGTCTCTCAAAATGCCTGCCATGGATGCGAAAAACGCAGAAATTCGAACCTGATCCGAATTTTTTTATGACGGACAAAAGTTTCGGAGGCAGTGTGTAAACGTGACTGACATAACGTGAGGTCGTATTTATTTTTTAATGTGCAAAAATTTCGCATGCGAATTTCGGACTCAGTGTGCAAAGGCCTTAACAGTCATAAACTGTTATGTGCTTGTGTAGGTGTCAAGCATGATGCTTTTAGATTTTTTATATTTAATAAAATAAACAAAAAAAAATGCTATTTTTTTACTACTGCATGAGGTTATATTTATTTTAATATCAACAATCTAAAATTATGGTATATGGAACCTCAAAGGTGTGCATCATACCTGAAACCTACATGAACACTTTACAGTTTGTTTCATGACTGTAAGTCATTCTCTTCAAATGCTGTTGAAGTAAGAAATGTCCTGTGTAACTTTAGAGACAGTCCCTAAATTTACGAATATCGACCATCCAATGTCAAGCCAACTTTATGCCAGTATTTCACTGGGAAACGCTTAACATCAAACTTTGCACATTACGTCCATATTCTGAGTCAACCTGCTTGCCCTGTAGCCTATAGCCTACATTCTCAATAATGTGTGAGTTTGGGGGTCTTTCACTGTATTTAGTCTATAAAGATAAGTTAAGCGTTCTATATGTCCTGACAACAGAGGAATCCTGGAGTATGATGTATTGAGGGAAACCCCAGTCCTGCAGTAAAGCCGCGATATTAAGTTAAGGAAAGTTATATATTTAATGTTTGAACTGTACATCAGCATCAGTGATGCAATGCATGTTTTTTTGTTTTTTTTCAAGTAGTGCAATTCAAGATGCTTTTTGTTTCAAAAACATATGGCATTATTTTACTTCTATAGGTAACATATCTATTTATAATATATTATAAACACACAAGTTGCATTCATTGCATGCACACTGTCTAAAACTTAATGCTACGGGGAAAACGCTGGAAAAACATTTATAATTTTGCTGCTTCAAAGAGCAGACTTGGGGCCAGATTTCCTAACAGCAGCACAAACTGTCTTCTGGTGTTAAAAAAACTACTTTCAGGATTTACTAAAGACACGCAGTGGAAAATTAGCAGTAAAAAGTTTAGTTGTTTTTGCGGCTGATGCATTTGTAGGATTTTCCTGTTCAGCTGCAAAATTTATGTGAGGAGAGTATTTAAATTAGTCACGCAACTCCATTTACTAAGATTTGTGCTAATCAATTTACTGATATTTATCAGGAAATCATCCACAGACATTTCCACTCCCATTGGCGCTTTTATGGAATCGCACTCTAACACTAATTTGGCGTTCAGTAAATCTGGCCATAAGAATTTAACATGTTGATATGTTCCATTGTTCATTAACAGCTTGACTAATTAGCTGGCTAACAGTAACTTATAATTCAGGGATGTGAGGGAAAAAAAAGTAAAATCAAATAAATCTTGTCAAGTAACTGTACAAAACACTCTGAGATGTGGTCATTTCAAAATAAGTTAATTTGATATTGAAGTTATGTGAACAAAATTATGTTTGTGTTACTTTATTGATTCATATCGAACTGGTGTTCACTTTTTCAGTGAGTATCAGAGAAATGTTCTTTACAGATCCACAGCTAAACATGCATTTGTGAACCTGCTGAGTATTTCATCAAATCAAAGCGCACATGTATGGATGTTCTTTCCAGTTGTCATAAGTTGTTGAGAAAAACAGATTTACTGGAAGAAGTACAGGGGACATCAGCATCACAAGAGGGAAATTATGCATGTTTTGGGGAAACATTTGCTATAAGTGACTATTATGAAAATCCCCTTATAAGATTTATATAAGATTATATAAGCGTGGCATGTGTGGGACGGCCGGAGATGGGTGTGGATTTTGGGACCCTAGGCCTCGCAGCACCCCACCCTGATAGCCATGAGGGGAATAGAGGCAGCTTTATAATACCTTATCGTTAATAGCTGTATCAATATTACCATTATTAATATTATTACTATTATTATTATTATCATTGCTATTACAACTACTACTATTATCATTATTATTACTGGCTGTATCAATATTACCATTATTATTATTATTATTATTTTTATCATTATTATCATTGCTATTACTACTACTATTATTTGTATTTGTCCTCTTCCTGATCCTTTATCCTCCCCCTCATTCCGGATTAAATGAGTATATTTGTTAATATGTTTATCATTACTAATACTATTATTACTATTTGTCATTTCTTATTAATTGAATTTATAATTATTATTATTATTAATGTTGCTATTACTATTGCTACTGTCACCCTCCTCATCCCCCATTCTCCAGTTTTTTGTGTGATACTATCATCATCATTATTATTGTCATTAAAATTATTTATTTATTTATTTATTATTATTATTATTTTCTTTATTTCATTGATATAAATTTTTTTTTTTTTTTGAAAAACTCTGGTTATGTCTGTTGTACTTCCCTACATGCTCCTTTATTCATATATTTCCACTCCCACACCCAGTTACACTTACAGTTACACACACACACACACACACACACACACAAACACACAAATCTTACTGGCTGTTATGTATGTTTTCTGTTCATCTGTAAATATTGTAATTGTCTGTTTGCATAATTAAAAAAAAAAAAATTTTTTTTAAAATCCTCTACTCTCAGAAGACAACCTAAAGTTGACCTTTGTACTTTATAATGAGGACTTTGCGGATTTTACGAGAAGTCCAAGAGGATTTGAAACCACAAAGTGTCTTTCACTAACATTCCAGCTTTGTTTCGCTCTGCACTTCACATTATACACCTCACTCTTTTATGCAGTTTTAATGACCTGAGACATTTTGCCTTTGCCAGACATGCAGACTAGAGAAGTGAAGTGGTATAGATATACTGATAGTTTACTTGGTAAATACTTGTAGCATCTGAATGTATGAGAATGTACAGTTTGTACAGTATAAAAACCATTATGCCTATGGGATGTCCTCAATAAGATAGCAAAACAAACCTGTTTGTGTGCGTTTATGAAAGTAAAGTATACTCTCAGTAAACTACTAGTTTAGTAAGTATACTTGTAAGTATAGTTTTCTTTCAGTGAACTTAAAGGGTTAATTCACTCAAAAATGAAAAATATCCCATAATTTACTCACCCTCTTCACTATTGAAACTGCTGGATTCATTTACTACAAGATCAAATCAACAGGTCTGTAGAGCTGAGAATGAGCCGCTGATATAAATCTATTCCAGTTATGGAACAATAAACTATAAACATCATGGCATTTTATTTTTCAACTAATCCCTCTTTATTTTGATAGAGAAGATCCTAGTCCCACGTTAATGATGGTAAGTTTTACATTTATAACAAATTACAGCATTTCTGTGTGATCAAACATCTCTACCAATCACACACAATGAAATACTGAATAATCAACCTCAGTAACATGAATATTAATCACACAAATTGCAGGTGCTCATTCTGACTGAACGGATCCTCATCATGGAGAAGCACAAGCACACACTCTTCATGACACAACTATCACACACAGTCTTCAGCTGATGTTTCACAGTAAAACACAATTAGTTTCTGGCTCATATTTCAGCATCTTTGGGCATAATGATGTCAATGATCGATGGCATTACACACAGCATTATTCAGTTATTCTGATCATTTCTTCTTTCATTCCTGCTTTTGCTCTTCCCACGGTGCCAGTTCCTCCACTCGACCCATCTCTTCCCCTCTCCTTCTACATCTTCCACTCTCTTCCTCTTATCACTCCACCACCTCTTCTTCTTCTTTCTCCACTTTACACCCATGTTTGTTTGCTCAGGGTATTCACATCCTCTTTTATAGTTTTTTAGTATTTAGTAAATTGCATTTTCTGTGCTGTGAGTATTACTGATCTCGGGTGCGTTTCCGAAAGCATCATTAGCCAACTATGGTCGTAAGTCCCATTGAACTCTATTGGTAATGACGGAACTTGCAATTGGACTGCAATAAAATGTATGCACTTATTGTGTCAATTTTGTACTGCAAAGTGTTTGTGCTGCTATTGTGGAGGGATACAGGTAAGGTTAGGACAGGTTTGGTGGTAAGGGTTTGTTCAAGGGAGGTTTAAGAGGTACAGGAAGGGTCAACATGATTAACTTCTGTAATTACATCTATAATTACATACATAATAAACAGCAGTTAAAGACACCGAGTATAAAATGGGGCCGAGAGCAGTTTTGGAAAGTGGTTGAGAAGCAGGACAGACTCATGAAGGCCAGTTTATAGTTGTGGTCAAACTTCTGAAACAAAACCAGATGATGTTCTGTGTACTGAGAGTAAAGCACTGTGACTGTTCTCAAAAATGAAAATTCTGTCATCATTTACTCAACCAAACCTGTATGAGTTTCTTTCTTCTGTTGAACAACAAAAGAAGATATTTTGAAGAATGTGGGTAACCAAACAGTTGATGGACCATATAGTATGACAGAAAATACTATGGTAGTCAATGGGGACCTGCAGCTGTTTGGTTACTGTAAGACAGGGGAGTCCAAACTCAGTCACTGTCCTGCAGAGTTTAGCTCCAACTTACCACAACACTCCTGCCTGGAAGTTTCCTGTATGCCTAGTAGACCTTGATTAGCTGATTCAGGTGTGTTTAATTGGGGTTGGAGCTAAACTCTCCAGGACAGTGGCCCTCCAGGAGCAGGATTGGACACCCCTGGTGTAAGAACTCATCACTGGACTGCTATTTTCCTCCTGGTCGGCAGGTGGCACCTCTCACCAGGCTCCTGCTGAACTCTACCACTCATTATGCCTGATGTGTAACACCTTTGTTCAGTCTTGCTGAAGCTAAGCTGTGTTATCTGTTGCAAGCTATGTATGTTTTTGGATACTTGTGTCTGTTTTGCTTTTCTCTGTTTTTTGGAACCCCTGCTTCCTTTGTTTTGTTTCACTTTACTTCAGTAAAGAATATATGTATAAGGGGTTGGAATCTTTAGTCACCTCATGATCCGATCCGATACGATTCCGATTCTGGGAGTCACGATCCGATTCAAAAAACGATTCTTGATCTACTTTTTTTTCTAATTAATTAGTTTACTGACTTAACCTTAAAATCCTTACATTTACATATCCTTACATAAGTAATTATGCTGTAAGTAGGCCTACTTTTTAAAATAATTACAAATGAAAAAATTTAATTAAAACAATTGTATGTTAAGAATTTTAAACTAATATAACTTAAAAACATACAAGCAAGTAGCAAATAATAAAGAGGAACAAAGGAACATATTACAAGAAATAAACAAAGAGTGCTTTCAATATTTAAGATTATCTGAATGTTTTCTTTCTCATGTTTACTGTTGTTTGATTGTTAAATAATAGACAGCGGGAGATTTAATGAGGTGCATTCACGCACGGATCTCTTTTGAAATATAAGAATTACTACGGTTTGTCCTGTCCATTTAATCCCTTAAGACAAAACTGGCTGTGTTTACATTAATTTTGCATCATAAAACCATTTTCAGGCGCAAGTAGCCTACATTAAACCACTTACGCATATATATATATATATATATATTATATATATATATATACACACACACACACATATTAGGGCTGGGAGGCGATTAATTAATCGCAAATTTATCATACATCAAATTTGGCTGAGAAATTATCCCCAAAAATAATTTGAAGTCAATATTACATAAAGAATTAACTAGACATTACAAAAAGTAGATTGAGAAAGAAATATTTTATTTGATTCAACAGAATTTATTACACAAACTTTTGGACCATGAGGTTGAGTAAATGATGACTGAATTTTAATTTGGGGTGAACTATATGTTGATTTTATTTAATCAATATGTAAATATGAAATTGAAAGTCAACTGATGTTTTATGAATAATTTTTTCAGAAAAGTTAATTTATTGAAGGCTACCAAGAAAGTTAGGTTACTATGTCAATTAATGTAATTCACAATATGTGCACATTTATTATTAATGTGGGGCCGACGTGTCACGCAGGCACAATCGCTGTATGACAGATGTATAACTTTTGTTTTCATTTTTTATTCAAAATATTCACAAACTTGCTAACTATAACCTATCATGAATCATAGGCTATATATGCGCTCAGCACCTACAGAAAAATTAGATATTCTCCATTTATTTTAACCAATAAAAAAATGACTGCAGCTTTCAGACGCGACGTTCTTTTCGTTTTTATAGTTCAGTTGAGGCAGTTACTATGGCATTTTTTTAACAACGCATGATTGTCGAGTGCGCATCACTGTAATGTGCAGCACGAATCTCTCCACAGAACTTGCGCGCTCTCAAATATAGTGTCCTCAAGGCTCTATTCTGGCTTAGATATTACGTGTGCGTACATTAATTAATTGTCTGTAGGTGTAGTGGTAGTGGAAGCTTCGACTGTCAGGTTTTTTAGGGAATGTGAAGTTTTCCTTTATAGGTAGTGGGCCTCATCTTACCAGATCAGTCCTTTCTGAGTCAGACAGGATAGATGACCACTCAGCTGGATCAACTGGAGGAGCTGCTGATCCATGGTGTAGGCTGGAAGTTGCTATGGGAGTAGGTGTTACATCAATCCCAGTGACCACAGAAGTAGAATGACCTATAAGAAAATTACATTAATAATTATAATTATAAATATTAATCACAAGATATTCTACAGTAAACTGAGCAAATACAAAAGCTGCTATGCTATTAACTTACCTGCCACATCCGCTGAGGACAGACACAGAAGGAACAGTAGGATCAGTGGATTCAGGTGCTGGTAAGTGCTCCTCACCTGCAGAGGATGGACCTGATGAAAGATGAACATAAAAATAATAATAATGATAAAAAGATCTCACAAAAAGGCATGGGTTATCCATATAAATATATTGATCTGGGATAGTTGAAAACTCATCTGCTGTATCATCATCAGTGGTAGCACTGGCGCTTGGGGCAGATGACATTGGTTGTGCCCCACCTCCACAAAATACACAAAATATTTCAAAAGTGCTCCTAGGGAAGATTCAGAAGAGTTTAGTTGACCAAACAGAATGTTATTTTAACAACAAAATTAATAAACACAGCAGCAAGCCATCTGTACACCCAAAACAACAACTCTTAAACTATTACTAGCTAATTGAGGCATAACGATATTGGAATATAGTGGCAAAGGACCAAAAGGTAGGCTAATGTAAATAATGTTATGGAACAGAAGCTTATTTTTATTACAGAAATATATACCAAGGAAAGTTATTTTTACATAGAAGACAAGAACTTTAATCTAAAATTAGCTAAGTAGTATGTTGTATAATAATATATTAACTCTTTCCCACCAGCATTTAAAAAAAAAAAAAAGTTGCCAGCCACCACCAGTGTTTTTGATCATTTTCACAAAAATGTAATGGCCCCCAATATTTTGTTGTATGAATATCTGAACATGCAATATATCAATAGAAAGAACAGGCCCTCTGCTTTTAAACAACATATTTTTGTAATATTTTTTTTATTCTAGCTTCATGCATTTTTTTTCATGAACACTTGAAAGTTTCATTTAAAAAAAAGCAACATTTTGAGCAAAAGCCTGATAAAATCATGTTTTTGTCAAAGGCTATCAGATTCAGATCGATGATCAAAACACAGATGGAGTAGATAGAGTCCATCAACACCTCAAAGCTTCACAGTCCTATAGCTCGTCATTGGTTGACATTTCATTCAGTAACATTAGGCAGTTTTGATTTATATGCCGTTTAATGTTGATGATTGCATTATTTTACATATGCATAGGCCCTAAGCAACCGATTAGTTCACTTATGCCTTGGGCCGGTGTTCTGAAATATTCGGTGTCTGAGATTTTCGGTGACACTGGGCGGAGCTTACATGAATATTCACGAGTTTCCTGTTTTGTGTTTTAAGTGACTCTGAAAACGTTAGTGCACGCTCTTCGGCTTACATTAAAGGTAATTAGCCTATGTTTCAGCGTTAAACGAAGTCAAGCATATATTCTGTTATTGATGCACAATATTTTATATATAAGCTATATTGTGTTATGTCGTGTTGTGTGTTAGCTATGTTTGATATGAACACAGCCAATGATTTGCCATAGCTGTCGCTAGGATTAATAAACGAGCCAATAGCATTTTAAGTAGCCTATTTTTGTTGTTTCTGCTTTACCTTTAAAGTCTTTAAAGCATATAGTTTTAAAAGTTTGCCGAAATGTATGGTAGCAAAATAATATTGTAATAATATTGGGGTCTGAGGACTTTTGGGGCTCTGGAGAAGTTTTGACCTGCCCTGACATTTGTGCTTTTTTCAGTTGTTTATAAGCATATTAATGGAAAAGGTGTCATTACACTGTATTCAGCACGAACTTGGCAACCATAATATGTGAGCAACATGTATGTGCATGTTTGTATTTTTGAAGGAATAACGTTTATGTGTGGTTATTGAAAAAATAAAAAACTTAAGTCACTGAAATAAGGCCAAAAATAAATACAAAATTTGTGTTCACAAGACTTCTGGGTATTGGAGGTGGTAGACTAGAGTTTTTACTTCAAAATGATGTAAAAAAAATTATCCTGCCTACTCATTCATATAAAACAATATATTGATTTAAATTTTGTAAGACACTTTTTGTCAAGAAACACAGTATGCGTGGAGGCGTGAATCTCACGAATAATGCTGTGATTCACACCTGAGAAGACAATGACCCGCATAATGAGCCCTTTCAGTCAGGTGGGCTATGTGAAAAAAACCCTCTGTGATTTTGTGATTAGTATTCACTAAGTTACAGTTCATTTTCTGAGAACTATCAGATTGGACTTCATTCAGAGGGAGACGACTGATCACGCATCATGTTAGTTTTCTATATTTTGCAAAAAGCACATCATTTTGTTTTTACTCTGAGTCAGAGACGTTCAAGTCAAGTCTCAAGTCTTTAGGGGTCCAAGTGAAGTCTCAAGTCAAGTCTTTGTTCTATTTTATTTTTTTTCAGCTAGTTATTGTAACTAACAGTGTATTTAAATATCAAAACAGATTACTTTTACTTTAAAATTGTCTAATAAAGCACACAAAATACTACTTAAATCATTTTTATTACTTTCTAACTTTATACAAAATTATACCATTTAGAACCACCGCAAGGAAAAAAGTGCTGTGTATTTTGAGCTATATGAGTTGCCGTAGTTTGCTGTAGATCTCAAGCAATGCTGGAAAATGTAGTCTTCCAGTGAGCGCCGGTGGTAACAAAACCTATGTGTAGACAATCGTTACAGTAAACACAAGGAACAACATTTCCGTCTGTGTGTCTTGTTTGTGATAAGGCGATATAATAAAGCACTGCGCCATAAACCGATCTGTGGAAATGAGTCGGACGGACAGGGTCATAAAATGCGCATGGAAGTGTTCGTTCAATCCAAATACAATTTAACATGGTGTAGCGTCTGTGGTGGATCAAAATTATCAATACAACTATAAATTAAAGAAAGCTTTTAACGTTTGACCTCCTTCAGATAACTCATAGACCATGGCTCTGGCAGGTCTGGATGAAATTACCCTGGTGGCATCTTTGTTACCTTCAGTGAGGAGAAGCAGGAGGCTTTCTCCCCAGCTCTGGGGACTTCAAAGAGTCACCCGTGCTCCCCCCCACATGGCACTAAGGGCCATGTGGCATACCCAAGACGCTGTAAAAACCCAATACACATCACACACACACATACAGAGACACAAACACACATTTGGAAACTGTATCTACATTTAGCCTCAAAATATGACTATACCAAAGTGTACCCGTTGCTGTATTCAAGTGAACGTGCATGTATCCCTAGTATATAAGATTAGTTATGATTGTAGCAGTGTTAGTTTTATTCTAAGCGGTATATTCAAGTATAAACTGTATCCCTCACTTTTATGTGTTTGACGTCCGACAAGTTTGGTCTCATTGTAAAGCTCTCTTTATGCCCTAAATAACAATGTATGTCACATCACTGTAAAATGCATTGTTCTATTTTAATGGTATTTTGAAGAAAATGTACTCAGATCGGACACTTCATAAACTATGCAAATGAGGCCATAAATGGAGACAAAGAAAAAGTTTGCCCGCCAAAGTTGCACCCGCACCATTGGCTGACGCACCCGAGGAGGCGTTTGGCTTGTTTGTCCTTAAAAGACATTCACACGCATATTTCCTTTGTCTCTCGATTGTCTCTCGATCGTCCTTCGATTGTCCGTCGCCACCTCACGCACGTCTCTCCCGGACGTCTCGGCGACCGCGCTTCCATCACGCGCTCCTCTGCATCTTCGGGACGACCATCTGTTTGGCACAAGTTCGCTTCTGTCAAGCCTCCGTCATCCTCCATCACCTCGGAGACGGACTCTCTCTTCTTTATTTTCCGGTTATCTTACTCTTAAGTTAAAACCTTGTTTGAAAACCCCGCCGAGAACCCAGCCTCGGAAAAGGACCAATCGCTCCAGCCGCACGCATTGAAACTCCTCCAGAAAGACAAGCAACCGCAGCACCTGAACCTATGCAAGTATAGAACTATTCTTTTCGAAGCGTTTTAAGCTCCATGCATAAGCTGAGTTTCCTTGCTGGCTCTCAAAGGTTTAACTGTTTGTAATTTGCCACTTTCTTTGATCACCTCTGTTTTCCTGCCTTTACTTTCGCTTTTGTATATATGTGTATTCCTTTGTGTATATCTAGTCATATAACGTTAGCCCATGTAGTTGTAGTTTCGTATATTAAATACATTATATTCATGCTTGATTGCCTCTGTTGCTCATTCACGAACCAGGTCCCTTCTACGTTTGATTCTGCAAAACTGCTTTACGCTTTAATGCTATAATAGGAAGTTATTCTCGTGGCCAGAGACCAACTTCCTTTTATAAATAGTTTATGAGAAAACTGATGGTTTGCTGGACAAACTAGGATAGTCTTTCTCAAATCACTATTGAACTAGACCTAATCATATATGTAATTAATTATAATCCGTTGTAATTAATTCACAATATATGTGCATAATTCCCTCTTTGGTCGATCTATATTATAATTAATCATAACGCGTTATGACTTAATTATATATATATTTCACCGATAATTTGAGCTAATTGATTAAATACAATGTAAATTCGCTACAATGGTAAATCTGGATATTATATGCATTATCAAATACTTGGGCAAAAATAAATTAAAAAAATTAAAAGGACTTGTACTTCTTGAAAATGGACCACAAGCAAGCCTCTGCAGCTGTGCAACACCACAGCTTCCCTTCGGATTAATTAATTGCTTTTCAAATGAAATGATTAATAACTATATTGTTATTATTTGTTGCTAATTTAACAAGTTTTCTAATGGCTGATGTATTTGCGTGCCTTCAGATGCGTCACGCGCTCGATGGCTTGGTGTGTTTAGAGATGATTTGTGATATTTGCTGCTGCAGCACATATTTGGGAATGAATAGATAGTAAAATCTGGTGTTTCATGCCATCATGTGGGGTAGTAAATAGAGAACGTAATCGGGAATGTCACGCCAAAAGACTTGTATTTTTCACAACAAGTCTCTGTTTTCAAGTCCAAGTCAAGTCACGAGTCAAGTCTCGGGTATTTGTTCATGAGTCCAAGTCAAGTCGCAAGTCGTTTATTTTTGCGACTTAAGTGCGACTCGAGTCCAAGTTGCAGACTGGAGTTTCCATCTCTGATACATATGCAATGGTTCTGCTATGATCTTTGTTTGGAACTGTTTTCGCTGCTGAAATAGATCAAAAACAGTCAATATTGCGTCTTATGTAAGTGACTTAATATTAACTACTTGTTTATTGAACCGTTGTGAAATCAGTGTCGCATTTTCAATCGTGATGGTATAACTATATAATTATATAACTACAATATAGGTAGGTTTAAATCCGAGTAATCACTATCAATGTTATATATATATCGTCATATTGTCCAGTCCTAAAAAGTATAGTTTGTGTCAGAGTTTATTTAAAAACACCCAATTATGCAGAATATAAGATGGTAAATATTTAATTTATGAGTTGTCAACACAATATAACAATACAATATATACGGTATGATTTTACCTCAAAATCCAACAATTTGACACAAAATGATAACTGTAAATCCATGTTTCTCTGCTGGAGTCCAGGTGTTTCTGTGAATTGCAGTGATCCATTTGCTTCTTTTTTTCTGTAGCTTTCGGCAGTCTTTAAATATATACCTCAGGTTTTGTGTCAAAGCTATTTGTACAGTCAGTCGCAAAGCTCATTCCCGTTTTGGATGTGTTTTGTGTGTTTTTCGCTGCATTCACGCTGAAAACCAATGCTGCCTCTCAGTCTTTGTGCCACTCAGTGGACGTAACCTCAGTCGTAACGGTCGACGGTGACGTCACGTGCATACCCTCTATCCACAAGTTTCCTACGCCCCATGAGGCCTTGTGTCAAAAGAGGGAGTGTCTTCCGGTTTGAAGTAAACAAGCGGGACATAACACTCATTCATTCAACATTTGACAGTCATTCAAGATTTAGTGATCCAAACTTGCGAACGTTTGGCTTTTACTTAAAGATTTAAGATTCCAGCATCAATATTTGAACAATGTTGTACAATAAAAAAATGTACAGTAACAGTAATTTATTAATTTGTCAGGGGTGCACATCAGTCATGCTGAATCTGATATTTATATTGACATAAAAAGAAAACACTATCTTTTAAGTCCAAAGGCTTACAATATTGATAACGTATCCTATGTTTACGTCACTTTTCTGAGCATTTTTATTAATTTTCCTCTAAATAATGCGATGATTGCAATCTCCGTCTCAATACAGTATACTGTTATCCTTTCAGCCAGAGCAACAGAGGGAGCTCATGAGAAGAAAACAGGAGTTATGAGTTATTTGAGTTAAAAGTGTGTGAATCTGTGAAAGGTATGCGTATGCATTAGTCCGGTATCAACAAAGGCACAGGGAAGAGACAGATAAAACACTAAACCAAATTGATATACACGATTATAATCATATAAAAATTGTCTACGTTCCTCATGCAGTCTTGGGTATTTTCCATAAACGTGTGCATTTATTATTTATCGCAATGGTTATCATAAGTAGCATCGCATATATGACAGTGGAAACGCGTCTGGCTCTGGCACGCACAACACCAGTAGGAGTAAAACATCACATCATAAGGCTTTGGTGCTAGCATCAGTGACAGGTGAAGAACAGACAGCGGGATGTTCATGTATTGCAGGGCCATGACGCCCTTGTAGTCATGCAGCAGCACTTTTGTGGAAGGTCAGTAAAGTAAAGGACACGAATTGTTTATTGTATTGTGATATTATGAACTAATAAATGTACTAGACTGAAATGTTGTCCGAGTGCCGTAACGACATCTCTCTTAAAGGTTTGCAACTTTACAAAGTAAACAATGATCAGAAAAACACTTAGCCTCTTCGCTTATTAGCACACAAAATACCATTAGTATGCTACTTCCGCCGCCTCGTCGGATGATGTACCCACGTTCTTTTTTACAGTAGCGTCCTGCGGAAACAGGTGGATACTACGGATGCGTGCAGTTGACCGAATTTGACACGTGCAGTACAATTTTTTTTTCTATACTTATACCAGACATCGTGTCATCAACCGGACATTCGCTGGGCAGGATCGGAGAAGAAAAATAGTGCATCCACCATTGCAAGGTGGGCAGATCATCCAGTGTTGAACTGCCATGTTTTAAAGTTGCAGTTCTAAAAACTGTTTATTTTACATGTTTATTGGTGTTTTAATGTTTTAAGCATTCTAATGAATGTTAAAAAGTTAAAAGTGAATCTTCAGTTTGTTTATTTTCTTCTTTTTTTTTCTGTTAGAAAGTATGGCTATTATTTGACCTTGTTAGTATTTCTTTAAATATTCAAAATAATAAACAAAAATTGGAGCCTGCAGTTACAGTTTTATTTATAACATTGTGTAAATGCTAAATAGAACAAAACATCTTTGTCCATAAAACTTCACATAACAATTTATTTAGACACTTGGCACAATGCAGTCAGGCAAGTACCGTTCTCCTGGCAACCGCCAAACCCAGACTCGTCCATCGGATTGCCAGACAGAGAAGCGTGATTGGTCACTCCAGAGAACACGTCTCCACTGCTCTAGAGTCCAGTGGCGGTGTGCTTTACACCACTGCATCCAACGCTTTGCATTGCACTTGGTGATGTAAGGCTTGGATGCAGCTGCTCGGCCATGGAAACCCACTCCATGAAGCTCTCTACGCACTGTTCTTGAGCTAATCTGAAGGCCACATGAAGTTTGGAGGTCTGTAGCTATTGACTTTGCAGAAAGTTGGCGACTTCTGCGCACTGTGTGCCTCAGCATGCTCTGACCCCGCTCTGTGATTTTACGTGGCTTACCACTTCGTGGCTGAGTTGCTGTTGTTCCCAATTGCTTCCACTTTGTTATGATCCCACTAACAGTTGACCGTGGAATATTCAGTAGTGAGGAAATTTCACAAATGGACTTATTGCACAGGTGGCAACCTATCACGGTACCACGCTTGAGTTCACTGAGCTCCTGAGAGCGACCCATTCTTTCACAGATGTTTGTAGAAGCAGTCTGCATGCCTAGTGCTTGATTTTATACACCTGTGGCCATGGAAGTGATTGGAACACCTGAATTCAATGATTTGGAGGGGTGTCCCAATACTTTTGGCAATATAGTGTATATATAGGTCTCCACTCATGCTGATTGGGTAGACATGTTGATTGCTGATTGATGACTGCTGGTTGGAGTGATGTGATGATTAGTTAGATCATTTAGAATGTGTTCCTCCTTAACTTTGTTAATAAAACATCATTAAATTAAATGTTCAATGGGCTAATATCTGCTGAGCATTAGGGATAAAAAATATGCTGAAAACCCAAACTGTTTTGTGTTTATAATAGTTCTTGTGTTTCCAGATTGTAGTTGTAGGCTATTTTTTATTATTCTTTTTTTCTATTCTATTCTTCTATTTACAAGATCTACAGAAACAGTCCACCAGTTGACGTGACCGAGTTGGCGACCTGGGTCCGGCAAGCACCATCGAGCAGATCGTAGATTTGGAAGTGCCAGAAGGAGAAGGTGGCGAGGAGGAGGACGACGGATAAAAAAAATCCGTCACTACAAAAAATGAAAAGCGCCACTATAAAGGGCATCGAGGTGACGATCCAACGGAAGTGTTCCAGCTGCCAGTTTAAGCAGAGGGAGTTTGTGGAGAAGTCTCATCTTTTGGAGAAAATAATCTTTTTGACATGAAAGTTAACATGGACAGCTTCCTTCTACGTATCCAACCTGTGGATGCGAGTCGTGCTTCTGGCGTGGATGAGCAGTGGACCGGTGGTGCAGCTGATGGTGCAGCTGGCAGAGGAAGTTGAGGCGCGGCTCACAGACGAAGGCAGCGCCGCATCTCCTGGCTCGGTGGCCTAAAGGAGCGTTCTGGGTGCAGCTTCATACGCCCCTGTACACGTAAGATGCTTTTTCCACTGCATAGGTGATGACATCATAAACATAAACCCAGAATTATCTCGCCGTTGGCTTTTATATTAGGTTTTAGTAAAACAACTGTAATACGCTGAGACAGAGTGTATTGTTTGGTTATGTTACTAATGACAGGATACTAAACTGATGGACGGTTTTTACAGGAATGCAAAAGTAATGGCAATTTTATTTATATAGCACCATTAAATATAACCTAATCGCAATTATATTAACCAATTATAAATTAAAAGTTACATCTCTACCACAATATCAGTTAATCCCCGTCATATAATTAAATAGGACTTTTCTATCTGCTATTGACCAGGGCTTCGTTTCTCAAAAATATTGTACGCCTAAGTAGATAGAACTTTGCCACCACTGGTCTCTACGATCAACTTAGTGTAACACTTCCCAGTGTGCAGAGAATAACACAAAGGGTGGTTGCATATTTAAAGTGAATTTATTCTGTAAAACAGAGATTAAAGGTTTTAGTTGCGGCGCAAACCATCACACACCATCGCTCACGAGGTAATCTCGCTTTCAAACTCACGCGAGAGCACAGTGTCATAACCACTCCATGCAACGTTGCTGCCACCTGCTGGCGTTCTATGAGACTAACATTTAAACACTATTGTTAAAATTATACAAATCTATACCAATCTATGGCTCACATTACTAGAGAGCAATATCCAATCATTGTGCTACATTAGCTCACGATGCTTTTGAGAAACACAGCCCAGTAACGTTATCTGTATTAATAATTTGACATCTGTGATGACGTGATATCTTGTTAAGCTACTCTCCATGTCCAATCCATGTTGTGTTTGTTTCACAAGAGAGACAATGAAGTGCTGAGATCAGCAAGGCACCCTTTGTCACTTTTGACACAAGAAAGAGCTGATAGGCCTTCTACAAGTCAGGGTACGAACAGGTATTGCAATATTTTTTTTCAAGCATTTCAAATGTCAACACATATATTGATAAAACTTGATTAAGCCTTTTTTTATGTCAGATAATTTCATGTTAGATTCCAGACTCAGGGACCATCATCTTCTGTTCAAACAGAAATGACCAGGTCAGTAGAAACTGTATATTGCATTCCTGGTTATGAATTGTTGGTCTGTTCTGACCTATACATACAATTTTTTAAAACAGGTCCTTTCCTGGATTATTCTCAAATCGAAGAAGAAAATGACGCTTCACTGGAACATGTCCTGCAGCCATTAAAACGAAACCATTTCAGGTCATGTTCCACCTGCTGACGGCCCAATGTGAGCGCTCCTCTAGTGGTCCAGATCAACTGCTCCATACACAGGCAGGACTAGGACACAGAACTGCCACTCTAGATGAAAATATGACTCATCAGGAGGTAATGTGCCATTACACTTCATGTCACAAAGAACCTGTTAATATAATTATCTTTGTGAATGGTCACATAGAGCAGCGATAGCAGCTAGATTAATTAATTCTGTTATCTTTAACAGTTATGTGATAAACTCATCAAATTGTATCCAAAACTTGGTGGAGTAACTGGTGGTTGGCTCCTTTATAAGACATCAGGTAATATGTACTGCCTTGAGTAACTGACTGATCTAGATGTTTAAATAAATACACTGAACAAAATTATAAACGCAACACTTTTGTTTTTGCCCCCATTTTTCATGAGCTGAACTCAAAGATCTAAGACTTTTTCTATGTACACAAAAGGCCTATTTCTCTCAAATATTGTTCACAGATCTGTCTAAATCTGTGTTAGTGAGCACTTCTCCTTTGCCGAGATAATCCATCCACCTCACAGGTGTGGCATATCAAGATGCTGATTAGACAGCATGATTATCGCACAGGTGTGCCTTAGGCTGGCCACAATAAAAAGGCCACTCTATTTGCCACCATTTGCCTCACGCAGTGCAACACATCTCCTTCGCATAGAGTTAATCAGGTTGTTGATTGTGGCCTGAGGAATGTTGGTCCATTCCTCTTCAATGGCTGTGCGAAGTTGCTGGATATTGGCAGGAACTGGAACACGCTGTCGTTTACGCCGATCCAGAGCATCCCAAACATGCTCAATGGGTGACATGTCCGGAGAGTATGCTGGCCATGCAAGAACTGGGATGTTTTCAGCTTCCAGGAATTGTGTACAGATCCTTGCAACATGGGTCCGTGCATTATCATGCTGCAACATGAGGTGATGGTCGTGGATGAATGGCACAGCAATGGGCCTCAGGATCTCATCGCGGTATCTCTGTGCATTCAAAATGCCATCAATAAAATGCACCCGTGTTCGTTGTCCATAACATACGCCTGCCCATACCATAACCCCACCGCCACCATGGGCCACTCGATCCACAACGTTGACATCAGCAAACCGCTCACCCACACGACGCCATACACGCTGTCTGCCATCTGCCCTGTACAGTGAAACCTGGGATTGATCCGTGAAGAGAACACCTCTCTAAAGTGCCAGACGCCATCGAATGTGAGCATTTGCCCACTCGAGGGTCGAGACCCCGATGAGGATGACGAGCATGCAGATGAGCTTCCCTGAGACGGTTTCTGACAGTTTGTGCAGAAATTCTTTGGTTATGCAAACCGATTGTTGCAGCAGCTGTCCGGGTGGCTGGTCTCAGACGATCTTGGAGGTGAAGATGCTGGATGTGGAGGTCCTGGGCTGGTGTGGTTTCACGTGGTCTGCGGTTGTAAGGCCGGTTGGATGTACTGCCAAATTCTCTGAAATGCCTTTGGAGATGGCTTATGGTAGAGAAATGAACATTCAATTCACGGACAACAGCTCTGGTGGACATTACTGCAGTCAGCATGCCAATTGCACGCTCCCTCAAAACTTGTGACATCTGTGTCATTGTGCTGTGTGATAAAACTGCACATTTTAGAGTGGCCTTTTATTGTGGCCAGCCTAAGGCACACCTGTGCAATAATCATGCTGTCTAATCAGCATCTTGATATGCCACACCTGTGAGGTGGATGGATTATCTCGGCAGAGGAGAAGTGCTCACTAACACAGATTTAGACAGATCTGTGAACAATATTTGAGAGAAATAGGCCTTTTGTGTACATAGAAAAAGTCTTAGATCTTTGAGTTCAGCTCATGAAAAATGGAGGCAAAAACAAAAGTGTTACGTTTATAATTTTTTTCAGTGTATGTAGGCTCAGTGAGTGAGATATATTTATGGGCAGAACCACACACAGCAGTGTGTTCAAGTTTATTCAAGTGACTTTATTCAAATGAGATTGAGTAATTTTGTGAATATTTTGCTTCCCCTTCGGAATGGCATCAGGAAGCTCTCCATACTCCCGCCCCCCTCCCATTAGTGTTCTTTGCGTGGAGAACCGCAGTAATTGTCGTGCTGCCACCTATGAAACTGCTAGTGACAAAATACAGGTCGCCACATGCAAAAACAAAAACACCATTAGTGCCCTCACTGATGGAAAAAAGGTGTGCCTGGCACCAGTAGACGGCGAAACACAGATACTTGCAAAGGGACAGTCAAATATTATTAAAAACTTCTCCATGTCTGTAAAGTTCGGCAGAGTGCATTTTCTTGAGAGCTACCTCAAGAAGTTTGTATGTGGCCCTCTTGCAGTAACGGAGGATCCACTTAGGAAATCCTCAATCCTCCCTCTGTGTATATGACCAGGGATGAGGACGATCTGTTTACCCGGGGGGGTATGTGTCCCTTAAAGGCAGAATTGAAAAGGTAAGTGGTTTGAGATTAAAGGGTTAGTTCACCCAAAATTACTCACCCTCATGTCATTCTACACCCGTAAGACCTTCATTCATCTTCAGAACACAAATTAAGATATTTTGATTAAATCCAGTGGCTCAGTGAGGCCTCAGTGAAGCTGTGAAGTAGTGTTTTGAAACTGTCCCATCACTATATTGTGGAAAAGGCGTTATTGGTTTTTTGGCGCACAAAAAATATTCTCGTCGCTTTATAATATTAAGGTAGAATTACTGAACTCTCATGAACTGATTTAAATGTTTTTAGTACCTTTATGGATCTTGAGAGAGGAAATGTCATTGCTGTGAATTCAGACCTCACTGAGCCATCAGATTTCATCAAAATATCTTAATTTGTGTTCTGAAGATGAATGGTCGTACAGGTGTGGAACGACATGAGGGTGAGTAACAAACAACATTATTTTCATTTTTGGGTGAACTAACCCTTTAATGAAACTTTAATGCATTTACTTATTTTGTTAATTGAAATTCCATCACTTTGATGAACTCTTTTCTTTTCTTTTTTTTTTTTTTTTAAGTTACTAGCATTTAAGATTCACAACTTTCATGGCCCCTAGAATATTTTGTTTAATGGATAATAGGTCCTGCTTTAATATACACACCCGTTGCTGAATTTAACACTTTAACTGCCATGATAAGATTTTCCATTTTTTAAGATGCTTCCCAATCAGAGGTTCTGTTCTTTATTTTGATAAACTATGTAAAAAATAAAAATAAAAAACGCTGGAGGGGAAAGTGTTCATCTAGCCTTTGCAATTATAATTGTTGGTAATGCAATACATATAAAACAATGTTATATTTAACTGTAGTTACAGATGGTCCGAATGACTCCTGTTAAAGATGGAAATGTGCCAATTCTTGATGTGTCCTTAAAATGTGGACAGAGGATAGCCGACGTCTCTCTCTGGCAAGACGAAGCCTTAGCTGAGCTTCATTTGGGAGCCCAAGTTGAGGTCTCACATCTGAAGGCCACAATCAGTCAAAATGGATACAACAACATGGTACATAAAGGCCCAATCCCACTTACGATTATGAACAAGATTTAACATAACATACAACAAATGATTATTTGTGGATAATATCCTTATTATTGCCAAAAAATACTTACATTTATGGGTCTTCTTGTCTGCTTGGGCAGCCGTGTTGCTGCTGTAGATTGCCACGTACAATCATATGCAGGGAAGTGTCATTCCCCTTCGTTTGAAGTGGGGTCCCAAAAAATCCTTGTTTGAAGGGCTAAAGGAGAATTGAGACACCCCTACCCCTCTTTTGTGCACGTTCACGTGATGGGGTGACTCAATTCTCCTTTAGTTGGAGTTTTAGCCCTTTAAACTAAGATTTTTTGGGACCCCACTTCAAACAAGTAGGGGTAAGTGGTATAAATGAGATTGGGCCTAAGTGCAACACATTAGACCAGGGATTCTCAACCCCAGATGTAATTCCAGATTAAATTTTCACTCAATTTTCATTCTTTAAAATTAAGGTTCTGGAACAACAATCGACCATTGAGGAGATGGTCATCGAGGGGATTTTAAAAGACGAAGATGGTGATGGACTGGTGCTTTTATCCGAGACCTTCGAGGAGTACATCGTTCCTGCTGCTGTGACAACGGCCACTGCAGATGATTTTCTCAGCAGTCTGCCACGTAGAGTAAGTGTGGGACATACAGACCACAGGGTGCACAGCATCCAGCCTTTCGACGAAATGGAAGAGTTGTAACTGTTTACTAGTTACTGCCATAACTGTTTAAATGTGGTTCATAAAATGTGATGTTGTTATATATATATATATATATATAAATAAAGGTTTAAAATACAAATGTTTCCATATTCAAATAAATATTTTTTAATAAAAATGTTGCCATATTCAAATAAAGGTTTTAAAATGTAGGCTAAGTGTCACTAATTAAACTAGTATATACAGTTAATTGTCCGCCTCTTGGATGTCTGCATCTCAAGACAATGCAGAATTTAAGCGACAAATTATGTTTTATAAACAAAGTTTGGGAGAAACGCATTCAAGCGGTCTATCTAATCAGCTCGAGAGGAGGAATATATACACAGACGAGAGCCGACTCGCCTATAGTTACTTCAACAGTTTTCTGCATCCCTCCCCTACCCCGCTCCACTTTCAGCTGGGGATACAGGGGAGAAATTTGGGTTTGGGCTAAATTCCAAGCTCAGAGCCCTCGATCCCCTTGGACAGCACACCAAATACGCTTAATAAATATATTTTTTACTCTATTCAATCATTTGTAAGTGTGAACTCATGAAAACCACTGCCACAGGTAATCGGACATTTATTTATTTGTTAAAGATTTATTTTTGGCGCCTCATCGTAGATTCAAATCTATAAATCAAAATGTATTGCATTTATGAAGAAAAAGTTCAGCACCTAAGGCTCTATCGCTATGCCTCAATGGTGTACAGTGTCTTTGGGTGGATTAGGACCGTTTGTGATTTGGTCTTAGTGACTCAGGAGTCCTCTTGAGTACTCCTAATGTTTCACATATTTAGGAGCTAGTTTTAGCGCTAAAATGCTTTGTGAAATACTCTTACAAACTAAAATTAGGACTGACACGCCCATTATTTTTAAGAGTTTCTCCTAAATCGGCAATTTAGGAGCTACTTTTAGCCTTAAGATGTTTTGTGAATACGGCCCCTGATGTTAATGTTATTAGTGTATTATCACCTTTTTCCATGACTTTAAAAAAAATAAAGAAAGGAAGAAAATAGCTGAAAAAATCCTCTGTTAGGGAGTCTGTTAAAAAATAATAACTGAAATTCATGAAATGCATTGAAATATCAAAATTTGTAATAAAAGTTCAGTAAATGTTGTCATTAAGGCTGCTGTATTTTCTCACCTCTCTACCAGACCTCCACAGGGACAAACCATTAATGCCATCTTCTGATCTTAAAGGGATAGTTCACTCATCAGAATCACCCAGAATCTGTGATTCAGGGTGGATGGCTCTTTAAAGAGCCTTTGGGTTCACTGGATGTTGGCTGCTGTTGAGAGAAAATCAAAAAGGAAGAAAAATAATCAATCACCAACAATCGTCTTTTGGGTTTGCTTATATGTCTCTTTTTTTTTGTTTATATATATCAGTCGGGATCATTAATATGTACGCCCGAATTTTGCATATGCCAGCCCATGTTCAAGGCATTAGACAAGCCAGTATTAACGTCTGGATCTGTGCACAACGTTTAGAGTCGAATCAGCAGACTTTATGCAGGTAAGCATGAAAATGGCAGATATGTAGAAATTTGGGAATGTGCATGTTGATCCAGATGTTGCGTCATCTGAAGTCCTCGCAGGAGTTGGCGCCGTCTCTTCAAAGGTGTTGGTCATCTGAGGTCTTCTTAAGAGGCTGGATCCAAACTGAAGCTGACGTACTCTCTAGTCACCGGGCGTCCCGAGGTAAAACAGAAAAGCAAATGGAGAATAATTAGCGTAGCTGCTGTTCGTAACATTAAGCAAAGATAGTCATGTGCAATTGATCTGATATAAGATGCATTATGTACTTTATAATTGATATGGAACTGAATGGATAACCAGTGTAGAGATGATAAAATTGGTGTTATATGATCATATTTTCTTGACCTGGTAAGAACTCTAGCAGCTGCATTTTGTACTAATTGTAGCTTGTTTATTGAGGAAGCAGGACAACCAGCTAGTAATGCATTACATCTAGTCTAGACGTCATGAAAGCATGAACTAACTTTTCTGCATCAGAAATAGATAACATATTCCATATCTTAGCAATATTTCTGATCTTATGCATACTACAGTGCAGTGATTGGATTGAATGAGCTTTAAGCCATGAATAAATGCAGAAACTGTTGACATCAGCATGTTCGACCAGCCCATACTGGAGCCAACCAGCACTCCGGATCTTGCCGCTAGTACTCGATGGCGTCCGATTTTGACGTTGCTCCGACTTTGCTTTTCAAACTAATTTCAACTTTTAAATAAAATTAATGAGTAGTTTTAGTGTTTTCAATGATGTGTAGCCTATACATATCTGTTCACAGCTCAAAAATGTGTTCTGGGGTTTCATGACCATTTAAGGTCATGCCACAGCATCTCAATAGGATTGAGGTCAGGACTTTGACTAGGCCACTCCAAAGTCTTCATTTTGTTTTTCTTCAGCCATTCAGAGGTGGACTTGCTGGTGTGTTTTGGATCATTGTCCTGCTATAGAACTCAAGTTCGCTTCAGCTTGAGGTCACAAACAGACGGCCGGACATTGTCCTTCAGGATTTTTTGGTAGACAGCAGAATTCATGGTTCCATTTATCACAGCAAGTCTTCCGGGTCCTGAAGCAGCAAAACAGCCCCAGACCATCACACTGAGGCCTGCAGTGTTTTGAGATCGCCCATCACTAGATATTGTTGAATAAAGTTGTTATTTTTGGTGCACAAAAAGTATTCTTGTCACTTCACAACATTAAGGTTGAACCACTGTAGTCACATGAACTGTTTTAAACACATCTTTAGTAGCTTTCTGGGCATCTGAAAGTGTTAATTATCTTGCTGGCTATGCAGGCCTCACTGAGCCATTGGATTTCATCAAAAATATCTTAATTTGTGTCCTGAAGATGAACAAAGGTCTTACAGGTGTAGAACGACATGAGGGTGAGTAATAAATGACATTATTTTCATTTTTAGGTGACCTAACCCTTAAAACCTTGTCTGTGAAACAGGGGGTATTTCTACAGAAATTAATTTATAGTTTTTATGCTTTCAGGGGTTAAAACCTTTTTAATTCTCATCAAGTTCATCATTCAGTCTTTTGATTTCTTCACAATTAGTTTTTGCAGACCATCTTCGACTGCTTGACACTAGGCTTTTTCTGTAAAATTGTTATGATTATTTAGGTCTGAAATAAATAATTAATAATTATTAAATAATTAAGTCCTGGAAAACCCATAATATTTTCCTTCAGAAGTAATGTTGGTAGTTTATCCAATGTGCATATATTAATTTATTCATATTTATTCATTCTACCATGGTGAATAAACGAAAATTACGGCTACACACGACCAATTTGAATATTCTGTGCGACTGCCACTAGGGGGTGAAATGTCACAATCGTATCCTAATGTGTGCAGTGAAAAGGCGGCTTACCATGTCCTTTTTTTTAAGCTTACCGTGTCCTAACCAGACTTGACAAACCTACAAGATGACAAAATCAATCATAAATCACAGCCAATCATAACAGCGTGTGGGCGGGCTCTGTTCGCAGCTAAACACGGAAACCAAAATGAACCCATATAACATTATTCAAAATACATACTCAATGACTGATACAATCTTTGTCATGAAATACACTTGAGCTTTGCTTAATATTAAAATGGTTTGAGCTTTAACATAATTTTGCATGACTTTTGTTTTTATGCTTTTATGCTAAGTTTGAAATAGTTTTAGTTTAGTAGTTTAAAAGATAGTGAGTGAGTGAGTGTGTGTGTGTGTGTGTGTCTGTGTCTGAGAGTGAGTGTGCTTGTTTTTATCACTTCGTGGGGACCGCAACCTGACAGCACATTCACGGTATGGGGTCCCAAAAACGGTGTCTGATTAAAAAGATTTGGCTAAGAACAGGTAATTTAGAAGTTTTTACATTATTTAAATTAATCTATAGTATTTCAGAGGAGATTGTTAAAATATTATCCAATTATCAAGAAAATTGCTTAAAAAAAGGTGTCCAAGAAGTGCCGGCGTGTTGTGGAGACCTCAAACATTGAAACGGAGGACAGCTCCACAATGAACAAAAAGAGGGCACACAAAAAAACACCAAGATTTCTGTCTGAAACAGATTCCTCCTCAGATGGTAAGTATTCAAATGACTTCAAAGAATATTTTTTTGCATATTTACTGTAATAAAAACAAACAAACAAGGCCTTGATTCTATTGCCCCAGCACCCCAAACCATTATTTCAACTCTTGAAAAGACACATTTTGTTAAAACTATAAACACTAGTGATCAGTTGTTGTCACACATGCTCTAGTTTACCCAATGTCATCTACAAAACTCATATTCAACCAGGGGCCTATTAATTTACCATGGAGAAAAAAAAAATTGTGTGGTTGTGGGAAGTGCACATTCTCACATTTTATTAATGGGCAGTTTCATATATATGTTTCAATATGGAACTTTAAGAATACCACCATTTAAAAATACCTTTAAATTATATATAATTTTATATATATATATATATATATATATATAGCCCTCTCACCAATAAATATGGCTCAAATGTACAAATTATGTCAAGAGAAACTACTAAATTAACAATGACCTGGTGAGAAGCACATTTCTAAATTTACTTAATTCTGTTAATCACAAAACCCAGATCTCAGATATTCACTTGACTGCGTCAGATTTTTGTTTTCTATTTAGAAATATAAACACTACTGTGTTTACCTTTAAATTTGCAATTACAAATCCCTCACAGGGAAAAACAAATTAACAATAAACTATTTTTTCCCACAGGAAACCACACAAAATTATGGAAGATCAATAAAGGTATTTATTCTTCTCAGGACTCTTTTGTCTTTGAATCTCTCGTTTTTCTCCTCAAAGTCTCGCGTCTCTTTCCAGGTTTGTTTTCACAGGTAAATACAATTTATTATCTGTAAAAATGATGGAAATCACTTTGAAATAGTATCACGCAATGCTGAAGTTTATACAGATATATTTCACTTTAGTTATATTTAACCCGTCCGTTATTGCTGTGGAAAGAAACGCGCTTTTTCATGGTCTCTTTTACACTTTTAAATGTCCTTTTAATGTTCGTTGGTTGAAGGGTGAGTAGAATAATGTCATCTCATTGTACCCAGTTTAAAAAGAAACGTATTACTGCGTTCATAGAGCGAGACTTTCACTGACTGTTCACAGCTTAACGGAAGTTACTCCCATAATTCGCGCAAAGCGTCATGGGGCGTTGGAATAAGGTGGATAAAACAAACAAATTCAACGACTTCAAATAAAAAGATTCTCTCACGTGCAGATCCTCGTGCTAGCTCTCTTCCATAGAGTCGACTGTGCGCGGCCTCTTGCCGAATTCTCCCGAAGTATTTTTCCCCGTGCTGCAATTTGCAAACTGATGCAGGGCAAAATTTCTCAACCGAGCTACCACTCAATGTCCGTGAGCGTTGACTAATGTCTGCTTTTCTCCACGGCGATCAACTTTCTCTATGGCGAACTCAAATTTTTTCCCGCCTGAACTACTGTCTCTGCACGCGAAAACTGCATTCGCCGGTCTTTCTTCTGACTCCACCCCTTGAACTTGAGGGGTCAAAGTCCACAGCTCTCATAGGGCAAAATAACGCTCTCAGAAAACACAATAAAGTGCAGCTCTTGTATTATTATACACACAAACATTTGGAAACTCTTTTAGAAACATGTCTCATATATTAAAAAAAAAAAAAAATACAAATGAAAACAAAGTCAATTAACATTTTGTCAGCATATGTGTGTATCATTTCAAACCCAAACACACACACAAAAAAAGTTATAAATATAGAAATCCAAACATTTGTTCAGGGCTCATATAAATATATTATATATATATAATTATCCCACTCCTCCAACCGTTAGTCCGCTATGAGCCAGAAATGGAGAGGAGGAGCGCTGAAGTAAAACTCTGCCCTCTATTCAATATTCCGTTTCACTTGGAAATACGTCACAACACTGGAGAAAAGTCGTTTGCAACTTCCGGTTCACACGGACTTTAAAGGTGTTACAGAGGATGTTTTTGACAACTGAGAAACCAAAGACTGTTAGTGAGTTTCTGAAATGAGCGCATGCGTAAGAACAACCCCCCTCCTTCACAGCTCATTTCGAGGGAACACCTCCCAAAACTCGTGCACGAGTATTGGAACACGAGTGTTTGTTTACCACCGGCATTTGCTGTGTCGTGTTAGTGGATTCATTATGTCGGACTCACCGCAGATAACTGCAGTTGTTACTCCTGACAAAAACATTGCATGCGGCGCCTGTGGAGTGTGGAAAGTTACTGGAGCGCGCACGTCTCTCACAAGGAACGTAATGGCAGTGATTGACAAGCCAGAGGGCCAATCGTTTACGCGATGATCACACAAACGATTGGCTGATGTTTTTAAGGCCCTACCTCGTGCACAGATGATGTATATTGATATTATTCCTTTCAGTGCACCTAATAAATAGTCTTTTATCAGTTAGTAAAGACAGTTTCAAGTAATATTGCAAAAATGTATAAAACAAAACATCTTCTGTAACACCTTTAAAGTGTAAAGACAAAATACAGGAAAGATAAATAATAAGTTTAACTGCCTCATACTACAAAATTCAATTGGAGAATGTGCATTGAACAGGGGGTCTAGCCAAGTGAAGTGTGCTGCTTTCCGAAAAACTTCTTGAGTGACCACATCCCTAAACCATCTGCATACCAGAGAAAGTGTCAAATATCCAGAGTCACCCGTTGACAAGATAACTTCACTGAGGATTTCAGAAAGGATTTCCAGAGGAAGCTGTTGAAATAAAAACATACATATGTTTATTTATACTTTTATATAAAAGCCATTAAACATGATATAAACACCGACTACAGACAACCTTGGTTCAGACAAACCTGATAGATTGTTGTCACAACTGCATACTCTGAATAAGAAAAAAATAAAGATTAATATTATTTTATAATACTAATAATAAAATACAGTACTGTGCAGAAGTCTTAGGCATGTTAGTATTTTCACACTGAAAAAATGGTTTTAAGCCAGTTATTTATATCTTTTGCTGTAGCTATGTGAGATCACGATGAACTGAGATTATTAGTGCACTTGCGCACATTCTGCCATGCCAAACCAAAACCATGCACGCAGTAGCCTATGCTTGCGGGAGTGGGACAGAAAAAACCATCCCGTGCAGGTCTCTATTCTGTGCAGCGTTTTGTTTCTTGCCTTACAATAAATATTGATCACAATCTCAATGTTACCTCCTTTAACCTTAGACAAAAACTAAGAATTTTTGTCTAAAGTTAAAAAAATTTTGTCATTTAAGTAGCCTATAGCAATATACTGTGCATTAGCATTCAAATTCAATTACAAATACAATTATTAAGTCCACATGTCATAAAAACAGGAAACTATGCTTCTAACCACGGCTCGAGTGCTGTCGTTTCAACCACACAAGTTTGCGATGCAGTTTGAACTATGGTTTTGGGAAACACCAAATCGTTGAACTATGTAAGTTACGACGCAACTTGCGATGTTAGTTGGCTAACGATGATTTTGGGAAACGCACCCCTGATCATCTGAATTAAAAAAAAAAAAAAAAAAACATGCTGGACAATAAGTTTTGAACTACAGTATCATTCTACCCTGTTAAATGTGTTTAGTAAAAAATATATATTTTCCTAGTTCAGAAGGGCCTCAACGTTACTACTACTGTACTGTACAACAAGCATTTGAATGTGGTAAAAGCAGACAACTTCAGCTCATCTACTCTATCAAAGCATAGGTGTTCTTAATGAAACAGTTGCAATTGGTGTAAAAAAAAAAAAAAAAGGGTCAAGTGCTCAACTAAAGCAAACATGTTTCACTATAATGGTGACTTCAAACATTTTTTTTCAATAATAATAATAATAATAATAAAAATCAACATTAATTTAGAGCTAAAACTCTGTTAATTCTCAGAAACAATTTATGAAAGAAACTGGTCAAACTGGTCTGTAATAAGTGAAGCTGGTGAAGCTGTTTTTGGAGTTGTTTAATCATCCTCTGCTCAGATCTTGAGAATTGTAATTGATTTGATTTTCAGTGGATGTGGCTGAAATCAGATCAGTTATTATTTGCAGTAGAAATGAATTTAAATGGGAATAAAGTTCTTAACTGAAACATGGCTGAAACATTTGAAATAAAACAATATTTACAATTGTCAAGAACAATTTAAATAAAAGAATTATTTATTTGGTTGAATTAATAAAATAAGCCAAATTAGGTTACATGAACATCAACTTTGGTATTGAAGACTATAGGCTTTTATCACACTTCCGTGTTCAAAAAAAGCAGAAGCTTCAAGTATTAGCGTAAAAAAACTTCCACTGCAGCCTTTAGTATTGGCTGTGCCCATAGCACAGGAATGTTTTGATTTATTTTTGTAAAATTTAGCACAGATACTTATTCTAAAGACACCAACCTCTGTTTACAATCATTAATTGAGTATTGTGAAACAAAGAAAAAAGGCGTCATAATATTCTGACACATATTTCGTTATTTGGGGAGCGCACAATACTTCAGAGTCTTATCACCTTATTTTATCACAGAACTGCAAAAATACAATACAATACAAACAACATATCACTTTAAAGAGCTTTAATTAGACAAAGCTTAAAATATTAATACAACTAAAGTCTATTTTGGGTGGATTAAATTAAAGGTTTGGGGGAATTTTATTGTATTAAACAAAAATGTTAAAACATTTTTTCATGGACTTATCTTACGATGCTGGCATCAAATTGAAGGAATATTTCCAGCCCATGGACGATTATTCAAAAATAAATGGTTTGATTATTGTAAACGAATCATATTCTCCGTGTTTGAGTGCAATATTGGATAGCATTATGCTGTAGACAATAATGGGTGGTTATATATTGCAAAAATAAACAAAATAACATTACAAATAAAATGAAACAAGTCAGATGATTCCTCTGACAGTAACTTGAGCTGTGCGCTGCTCGTTAATTTCATGCCGTCAGTACAACGGCAGCGCCGATGATGGCCTCGCTCAGATAATGTTACACATTCAAATGAAAGATGACATACAGTGGGTACGGAAAGTATTCAGACCCCCTCAAATTTTTCACTCTTTGTTATATTGCAGCCATTTGCTAAAATCATTTAAGTTCATTTTTTTCCTCATTAATGTACACACAGCACCCCATATTGACAGAAAAACACAGAATTGTTGACATTTTTGCAGATTTATTAAAAAAGAAAAACTGAAATATCACATGGTCCTAAGTATTCAGACCCTTTGCTGTGACACTCATATATTTAACTCAGGTGCTGTCCATTTCTTCTGATCATCCTTGAGATGGTTCTACACCTTCATTTGAGTCCAGCTGTGTTTGATTATACTGATTGGACTTGATTAGGAAAGCCACACACCTGTCTATATAAGACCTTACAGCTCACAGTGCATGTCAGAGCAAATGAGAATCATGAGGTCAAAGGAACTGCCTGAAGAGCTCAGAGACAGAATTGTGGCAAGGCACAGATCTGGCCAAGGTTACAAAAATTTCTGCTGCACTTAAGGTTCCTAAGAGCACAGTGGCCTCCATAATCCTTAAATGGAAGACGCGTTTGGGACGACCAGAACCCTTCCTAGAGCTGGCCGTCCGGCCAAACTGAGCCATCGGGGAGAAGAGCCTTGGTGAGAGAGGTAAAGAAGAACCCAAAGATCACTGTGGCTGAGCTCCAGAGATGCAGTCGGGAGATGGGAGAAAGTTGTAGAAAGTCAACCATCACTGCAGCCCTCCACCAGTCGGGGCTTTATGGCAGAGTGGCCCGACGGAAGCCTCTCCTCAGTGCAAGACACATGAAAGCCCGCATGGAGTTTGCTAAGATGGTGAGAAATAAGATTCTCTGGTCTGATGAGACCAAGATAGAACTTTTTGGCCTTAATTCTAAGCGGTATGTGTGGAGAAAACCAGGCACTGCTCATCACCTGTCCAATACAGTCCCAACAGTGAAGCATGGTGGTGGCAGCATCATGGTGTGGGTTTTTTTTTCAGCTGCAGGGACAGGACGACTGGTTGCAATCGAGGGAAAGAAGAATGCGGCCAAGTACAGGAATATCCTGGACGAAAACCTTCTCCAGAGTGCTCAGGACCTCAGACTGGGCCGAAGGTTTACCTTCCAACAAGACAATGACCCTAAGCACACAGCTAAAATAACGAAGGAGTGGCTTCACAACAACTCTGTGACTGTTCTTGAATGGC